>CM068585.1:38140119-38830119 GCA_035048485.1 Pteria penguin | reverse complement strand
TTTGACATATTGAACTGAAACTTGATATATAACTTCAGTGTGATGACCTACGGATCAAGTTTTGCTTTTAGTCGCGATTGACGCACTTTTCAAAGAGTTATTGCCCTTTAACTGAAAATCATCATCATCATCATCATCATCATCATCATCATCACCATCTTCATCATTAATTTTATATGTAGTTAGTGTGGCAGAATACCTGCTTTGCAAAGCCCTTGTTTAATCTAATTTTTAAGGAAAATATTATAAAATCAGATTAAAATTGTTTTATCTTATATTTCTTTACACTTTTTGTAAGTAAATCAGTAGGTCTCCTTAGTTTCTCTCTCTCTCTCTCTCACTCTGTGTGTGTGTGTGTGTGTGTGTGTGTGTGTGTGTGTGTGTGTGTGTGTGTGTGTGTGTGTTTCAGGAGTCATAACATTTTTTTTCATAATATTTTATTCATACATTATAAACCCTCTTTACAATTCACCATATCCTGAGTCAGGATAAGGTTATAACAAGAACATTGAAACATGTTACATTGCAAATGATTGAATAATCGATATCATATTATACAAGTCATATATAGTTAACATAGAATTATATATATGTATTCCAGTTATAATAAACAATGCATAAATATTACATATATCATGCAAATGAGCCCAAGTAAAGTAAAATTAATTGTGATATATATATATATATATATATATATATATATATATATATATATATATATATATATATATATATATATATATATATATATATATATATATCACATTTCTGAAATGCAAATATATGTTTACATTATGTATTTACATAATTACATGTATATGCAGTTTTATAGCTTATCAAGAAATCTATTTATAGAATTTATGTAAACATTTTTAAGAACAGAAATAATATTACATCTTACATTTAGCGTATTTCTTATATACTCTCTCAACATAATTTCGTTTTCTTCTTTCTTTTCATATCCTGCAGTCATTTTGTATTTATATACACAATATGCCACAACAGAAATAAGTTCGTTTAGATATTTAGTTTTATTATTATTTTCATAGTAAAAACCTATTATTATATGTTTCCATTTTATTTCAAAACCAAGTAAAGTTTCCACACTTTGTTCACAATATTACACTCGTGTATAAGATGTTTCGAATTTTCAGTAATGTTACAATTAATACACACATCACTGTCTTTTAATTTACATTTGAAAAGAAAAGTATCAGGAATCATAACATGACTGACTAATTGGTATACATTATTCAGCTTAAGCGGAAAAGACAGAGGGAATGAGATCCCGAAAACAAACATCCTCAAGTAGTACGGTTCTAAAAATAACTGACATTGGTTGAAGGTAAGTATAATCCTTAATTATTTGTATTTATAGATCTTAGTCTTATGTAAAACGCCCCCTTACTCGGAAGTTGGGCGCCCTATAATGATTGTTCGCCCGACAATCCCAAGTTAGTTTCGCACTATAACTGAATACACCTTTTTCCCTATTGATCTTGTATTTCATTCAATGCCACTCATATGATAATTTGCCGTAAAATTTTGCGTCATTTACTCTGCCGTCACTATGCTAGTATTAACATCATACTGAAAATCCCGGCAAAAAGTAACTTCTTGGTTGAAGAAGACGTGAAAATTTTTGTCCTTCTAAACCATTAAAGATGCGACTAATGTAATGATTGTTTGGGAAGAGTGCGATTTTCGATTTTCGCTTGGCCGACAAATTTTCGGACGTATACTGCACCCATTAGCGAAAATCTATTTTATTTTATTATAATATTTGCTATGTAATTGGACGATGTAAATTTCTTTTTTAATGAATACATTTTCGTTATAATCAATATTTGATATTGTCTTTTCAACAGTTTTAGCTCAGCTCGAGAAAGAAGAAGCGAGAGGAGCTGACTCTCTACCTTGAACGTTGATATAATAGCTGGATATTGGCAATAATATCCGTCACAATGATGTGTACGTAATTATATACTGTGTTAAGGGTATATGATGACGGTCAATCATAAAATGAATCTTTTGATTAGTGTATCTGTTCGTTGGAGTGTAGGCAAAGTTTTTTGCCAGTTTTATTTATCTTCTTCTTTGATGCAAGAGCATAACTTCAACACTTAATCTGGTGTACTCAGAGACGCGTTGGGTCGGAGATGAGAGGTCTCGAGTTCGAGTCTGATAACGACTTGTTACTGCCATGTCCTCCGGATGAGGCAGTAAAGAACAGAGGATAATGTTATATAATTATGACGTAGAGATAGTTTATCAACGCATAATTTTCTGTACTATTTTCAGATGAGGCAGATGTTTAATTTTCTGTACAGTCTTTCAGATGAGGCAGTAAAGACCAAGGGAAAATGTTACGTAAGGCATAGGCATGTCAACAGTCACCCATCGCATACGTCTAATTTTCTGTAGAGTGTTCAGATGAGGTAGTAAAACCAGAGGATAAGGTTACGTAAGACTTTAGTATGTTTATAATCGGCCATAGCATAGGTCTAAAATTTCTGGGCAATTACAGACAGATACAAGAAACAAACACGTACACCGATTCTGGTCGGTATGTTGCATTCTGGTCGGTCTGTTGCATAATAATGATTTCTGTACAATGCACGAGACAAATGCCGTCACCATATATGTGAAACAATGTATGAGGTGACGTGAAAAAATCAAACAAAACTTCGAACCTAGCATTTCATGCTTAAGTACCACCTACACCCATTGCATAACTTAGCTTGAATAAAATTGATTACGGAAATCTGAATTTAGTGTCATTATACCGTTGTTTAATGTGATGTTTGTACGTGACACATTCGTTCGTTCAGATATTTACCGGCGTAGCTTGCTCGGCAAAGGGGCTTGGCTCGTGATCAAGAGGTCACCTGTTCGAATCCAGCCAAGGGTTCGTCGGTGTCATGTCTATTGGATGAGACAGTAAAAACCGATGCCCCGTGTCATGGCAGACATTATACGTAAGAGATCCGTCTGACTCGGGTCCAAATTCTGTGCGATGTATTAGGCAGATGCATCGCGTAAGTGAAATTCTTGGCGTGACGCAAAAGAAAGAAATATTTTTGTCATGAGTGCAGTATTAAAATAATATTGTGTCCTGAGAGTTTTATGGACATTAATGTGGACATCGCTAACCAGACAGGAGACGCTTGGTGCTTCGTGTTTCTTGGATACTCCTGACCTTCACGGGTTTTTGAATATCCACCGTAATTCATTGCTATGAATATCATCGTGGCATACCACTTCTTCCTTCCATATTTCATTTCTTTTGCAGAATAACTGAGGACTGAAGTCTACTTTTCGAGATATCTTTGAGAAGAAAAAGGTCGCCACAGTACGTAGGTCATGGACACAGTTTACGAATGTACATCTGTTTAGTGAATGTTGCAGGCAAGTTATCAGAGATTTCATCTAGCTAAATAGTATGGACTTATGACTAATATTCAATTAAACTTGCCTCAGCAGTTCCCGCTCTAAAAAAAGTCACCAGATTAAAATCTGCTAAAAGTAAGTCGATGTGGCTCAGTGGATGGGTTGTTCAGCTCGTGACTCAGAGGTCCCGGTCCGACTCCCGCCATGGGCGCACGGGTGCCCTGTGTTCTGGATCAGACTGAATAAAAAACCCCAGTTCCTGTGTCACGGTAGGCGTGACACGAAATAATTCCTGACTGTGTCCGTTGCAAAGGTGTAAATGTATATGCAATGCATCGGGTAGATACCTGACCAAAATAATCGTGTAGTAACGTAAAAGAAAACTCAATCATTTTCTATGTTTTCTTGAAAAACAACCCTTTGTATAAAGGTTACCTCTGTATAAAATACACTAAATACTCCACCCCAAACACAAGTCGCCACTATACACTCCAGCCAAAACTCTAGTCGTCACTATACACTTCACCCCAAACACTAGTCGCCACTATACACTCCATCCCAAACACTAGTCGCCACTATACACTCCTACCCAAACACTAGTCGCCACTATACACTCCACCCCAAACTCTAGTCGCCACTCTACATTCCACCCCAAACACTAATCGCCACTCTACACTCCAACCAAAACTCTAGTCGTCACTATACACTTCACCCCAGACACTAGTCGCCACTATACACTCCACCTCACACACTAGTCGCCACTATACACTTCAAGCCAAACATTAGTCGTCACTATACACTTCACCCCAGACACTAGTCGCCACTATACACTCCACCCCAAACTCTAGTCGCCACTCTACACTCCAGCCAAACATTAATCGCCACTCTACACTCCAGCCAAACACTAGTCGCCACTATACACTTCACCCCAGACACTAGTCGCCACTGTATACTCCACTCCAAATACTAGTCACCACTATACACACCACCAAAACACTAGACACCACTATACACTCCACCTCAAACATTTGTCACCACTGTACACTCCACCTCAAACATTTGTCACCACTGTACACTCCACCTCAAACATTAGCTGCCACTATAAACTTCACCCCCAAACATTAGTCGCCACTATACACTTCAACCTATTACTTGTCATCACTTTACACTCCTACCTGAACACTAGTCGCTACATTTCACTACACGCAAACACTAGTTGCTACTATATAGTACATTACAAGACTCTATACACTCCACCTCAAACACTAGACGCATCTACACATTTATACTCCAACAACTTGTAACAACAATACACTCCTACCCTAAACACAGGATGCCACTACACACTCCAACCGAAACACTAGTCGGCATTTTACATTCCACCTCAAACACTAGTCGCCACAATGCACTCCTACCCACACAATAGTCGCCACTATACATTCTTACCCTTTTCGCCACAATACACTCCACCCAAAAAACTAGTTGCCACTATACACGGCCGGGGTTCGAGTCCCGCTCTGGTCATGCCGATGTCCTGTCTTTCGGATGAGACAGTAAAAACCGAGGCCCCGTGTCGTGGTATGCATGGCACGTTAAAGATCCCTCACTGCTTCGGGTGAGTCCGTTGCAAAGGTCAAAATTTGTATGCCCCGCATCAGGCAGATGCCGTCACCATATACGTGAAATATTCGTGGTGTGACGTAAAACAAAAATCAATCAATCAATCAACCACTATACACTCCACCCTAAACACTAGTCGCCACTATACACTCTTACCCAAAGACTAGCCGCCACTATTTACTCCACCCCAAACACTAGTCGCCACTATTTACTCCACCCCAAACACTAGTCGCCACTGTACACTCAAGCCAAAACACTAGTCGCCACTGTACACTCAAGCCAAAACACTAGTCGCCACTATACACTCCACCCCAAATTTTAGTCGAAACTTGACACTCCTATCCAAACACTGGTCGTCACTCTACACTCTTTCCTAAACACTGGTCGTCACTCTACACTCTTTCCTAAACACTGGTCGTCACTCTGCACTCCTACCTAAACATTGGTCATCACTCTGCACTCCTACTCAAACACTAGTTGTCACTCTAGTCTTCACTCTACACTCCTACCTAAACATTGGTCATCACTCTGCACTCCTACTCAAACACTCGTCGCCACTCTAGTCTTCACTTTACACTCCTACCTAAACATTGGTCATCACTCTGCACTCCTACTCAAACACTAGTCGCCACTCTAGTCTTCACTATACACTCCACCCCAAACACTAGTCGTCACTCTGCACTCCCTCTCTAAAACTAGTCACCACTTTACACTCCTATTCAAACACTAGTCACCACTTTATCCTCCTACCCAAACACTAGTCACCACTTCACATGCCTAGTGATAATGTATAGAATGACGAAAATATTTCCCTAGACTAGAACAGTCGGGATCTAGTAGGATTAGAAATATGTGAGAAATTAAAAATTTGTCGAAAAAAATATTGATAATGTGGGCAACGAGTTGCAAATCTCTGAACGGATACTTAATTATAAAAACTCCGTCTTTGTAGGTAACAAGCACGAGGTGTCCCATACATACTTGACGGAGGAAATTTACAGAGATATATTTACAGCTGCTGTGATTTCTAGACCGGTGAGTAACAATTCATAGCCGTCTGAAACTTCACTGATTTTGACTAACCAACTAAATGCAATCTTAACTTGGTTCCATCATTACATCTGAGAACGTCTTGTACGCATGGCTAAGATGTAAGGGTCTAGGGCGTTGAGAGCCGCTCTTACGGAGGGAGAGCATTTGAAAGCGCTCATGTCCCCGCTATGACTCTGAATATCCCTCTGACTAAAAGATCATGCGGGCCATCATGATGGCGATAGAGACAGTACACTGGTGACAGTGATTGTTGAGGACATCACGAGACATCCATTGAAGCACTTCTTTAATCAGATGTGTTGTCGTACTTGTGAAATATATCGACTTCTGCCGGCCGTAGCTTTTGATATTGTGATAACCAACATGATGAGGTACGTTTTTTATCTTCAAACTAACACGTTTCAAAATACTTACATGCACATGCATTGCTTTAAACATATGGAGAAATATGTATCACTATGTGCAATTCACATACTGAATTTCTTCACTTACTTCGTAATTTTTTTTTTATAAATTTCAGTCGAAAGATTCTATTCAGTATCATATTTAAAATTCTTATTTAATCTTGACGCAAAATGTTACAGTTACTACTGACAGTAGTTTGTAATGCCAGTCAGTACAGTATGACTTCGAGAAAACGTCCCCGAGTCATGATTGTCGTATCTCAAGCTGTTGTGGTTCATTGAATGGGATGCTCGGCATGTGACCAGGAGGTCCCATGTGCGACTACCGCCATGGACACACAGATTTTCTGTCTTTCGGAGGAGACTTTAAACACCGAGGTCCCGTGTCATGGTAGGCGTGGCACATCAAATATCCCTCACTGCCTCGAAAAGGTCCGTTGCAAAGGTATGAATTTCTATGCAATGCATCAGGTAGATGCCACATATGTGAAATAATCGTGGAGTGACGTAAAATGATAATCAATCAATCGAATAATTGTTTTATCTCACGCTTTACCCGAATTCTTCATAATGTATGACAGAGAGAGTTGTTATGTTTTGAAATTGTTATTTTGTTATAATGATAGAAGGTATAAGCTATTTTTACAAATTCTAACGATTATTTTCAAAATGAAGAATCATCAGAATGTGAATTTCATGTGATGATACACACACTGCAATATCTAAAACGGTACATTTCATAAACATGTATTTAATCGACCAGGAATATCCGTATGCCGATACTATGTGGTTCATCTGTTCATCTATCCGTTCGTCCATTCGTCCGTCTGTATATTTTGCTGCACAGTAGTGTTCTTTTATATTAAACTGAATAAATATGTACGTGTATCATTGTTGTAACCATATGTCGAAATAACCAATCGATGATTTTTCTCTTTTTGCCCATTGTTTAAAAACTTTAGAGAAATGATTTGATACTTTGTATGTTAATTGCATTCGAAAACATTCGATTTAATTGTCTAGACCATAGGTTGAATATTTACAACATGTTTCTTGTTGAGTTTTCTGGTAGCTGAAATAAGTCTGTAGTTTCTGTTCAAACGAAATAAAGCCGGTGTAGTGCAGTGGATGAGGTGACCAAGAGGTTCTGGTTTCGACTCCCGTCGCGTACACAGCTATGTCCCGTCTTTCGAATGAGTGGCGTGGAGGTCCCGTGTCACGGTTGCGATTCCTTACTGCTTCTTATGGGTCCGTTGCATATGCATACATTCACTATATACGTAAAATAATTGTGGAGTGACGTACATGTAAAACAACAATTAACAAATAAACAAGTGGTCACCCTAAAAGCAAAAAACAGTGTGTTCACTGAAGCGTAAAGTCAAGGTCAAGGTCACTAAATTTTTGTATTGGTTGGTTAGAACATTCAAGTATCTACAAACCTACCAACTGTGACATAAGTACCCTTTAGGGTATGAAAGAAACCAAGCTAAACGCAAAATGTTGACGCCGTGCGGGCGGCCAGACGGACGGACGGACAGACGGATTTCGCCAATTTATAGACCTGAATTGCTTTGCAATCCGGTCAAAATACGTTAAATTTGTTGTTGGAAGTAATTCCTCATATATCGTTAGAAAGTAAGAAAATACCTTTCGACTTCATTTTTGCTTTTATAAAGCTATGTAATTTGAATCATAATTTAATAGTTACAAGTCAATGTTTAGTATCTACATTTATTTCACATTGAAAATCAACAGGACGTACATCATAAATACATCTACATACATAGATAAATGCAATATGTATATACCTACGTAATATATATGGGATGTTTACATATATAAATGTACAATAATTTCGTTTTCAAAGCTTTTGTGATGCATTGAGAATTCTACAACACATTATATATCGATCCATATGACCGGGAGATATGGTTATGAGTTAGAAGTTTGAATGCATATTTAAGATGGCGATACCTCATCTGTAATCTTAAAACCGAGCAGATTTTGAATTTATTGAATAGTTCAGTAGCCATTGGGAAGGGAAGAGCAATAGAAGGGGGTACCTCTTGTTGACTGTTGTATAACCCATAGAGCTGTATATTTTTATGTCAGGCATTGAATGAGGAGAATGATAAAATGAAAATCCAAAATTAACAATGGTTGTTTCAGAATCTCTAGCTCGTTGGGACAGAATGTCCGGGGAACTATTGTTGTAACTCTGGCGTCGGTATCATGGACTTATGAACTTTAAAACATAGCGCTTTCAAATTTCACATGAGTATTACTTGTGACATTGTGATGTTGACTTTGAACTCTGACCTACTATTCAAACACTTTAATCTAGACTATATCATTTATTTGAAACGTGCAAGATGTGACATACAGATTTCTTAGGACCATAGTTATATCATTTGGTTTTATGGCTATTGGATTTAGTGAACTCGACCTTGCACTTGACCTACCCTTCAAAAATATAACTTTTCAACCATGAAGGATAGAGCTTCCACATTTCACATATAGATTCCTCAGGATCAGAGCTTTCATTTCAATCCATGGCTTATAACTTAGTGACCCTGACCGTACGCTTCGGCCTATTTTTCCAACAACTTTAAGGTCATATCCTACTTATTCAGTTTTAGGATAGATATGTTTAAAAACTGAACCAATTTCTTCTTATAGTCTATCATAGAGACTCAGTGACGTCTGATGTGGTTACTAAATGGAAATTTTGGAGTTTTTTCGACTTCCTTGATTGACTGATTCAAACATTTTTCATTGCAATGTATAGGCAAAAACAAACATTACTTAATATTTCCGTTTCTCCTCATATTTGAAATAAAATATACTGGATACATAATCTCTTGAATGACAAAAGAAATTGAAAACTTCTCGGTGAAAAGACAGAGAAAATCTGTATTTGCAATATTCCTGGCAACCCTGGAGCTTTATTCATGACTAAATTAGAGTTATCTTTCTTGTCAACAACTGCATTTGATAAAAGGAGCTCTTTAGTACAGAGATATAAAAGTTTTGCAAGCCGGATATGTCCTTAAACTGAAGTCGTACTTAGTTCTACAATGGTCAGATATGATCTCGTCCTTCAATAATGTTGTTTCAACATACGTACTAGTAGAGTTCAATTCAGTTTCAAGAATTCCGATATAGTATAGTTTTCAAACAATGATAACATTATTAGCTGCTTTGTCAGAAGGTCCAAAGACATAAGTATTTTGTAAATCAGAATTTTTATAGACTGGATCGGTATTCGAATACCGATTACTTTATAAAAATAGCTTTGCGTAAACAGGACATCTTTGTCTAAATCTCCACTTATTATACATAAACAGGACACTAACTCACTTACGCAGTTGGCCGAGGGTACTAGTGGGCAGGGGCATTTATTCTACAGTATTTTTATGTCAACAAAGAATACAAAACATATGTAAAGTTCATGATTTATTCTATAAATAATGAGTACACAACATACAACTGAAGGCTTCTCTAAATATCAAATAAAGTATTATAAAACATAATCATTCCTCACTACAACTACACATTTGGCAAAAAGGGCAGACTCAGCTGCCAAATTAGCAAGACTTAAATATAACTAAAAGAATCAAACTTGATGCCCTGGAGAGCTTGATTCTGATAAACGTAGTATCATATAATGTAAAGGACCACCGGAAGAGCTCAACTCGGTCCTAACTTGGTGTAGTCGATAGAGATAAACCAGAGTGTCTTAGTTCTGTGGTAGAAAAAAAAAAGATGGCTACCTGTATGACTGTAAATGCCGGAAAGGATCAACTAAGTGTAACCTACGAGGTTGTTGAAGTCTGGGTATTATTATACAATAATACAAATATTACTATATACCTCTGGTAAAGGATTTTGGGGATTTAATCAATCTCAAGTAATAGTAATTTCATTAATAAGGATGCCTTTCCATTGACATTTAATTTTAAACAATTAGAGGCACGTCTATACAAATGAAGTTACTATGAACTTCTGCATACATCTATATACGCTTATAAAGAACTAATGCATATGGTGCACAAAATTAAAAGGTATATGTGTTCTATATTTATGATAAATACAAATTTTTACTAGAATTGTGGCGGGATGGCGGCGATATTGAATAGATTGCCCTTCATAAAACATGTAAAGAATCCAAAACCTAAAAAAGGAGTGTAAACTATGAAGAAAAACGAACAAAACAAATAAACAAACACTGTACACCATACTCTATGGATTCTTATTCCCTTAACACAAAAAAGAATAAGTAGGGTTATATTGAAGTGTTTGCTGACATAAATTTGGCTTATGTTATAATCACCACTTTATGTCAACAAACAAGACAAAGCATAAATAAAGTTCACGATTTATACTATAAATAATAACTATACAACTAAATACTACTCTAAATTTCAAATAAACTACTATAGAACATGAATAATTCCTTAATACACTACACATTAGATGAAAGGGACAGACTCATCTGCCAAATTAGCATGACTGAAATATATGTAGAAGAATCAAACTTATAATGCTCTTGAGAGCTAGATTCTGATAATACGTAGTAGCATATAATGTAAAGGATCGCTACTAGTGCTGGAAGAGTTCATATATATATATATATATATATATATATATATATATATATATATATATATATATATATATATATATATATATATATATATATATAAGCACAAGAAAGCGACAAACATCACTAAAATGAGAAAAAATTATGGTCAAATTTTCGTGGCGATCTGTCCCTTCCTCGGGGCAAAACAATATAAAAATACATAAACAGAAATATGAGAAAGGAAAGCTATATAAAAAGCACTATTCTAATTATGCGGTGATATCGGGCGTCAGCTACATTTTGCGTGTTTGTAGTTCGCTGTCCAATTGGAAAATATATGTGATAATGTGGTAGCACCGATGCCAAAGGAATGGTTATTATGGTTTGTTGAATTATATCCTACACAATGCAAAACATGTTTAAAAGCCGATATCAAAGCATATCTAGTCAAAGCGAGTCCAGCAATGTCTACAAATAATGGTTGATCAGAAAAATATATATATATGTTTGAATATGCTACTGGTTACAGGGTAACACGGTTTTACAGGTCGCATATGTAAAGGTTTAACACCATTAAGAATTACTTTAAGACTCAAAACGTGATTGATGTCTGGATGAGTAATAATGCGTTATAAACATATGTAATGTATACACATAGGTACAATACAATGGTACTGTGTGTACCTCGAAATTTATTCATACAGTAAGCCACAAAATAGTATATCCTCTGTGACTGGAAAGGATGTAGATGTAGCACAAGAAATAAATCTTGTTAGTAATAAAGAATGAATATAGGTTTGAAACATTTTCATGTGTTCCTGGTACTAGGTGCTATAGCATTGGACCAAAGATTATTTATAACATGTCCGAGATCGATAAACCTTCTTTCATACATGGAACTTTGTACGATGTCTTTTCTGCTGAAGGGTTCAGTGTGTGGATAATACTGTCAATCTCCTATCGAGTGGCATAATGTGGGTATCTTTAGAACGTCCTTTGTAAGTATTGCCACTGTTGCCATATTGCCACATGTAGATACATGTACAATGCGTTTTCTCTCCCACATATGTCTCCATAAAATGGCTACCACTACAATCGGGTAAAGCTCACAAAAAGCAATTGATACCTCGTCACTACTTGCTATGATTTCTGAAAGTTCTGAGGGCCATGATTCTGCGAACCACCGTTCTCCAAAGCAACCACCAAAACCTATGATTCTGAAGGCGTGTGGGAATAAGTTGAGGTCCTCTGATCACGTTATATCTCTTTAATAATACTGACACCGTTCCACATGTCTAAGAATTAAAGTCACATACGGATGTCCTCTTTGCAGCCGTTATTTAATTTTACATGAATGCGGATCCGTTCTAGAGTAGTATAGGTTTAAACAACCAGGGGACGTTTACTCCTTCCGGGCACCTGGTCTCACCTCGATTTTATTGGGGTTTGCATTTGTCTGAATATGACACTAAACACGATATTGTCCCCTTTATTCCATGGACTATGAGATATTGTTGACCCTTCGGTACTTCTCGTTTGTTACTTTAATCAAATGTGACACGAATGATCGACCTGGTACAACAACACGACTAGCGACGTTCAGATGACCTAGCAACTGTAGTAACTTGCGCTCAGTACAAGTTTCACGTGTTAGAAAACTGCGCAAAAATAGTGATCCTTTCTAATTTCTCCTGAGGCAACCTTGCTTCCAGTTTTTGCGAATCTAGTATAATTCCTAAATATTCCATTTCAGTATCGGACCCAAATATTCTGTGTTGGACCATCGGGACGTGAAAATATTTAACGATACATTTCAGCATATGCATGCTTCCGTCAGTGTAATGAAATCGTCAAGCAAGCGAAGGATATGTTTTACTGTATAATTATTTGTTGCTATCCAACAAATGGCTCCTGATAAATTGTCCAAAACTCTAGGACTTGATCGACAACCAAACGCTAGTGATGAGTAGAGATGACACAATGAATGTACATGTATGTGCGCAAATGGACAATTCGGTCTGGTACATTTTAATCATTGGAATTATTACACAGTTCTTGATTATTGTATTTAATTCGTGGGCGACTATACTTGTCACTGTCTTTACCGAAGTTATGATTCTTTTGGTTTTACTTGTTTTCATGTTACCATTATTCCCTTGAATGAGATGATGTTGGCTTTTCCTCTACGTTGTAACCATATACAATAATTCCGCGTCTTTTATTTCAAAGTCTATCTTGATGTTATGATCTCTTAAGGCGGAGGCAGCTCTGTTAGAAAATTGACCATGATAATCATAAAAAAAATTGCACAATATGCATTGGATATACCAATAATATTAGCTTCATATCTACCAAGTTCAATTCTCTTTCAGGGTAACGCATACACATAAAATGCTTGTACACTGAGTATACCGAAAGCGGTAATAGATTCTCCTATGCTGTGATATTTAGATAGTCTCCGATCATCATTAAACAGTTTTGTAGTAACGTTTCCTTCCGACAAATTTTGAGTTTTCTCTGCGATGTCGAATTTAAAAATTAGGAGATATGCTAGGTCAATGTCTCTATCTTCCCAAATTTTACTTTCACAGATTCTGACCTAATGTCTAAATGCGGCATACATTCAGATGGAACCCCAAATTTCGAAAAAGGGTAACGGTACCCTTTGATTCATGGCTGTTGTTGTACCTATTTCTGAGGCTGATGATGTGTTTGCCTCTGTCTGCTCATCTGGTCTGTATCTAAAGTATGACTGTTAGATATTTTTGCGCTTGCAATTGTGGCTGCATTTTTCTCCAAAATAAGTTTCAGCACAGTTTGTTGTAAACCCGTAATTCTTTGCTGCATGGACTGCATTGAGGCCAGAACTGCATTAGTGAAAACACCATAACATCTTAAGTGGGAGAGATTGACGTATCACTACATTGTATCCTTGTATCGCTACCATGACTGATCACGCTAGCACTACTATCAAGAGAGCTCGTACTGTTATTCTCTGTATTGGTATTAGTCTCTGGGCTATGACTAACAACGTCTAGTCGTGCAGCGTACCGTCGTTACTATTAGCAGTTACTGTATTCGTGACAGAATCAGATCTAGTAATGCATGTAGCAGAACCTAATGAATGGCGTTGAATGTTCTCGATGTTAATGTTTTTAAAACATTCTTACCGAGCGAGGTTTGAATATATATACCCAATGATTTCAATTCATCTTTAAATTCGCCAATGGTCCAATTATCTGGGTTTGTAGCGTCCCACGGTATTGCAAGTGATGAACATGTAGTTGACCTTACACGTGAGCGGCCTCGTTCCGCCATATGTTCCAGCAGAATAACACCAAAGTCTGTCAAATTTCACTGTTCATACACTTATTAATGACGAAGAATATAGTCCATCACATACAAATTAATTTCTATATACATATTACAATTAATTACATACTCATTCCATCGTGATAAATGTAAATTATTGACAAGTTTTCCCTTCATAAAAACATGTAAACAATCCAAACCCGAAACAAAGGAATGAACTATAAATGGCAATAGATCAAAAAGCTGATCGCTGGAATAAGCGCAACTATGAAGAAAACAAAACAAATAATCAAACACTGTACATCAAACTCTATGCATTTTTACTGCCTTAACATAAAAAAAATGTACTGTACGGAGGGTTAGAATAGAGTACGTGTTTGTTGTCATATACTTGGCTTATGCTATAATCCTCATATGGTTGCAAAATATATATTATGTATATTACTTCCTTTAGCAATTCCTGTAGCATACATCAGTAACCTTTATCAAAACAACCATTACACACACAGTAATCCATAAAGCTCCATAACCGCTCAGGAAAACTGCATATAAAAATGGACAAAAATTCCTAAATCATTTACTGCAGAAACCTATGGCGGTAGCATGTCTCGCCTCCCCCCCCCTCCCCTTTTTCATTTTACAAACTATTAAAATCGTGCACTTAAGCAAGAAACATAAAAAACCCAATTTGACTGATTATCTACTAATCAAAACCCCAATTCTAATCGTTCCAATACAAACGGTATTTTTCCACTAATCTTGAAATGCGGAAAAATATAAGTCTAAATCGTCACTTATTATACAAAAACATTAACTTTAACACACTAAAGCATCAAAATGTGTTACATACAACAAAAACCTTTCAGACCTTATTTCATTATTTAAATAAGTTCATATCATCGAGCAACATTAGTGTAAATTTAATCATGTTAAATATAAATAATGAACATAACAATAGGCTAAAGTAACAAATAGAAAATATTACGACGCCTAATAAGTCAAGACATTATACAAACAAGCAAAATATGAATAATATTATCTATGTAACTTTAAGATTACTAAATACATGTATATATGCTTTTCATATTTGAATGTACATAAGATTATTATAAAGTATATAGTTAAAGCTCTATAAAGAGCCTTAATAATGTCCAAATAGACATAGCTTGGATGTTAATTAGGAAAAATAATTACATGCATAAATGAATATATATATATATATATATATATATATATACATATTTATATATATATATATATATATATATATATGTGTGTGTGTGTGTGTGTTTGTGTGTGTGTGTGTGTGTGTGATGATATCGTTAACAAAAACTATTCCCTTGTAATAGGACTAATTAAAATGTTTGCTTATAATTTTAAAAACAGATGAAATTTATATAATTTCTAATTCATCTCGTTTTATAATATAATGTCAAACGAGCAGAAAGTCTACACTTTTTCATCTTTTATAACAAGCGTATACTTATGGTGCAATCCTAAATTTTACAATCACTAACAGCAGTACGATCTAATATAAAAAAGATAAATGTATTACTATAACAATCATCATGCACAGTACATTTCTTAGGACTTACATTGTCAAATGAGAGGATCGTTATAGATGTAATACCTAAAATTTCTGCGAGCTTCATGCAAAAACTATATAATAATAATAATAATAATAATAATAAATAATAATAATAAAGTACATGTAGTACATGTCTATAATCTAGTGTCTTTTGAGAATAATAATAACAAAAATTATATTATTCAGCCGATGTGACCAAGTGATCGAGAGGTCCGGGGTTCGACTCTCGCCCTGAGCACACCGGTGTTCTGTCTTTCGGAGGAGACAGTAAAAACCGAGGTCGCATGTCACGGTAGGCGTGAGAAACATCCCTCACTGCTTCTGGTGCTTCCGTTGCAAAGGTCTAAATTTGAATGCAATGCATCAGGCAGGTGAGGTCACCATATACGTGAAATAATCGTAGAGCGACATAAAAACAACAATCAATCAATAATCAATACTATAACAAACAATCATCATGCACAGCACTATACTTATGACTTACAGCAAAAACAATGTAATACAACAAAGACATTACTGTAACAAACAATCATCATACACGATATAAGCCGGCGTGGCCTAGTGGTATCGCGCTGGAGTCCTAATCGGGAGGTCGGGGTTCGATTCCAGCTCTGGCCATGCCGGTGTCCTTTCTTTCGGATAAGACAGTAAAAACCGAGGCCCCATGTCGTGGTATGCATGGCACATTAAAGATCTCTCACTGCTTCGTGTGGGTCTGTTGCAAAGGTCAAAATTTGCATGCCCCGCATCAGGCAGATGCCGTCACCATATACGTGAAATATTCGTGGTGTGACGTTAAACAAAAATCAATGAATCAATCAATCATGCACGATACTGTGCTTCTGACTTACAGCAAAACGATCTAATACAACAAAGATATCACGTTGACAAACAATCGTCATGTACGGTATTATACAATGACTTGCAGCAAAACGATCTAATACAAGAGTTATTACATATAACAAATAATCATTATGCACTATACCGACCTTATGATTTACAGCAAACAGATCAAATACAACAAAGATAGTACTATTTCAAACAATCATCATGCACGGTACTATACTTATGACTTACAGCAAAAAGATCCAATACAACACAGATCTCACTATAACAAACAATCATCATGCATGGTACTATACTTATGACGTAAAGCAAAACTATCTTATACAACAAAGCTATTACATCTGACAAACAAACGTCATACAATATACTAAGCTTATGACTTACAGCAAAATGATATAATACAACAATAATTACTATAACAAACACTCATCATGCAGTATAAAATGCGTATGACTTTCAAGAAAAACGGTTTAATACAAAAAGGTATAACAAACAATCACTATTCAAGGAATTATGCTCACGACTTAAAGAAAAACATTCTTATACAACAAAGGTATTACACATGAGAAACAATCATCTGATACCGTACTTTGCTTATGACTTACAGCAAAACAATATAATACAACAACGATATTACTATAGCAAACAATCATCATGCACGATACAATGCTTACAGGAAAAACGGTTTAATACAGCAAAGATATTACTATAACAAGCAGTCATCATACACGATACTATGCTTATGATTTACAACAAAACGATCTTATACCACAAAGTTATAAGATATATCAAAGAATCATCATGCATGATACTGAGCTTATCATTTACAACAAAAGAATCTAATACAACAAAGTTATTACTATAACAAACAATCATCAGGCAGGGTACGATACTTATGACATAGAAAAACGATCTAATACAGCAAAGACCTTCCTATAACAAACAATCATTATTCACGGAATTATGCTTATGACTTACAGCAAAACATTCTCATACAACAAAGGTATTACACATGAGAAACAATCATCTGATACGGTACTATGTTTATGACTTACAGCAAAACGATATAATACAACAACGATATTACTATAACAAACATTATGCACAGTACAATGCTTATTACTTGCAGGGAAACGGTTTAATACAACAAAGATATTACTATAATAAAGAATCATCATGCACGGTACTATGCTTATGACTTACAACAAAATGATCTTATAGAACAAAGTTATAAGATAAAACAAAAATCATCATGCATGACACTGAGCTTACAACAAAAGAATCTAGTACAACAAAGTTATTACTATAACAAACAATAATCATGCATCATGCACGGTACTATGCTTATGACTTACAGCAAAAACGATCTAATACAACAAAGATATTACTATAACAAACAGTCATCATGCAAGGTATTATTCTTATGACTTACAGGAAAAACGATCTCATGGAAGCAAATTCAGGGAATTGTGGTCCCCCGCTTTCGGCTTCTATCAGCAAGGGTACAGTGATCTCTGGTATATTGTCATGGTTGTGCATGTCTACAGACACACATTGCCAAATCTGAAGGCCCTACTTCTTGCGTTCAAAAAACTTCCATTAAAGTAAATCAAAGGTCATGGACAAGGTCATATGATAAAGAATTCTAGTACCAAAGGAAAGGTATTGCAATCAGGAAGACACATGCCAAACACGTCTTACGGTTGAAGAGTTACATTGAATTAGGTCATGGTCAACGTCATATGATAAAAATTTTGGTACAAACGGAAAGATATTGCAATTAGGGACACACATGCCAAATATGAAGGTCCTACGTCATTCTTAGAGCAAAAACGATCTAATACAACAAACATATCACTATAACAAACAATCCTCATGCAGGGTACTAAATTTTTGACTTACAGCAAACCGATCTAATACAACAAAGATATTACCATGACAAACAATCATCATCCATGATAGTATGCTTACGACTTACAGCAAAAACGATCAAACACTACAAAGATATTATTACAACAAACAATCATCATGCATGATACTTTGCTTGACTTATAGCAAAACAATCTAATACAACACAGATATTGCTATCACAAACAATTATCATGCACGGTACTGTCATTTGGACATACAGCAAAAACGATCAAATACCACATTCATATAACTATAACAAATAATCATAATGTACGATACCATACTTATCACTTACGGCAAAACGATCTAATACAACAACAACAACAAAAAACATATTACTATCACAAACAATCATCATGCACGGTACTATGTTTTTGACATAGAAAACATCCAATACAACAAAGATATTACTACAACAAACAGGCATCATTCACGGTACTATACTGATGACTTACAGTAAAAACGATCTTATACAACAAAGATATTACTATAAGAAGCAATCATTATTCACGAAACTATCTCCATGATTTACAGCAAAAACGATATAATACAACAAAGATAATACTATAACAAACAACCATCATGAACGGTACTAACCTTATGACTTACAGCCAAACGTTCTAGTACTGCAAAGTGATGACATAACAAACAATCATCGTGCATGATACTATAATTATGACTTACAGGAAATCGAAGACATTACTATAACAAACAATCATCATACACGATGCTATCCTTATGAGCTTTATGAGCTACAGCAAAAGGGTCTAATAGAAGAAAGATATTACTATAAAACACAATCATCATGCACGATACTTTGCTTATCACTTACAGCAAAACGATGTAATACAACAAACATATTGCTATTACAAACAATCATCATACACGGTACTATGTTTATGATTTAAAGGAAAACGATCTAATAGAAGATACATATTATTATCACAAACAATCATCATGCACGGTATTATGCTTATGACATAAAGCAAAACGATCTTATACAACAAACATGTTACTATTACAAACAATCATCATGCACGGTGCTATGCTTATGACTTACGGAAAACGATCTAATACAACAAAGGCATTACATATGACAAGCAATCACAATGCACGATACTATGTTTATGATTTAAAAGAAAACGATCTAATAAAACTAAGATAGTACCATAACAATCAATCACGATGCAAAGTATAATGCTAATGACTTACAGCAAAACGTTCTAATAGAAGAAAGCTATTGCATATGACAAACAATCATCATATACTATATTATGTTAATGACGTACAGCAAAAAGGATCTCATACAATAATTCCTATAACAAACAATTATCATGCACGATGATGTCCGTATGACTTACAGCAAAACGATCTAACAGAACAAAGATATAACTACATCAAACAATCATCATGCAGGAGAGTATGCTTATGACTTATAGAAAAAAAATCATCTAATACAACAAAGATATTATTATAACAAACACTCATCATGCACGGGACAATGCTTTTCAGTTACAGCAAAAACCATCTAACACAACAAAAATATTACTATAAGAGACAATCATCGTGCACGGTACTATGCTTATGACAGAAAAACGATATAATAGAAGAAAGATATTAGTATAACAAACAGTCATCATGCACGATACTGAGCATAAAACTTACAGAAAAACGTTCTAATACAACAAAGATATTATAATAACAAACAATCATCATGCACGGTACTATACTTATGACTTTGAGCAAAAAGGATCTAATACAACAAAGATACTACTATCACAAACAATCATCATGGACAGTACTATGCTTATGACTTAGAGCAAAAACGATCTAATACAACAAAGATGCTACTTTCACAAACAATCATCATGCACGGTACTATACTTATGACTTACAGCAAAAACGATCTAATACAACAAAGATATTTCTATAACAAACAATCACCATGCACAGTACTATGCTTATGACTTACATCAAAAACGATCTCATACAATAAATATACTACTATCAAAACTATAATCATGCACGGTACTATACATATGACTTAAAGCAAAACGATCTAATATAACAAAGATAGTACTATAAAATCCAATGATCATGCATGAAACTACCTTTCTGACAACAAAAAGGATCTAATACAAGTAACTTATTAGTATCTCAAACAATCATGATGCACGGTACTATGCTTATGACTTACAGCAAAGCGATCTAATACAACAAAGATATTACTATAACAAAGAAGTTTCATGCACGATGATGTGAGTATGACTTACAGCGAAACGATATAATACAAGGGAGATAATACTACAACAAACAATCATCATGCACCATAGTATGGTTATGACTTATAGCAAAAACCATCTAATACAACAAAGATATTACTATAACAAACAATCATCATGCACGGTACTATGCTTATGACTTATAGCAAAAACGATCTAATACAACAAATCAATTAGATATGACTAACAATCATCATCCAGGATATGCAGGAATTGAAGGAAAGACAGTTTTGTGGTGATTGATTCAAACCTTTTAAGGTGTGTGCGAAGATCACTGGTATAAATATTTGGCACTAGAGATTCGAACCCGGACTATTTAGAACAAGAGCAATTAAAAAGAATACATAGGGAGTCATAGATTCGAACCTAGAAAGTTGTACAGATGAAAGGTATTGAACGGACAACAAGGTATTTGGTGGTATAGCAAGCGAACCCACTGCTTACCGATATGTGGAACTATATAGACCACCATTATGGGTATATATCTATATATAAAACAAATTAATTACATATGACTAACAATCATCATCCAGGATACTATGTTTATGACTTACAGTAAAAAAGAACAATTACAACAAAGATATTACTATAACAAACAATCATCATGCATTGTACTATGCCTATGCCATACGCTATAATAAAACAAAGTTATTAAATATCACAAAGACTTATCATGCACAGTACTGTACCTATGAGTTACAGGACAAAAATCTAATACAATAAATAAAGAACATATATACCATTTAATTTTGTGCATCATATGCCAATTTCGACAAGTTATGTCTCTTCAGTGATGCTCGTGGCCTGATTATGCACGAAACTATCTTTATGACTTCCTGCAAGAACGGTCTAATAGAACAAAGTTATTACTATAATTAACAATTATGATGCACGGTAGTATGCTTATGACTTATAGCAAAGCGATATTATACAACAAAGATATTATTATAACAAACAATCATCATGCACGGTACTACGCTTATGACTTACAGGAAAAACGATCTAATCCAACAAAGTTATTAATATACGAAACAATCATCAAGCACGAAACTATATGACTTACAGCAAAAACGACATAATACAACAAAGATATTACTATAACAAACAATCATCATGCACGAAACTATCATTATGACTTACAACAAAAAGGATCTAATACCACAAAATTTTTACTGTAACAAACAATTATGATGCACGGTACTATGCTTATGACTTATAGCAAAGCGATCTAATACAACAAAGATATTATTATCAGAAACAATCGTCATGCACGGTACTGTGATTATGACTTACAGCAAACCGATCTAATACAACAAAGTTATTACATATCACAAAGAATCATCATGCACGGCACAATACTTACGACTTACAGCAAAAACGATCTAATACAACAAAGATATTACTATAAAAAGCAATGATCCTGCACGGTACTATGCTGATTACTTATAGCAAAAACGATCTAATACAACAAAGGTATTACATATCACAAAGAATCATCATGCACAATACTATGCTTATGTCTCTTAGCAAAACGATCTAATACAAGAAAGATATCACTATAACAAACAATTAGCATGCACAGTACTGTGCTTGTGTCTTACAGCGAAATCGATCTAATGCAACAAACATATTACACAACAAACACTCATCCTGCACTATGCTATGCTTATGACTTATAGCAAAAACCATCTAATACAACAAATATATTACTATAACAAACAATCATCATGCACAGTACTGTGCTTATGACTTACTCCAAAAAAGATGTAATACAAAAACGATATTACTACAACAAACAATCATCATGCACGATACGATGTTTATGACTTACAGCAATAACGATATATTACAACAAAGTTATTACATATCCCAAAAATCATCATGCCTGGTACTATGCTTATGTCTTACAGCAAAACAAAACAATACAACAAAGATATTACTATAAAAAGCAATGATAATGCACGTAGCTATCTTTATGACTTACAACGAAAACGGTCTAATACAACAAAAGTGTTACTAAATAAACCATCATGATGTACGGTACTACGCTTATGATTTACAGCAAAGCGATCTAATACAACAAAGATTACTATAATAAAAAATCATCATGCAGTTTTCTGTGCTTATGACTTACAAGAAAACGATGTTATACAACGAAGTTATTACATATCACAAAGAATCATCATGCACGGTACTATGCGTATGTCTTACAGCTAAAACGATCTAATACAACAAAAATATCACTTATGCTTATGTCTTGCAGCAAAACAAACTAATACAACAAAGATATTACTATAACAGGCAATTATGATGCACGATGATCTGCGTGGCATGTACAGGAAAACGATATAATACAACAAAAATATTACTATAAAAACAATCATTATGCATGGTACTATGCTTATGACTTAAAGCAAAAACAATCAAATACAACAAAGAGATTACTACAGCAAACAATCAGCATACACGGTACTATGCTTATGACGTACAGCAAAAACGATCAATTACAACAAATATATTACTCTAACAAGCAATCATCATGCACGATACCATGCTTAGGACGTACAGCAAAACGATCTAATAGAACAAAGATATTACTATAATGAACATTCATCATGCACGGTACTGTGTTTATGACTTACAGCAGAAACGATCTTATAGAAAAAAAAAATTATTACATATTACAAACAATTAGTATGCACGTCACTATGTTTTCGTCTTACATCAAAAGGTATCGAATGCAAGAAATATATTACTATAAGAAACATTCATTATGCACCATATCATACTTGAAAAACAATCTAATACAATAAAGATACTATGATAATCACTGATCATGCGGGGTACTAAACTTATGACTTAAAGCAAAACGATCTAATACAACAAAGTTGTTACATATGACAAAACATCATCCTTCTCGATATTAGTTTTAAGACTTACAGCAAAGCGTTCTAATAGAAGAAAGCTATTACATATGACAAACAATCATCATACATTATACTATGTTAATGACGTACAGCAAAAAGGATCCAATGCAATAACAGAGATATTGCTATAACAAACAATTATCATACACGATGATGTCCGTATGACTTACAGCAAAACGATCTAACAGAACAAAGATATAACTACATCAAACAATCATCATGCACGATAGTATGCTTATGACTTATAGAAAAAAAATCATCTGATACAGCAAAGATATTATTCTAACAAACAATCATCCTGCACGGGACAATGTTTTTCAGATTTTCAAATTAATTACATATCACTTACAATCATCTTGCATGATACCATCTTTATGACTTACAGCAAAAAAGATCCAATACAACAAAGATATTACTACAACAAACAATCATCATGCATGATACCATGCTTATGAGTTATAGCAAAAACGATCTAATACAACAAAGATATTACTATAACAAACAATCATCATGCATGCTATTATGCATATTACATAGAAAAACGATATAATACAACAAAGTTATTACATATCACAAAGAAAAATACTATGCTTATGTCTCATAGCAATATGATCTAATACTAGAAAGATATCACTATAACAAACAATCATCATGCATGGTACTATGCTTAAACTTACAAAAAAACCCCGATCTAATACAACAAAGATATTACTACAACAAACAATCATCATGCACGATAGTATGTTTATGACTTACAGCAAAAACGATATAATACAACAAACGTATTACATATCCCAAAATCATCATGCCTGGTACTATGCTTATGTCTTACAGCAAAACAAAATAATACAACAAAGATATTACTATAAAAAGCAATGATAATGCACGTAACTATCTTTATGACTTACAACAAACACGGTCTAATACAACAAAGTTATTACTAGAAAAACAATCATGATGTATGGTACTAAGCTTATGCCTTACAACAAAGCGATCTAATAGAACAATGATATTACTATAGTAAAGAATCATCATGCATGTTTCTGTGCTTATGACTTACAAGAAAACGATGTAATACAACAAAGTTATTACATATCACAAAGAATCACCATGCACGGTACTATGCGAATTTCTTACAGCTAAAACGATCTAATACAACAAAAATATCACTTATGCTTATGTCTTACAGCAAAACAAACTAATATTACAAAGATATTACTATAACAAACAATCATCATTCCCGATATTATGCTTATGAGTTACAGCAAAAACGATCTAATACAACAAAGATATTACTATAAGAAACAATCATCATGCATAGTACTATGCTTATGACATAGAAAAACGATCTAATACAAGATATTACTATTACAAAGAAACAAACGATACTGTGCTGATGACTTACAGCAATGTAAAATACGAAAATAACTGGTGTCACATGACTATGGCACTAACAACAATGTACCACATTGGACATTAACAGACCCCTGAAATTCAGAGGTGAGACCAGGTGCCCGAGAGGAGTGAGCGTCTCCTGTTTGGGTAGCCACACCCGTCGTAAATGCCCTGACATAAAAACGATCATAAAATATAAAAAAGTGCAAAAAATGTGATATAGAATGTAAATATAGAATTAAGATAACAGAAAACTTTCAGTTTTTTTCAGTACTTACAAATGAGAGGATGTATTCTTTTATTTCATTTCGTCATCTGAACATCTTTGAACGCCAAGTGTCTACACTGGGTGCCACAGCTTCAACAAATGACGATCTAAGATTGCAGAGACGAGCCGTCGGTGTCTGAGCATATTTTCATCTCCCTCATGCTGGGTTGTGTTAGATAAAAGAAACCTGGTCGTTTATCCTTCCTTAGCTCTGGATCCCGTTACTCCTACGGTCGTTGATCTTTCTTGCACTCTCATCCTATCACTTTTATAGTCACTGACCTCTTTTTGGCTCCGGTTCCAATCAGTCATTTTCGTTGATCCTTCATAGACTCCTGCTCTCGTCACCGTCATCGTCATTGATCCTTTCTTGGCTCTGTATCCTATCACCCTTATGGTCGTTGATCCTTCCTTGACTCCTGATCTCTTCACCGTCATCGTCATTGTTCCTTTCTTGCCTCTGAATCCCATCACTCTCATGGTCGTTGATCTTTGCTCGGAAGCTGATAACTCTAATGATAGTTTCTCCTTCATCGGCTCCGAATCACATATCTCTCATGGTTGTAGATTTTTCCTTGGCTAGAAAATCATCACTCTAATAATCGTTTATCTTTCCTTCGCCCCAGTTCCAATAACTCATTTTCCTTTATCCTTCATTACCTCCAGATCCCAACACTCTAGGGTTCGTTTATCCTTCCTTCGCTCCGGATCCCTTCACTCTCATGGCGATTCATCCTTCCTTGGATTCAGATCCAATCAATCTTATGGTCATTGGTTCTTCCTTGCTTCCGAATCCCATCATTCGCAAGGTCAATTATCCTTCCTTGGCTCAAAAACTCATCATTCTAATAATCGTTTATCCTTCCTTGGCTCTGGATCAGATATCTCTCATGGTCCACTATTCAAACATAAAACAAAATCCGATACATAAAATTTGTAAAATTTAAAGAGATGTAACATTTTCCTGGAGTAATAAGCAATTTAAACCTTATATAACTTTTAACATAAACTTGCAGAGCATTACCTACAATAATTGAGATAAAGTATGAGACAGTATAAGTGAAGCCTCGTGTCACGACACACCTTGGTATGCATGTCAAATATTCCTCACTGCTTCCGGCGGTCTTAAAATGACATTATAGAGCAATGTACTAGGCAGGCACCACCATATAAGTCCAATAATATTGGAGTGGCATAAACAATGAAAAAACAAAATCTAGATATAGAATTCAGATAACTTTCAGTACTTACATATGAGAGGATGTATTCTTTTCTTTCATTTCGTAATCTGCACATCCTTGAACGC
Organism: Pteria penguin; assembly: GCA_035048485.1. Lineage (NCBI taxonomy): Eukaryota > Metazoa > Mollusca > Bivalvia > Pterioida > Pteriidae > Pteria > Pteria penguin. The sequence continues at coordinate 38,803,229 of CM068585.1, read as the reverse complement.
CAAGTGTCTACACTGGGTGCCACAGCTTCAACAAATGACGATCTAAGATTGCAGAGACGAGGCCTCGGTGGCTGGGCATTTTCTCATCTTTCTCATGTTGGGCTGTGTAGATAAAAGAAATCAATAATTTAAAAATGTATGGAAGGGAAACAAGAAAAGTGATGGGTATAACTTGTAAGAAACATAATTGAAAGACTGCATTCAAGCATCCTCTACAGAAACTTTACTTTAAGTTTTTAAACTATAATAGAATTATCTTTACAAACATTATGTCAGTATTTCATTAAATTAATATTTTACCAATGAGAGGACGAATGGCAGCTTGTCTTCTGCCGGCGTTGATCCTTTCTTGACTCCTGATCCCATCACTCTCATGGTCGTTGATCCTTCCTTCGATCCAGATTCCAGCAATTTTATGATTGTCGATCCTTCCTTACTTCCGAATCCGGTTACTCTTATGGTCGTTTATTCGTGCGTGGCTTCCGATCCCATCAATCTTATGGTCATTGATTCTTAATTACATCACTCCCATGGTCGTTGATCCTTCGTTGGCTCTGGATCCCATCACCTTAATGGTCGTTGCTTTTGCCTTGGCCCCTGATTCCATAAATTTAATAGTCACTGATCCATTCTTGGCTCCAGATCCAATCAATCTCATTGCCATTGATCCTTTCTTGGATCCAGATCCCAGTACTTACAAATGAGCATCTGCACATCCTTGAACGCCAAGTGTCTACACTGGGTGCCACAGCTTCAACAAATGACGAACTAAGATTGCACAGACGAGCGCTGGCTGGCTGGGCATCTTGTCATCTCTCTCATGTTGGGCTGTGTAGAGAAAGGAAATAAATCACTTAAAATGTGTGGAAGAGAAAAGGGAAAAATGATGCATATAATTTGTAAGAAACATAACTGAAAGAATGCATTCAAGCCGATATTATATCCTCAACAGAAGCCTTACTTTTAGTATTAAAAATATAATTGAAGTTTCTTTGCAAACATTATGTTAGTATTTCATTAAAATAATATCTTACCAATGAAGGGATGAATGGCAGCTTGTCTTCTGCCAGCATTGATCCTTCCTTGACTCCTGATCTCTTCACTCTCATGGTCATTGATCCTTTGTTGGCTCCGGATCGCATCACTCTCATGGTTGTTGATTTTTCCTTGGCCCCTGATCCCATCACTTCAATATTTACTGATCATTTCTTGGCTCTGGATCCTATAACTCAAATGGTCGTTTATCCTTCCTTAAATCCTGATCCCATCACTCTAATGGCCATTGAACCTTCCTTCGAATCCGATTACTCTTATAGTCGTTTATTCGTGCTAGGCTTCCAATCCCTTCAATCTTAAAGTCGTGCAAAAACATCTTATACAACAAAGGTATTATTATAACAAAAACTCATCTTGCATCTGCTTATAACTGACAGTACAAACGATCTAAAACAACAAAGAAATTACTATAAGAAACAATCATGATGATACCCAGTAATCATCATGCACGGCATTCTGTTTATGACATACAGCACAACGTTCCAATACAAGAAGAATATTACTATAACAAACAATCATCCAGCAGAGTTATATACTTATGACTTAGTGAAAAACGATTAAATACAACAAAGATATTACTACAACACACAATAATCATGCATGATATAATGGTTACGACTTACAGCAAAAAACGATCAAATACAACAAAATATTACTATAAAAAGGAATCATCAAGCAGGGTACTATACTTATGACGTAGGGCAAAATGATCAAATACAACAATGTGACTACTATATCAAACAATAATCATGGATGATACTATGTTTATGACTTACAGCAAAACGAATTAATACAACAAAGATATTACTGTAACAAACAATCATCATGCAAGATATTGTGCTAATGACTTAATAGCAAAACGATCTATAACAAGAAGAAAAGTACTGTAACAAGATACATCATTCACGATACTGTGCTTGTGACTGGCAGTATAAACGATCGAAGACAACAAAGATATTACTATCACAAACAATCATCAAGCACCACACCATGCTTATGACTTACAGCATAGCGATCTTATACACCAAATATATTACTATAACAAAGAATTATCATCCACGATGCTATGCTTATGACTTACGGGGAACGGATGTAACAGAAGGAAGTTATTACTATGACAAACAAATATCATCCACGGTATTATGCTTACTATTTACAGCAAAAAGGATCAGATACATAAAAGATATTACTATAACAAACAATTATAAAGGAGGGTACTATACTTATGACTTACAGCAAAGCGATCAAATACAACAAACAGACTACTATAACAAACAATAATCATGCACGATAATATGTTTATGACTTACAAAACGACCTAATACAACAAAGATATTACTATAACAAACAACCATCATGAACAACAGCATGCTTATGACTTACAGCAAAACTTTCTAATACGACAAAGATATTACTTTCACAAACAATCGTCATGCAATATACTGTACTCATGACTTATAGCAAAACGACCTAATACAAGCACGGTACTATGCTTATAACTTACAGTAAAACGATCTAAGATATTACTATACCCAGTATTCATCATGTACGATACTGTGCTTATAACCTACAGGAAAACCATCTAATACAAGAAGAATATTACTATAACAAACAATCATCAACACGGTACCATACTTATGACTTACAACAAAAACGATCAAATACAACAAAGATAGTACCATAACAATTAATCCTCAAACAGAGTACTGTACTTATGACTTTCAGCAAAACGATCAAATACAACAAAGATATTACTATAACAAACAATCATGATGCACGATACTATCCTTATGACTTACAGGAAAGCTATCTAATACAACAAATATATTATTATAACAAACAGTCATAAAGCAGGGTACTATTCTTATGTCTCCTGAAAACGATGTAATACAACAAATTTATTGACAAACAATCGCCATACACGATACTATGGTTATGACGTATAGTAAAAACGATCAAATAGAAGAAAGATATTACTATAACAAACAATCGTCATGCTAGATACTGTGCTTATGACTTACAGCAAAACGATCAAATACAAAAAATATATTACTATAACAAGCAATCGTCATGCACGAAACTATCTTTATAACTTACAGCAAAAACGATCAAATACAACACAGATATTATCGTATCATTTCGTCATCTGCACATCCTTGAACGCCACGTGTCTACACTGGGTGCCACAGCGTCAACAAATGACGATCTAAGATTGCACAGACGAGCCCTCGGTGGCTGAGCATCTTCTCATCTTGGGCCGTGTAGATAAAAGAAATCAATGATTTAAAAATGTATGGAAGGGAAAATTGAAAAGTGATTTGTTTAATTTGTAAGACACATAATTGAAAGACTGCATTCAAGCATATACTGTATCCTCAACAGAAACTTTACTTTCAGTATTAAAATATGACCGAATTTTCATTACAAACATTATGTCAGTATTTCCTTAAATGAATAATTTACCAATGAGAGGATGAATGGCAGCTTGTCTTCTGCCAGCGTTGATCATTTCTTGACTCCTGATACCATTACTCTTATGCTCGTTCAACTTTCCATGGCCTCTGATCTCATCACTTCAATAGTCACTGATCCTTTCTTGGCTACGGATCAATCATTTCCGTTTATCCTTGGTTCATTATCCCATCACTCCAAAGGACGTTTATCCTTCCTTAACTCCGGATCCCATCACTCTCATGGTCGTTGATCCTTCCTTCGATCCAGATCCCAGCAATTTTATGGTCGTCGATCCTTCCTTGCTTCCGAATCCGATTACTCTTAAGGTCGTTTATTCGTGGTTGGCTTCCAATCCCATCAATCTTATGGTCGTTGATCCTTCCTTGATTCTTAAATACATCACTCCCATGGTCGTTGATCCTTCCTTAATTCCGAATCCGATTACTCTGATGGTTTGTTTATTCTCTAATACAACAAAGATATTATTATAACAAACAAATCATCTTGCACGATAATGTACTTAAGACCTACAGCCAAACGATCTTACACGAGAAGAATATTATTATAATAAACAATCATCAATTAGGATACTATCCTAATGACAAACAATCGTCATGCACGATACTATTTATATGACTTACAGCAAAAACGATCTAAAACAACAAAGATATTACTATAACAAGCAATCATCATGCACAGTACTGTGTTTATGACTTACAGCAAATCGTTCTAATACAAGAAAAGAATTTCCTTTAACATACAAGCATTATGCACAATACTATGCTGTCTTCCTGCAAAACGATCTAATACAAAAATGATATTACTATAACAAAGAATCATCATACACGAACTTCCTTTCATTATCGTCGTCTATAGCAAAACGACCTAATACAAGAAGAAAACTACTATAGCAAGTTACGTCACGCAGGATACTGTGCTTATGACTTACAGCAAAACGATCTAATACAACAAACATATTACTATAACAAACAATCATCATGCACGGAGCAATCCTAATGATTTCCAGCAAAACGATGGACTACAACAAAGATATAACTATAACAAAGAATGATCGTACACACTATTTGTTTATGATTTATAACAAAAACAATCTAACACAACAAAAAATATTACTATAACAATCAATCGTCATGCACAGTACTATGCTTATGACTTAAAGTAACACGATTTAATACTACAAAGATATTACTATAAGAAACAATCATTATGCAAGGTGGTATGCTTATGACTTACAGCAAAACGATCTAATAGATCAAAAAAAAAAAAAAAAACAACATATTACTATAACGAACAATGATCAAGCAGAATACTATGCTTATCACTTAAAGAAAAGCGATGTAATACAACAAAGATTTTACTATACAAAACAATCATCATACACGATACCGTGCTTATGACTTACAGCAAAACGATTTCATAAAACAAAGATATTACTATAATAAACAAACATCATGCAGATACTATGCTTATCACTTACAACAAGATCTAATGCAACAAAGATATTTCTATAACAAGGAATCATCATGTACGCTACTATGATTATGATTTAAAACAAAAACGATCTAACACAACAAAAAATATAAGTATAACAAACAATCATCATGCACAGTACTATACTTATGACTTACAACAAAACGATGTAAAACAACAAAAATATTCAGACAACAATCAATTCTCAAGCATGATACTGTGCTTATGACTTACAGGAAAACGATCTAATATAAGCAGAATATTACCAGAACAAACAATCATCAAGACCAATACTATTCTTATAACTTACAGCAAAACGATGAAATCCAACATAGATATTATTAAAACCAACAATCATCATGGAAGGTTCTATGTATATGTCTGACAGAAAAGTGATGTAATACAACAAAAATATTACTACAAAAACTATCATCATGCACGGTAGTATGTTTATGATTTACAGCAAAAACGATCTAATACAACAAAGATATTACTATAAGAGTCAATCATCATGGAAGATGGTATGCTTATGACTTACAGCAAAACCACCTTATACAAAACACATATTACTATAACAAACAATCATCAAGCACGATACTATGCTTAATACTTTTAGAAAAGCGATATAATACAACAAAGATATTACTATAACAAAGAATCATCATGCACGATATTGTGCTTATGACTTGCGGCAAAACGATGTTATAAAACAAAAATGCTCGGTATTACCTGTATGACTTACAGCAAAACGATCTAATACAACAAAGTCATTGACAAACAATCGTCATACACGATACTATGGGTAAGGCTTACAGTAAAAACGATCAAATAGAACAAATATATTACTATAACAAACAATCATCATGCTAGATACTGTGCTTATGATTTACAGCAAAACGATCAAATACGACAAATGTATTACTACAACAAGCAATCATCATGCACGAATTTATCTTTATAGCTTACAGCAAAAACGATGTAATACAACAAAGATATTACAAAAACAAACACTCATGATGCACGGTACTATGATTATGACTTACAGCAAAACGATATTATACAACAAAGATATTATCCTGTCATTTTGTCATCTGCACATCCTTGAACGCCAAGTGTCTACACTGGGTGCCACAGTTTCAACAAATGACGATCTAAGATTGCAGAGACGAGCCGTCGGTGGCTGAGCATATTTTCATCTCCCTCATCTTGAACTGTGTAGATAAAATAAATGAATAATTTAAAAATGTATGGAAGGGAAAAAAGAAAAATTATGTGTTTAATTTGAAAGAATTCATTCAAGCAGATACTGTATCCTCAACAATAGCCTTACTTTCAGTAAATAATGACAGAATTTTCTTTACAAACATTATGTCAGTATTTCATTAAATTAATATTTTACCAATGAGGGGATGAATGGCAGCTTGTCTTCTGCCGGCGTTGATCCTTTCTTGACCCCTGATACCATCACTCTCATGCTCGTTCTACTTTCCATGGCCTCTGATCCCATCACTTCAATAGTCACTGATCCTTTGTTGGCTACGGATCAATCATTTCCGTTTATCCTTGGTTCCTTATCCCATAACTCCAAAGGACGTTTATCCTTCCTTAACTCCGGATCCCATCACTCTCATGGTCGTTGATCCTTCCTTCGATCCAGATCCCAGCAATTTTATGGTCGTCAATCCTTCCTTGCTTCCGAATCCGATTACTCTTAAGGTCGTTTATTCGTGGTTGGCGTCCGATCCCATCAATCTTATGGACGTTGATCCTTCCTTGATTCTTAAATACATCACTCTCATGGTCTTTGATCCTTCCTTGGCTCTGGATCACATCACTTTCATGGTCGTTGCTTTATCCTTGGTCCTTGATTCCATAAATTTAATAGTCACTGATCCTTTCTTGGCTCCAGATCCAATCACTTTCATTGCGATTGATCCTTCCTTGGATCCAGATCCCATTAATCTTATAGTCGCTCATCCTTCCTTATTGCTGAATCCCATTACTTTCCTGGTCGTTTATCCTTCCATGGCTCCGGATCCCATCACTTTCATGGTCATTGATCCTTTCTTGGTTTGGAAACTCCTTAATCTAACTATCGTTTATTTTTCCTTGGCTCCGGATCACATATCTCAGATGAGCAGCTATTCAAAAAAAAAAAAAAAAACCAATCCGATGTATTCTTCCTTTCATTTCGTCGTCTGCACATCCTTGAACGCCAAGTGTCTACACTGGGTGCCACAGCTTCAACAAATGACGATCTGAGATTGCAGAGACGAACCCTAGGTGGCTGGGCATCTTCTGATCTGTCTCATATGGGCTGTGGAGAGAAAAGAAATCAATCACTTAAAAATGTATGGTAGGGAAAAGGGAAAAATGATGTATATAATTTGTAAGAAACTTAATTGAAAGACTGCATTCAAGCAGATAATGTATCCTAATCAGGAGTCTTACTTTCAGTATTAAAAATGTAATTGAATATTCATTACAAAAATTATGTTAGTATTTCATTAAAGTAACATCTTACCAATGAGGGGATCAATGGCAGCTTGTCTTCTGTCAGCACTGATCCTTCCTTGACTTTTTATCTCGTCACTGTCATGGTCATTGATCCTTTCTTGGCTCCAAATCACATATCTCTCATGGGCATTAAGCATTCCTTGGATCGGGATCCTATTAATCTTATTGTCGTTGATCCTTCTTTGGTTCGAAATCTTATCACTCTCATGGTCGTGTATCCTTCCTTCGCTCTGACACTTATAAATCTCAGTCGTTGATGCTCCCTTGGCTCCGACACTCATCACTTTAGTGATCGTTTATCCTTGTTTGTCTCTGGATCCTTTCACTCTCATGGTTGTTGGCTTTTCCTTGGTCCCTGATCCCATCACTTCAATATTTACTGGTCATTTCTTGGCTCTGGATCCTATAACTCAAATGGTCGTTTATCCTCCTTGACTCCAGATTCCATCACTCTCATGGCATTTGATCCTTCCTTGGATCTGGATCCCATCAATTTTATGGTCGTTGATCTTTCCTTAGTTCTGAATCCTATCACTCTCCTGGTCGTTCATCCTTTATTGGCCTCTCATCATATTACTTTAATAGTCACTGATCCTTCCTTGGCTCCGGATCCCATCACTCTCATGGTCGATTGTCCGGCTTTGGCTCCGAAACCCATCACTCTAATGATCATTTATCCTTCCTTGGCTCTGATATCAGATATCTCTCCTGGTCGACTATTCAAAAAAAAAAAAAAAATCCGATACATAACATTTGTTAAAATTGAAAGAGATGTAACATTTTCGTAATAGGTACTTTAAAACTTATATTTCAATGACGGTAACAAAAAAAAATCAAAACCTGCAGAGCATTATCTACAATGATTGAGATGAAGTATGAGACAGTATAAGTGAAGCCTCGTGCCACGACACACCTTGGCATATCATATATTCCTCACTGCTTCAGGTGGGTCATAAGATCAAATTATATAAAGCAATGTACTCGGCAGACACCACCATACACGTCCAATAATTTTGGAGTAGCTTTAAAGAATGAATCCAAATATAGAATTCAGATAACAGCAATTTCAGTACCTACAAATGAGAGGATGTATTCTTCCTTTCATTTCGTCATCTGCACATCCTTGAACGCCAAGTGTCTACACTGGGTGCCACAGCTTCAACAAATGACGATCTAAGATTGCAGAGACGAGGCCTCGGTGGCTGGGCATCTTCTCATCTCTCTCATATTGGGCTGTGTAGATAAAAGAAATTAATGATTTAAAAATGTATGGAAGGAAAAAAGAAAAGTGATGGGTATAACTTGTAAGAAAGATAATTGAAAGACTGCATTCAAGCAGATACTGTATCCTCAACAGAAACTTTACTTTCAGTTTTTAAAATGTGATAGAATTTTCTTTACAAACATTATGTCAGTATTTTATTAATGCACAGTATTTTACCAAATGAGATTATCTGAATGGCAGCATTGTCTGTCGGCCAAGCGAAAAGAATTTTTCTTGACTCCTGATCCCATCACTCTCATGGTCGTTGATCCTTCCTTGGATCCAGATTCCAGCAATTTTATCCTTCCTTACTTCCGAATCCAGTTACTCTTATGGTCGTTTATTCGTGCGTGGCTTCCGATCCCATCAAATCTTACTGGCTAGCATTGAATTCTTAAAAATTAAAAAAAATCACTGTCCCATGGTCGTTGATCCTTCGTTGGCTCTGGATCCCATCACCTTAATGGTCGTTGCTTTTGCCTTGGCCCCGATTCCATAAATTTAGTAGTCACTGATCCATTCTTGGCTCCAGATCCAATCACTCTCATTGCCATTGATCCTTTCTTTGATCCAGATCCCAGTACTACAAATGAGCATCTGCACATCCTTGTAAAGTGTCCTGCACTGGTGCCACAGCTTCAACAAATTGACGAACTATGAAGATTACACAGACGAGCCCTGGCTGGTTTGTTTTTTGTCATCTCTCTCATGTTTTTGTTTGTTTAGAAGAAAGGAAATAAATCACTTAAAATGTGTGGAAGAAAAAAGGGAAAAATGATGCATATAATTTGTAAGAAACATAATTGAAAGAATGCATTCACGTCGATATTATATCCTCAACAGAAGCCTTACTTTCAGTATTAAAATGTAATTGAAGTTTCTTTGGAAACAATAAGTTAGTATTTCATTAAAATAATATCTTACCAATAAAGGGATGAATGGCAGCTTGTCTTCTGCCAGCATTGATCCTTACCTGACTCCTGATACCTTCACTCTCATGGTCATTGACCCTTCGTTGGCTCCGGATCGCATCACTCGCATGGTTGTTGATTTTCCTTGGCCCCTGATCCCATCAGTTTAATATTTACTGATCGTTTCTTGGCTCTGGATTCTATAACTCAATTGGTCGTTTATCCTTTCTTGGCTCCTGATCCCATCACTCTAAAGGACGTTTATCCTTCCTTAACTCCTGATCACATCACTCTCATGGCCATTGAACCTTCCTTCGATCCAGATCCCAGCAATTTTATGGTCGTCGATCCTTCTTTGGTTCCGAATCCGATTACTCTTATAGTCGTTTATTCGTGCTAGGCTTCCAATCCCTTCAGTCTTAAAGTCGTGCGAAAACATCTTATACAACAAAAATATTATTATAACAAAAACTCATCTTGCACGATACTGTGCTTATGTCTGACAGCAAAACGACCTAATACAAGAAGAATGTTACTATAACAAACAATCATCAATCAGGATACTACATTTCTGACATACAGGAAAACGACCTAATACAACAAAGTCATTATTATGACAAACAATCGTCATGCACGATACTATGCTTTTGACTTACAGGAAAACGACCTAATACAACAAAGTCATTATTATGACAAACAATCGTCATGCACGATACTATGCTTTTGACTTACAGGAAAACGACCTAATACAACAAAGATATTACTATAATACATAATTATCAAACAGGGTACTATACTTATGACTTACGGCAAAGGATCTAATACAAGAAGGTTATTATATATGACAAACAACCATCATGCACGATACTATAGTTATGACTTACAGCAAACACGATCATAAACAACAAAGATATTACTATAACAAACAATCATCATGCACGGTACTATACGTCTGACTTACAGGAAAGCCATCTAATATAAAAATAATATTACTATAACAAACAATCATCATGCAAGGTAGTATACTTATGACTTACAGGAAAACGATCGAATACAACAAAGTTCTTATATTTGTCAAAATTCATCCACGATACTATGGTTATGACTGACAGTATAAACGATCTAAAACAACAAACATATTACTGAAACAAACAATCATGATGATACCCAGTAATCATCATGCACGGTACTATGCTTATGTCTTACAGCAAAATGATCAAATACAAAAAAGATATTACTATAACAAACAATCATCAAGCACGGTACTATCCATACCACTTACAGAAAAGCGATCCAATACAAGAAAAATTTTACTTTCACAAACAACCACCAAGCACGATACCATGTTTATGACTTACAGCAAAACGATCTAATACAACAAAAATATTACTACAACACACAATAATCATGTATGATACTATGCTTACGACTTACATCAAAAGCGATCAAATACAACAAAGATATTGACAAACAATCATCATGCACGGTACTATGCTTATGTCACAGCAAAAAAGATCAAATATAACAAAGATATTACTACGACAAACAATCATCATATACTGTATTATGCTTATGACTTACAGAAAAACGACCAAATACAACAAAAAGGATCAAATACAAAAAAGATATTACTATAACAAACAATCATCATGCAAGGCAGTATGCTTATGACTTACAGCAAAAACGATCAGATACAACAAAGATATTACTATAACAAACAATGATGATGCATGGTACTATGCTTATGATTTACAGCAAAATGATCTTTCAAAACAAAGGTATTACTACAACAAAGAATCATCAAACAGAGTAATATAATTATGACTTGCAGCAAAACGATCTAATACAACAAAGATATTACTATAACAAAGAATTATCATCCACGATGCTTATGACTTACAGGGAACAGATGTAACAGAAGGAAGTTATTACTATGACAAACAAATATCATCCACGGTTTTACGCTTACTACTTGCAGCAAAAACGATCAGATACATAAAAGTTATGACTATAACAAAGAATCATAAAGGAGGGTACTATACTTATGACTCACAGCAAAACGATCAAATACAACAAACAGACTACTATAACAAACAATAATCATGCACAATACTATGTTTATGACTTACAAATCGACCTAATACAACAAAGATATTACTATAACAAACAACCATCCTGAACGATACCATGCTTGTAACTTACAGCAAAACTTTCTAATACGACAAAGATATTACTTTCACAAACAATCACCATGCAATAAACTGTACTTATGACTTATAACAAAACGACCTAATACAAGCACGATACTATGCTTATGACTTACAGCAACACGATCTTGGATATTACTATACCCAGTAATCATCATGTACGATACTGTGCTTATAACCCACAGGAAAACCATCTAATACAAGAATATTACTAAAACAAACAATCATCAACACGGTACCATACTTATGACTTACAACAAAAACGATCAAAAACAACAAAGATAGTACCAATAACAAACAATCCTCAAACAGAGTACTGTACTTATGACTTGCAGCAAAACGATCAAATACAACAAAGATATTACTATAACAAACAATCATCATGCACGATACTATCGTTATGACTTACAGAAAAGCTATCTAATACAACAAATATATTATTATAACAAACAGCCATAAAGCAGGGTACTATACTTATGTCTCCTGAAAACGATGTAATACAACAAATTTATTGACAAACAATCGCCATACACGATACTATGGTTATGACGTATAGTAAAAACGATCAAATAGAACAAAGATATTACTATAACAAACAATCATCATGCTAGATACTGTGCTTATGACTTACAGCAAAACGATCAAATACAAAAAATATATTACTATAACAAGGAAACTATCTTTATAACTTACAGCAAAAACGATCAACTACAACACAGATATTATCGTATCATTTCGTCATCTGCATATCCTTGAACGCCACGTGTCTACACTGGGTGCCACAGCGTCAACAAATGACGATCTAAGATTGCACAGACGAGCCCTCGGTGGCTGAGCATCTTCTCATCTTGGCCGTGTAGATAATAGAAATCAATGATTTAAAAATGTATGGAAGGGAAAATTGAAAAGTGATTTGTTTAATTTGTAAGATACATAATTGAAAGACTGCATTCAAGCAAATACTGTATCCTCAACAGAAACTTTACTTTCAGTATTAAAATATGACAGAATTTTCTTTACAAACATTATGTCAGTATTTCCTTAAATGAATAATTTACCAATGAGAGGATGAATGGCAGCTTGTCTTCTGCCGGCGTTGATCCTTTCTTGACTCCTGATCCCATCACTCTCATGCTCGTTCAACTTTCCATGGCCTCTGATCTCATCACTTCAATAGTCACTGATCCTTTCTTGGCCACGGATCGTATTAATCAGTTTCGTTTATCCTTCCTTGCTTCCTGATCCCATCATTCTCATGGCCATTGATCCTTCCTTCGATCCAGATCCCAGCAATGTTCTGGTCGTCGATCCTTTATTGGTTCCGAATCCGATTACTCTTATGGTCGTTTATTCGTGTTTGGCTTCCAATCCCATTATTTTATGGTCTTTGATCTTTCTTTGATTCTTAATTACATTACTCCCATGGTCGTTGATCTTTCCTTAATTCTGAATCCGATTACTCTGATGGTTTGTTTATTCTCTAATACAACAAAGATATTATAATAACAAACAAATCATCTTGCACGATAATGTACTTATGACTTACATCCAAACTACCTTACACAAGAAGAATATCATTATAATAAACAATCATCAATCAGGATACTATACTAATGACAAACAATCGTCATGCACGATACTATTTATATGACTTACAGCAAAAACGATCTAAAACAACAAAGATATTACTATAATAAGCAATCATCATGCACAGTACTGTGTTTATGACTTACAGCAAATCGTTCTAATACAAGAAAAGATTTTCCTTTAACATACAAGCATTATGCACAATACTATGCTTATGTCTTCCTGCAAAACGATCTAATACAAAAATGATATTACTATAACAAAGAATCATCATACACGAAACTGTACTTATGACTTATAGCAAAACGACCTAATACAAGAAGAAAACTACTATAACAAGTTACGTCACGCAGGATACTGTGCTTATGACTTACAGCAAAACGATCTAACACAACAAACATATTACTATAACAAACAATCATCATGCACGGAGCAATCCTAATGATTTCCAGCAAAACGATCGACTACAACAAAGATATTACTATAACAAAGAATCATCGTACACGCTATTTGTTTATGATTTATAACAAAAACAATCTAACACAACAAAAAATATTACTATAACAATCAATCGTCATGCACAGTACTATGCTTATGACTTAAAGTGACACGATTTAATACTACAAAGATATTACTATAAGAAACAATCATTATGCAAGGTGGTATGCTTATGACTTACAGCAAAGCGATCTAATAGACAAAAAAAAAAAACCATATTACTATAACGAACAATGATCAAGCAGAATACTATGCTTATCACTTAAAGAAAAGCGATGTAATACAACAAAGATTTTACTATACAAAACAATCATCATACACGATACCGTGCTTATGACTTACAGCAAAATGATTTCATAAAACAAAGATATTACTATAATAAACAAACATCATGCAGATACTATGCTTATCACTTACAACAAGATCTAATGCAACAAAGATATTTCTATAACAAGGAATCATCATGCACGCTACTATGATTATGATTTAAAACAAAAACGATCTAACACAACAAAAAATATCAGTATAACAAACAATCATCATGCACAGTACTATACTTATGACTTACAACAAAACGATGTAAAACAACAAAGATATTCAGACAACAATCAATTCTCAAGCATGATACTGTGCTTATGACTTACAGGAAAACGATCTAATATAGGCAGAATATTACCAGAACAAACAATCATCAAGACGAATACTATTCTTATAACTTACAGCAAAACGATGAAATCCAACAAAGATATTATTATAACCAACAATCATCATGTCTGACAGAAAAGTGATGTAATACAACAAAAATATTACTACAAAAACTATCATCATGCACGGTAGTATGTTTATGATTTACAGCAAAAACGATCTAATACAACAAAGATATTACTATAAGAGTCAATCATCATTGAAGATGGTATGCTTATGACTTACAGTAAAACCATCTAATACAACAACACATATTACTATAACAAACAATCATCAAGCACGATACTATGCTTAATACTTTAGAAAGAAAAGCGATATCGATATACAACAAAGATATTACTATAACAAAAGAATCATTATGCACGGTACTATGCTTATGATTGCGGCAAAAACATGTTATAAAACAAAGATATTACTATAACAAACAATCACCATCATGCTCGTATTACTCTGTATGACATACAGCACGATCTAATACAACAAAGATCATTGACTATAACAAATCGTCATCAAGGAGAGAGAGCCCATATGGGTGTGGCTTACAGTAAAAACGATCAAATAGAACAAATATATTACTATAACAAACAATCATCATGCTAGATACTGTGCTTATGATTTACAGCAAAACGATCAAATACGACAAATGTAATACTACAACAAGCAATCATCATGCACGAATTTATCTTTATAGCTTACAGCAAAAACGATGTAATACAACAATGATATTACTAAAACAAACACTCATGATGCGCGGTACTATGATTATGACTTACAGCAAAACGATATTATACAACAAAGATATTATCCTGTCATTTTGTCATCGTGCAAAAAAACTATCCTATTGACTTACAGCCAAAACGTGTCTACACTGGGTGCCACAGATATTTATCAACAATCATCAGGCCAGGGATCTATTTTTGACTTGCAGAGAAAAACGACCTCGAAAGGTCATTATATATAACCATCTCCCATCATCAGCAGATACTGTGCTTAGATAAAAGCAAAACGGTGAATGATTTAAAAATGTATGGAAGGGAATAAAAAAGAAAATTAGGCTGTTTAAATTTATGACCTTAATACACATAATGAAAGAATTCATTCAAGCAGATCACTGTATCCTCAACGATAGCCTATGACTTTCAGCAAAACGATCTCATAAAAAGAATTTTCTAACAAACAATCATCATACACTATACTGTGCTTATTCATTACAGCATTAATACGATTTTAGCAAATGATATTGGACTATAGAAATGGCAAGCTTGTCATCATGCAAGATACGGCGTTGATCCTTTCTTGACACCTGATACCATTACTCTTATACTCGTTCAACAACTTTCCATGCAGGACACTCTGATCTCATCATTTACAATAGTTAACACTGATCCTTTCTAAAACAAGAAGCTACGGATCAATCATTTCCGTTTTATCCTTGGTTAATTATCCCATCACTCCAAAGGACGTATATACTTCCTTAACTCAGGATCCCATCACTCTCATGGTCGTTGATCCTTCCTTTCGATCCGATCCCAGCAATTTTATGGTCATCGTCGATCCTTCCTTGACTTACCGAATAAACGATCGTAACAACTTAAGGTATAATTCGATATGTTGGCTTCCAATCCCATCAATCTTATGGTCGTTGATCCTTCCTTGATTCTTAAATACATCACTCTCATGGTCTTTGATCCTTCCTTGGCTCTAGATCACATCACTTTCATGGTCGTTGCTTTATCCTTGGCCCTTGATTCCATAAATTTAATAGTCACTGATCCTTTCTTGGCTCCAGATCCAATCACTTTCATTGCGATTGATACGTCATGGATCCAGTCACCATGATAATCTTATAGTTTTGTTACCAACGAAAGGTCCTTAGAGACCTTATTGAAGGCGATATCCCATTACTTTCCTGGTTATTTATCCGTCCATGGCTCCGGATCCCATCACTTTCATGGTCATTGATCCTTCCTTGGCTTGGAAACTCATTACTCTAACTATCGGGTATCTTTCCTTGGCTCCGGATCACATATCTCCGATGAGCAGCTATTAAAAAAAAAAACCAAACAATCATCATGAACGAATACTGTGCTTTCCTTACAGAGAACGATCATTTCGTCGTCTGCACATCCTGGAACGCCAAGTGTCTACACTGGGTGCCACAGCTTCAACAAATGACGATCTGAGATTGCAGAGACAAACCCTAGGTGGCTGGGCATCTTTTGATCTGTCTCATATGGGCTGTGTAGAGAAAAGAAATCAATCACTTAAAATGTATGGTAGGGAAAAGGGAAAAATGATGTATATAATTTGTAAGAAACATAATTGAAAGACTGCATTCAAGCAGATAATGTATCCTAATCAGAAGCCTTACTTTCAGTATTAAAAATGTAAATGAATTTTCATTACAAAAATTATGTTTGTATTTCATTAAAGTAACATCTTACCAATGAGGGGATCAATGGCAGCTTGTCTTCTGCCAGCACTATTCCTTCCTTGACTTTTTATCTCGTCACTGTCATGGTCGTTGATCTTTGCTCGGAAGCTCATCACTCTAATGATCGTTTCTCCTTCCTCGGCTCCAGATCACATATCTCTCATGGGCATTAAGCATTCCTTGGATCGGGATCCTATTAATCTTATGGTCGTTGATCCTTCTTTGGTTCGAAATCTTATCACTCTCATGGTCGTGTGTCCTTCCTTGGCTCTGACACTTATAAATCTCAGTCGTTGATGCTCCCTTGGCTTTGAAACTCATCACTTTAATGATCGTTTATCCTTGTTTGTCTCTGGATCCCTTCACTCTCATGGTTGTTGGCTTTTCCTTGGTCCCTGATCCCATCACTTTAATATTTACTGGTCATTTCTTGGCTCTGGATCCTATAACTCAAATGGTCGTTTATCCTCCTTGACTCCAGATTCCATCACTCTCATGGCATTTTATCCTTCCTTGGATCTGGATCCCATCAATTTTATGGTCGTTGATCTTTCCTTAGTTCTGAATCCTATCACTCTCCTGGTCGTTCATCCTTAATTGGCCTCTCATCATATTACTTTAATAGTCACTGATCCTTCCTTGGCTCCGGATCCCATCACTCTCATGGTCGTTTGTCCGGCTTTGGCTCAGAAACCCATCACTCTAATGATCATTTATCCTTCCCTGGCTCTGGATCAGATATCTCTCATGGTCGACTATTCAAAAATAAAAAAAAAATCTGATACATAAAATTTGTTAAAATTTTAAGAGATGTAACATTTTCGTAATAGATACTTTAAAACTTATATTTCAACGACTATAAGAAACAATCATCATGCACGATACCAAAAAAAAAAAAAAAATCAAACCTGCAGAGCATTAATTACCTACAATGATTGAGATGAAGTACTAGATTTACAACACTGATCGTATAAGTGAAGCCTCGTGCCACAAGACACACTGCCACATACTAGGCATATCATATAACATTCCACTCTTAACTGCTTCAGCAATGGGTCATACCAAAAGATCAAACTCAGATATAAAGCATGATGTACTCGCAGGAAAAAGTGATCAAATACAACAAAGGTATTACTATAACAAAAAATTCATCATGCAGATACTGTGCTTCACGATCGCATACAGAAAAATAATTACTATAACAATACATCATGCCAAGGTTATGATATACAGTAGCTTTAAAGAATGATCTGATACGACAAGATATTTACTATAACAAAACAACATCATGCACGGTATTCAGACTTACAGGCAAAAACGAACCAATTTCAGTACTTACAAATGAGAGGACGTATACTTTTCCTTTATTTCGTCATCACATCCTTGAACGCCAAGTGTCTACATTGGGTGCCACAGCTTCAACAAATGACGATCTGAGATTGCAGAGACGAGCCCTGGGTGGGTGGGCATCTTCTCATCTCTCTCAATGTTAGGCTGTGTAGGTAAAAGAAATCAATCATTCAAAATGTATGGAAGGGAAAAAGGAAAAATGATGTGTTTAATTTGTAAGAAACATAATTTAAAGACTGCATTCAAGCAGATACTGTATATATTTAACAGAAGCTTTACTTTCAGTATTAAAAATATGATAGAATTTCTTTTACAAACATTATCTTAGTACTTCAATAAACTACTATCTTACCAATAATAGGATAAATGGCAGCTTCTCTTCTGCCAACGATGATCCTTCCTTGACTCCTGATCCCATCACTCTCATGGTCATTGATCCTTCCTTAGTTCCAGATCTCATCACTCTCATGGTTGTTGAATTTTTCTTGTCCCGTCATCTCATCACTTTAATAGGCACTGATCCTTTCTTGGCTCCAGTTCCCATCACTCATTGTCCTTTATCCTTCCTTGGTTCTATATCCCATCACTTGAATGGTCGTTCATCCTCCTTGGATCTGGATCCCATAAATCTCATGGTCGGTGATCCTCCCTTGGTTCCGGAACTCATCACTCTAATGATCGTTTATCCTTTATTCTTTATTCTTAGTCCCTGGATCCCATCACTGTCATGGTTGTTGGGTTTTGGTCCTATAACTCTTATGGCCATTCATCCTATCTAGGATCCAGAACACATCAATCTTATCGTCATTGACCCTTCCTTGGTTCGAAATCTCATAACTTTCATGGTCGTGTATCATTCCATGGCTCTGAATCTCATACATCGCATGGTCGTTTATCCTCCCTTGGCTCCGAAACTCATCACTCTAATGACCGTATACAGAAACAGAATCCAAATATAGAATTCAGATAACAGCAAACTTTCAGTACTTACATATGAGAGGATGTATTCTTCCTTTCATTTCGTCATCTGCACATTCTTGAACGCCAAGTGTGTCCACTGGGTGCCACAGCTTAAACAAATGACGATCTAAGATTCCAGAGACGAGCCCTGGGTGGCTGGGTGGCTGGGCATCTTCTCGACTCTCTCATGTTGGGCTGTGGTCGTTGATCCTTCCTTCCCTCCGGATCCCATCACTCTCATGCTCGTTCAACTTTCCATGTCCTTTGATCCAATCACTTTAATAGTCACTGATCCTTTCTTGGCTACGGATCCTATTAATAATTTTCTTTTATCCTTCCTTAGTTCCTGATCCCAACATTCTAAAGGACTTTTATCTTTCCTTGGTTCCTGATCCCATCACTCTCATGTCCGTTGATCCTTCCTTCGATCCAGATCCCAGCAATTTTATGGTTGTCGATCCTTCCTTGGTTCCGAATCCAATTAATCTTATGGTCGTTTATTCGTGTTTGGCTTCCGATCCCATCAATCTTATGGTCGTTGATCCTTCCTTGATTCTTAATGACTATATTATGCTTTTGACTTACAGCAAAAACGATCAAATAGAATAAAGATACTACTTTAACAAAAAATCATAATGTTAGTTATGCTTATGACTTACAGGAAAACGATCGAATACAACAAAGATATTATATATGACAAACAATTATCATGCACGTGTGCGACGCGATACCACTAGGCCACGCCGGCTTAATACAACAAAGTAGAGTGTCATCAAGTAGAGTACAATACTTATGACTTCCTGCAAAACGATCTAATACAACAAAGATATTACTATAACAAACAATGATCATGCAGGATACTATGCTTATCATTTACAGGAAAACGATTTAAGGTTTATTGAAACACCATATGAAAAATTACCTGAATTTTAACTAAACATCAGAAGTAAATTATTTTTGTATATAATATTCCTTAACATTCAGTTAACTGATTTATGAAGAAGAAATTTAATTTTACCGTCTGAAGTTTGAAAACGAACGGGGTTTCCATACGTACCACCCTACACTGACTCTTTTATTCCTATTCATCAATCTATTTATAAGAAAATTCATATTAATACAAAAAGTAGACTTTATCTTGAATCAAAATTCATTTCTAATTCACAGATATATATGTCATTCATAAAAAATAAGATATATTTATATGTTAATATATGGACTA
Source organism: Pteria penguin (assembly GCA_035048485.1). Lineage (NCBI taxonomy): Eukaryota > Metazoa > Mollusca > Bivalvia > Pterioida > Pteriidae > Pteria > Pteria penguin. The sequence continues at coordinate 38,782,573 of CM068585.1, read as the reverse complement.
GGGGCATAATATGAGATTCAAAATAACACTTGGGGGTTAGGAAAATAGAAATTTTGTGCATTTTTGAAACATGAAAAGTTGATAAATTTTATATCATTTTTGATACTTATTATTATCTTTATTACAAATAAAAAAGAGAAAGGTACACCGTTAGATTACAAAGTTATAACAAAACATCATTGACTACCCCTAATCTTCTCCTACAATAACCTTGCAAATACAACAAATTAAGATTTGTAAAACATAGATAATGTAAAGATGCACAGTATTATAGATTATACTGTCTGCACATTGTTGTAAGAAAGAATTTTACACAACATAAAGCAATTTTAATAAGTATTTGATTATGAAAATAACAATTCAAAGGATTCTGATGTCTCAAGTTTTCATTTAATGTCGACATCAAGATTTACTTGGCTAGCTGAATATAAAAATAAAAAACATCTGTATGCATGTTGCTGGTTTCTCTCTACTAATGATATATCTAGACTAAAAGTATTAAGTATGGCCAAGATCACTACAAAATTTTGATTCAACCATCCAACACCCCCCCACCCCCCCACCACCACCACCACCCTTTCCCCAACCACCACCACAATGTATACATAAAGTTTGCACTGGGCACATTTTACCAGCTGATATATAAATATATGAAGATTACACTTACAGATTTTGTTTGTTTTTGGTTTTTTGTTTTTGTTTGTTTACACTTGATAAAGGCCAAATGACTGAAAATTTGTGGACACTGTCACTGAATGTTTCTTGTTACTTATTTTCATTACAGTCAAGAAAATTTACTATGATAGAGAAAACATTCTGTACCCATCCGCCAATAAGGTATTTAAACCCACCACTTTCACATGCTCAGATGATCCATAACAAACAATCTAATTCCACCGCATTTTATTGCTTACGTTGGGAAAATCCGGATTCGGAAACGGGTCGGAATGGGTCGCAGTTAAAGATCTATATATGATCTACATTTACAGCTATATTTTTATTATTTGGACACTTTTTCATATAATTATCTCTGTTTAACGGACTTTTTTTGCAAATCTCTCTTTTAATCTGTGTATTAGTTTATTTTCTGCTTTTCAATCTAAGTCAATATCATGTTTGAAAATGAAACGTTTATGTGATCTGTAAAGAAAAGATAACTCTATTTGGGTTTAAGAAGAGTTATCGTTTATTGGTGTTTCAATGAACCTTAATAAAACAATGATATTACTATAATAAACAATCATCAGGGACCGGTACTATACTTATGACTTAAAGCAAAGATTGATTTCATACAACAAAGATATTACTATAAAGAACATTCATTACGCACGATGCTTATGACTCACAGCAAAACGGTCTCATAAAACAGAGATATTACTATAACAAACAATCATCATGTACGGTACTATACTTGTGACTTAAAGCAAAACGATTTAATCCAACAAAGATATTTCTATAACAAACAATCATCATGCACGATACTATGCTTCTGATTTACATGAAGAAAATGATCTAATGCAACAAAGACTTTACTATAACAAACAATCATCATGCACGGTACTATGCTTATGATGTACGTGAAAAACGATCTTATAAATATATTACTATAACAAACAATCATCATGCACGATACTGAGCTTATGGCCTAGAGCGAAAGCGATCTAATACAAGAAAAATATTACTATAACAAACAATCATCGTGCAAGACACTGTACTTATTACTTATAGCAAATCGACATGAAACAAGAAGAAAATTACTACAACAATATACATCATGCACGATACTGTGTTTATGACTTACAGCAAGATATTTCTATAATAAACAATCATCATGCATGGTACTATGCTTCTTACTTACAGCAAAAACGATTTAATACAACGAACATATTACTATCACAAACAATCATCTTGCACGATACTGATCTTATGACTTACAGCAAAACGATCGTATACAACAAAGTTATAAGATATGACAAAGAATCATCATGCATGATACTGAGCTTATCATTTACAGCAAAAGAGTCTAATACAACAAAGTTATTACTATAACAAACAATTATCAGGCAGGGTACGATACTTATGACCTACAACAAAAACGATCTAATAGAATAAAGACAATACTATAAAAACAATTATCGAGAAGGATACCGTGCTTATGATTTATAGCAATACCGATCTAAAAGAAGTAAGTTGAAGGAACGGAAAGGTATTCGAATAAAGGGACACATGCCAAATATGATGGTCCTAGGTCTTTCGGCTAAAAAGTTACATTGAAGCACGTCATAGTCAAGGTCACATGATAAAAGTTTTGGTACCAACGGAAAGGTATTGCAATTAGAGACACACATACCAAATATGAAGGCCGTAAGTCTTACGGTTAAAAAGTAATGACAAAGCTAAAGTTAACGTTTTTGTGACAGACGGCCAGACAGACAAACTGACGAACGGACGGACGGCAGAGAGACGAATGAGATGTAATGTCCCCTCGCTTTTGCTAAAAGCGGGCGACCAAAAGAAAGATATTACAATAAGAAACAACCATCATGCGCGGTACTATAATTATGACAAAGAATAACCATCTAATAAAACAAACATATTACTATAACAAACAATCATCATGCACGATACTGTGCTTATCACTTACAGGAAAACGATCTCCCATAAGAAAAAATATTACAATAACAAACAATCATCAAACAGGATACTATATTTATAACTTCCAGGACAACGATCTAATACAACAAAAATATTACTATAACAAACAGTCATCATGAACAATCCTGTGCTTATGACTTACAGGAAAACAATCTCCCATAACAAAAAATATTACAATAACAAACAATCATCAAACAGGATACTATATTTTTAACTTCCAGGACAACGATCTAATACAACAAAAATATTACTATAACAAACAATCAACATGTACGATACTGAACTTATGACTTGGAGAAAAACAATCTCATACAACAAATATATTACTATAACAAACAGTCATCAAGCTTGGTACTATACTTATGACTTAAAGGAAAATGATCTCATAGAACAAATTTATTATATATGACAAAGAATCGTCATACATGATACCATGGTAAAAACGATGGAATCAAATAAAGATATTACTATAACCATAAATCGTCCAGCACGATACTATGCTTTTGACTTACAAAAAAAAAAGATCTAACAGAACAAAAATATTACTATAACAAACAATCATCAAACAAGATACTATATTTATAGCTTCTAGGAAAGCGATCTAATACAACAAATATATTACTATAATAAACAGTCATCAAGCTGGGTACTATACTTATGACTTATAGGAAAACGATCTCATAGAACAAAGTTTCTATATATATGACAAAGAATCGTCATACAAGATACTATGGTAAAAACGATGGAAGTCAACAAAGATATTACTATAACAATTAATCATCACGCTAGTTAGTGTGATTATGACTTAGAGCAAAAGGATCTAATACAAGGAAGATATTACTATAACAAACAATCATCACGCACGGTACTATGTTTATGACTTACAGCAAAAAAGATCAAATACAACAAAGGTATTACTACGACAAACAATCATCAAAAACGATGATGTGCTTATGACTTACAGCAAATCGATCTAATACAAGTAAGATATTACTATAACCAACAATCATCATGCACGGTACCATCCTTCCAAATTTATAGCAAAAATGATTTAATCCAACAAATATATCCCTATAACAAACAATCATCATGCTAGATAGTGTGCTTATGAAATACAGGAAAAACGATCTAATAAAAGAAAGGTATTACTATAACCATTAATCGTCCTGCACGATACTATGCTTTTGACTTACAGCAAAAAAGATCTAACTGAACGAAAATAGTACTATAACAAGCAATCATCATCCACGATACTCTGTTTATGACCTACAGGAAAAGCAATCTAATAAAACAAAGATATTACCATAACAAACCATCACCATGCACGATACTATGCTTGCGATGTACTGCAAAACGATCTACTACAAGAAACATTCATGATATATGGTACTATAGTTATGACTTACAGGAAAACGATACAATGCAATAAACTTATTATATATGACAAAAAATTATAATACATAATACTATGCTTATGACTTACAGGAAAGCAATCGAATAGAAGAAAGGTATTATTATGAGAAACAATCATCATACACGGTGCTATTCTTATGAGTTACAGCAAAAACGACCAAATAAAACAAAGATATTACTATAACAAACAATCATCAGGCAGGATACTATCCTAATGACTTACAGCAAAAACGACCAAATACAACAAAGATATTACTATAACAAACAATCGTCAAATACGATGCTGTGCTTTAAAATTTACAGCAAAACGATGTAATACAAAAAAGATATTACTATAACAAACAATCATCATGCACAGTACTATGCTTATGAGTTACATAAAAAATGGTTTACTATAGCAAACAATCATCATGCACGATCCTGTACTTGTGAATTACAGGAAAAGCGATCTAATACAACAAAGATATTACTATAACAAAGCAAACATCATGAACGGTACTATGGTACTGACTTACAGCAAGACGCTGTAATATAACAAAGATATTACTGTAATAAATAATCATCATGCACGGTACTATGCTTATGATTTACAGCAAAGCCGATCTAATACAACAAAGCTATTACTATAACAAAGAATCATCATACACGATACTGTCATTATGACTTACAGCAAAAACGACCAAATAGATTAAATATATTACTATAACAAACAATCATCAAGCACGACACTATGCTTATCACTTACAGCAAAAACGATTTAATACAACAAAGATATTTGGACAACAAACAATTCTCACACAGGATACTGTACTTATGACTTAGAGGAAAACGATCTGATATAAGTAGAATATTACCAGAACAACCAATCATCAAGCAGAGTAGTATACTTACGACTTAAAGGAAAAGGGTAAAATACAACAAAGATATCATTATAACAAACAATCATCATGCTAGATACTGTGCTTCTGACTTACAGCAAAACGATCTAATACAAGAAAAAAATTACTATAACAAAATACATCATGCACGGTACTGTAATACAAGAAATACATTACTATAACAAACACTCATAATGCACGATACTATACTTATGACCTACAGCACAAATGATATAATACAACAAAGATATTACTATAACAACAATTATCATGCACGATACTATGCTTATGAGTTACAGCAAATCAGATCTAATACAACAAAGCTATTACTATAAAGAACAATCATCATGGTTGGTACTATTATTAAGACATAGAAAAACGATCTAATACAATAAAGACTTTACTATAACAAAGAAACAAACGATAATGTGCATATGACTTTTTCATTACTTACAAATGAGAGGATGTATTCTTCCTTTCATTTCGTCATCAGCACATCCTTGAACGCCGAGTGTCTACACTGGGCGCCACAGCTTCAACAAATGACGATCTAAGATTGCAGAGATGAGCCCTTGGTGGCTGGGCATTTTCTTGACTCTCTCATGTTAGGCTGTGGTCGTTGATCCTTCCTTCGTTCCGGATCCCATCACTCTCAAGCTCGTTCAACTTTCCATGCCCTCTGATCCCATCACTTTAATAGTCACTGATCCTTTCTTGGCTACGGATCCTATTAATAATTTTCGTTTATCCTTTCTTGCTTCCTGATCCCATCACCCTCATGGCCATTGATCCTTCCTTCGATCCAGATCTAAGCAATTTTATGGTCGTCGACCCTTCCTTGGTTCCTTGCATCCAAGAACTGCTATGCTTATCCCTTACAGAATAACGATGTAATACAACAAAGATATTACTATAACAAACAATCATCATGCACGATACTGTACTTAGGGCTTATAGCAAAACGACCTAATACAAAAAGACAATTACTATAACAAGATATATCATGCACGATATTGTGCCAATGACTTACAGTAAAACGATCTAATACAACAAACATATTACTATAACAAACAATCATCATGCACGGAACAATCCGTATGATTTACAGCAAATCGATCGACTACAACAAAGATATTACTATAACAAAAAATCATTATGCACGGTACTATGCTTAAGATTAACAAAAACAATCTAACACACCAAAAGATATTACTATAACAAACAATCACCATGCATGATACTGTGCTTATGACTTACAGCAAAACGATGCAATACAACAAAGATATTACTATAACAAACAATCATCAAGGAGAGTAGCATATTTATGACTTTCAGGAAAACGACCTAATACAAGAAATTTATAATATACAAGAAACAATGATCATGCAGGATACTATGCTTATTATTCACAGCAAAACGATCTAATAACACAAACATAGTACTATAACAAACAATAATCATGCATGGCAATATGCTTTTGTGTTACAGCAAAACCCAAAAACTATCTAATAACAAAGATATTTCTATAAAAACCAATCATCATGCACGATACTATGCTTCTGATTTACAGGAACAAAATGATATAACGCAACAAAGATATTACTATAAGAAGCAATCATCGTGCAAAAAAACTATGCTTATTACTTACAGCAAAACGATGTAATACAGCAAAGATATTACTATAACAAACAATCATCAGGCAGGGTGGCATATTTTTGACTTACAGGAAAACGACCTAATACAAGAAAGTCATTATATATAACCACTTATCATCATGCAGGATACTATGCTTATCATTTAAAGCAAAACGGTCTAATAAAATAATGATATCATTATAATAAACAATCATCCTGCAAGGCACTATGCTTATGACTTAAAGCAAAACGATTTAATACAACAAAGATATTACTATAACAAAGAATCATTATGCACGATGTCTATGACTTACAGCAAAACGATCTCATAAAATAGAGATATTACTATAACAAACAATCATCATACACTATACTGTGCTTATCACTTACAGCAAATACGATCTAATACAGCAAAGATATTACTATAAGAAACAATCATCATGCAAGATACTGTGCTTATTATTTACACCAAAAAGATCTAATACAAGAGAGATATTACTATAACAAACAATCATCATGCAGGACACTATGCTTATCATTTACAGCAAAAGGATCTAATAACACACAACGATCTAAAACAAGAAGAAAATTACTATAACAAGATACATTATGCACGATACTGTGTTTATCACTTACAGCAAAAACGATCAAATAAACGAACATATTACTATCACAAACAATCATCATGCATGATACTGATCTTATTGCTTACAGAAATAACGATCTAATACAACAAAGATATTACCATAACAAGCAATCATCATGCAAGATACCATGCTTATGACTTACAGAAAAACGATCGTATACAACAAAGGTATAAGATATGACCAAGAATCATCATGCATGATACAGAGCTTATCATTTACAGCAAAAGAATCTATAACAATCCAATCCAAGGCAGGGTACGATACTTATGACTTACAGCAAAACCGATCTAATAGAAGTAATTTGAGGGAACGGAAAGGTATTCCAATTAGGGCACACATGCCAAATATGATGGTCCTAGGTCTTACGGTTAAAAAGTTACATGGAAGTACGTCATGGTCAAGGTCACATGATAAAAGTTTTGTTACCAACGGAAAGGTATTGCAATTAGAGACAGACATACCAAATATGAAGGCCGTACGTCTTACGGTTAAAAAGTAATGACAAAGCTAAAGTAAACGTTTTTGTGACAGGCGGCCAGACAGACAAACTGACGAACGGACGGACGGCCAGACAGAGGAATGAAATGTAATGTCCCCTCACTTTCGCTAAAAGTGGGCGACCAAAAGAAAGATTTTACTATAAGAAATAATCATCATGCACGGTACTCTAATTATGACACAGAAATACCATCTAATACAACAAACATATTAATATAACAAACAATCATCATGTACGATACTGTGCTTATGACTTACAGGAAAACGATCTAACATAACAAACAATATTACTATAACAAACAATCATCAAACAGGATACTATATTTATACCTTCCAGGAAAACGGTCTAATACAACAAAGATATTACTATAACAAACAGTCAGCATGCTGGGTACTATACTTATGACTTACAGGAAAACGATATAATAGAACAAAGTATGAGAAACAATCGTCATACATGATACTATGGGAAAAAACGATGGAACTCAACAAAGCTATTGCTATAACCATCAATCGTCCTGCACGATACTATGCTTTTGACTTACAGAAAAAAGATCTAACATAACAAAAAATATTACTAAAACAAACAATCATCAACCAGGATACTATATTTATACCTTAAATGAAAACGGTCTAATACAACAAAAATATTACTAAAACAAACAATCATCAAGCAGGGTACTATACTTATGACTTACAGGAAAACGGTCTAATACAACAAAAATATTACTATAACAAATAGTCATCAAGCTGGGTACTATACTTATGACTTACAGGAAAACGGTCTCATACAACAAAAATATTACTATAACAAAAATCATCAAGCAGGGTGTTATACTTATGACTTACAGGAACACGATCTACCATAACAAAAATATTACTATAACAAACAATCATCAAACAGGATACTATATTTATACCTTCCAGGAATACGGTCTAATACAACAAAGATAACAATTAATCATCACGCTAGTTAGTCTGCTTATGACTTACAGCAAAAACGGTCTAATACAACAATCATATTACTATAACAAACAATCATCAAGCTGGGTACTATACTTATGACTTACAGGAAAAGGATCTAATAAAACAAAGATATATATGACAAACAATCGTCATACATGATACTATAGTAAAAAATGTTGGAATGCAACAAAGATATTACTATTGCAAATAATCATCATGCTAGATAGTGTGCTTATGACTTACAGCAAAATAATCTAATACAATATATTACAACAAGTTATTACTATAACCATCAATCGTCCTGCAGGATAATATGCTTTTGACTTACAGCAAAACGATCTAATAAAACAATGATCTAACTGTAACAAACAATCACCGGTACTATACTTATGACTTAAAGCAAAACGATCTAATACAAAAAGCATATTACTATAACGAACAAGCATCAAGCATGATACCATGTTTATCACTTAGACAAAAGCGATGTAATACAACAAATATATTACTATAACAAACAATCATCATGTACGATACACTGCTTTTCATTTACAGCAAAAACGATCTAATACAACAAAGATATTACTATAACAAACAATCATCATGTTCGGTACTATCCTTATGACTTACAGCAAAACGACCTAATAAAACAAACATATTACTATAACAAACAATCATAATGCACATTACTATGCTTATGACTTACAGCAGAACGATCGAATACAACAAAGATATTATATACAAGAAAAAATATTACTATAACAAATAATCATCACGCATGATACTGAGCTTATGCCTTACAGAAAAAAAGATCTAATACAACAAAAATGTTACTATAACAAACAATTATCATGGACGGAACTATCCTTATGATTTACAGCAAAACGATCGAATACAACAAAGATATTACTATAACAAAGCAATCATTATCCATGGTACTATCTTTCTGACTTACAGCAAGACGGTGCAATAGAACAAAGATATTACTATAACAAACAATCATCCTGCACGGTACTATGTTTATGACTTAAAACATAACGATTTAATACAACAAAGATATTACTTTAACATGCAATCATCATACACGGTACTGTGTTTATGACTTTACAGCAATACGTTCTAATGCAAAAAAAGATTTTTATTTAACAACACTATTTTTATGACTTACAGCAAAACGATTTAATACAACAAAGTTACTCAGACAACAAACAATTCTCACACACACACACACACACGATACTGTGCTTATGACTTACAGGAAAACGATCTAATACAACAAAAATATTACTATAAGAAACAATCATGATGCAGAATACCATACTTTTGACTTACAGGAAAAGGATCAAATACAACAAAAGTATTACTATAAGAAACAATCATGATGCACGGCACTATGCTTATAATTTGAGGCAAACACGACGATCTAATACAGCAAAGATATTACTATAAGAAACAATCATCATGCACGATACTGAGCTTATTCCTTACAGAAAAAAAAAAAGATCTAATACAACAAAAATATTACTATAACAAACAATTATCATGCACGGAACTATCCTTATGATTTACAGCAAAACGATCGAATACAACAAAGATATTACTATAACAAAGCAATCATCATCCATGGTACTATCTTTCTGACTTACAGCAAGACGGTGCAATAGAACAAAGATATTACTATAACAAACAATCCTCCTGCACGGTACTATGCTTATGACTTAAAACATAACGATTTAATACAACAAAGATATTACTTTAACATGCAATCATCATGCACGGTACTGTGTTTATGACTTACAGCAACACGTTCTAATGCAAAAAAAAAAAAGATTTTTATTTAACAAACAAGCACCATGCACAACACTATTTTTATGATTTACAGCAAAACGATTTAATACAACAAAGTTACTCAGACAGCAAACAATTCTCACACACACACGATACTGTGCTTATGACTTACTGGAAAACGATCTAATACAACAAAAATATTACTTGGAAACAATCATGATGCAGAATACCATACTTTTGACTTACAGGAAAAGGATCAAATACAACAAAGGTATTACTATAACAAAAAATCATCATGCTAGATACTGTGCTTCTGACTTGCGGCAAAACGATCGCATACAAGAAAAATAATTACTATAACATAATACATCATGCAAGGTACTGTCCTTATGATATACAGCAAAATGATGTAATACAACAAATATATTACTAAACCAAACAATCATCATGCACTGTACTTTGCTTATGACTTACAGCAAAAACGATCTAATACGACAAAGATATTACTACAAGAAACAATCATCATGCTTAGTACTATGATTATGACATAGAAAAACGATCTACAATCATCATGCCGGTACTATACTTATGACTTAAAGTAAAACGATTTAATAAAACAAAGATATTACTATAATTAACAATCATAATGCACTGTACTATATTTAAAGCAAAACGATTTAATACAATAAGATATTACTGTAACATGCACGATACTATGCTTCTGATTTACAGGAAAAAAATGATATAATGCAACAAAAATATTACTTTAACAAACAATCATCATGCCAGATACTGTGCTTATTGCTTACAGCAAAAGCGATATTAATACAAGAAAAAATTTTACTATTACAAAACATCATCATGCATGATACTGTGCTTCTGACTTACAGCTAAACGATCTGATACAACAAAGTTATTACTATAATAAACAATCATCATATTCGGTACTATCTTTATGACTTACATGAAACGATCTCTTACAAGATATTACTATAAAAAGCAATCATCATGCACGGTACTGTGTTTACAGCAACTTACAGCAAAAATGATCAAATACAACAAACATATTACTTTAGGAAACAATCATGATGCACGGTACTATGCTTATCACTTACAGCAAAAAAGATTAAATACAACAAACCTATTACTATAACAAAAATCATTATGCTCGGTACTATCCTTATGATTTACAACAAAACGTTCGAATACAAGTAAATATTTTCCTTTAACAATCAACATCATGCACAATACTATGCTTATAACTTACAGCAAAACGACCTAATACAACAAAGGTATTCAGACAACAAACAATTCTCAAGCACGACACTATGCTTATGAATTACAGGAAAACGATCTAATATAAAAAAAATAATACTAGAACAAACAATCATCAAGTAGAGTACTATGCTTATGACTTACAGCAAAACGATCAAATCCAACAAAGATATTACTACAACAAACAATCATAATGCCGGATAATATGCTGATGACTAACAGCAAAACAACAAATATAGTACTATAACAAGCCAAGCAATCATCATGCAGAGTACTGTGTTTATGACTTCAAGCAAAACGTTCGAATACAAGAAAAGATTTTCCTTTAACAAACAAGCATCATGCACAATACTATGCTGATGACTTACAGCAGAACGATTAAATAGAACAAAGATATTCAGACAACAAACAATTCTCAAGCATGATACTGTGCTTATGACTAACTGGAAAACCATCTAATACAAGAAGAATATTCCCAGAACAAACAATCATCAAGAAGAGTAATATACTTATGACTTACAGCAAAACGATCAAATCCAACAAAGATATTACTCTAACAAACAATCAGCATGGAAGGTTCTATGTATATGACATACAGGAAAACGATCTAATAATAATAATAATAATAATAACGTTTTTGTGACAGACGGCCAGACAGACAAACTGACGAACGGACGGACGGCCAGACAGACGAATAAGATGTAATGTCCCCTCGCTTTCGCTAATAGCGGGCGACAAAAACAAAGATATTACTATAAGAAACGATTATCATCCACGGTACTATAATTATTACACACAGAAACCATTTAACACAACAAATATATTATTCTAACAAACAATCATCATGCACGATACTGTGCTTATGATATACAGGAACACGATCTACCATAACAAAAAATATTACTATAACAAACAATCATCAAACAGGATACTGTATTTATAACTTCCAGGAAAACGATCTAATACAACAAAGATATTACTATAACAAACAATCATCATGCACGATACTGTACATATGACTTACAGCCAAAAAGATCTAATACAACAAAGATAGTACTATAACAAACAATCATCATGCACGGTACCATCCTTCCGAATTTATAGCAAAAATGATTTAATGCAATAAATATATCCCAAAAACAAACAATCATCATGCTAGATAGTGTGCTAATGAATTACATTAAAAGCGATCTAATACAACAAAGATATTACTATAACAAAGCAATCATCATGCTATATAGTGTGCTTATGACGTACAGCAAAAATATGTAATAAAAGAAAGGTATTACTATACCCATCAATCGTCCTGCTAGATACTATGCTTTTGACTTACAGCAAAAAAGATATAACAAAACAAAGATATTATTATAACAAACAATAATGAGACATGGTACTATAGTTATGACTTACAGGAAAACCATACAGTGCAACAAACTTATTATATATGGCAAGCAATTATCATACATGATACTATGCTTATGACTTACAGGAAAGCGATCTAATACAAGAAAGGTACTATTATGAATAACAATCATCATACACGGTGCTATGCTTACGACTTACAGCAAAAACGATCAAATAAAACAAAGAGATTACTATAACAAACAATCACCATGCACGATACTATGCTTATGACTTACAGCAATAACGACCAAATACAACAAAGATATATAACAAGCAATCATCATGCAAGGTATTATGCTTATGACTTACAGCAAAACAATACAACAAAGATATTACTATAAAAACAATCATCGAGCGGGATACCGTGCTTATGACCTACAGCAAAATGAACCAATACCACAAAGATATTACTATAACAAACAATAATCAAATACGACGCTGTGCTTATCACTTACAGCAAACGATCTAATACAACAAAGATATCACTATAACAAAGCAATCATCATGCACGCTACTATGCTTATGACTTACAGCAAGACGGTGTAATGGAAGAAAGATATTACTATAACAAAGCAATCATCATGCACACTACTATGTTTCTGACTTACAGCAAGACGGTGTAATAGAACAAAGATATTACAATAACAAACGACCATCAAGCAGGGTAGCATACGTATGACTTACAGGAAAGCGGCATAATACAAGAAAGTCATTATATATAACAAACTATCATCATGCAGGATACTATGCTTATCATTTACAACAAAACGATCTAATAAAACAAAGACAGTACTATAACAAACAATCATCCTGCACGGTACTGTGTTTATGACATACAGCAATACGTTCTAATACAAGAAAAATTTTCCTGTAACAAACAAGCATCATGCACAACACTATGAGTTACAGCACAACGATTTAATACAAATAAGTTATTCAGACAACAAACAATTCTCACACACGAGATTGTGCTTATGACTTACAGGAACACTATCCAATCATCAAGCAGAGTATTATACCTATGACTTACAGAAAAAAGGATCAAATACAACAAAGGTATTACTATAAGAAACAATCATCATGCTAGATACTGTGCTTCTGACTTGCGACAAAACGATCGAATACATGAATAAAATACTATAAGAAAATACATCATGCAAGGTACTGTCCTTATGACTTACAGCAAGATGATGTAATACAACAAATATATTACTAAACCAAACAATCATCATGTACAGTACTATGCTTATGACTTACAGCAAAACGATCCAATACAAGAAAGATATTACTATAACAGGCAATCATCATGCACGGTACTATGCTGGACGTACAGCAAAAACGCTCTAATACAAGAAAGATATTACTATAACAAACAATCATCATGCACGTTACTATGCTTATGATTTACAGCAGAAAGGATGTATTCTTTTCCTTCATTCCGTCATCTGCACATCCTTGAACGCCAAGTGTCTACACTGGGTGCCACAGCTTCAACAAATGGCGAACTAAGATTGCAGAGACGAGCCCTGGGTGGCTGGGCATCTTTTCATCGCTCTCATATTGGGCTTTGCTAGATAAACGAAATCAATCACTTAAAAATGTATGGAAGGGAAAAGGGAAAAATGATACATATAATTTGTAAGAAATATAATTGACAGAATGCATTCAAGCAGATAATGTATCCTCAACAGAAGCTGTTGATCCTTCCTTGGTTCGAAATCTCATCACTCTCATGGTCGTGTATCCTTCCTTGGCTCTGGATCTCATAAATCTCATGGTCGTTGATGCTCCCTTGGCTCCAAAACTCATCACGTCTTTGTCTCTGGATCCCTTCATTCTCATAGTTGTTGATTTTGCATTGGCCTCTGATCCCATCACTTTAATATTCACTGGTCACTTCTTGGCTCTGGATCCTATAACTCAAATGGTCGTTTATCCTTCTTTGGCTCCAGATCCCATCACTCTCATGGTATTTGATCCTTCCTTGGATCTGCATCCCATCAATCTTATGGTCGTTGATCTTTCCTTGGTTCTGAATCCTATCACTCTCATGGTCGTTCATCCTTCCTTGGCCTCTCATCATATCACTTTAATAGTCACTGATCCTCGATTAGCTCCAGATCCCAACACTCTAATGTTCGTTTATCCTTCCTTCGCTCCGGATCCCATCACTCTCATGGCCATTCATATATCCTTGGATCCAGATCCATTCAATCTTTTGGTCATTGACCCTTCCTTGCTTCCAAATCCCATTACTCTCATAGTCGTGTATCCTTCCTTGGCTACGGATACCATCACTCTCATGGTCGTTTATCCTCCCTTGGCTCTGGATCAGACAGATAAAATTTGTAAAATTTAAGGAGAGGTAACATTTTCCTAGGAGTAATACGTACTTTAAAACTTATATTTCAAAGACGGTAACAAAAAAATATCAAAACCTGCAGAGCATTATCTACACTGATTGAGATGAAGTATGAGACAGTATAAGTGAAGCCTCGTGTCACGACACACCTTGGCATGTCAAATATTCCTCACTGCTTCAGGTGGGTCATAAGATGAAATTATAAAGCAATGTACTCAGCAGGCACCACATAAGTCCAATAATCTTGGAGTGGCTTAAAACAATGAAAAACAGAATCTAAATATAGAATTCAGATAACAGCAATTTCAGTACTTACAAATGAGATGATGTATACTTTTCTTTCATTTCGTCATCTGCACATCCTTAAACGCCAATTGTCTACACTGGGTGCCACAGCTTCAACAAATGACGATCTAAGATTGCAGAGACGAGCCTGGGCGGCTTGGCATCTTCTCATCTCTTTCATGTTGGGCTGTGTAGATAAAAGAAATCAATCATTTAAAAATGTATTGAAGGGAAAAAGAATCAAAGGAATGAAGGTCCTGAGTAACAGTCATATGAAGATGAAGTGAATTCATTTTATCAATAGTATTAAGGACGTAGTCTGGTGAGCGATTTAGGCTGAAAAGTAATCTGCCTAACGGGAGGTAACTCGTAATGTCATGATGATGTAACATTTGTAGTCGCGATAGAAAATACAGTAGTAATATTCAATATTTTTTTTATTATGCATGTGTTTGTAAATTATCCTGTGATATTGAAGAAAACTGTTTTTAGAGTTACTCTATTGACCAAAACTTGTTTCCGACATACCGGTTTCCGTTGCTCTGGCAATCGACAAATCGGCAAATACGAAATGGGAAAAGTAAAATATGAGGGCGTATTTTAAAACCAAAAAAAAGCACAAAATAGTCAACTTAAAGCGAATGCCAGTATATCTAACTATCTTGAAACAATCAAAACTAAATTTAATGAACAAGAGAGGGTTTTTATTTTTAACCCTCAGAGTGCTAACGTATTTGAAAAGGGCTGCAGATTTACGTCATGCAGCAGAGGATGATGTCATTGAGACGTTACGTCTGTTGAAAATTATGGTGTCTTTGAGCCATTATATCTCCGGACTTGTTCACAGTAGGGGCATGATTTACATATTATTAAAAAGAAGACATTTTAAACTTTGAAACTTTTAAATAATACTACGATGTTGTTACTGACTTATTTATTGAAGTAGTTATATATGTATCACAAAGGCAGATTTTTCAAGGAAATACATGTACTTGTTTTCCAAATAGCATCCATCCTCCTAAAAGGGTGGGGGCATTAATGTGTTTATATATTTTGATTATATCTAATCTAAATATGGTTTTAATTTGAAATGTCATTTGAAGCTTATATGTATACAAATCAATTCCTTTCTTGATCATGAAAAGGAAATATTTCATTCAATATATATTACACACAAATGAGGTTATAGCAAAATGGGGGGAGGATGTAATATCTATCAAATTTTTTTTTTGTAAAATGCTCCATTACCTATTGTCATTTTATGATTTTTTGCACATTACAGTGTAATATCATAGTGATGCAGTTTTAAGAAATTATCACATAAGTGTACTTCTTGTGAAATTGTCATTATTTTAGTAGGTTTGTTTAATTTCTATAGCCACCATGAAAGACTTCGTAAGTTGTCAGAGCTTTCCCTAATCCATGTTATTTTTACAATCAATCAGTATCTACCAAATTAAAAAAAAAACCCAGACTTTTCTGTGTCATATTTGTGAAAAAAAAATATAAACTGCTCTAAAATGACATTTCTCTATATCACAATAGGCATGACAGTGTTAATTTTGCATTGATTCTAGTACAATAATTTGCTTCATAACTTGATACGTTTTTGTTATTATTTAATCTACCTCTGTCTATTCTTACAGAATTTGCATGAAATAGCCAGTTGTAGATTTTTTTTAGGGATAGTTTAATTCTTACAATTAACAGCACAAATTCAAAATGACTCTTGAATCATTATTGAGTTATTTTAATCAATTTTCTTTTAATGAAACAAAATTGAAGTGGGAATAGTTATACAAAACTTGCATTCAAGTCTGCATTCCAAGATAAACCATTAGCACAAGTTTGGGAATTTTCACACACTGTTTAGTCAAGGCCAAGTCAGAAGTCTTTTATTTTTACTAGTTTGTCGCAAACTGAGGTATCCCCAACAGGTTAACCAGGTCACTTAAGTGGAAAAACTGTCACATGAGGCAATCGAACCAGGTACTCTAGTGTGCATCCCATAGATGAATCATTGGTGCAACTTTGGTACTTGTACTGTCCATAACTGAGATACTTGTACCCAAAACAGGATACCAAAATGACTCCAATGAAACAAGCAAATTCAAAGAATTTGGATCCCCCGCTTTTGAGTAATCTGTGACATTGTCATTGTTGTGCATGTCTACAGATACAGGAAAGGTCTTGCAACTAGACACAAACATGTCAGATATGATGGCCCTACGTTATGACCAAGGTTAAAGTTTTTGTGACAGACAGATGGAGAGACGATATAAGTCCAATAATCTTGGAGTGACATAAAACAATGAAAAACAGAATCTAAATATAGAATTCAGATAACAGCAAACTTTCAGTACTTACATATAAGAGGATGTATTCCTTTCATTTCGTCATCTGCACATCCTTGAATGTCAAGTGTCTACACTGGGTGCCATAGCTTCAACAAATGACGATCTAAGATTGCAGAGACGAGCCCTAGGTGACTGGGCATCTTCTCGACTCTCTCATGTTGGGCTGTGGTCGTTGATCCTACCTTCGCTCCGGATCACATCACTCTCATGCTCGTTCAACTTTCCATGGCCTCTGATCCCATTACTTTAATAGTCACTGATCCTTTCTTGGCTACAGATCCTATTGATCATTTTCGTTTATCCTTCCTTGGTTCCTGATCCCATCACTCTCATGGCCATTGATCCTTCCTTCGATCCAGATCCCAGCAATTTTATGGTCGTCGATCCTTCCTTGGTTCCGAATCCGATTATTCCTATGGTCGTTTATTCATGTTTGGCTTCCGATCCCATCAATCTTATGGTCATTGATCCTTCTTTGATTCTTATTACATCACTCCCATGGCCGCTGATGCTTCCTTGATTCCGATCAGATTACTCTGATGGTCGTTTATTCGTGCAAAAACATCTGATACAACACAGATATTATTATAACAAACAATCATCTTGCTCGATAATGTACTTATGACTTACAGCCAAACGACCTAATACAAGAAGAATATCACTATAACAAACAATCATCAATCACGATACTATACAAATAACAAACAATCGTCATGCACAATACTATGCTTTTGACTTACACCAAAAAGACCCAATAGAACAAAGATATTACTATAATAAACAATCATCATGCACGATACTATGTATATGACTTACAGCAAAAACGATCTAAAACAACAAAGATATTACTATAACAAAGAATCATCATGCAAACACGATCTAATAGAAGAAAGTTATTACTATGACAAACAATCATCATGACGATGCTATCATAACGACTTTCAGCAAAATCGATCAATTGCAACAAAGATATTACTATAACAAACAGTCATCATGCATTCTACTATGTTTTTGACTTATGTTATGCTTATGGCTAACATATTACTATGTAAAACAATCATCATGCACGATACTGTGCATATGACTTACAGCAAAACGCAAAACGATCTCATAAAACAAAGATATTACTATCACAAACAATATAACAATACAATAAACAATCCTCATGCACGGCACTGTGTTTACAGCAACTTACAACAAAAAAACGATCAAATACAACAAAAATATTACTACAAGAAACAATCATGATGGACGGCACTATGCTTATAATTAAAAGCAAAAAGCATCTAATACAACAAAGATATTACTATAAGAAACAATCGTCATGAGCGATACTGAGCTTATGGCTCACAGAAAAAACGATCTAAAGCAACACAGATATTACTATAACAAGCAATCATCATGTACGATACAATGCTTATGACTTACAGCAAAACGATTTTATACAACGAAGATATGACAAAGAATCGTCATGCATGATACTGAGCTCATCATTTACTGCAAAAGAATCTAATACAACAAAGTTGTTACTATAACAAACAAACATCATGCACGATACAATGCTTATGACTCACAGCAAGAACGATCAAATAGAAGAAAGATATTACTATAACAAACAATTCTTTTGACTTAAAGCAAAAACGATCAATTACAACAAAGATATTACTATAACAAACAATCATCAAGCTCGATACTATGCTTTTGTCTTACAGCAAAACGGTTTTATAGAGGAAAGATATTACTATAACAACCAATGATAATGTTACTTATTATGCTGATGACTTACAGGAAAACGATCGAATACAACAAAGATATTATATATGACAAACAATTATCAAGCACGATACTTATGTTTTCTAAGTTACAGAAAAAAAGACGATCTAATAGAAGAAAGTCATTTCTATAAAAGACAATTATCATTCACGACACTACGATTATGATTTACAGTAAAAAGATCAACAAAAACAACAAAGATATTACTATAAGAAACAATCACGATGCACTGTAGTATGTTTATAATTTAAAGTAAAAAACGATCTTATACAACAAAGATATTACTATATCAAGCAATCATCATGCGCGGTACTGTGTGTATGACTTACAGCAAATCGTTCTAATACAAGAACAGATTTTCCTTCAACATACAAGCATCATGCACACTACTATGCTTATGACCGACAGCAAAACGATCCAATACAACACAGATATTCAGACAACAAACAGTTATCATACACGATACTGTGCTTATGACTTACAGGAAACCGATCGAATATAAGAAGAATATTACTATAACAAACGATCATGAAATAGAGTGCTATACTTATGACTTCCTGCAAAACGATCTAATACAGGAAAGATATTACTATAACAAACAATCATCCTGCACGATACTATGATTATGACTTGCAGCAAAACGACCTAGTACAACAAAGATATTACTATAACAAAAAATTGCCATCCTAGGTACTATCCTTAAGATTGACAGCAAAACCATCTAATACAAAAAGATAATACTATAACAAACAATCATTAAGAACGATACTATGCTTATCCCTTACAGAAAAGCAATGTAATATAACAAATTTATTACTATAACAAACAATCAGTATGCACGATACTGTGCTAATGACTTACAGCAAAATGATCTAATTCAACAAACATATTCCTATAAGAAACAATCATCATGCACAGAACAATCCTTCTGATTTACAGCAAAACGATCCACTACAATAAAGATATTACTATAACAAGGAATCATCATGCACGGTACTATGCTTATGATTTACAGCAAACACAATCTAACACAACAAAAAATATAACCATAACAAACAATCATCATGCACGATACTGTCCTTATGACTCACAGCAAAACGATGTAATACAACAATTATATTACTATAACAAACAATGATCAAGTACAATAGCATATTTATGACTTACAGGAAAACGACCTAATACAACAAAGGTATTATATATAACAAACAATCATCATGCAGGATACTATGCTTGTCATTTACAACAAAACGATTTAATAAAACAATGATATAACTATAACAAACAATCATCATGCACGGTACTATACTTATGACTTAAAGCAAAATGATGCCATACAACAAAGATATTACTACAACAAACAATCATCATGCACGGTACTATACTTATGACTTAAAGCAAAATGATGTCATACAACAAAGATATTACTACAACAAACAATCATCATGCACGGTACTATACTTATGACTTAAAGCAAAATGATGTCATACAACAAAGATATTACTACAACAAACAATCATCATGCACGATACTATGCTTCTTAATTACAGGAAAAAATGATCTAATGCAACAAAGATATTGATTTAACAAACAATCATCATACCAAATACTGTACTTATTACATACAGCAAAAGCGATCTAATACAAAAAGATATTACTATTACAAACAATCATCATGCACGGTACTATACTTATAACTTAAAGCAAAACGATTTAATACAATAAAGATGTTACTATAAGAAGCAATCATTATGCAAAGTGGTATACTTATGACTAACAGCAAAACGATCTAATACAGAAAAAAACCCATATTACTATAAAGAACAATACTCAAGCACGATACTGTGGTTATCATTTACAGCAAAAAAATCTAATACAACAAAGTTGTTACTATAACAAACAAACATCATGCTCGATACCATACTTATGACTTACAGCAAGAACGATCAAATAGAAGAAAGATATTACTATAACGAACAATCCTTTTAACTTAAAGCAAAAACGATCAATAACAACAAAGATATTACTATAACAAACAATCATCAAGCTCGATACTATGCTTTTGACTTACAGCAAAAACGATTAAATAGAAGAAAGATATCACTATAACAATCAATGATGATGTTAGTTATTATGCTTATGACTTACAGGAAAACGATCGAACACAACAAAGATATTATATATGACAAACAATTATCAAGCACGATACTTATGGTTTCTAAGTTACAGAAAAACGATCTAATAGAAGATGGTCATTTCTATAACAAACAATTATCATTCACGATACTACGGTTATGACTTACAGTAAAAAAGATCAACGAATACAACAAAGATATTATTATAAGAAACAATCACGATGCACTGTAATATGCTTATAATTTAAAGGAAAAACGATCTTATACAACAAAGATATTACTATATCAAGCAATCATCATGCGCGGTACTGTGTTTATGACTTACAGCAAATCGTTCTAATACAAGAACAGATTTTCCTTTAACATACAAGCATCATGCAAAATACTATGCTTATGACTGACAGGAAAACGATCTAATACAACACAGATATTCAGACAACAAACAGTTATCATACACGATACTGTGCTTATGACTTACAGGAAAACGATCGAAAATAAGAAGAATATTACTATAACAAACAATCATCATGCACGATATTATGATTATGACCTACAGCAAAACGACCTGATACAAAAAAAGATAATACTATAACAAACAATCTTCAAGTACGATACTATGCTTATCCCTTACAATAAAGCGATGTAATACAACAAAGATATTACTATAAGAAACAATCATCATGCACGATACTGTGCTAATGCCTTACAGCAAAACGATCTAATTCAACAAACATATTGCTTTTAAAAACAATCATCATACACAGAACAACCCTTATGATTTACAGCAAAACGATCCACTACAACAAAGATATTACTTTAACAAAAAATCATCATGCACGGTACTATGCTTATGAATTACAGCAAAAACAATCTAACACAACAAAAATATAACAATAACAAACAATCGTCATGCACGGTACTGTGGTTATGACTTACATCAAAACGATGTAATAGAACAGACATATTACTATAACAAACAATGATCAAGTACAATAGCATATTTATGACTTACAGCAAATCGTTATAATACAAGAACAGATTTTCCCTTAACATACAAGCATCATGCACAATAATATGCTTATGACTGACAGGAAAACGATCTAATACAACACAGATATCACTATAACAAACAATGATCAGGTACAGTAGCATATTTCTGACTTACAGGAAAACTACCTAATACAACAAAGGTATTATATATAACAAACAATCATCATGCAGGATACTATGCTTATCATTTACAACAAAACGATTTAATAAAACAATGATATAACTATAACAAACAATCATCATGCACGGTACTATACTTATGACTTAAAGCAAAATGATGTCATACAACAAAGATATTACTACAACAAACAATCATCATGCACGAAACTATGCTTCTGAATTACAGGAAAAAATGATCTAATGCAACAAAGATATTACTTTAACAAACAATCATCATACCAGATACTGTACTTATTACATACAGCAAAAGCGATCTAGTACAAAAAGATATGACTATTACAAACAATCATCATGCACGATACTATGCGTATCACTTAAAGCAAAACGATGTAATACAACAAAGATATTACTATAACCAATAATCATCAAGCAGGGTAGCATATTTGTGACTTACAGAAAAACTACCTAATACAAGAAAGTTCTAAGATATAAGAAACAATCATCATGCAGGATACTATACGTATGACTTAAAGCAAAACTATTTAATAAAACAATGATCTAACTATAACAAACAATCACCGGTACTATACTTATGACTTAAAGCAAAACGATTTAATAAAACAATGATACTACTATAACAAACAATCATCATGCACGGTACTATACTTATAACTTAAAGCAAAACGATTTAATACAATAAAGATGTTACTATAAGAAGCAATCATTATGCAAGGTGGTATACTTATGACTAACAGCAAAACGATCTAATACAGAAAAAAACATATTACTATAACGAACAATACTCAAGCACGATACTGTGCTTATCATTTACAGAAAAGCGATGTAATACAACAAAGACATTACTATAACAAACAATCATCATGCACGATACTGTACTTATGACATATAGCATAACGACCTAATACAAGAAGAAAATTACTATATTGAGATACATTATGCACGATACTGTGCTAATGACTTACAGCAAAACGATGTAATACAACAAAGATATTACTATAATAAACAGTGATCAAGTAGAGTAGCATATTTCTGACTTACAGGAAAACGACCTTATACAGCAAAGTTATCACTATACAAAACAATCATCATGCACGATACTGTGCTGATGACAGCAAAACGATTTCATAAAACAAAGATATTACTATAACAAACAATGATAATGCTAGATTCCGTGCTTATCACTTTCAGCAAAAACGATCTAATACAACAAAGTTATTACTATAAGAAACAATCATCATGCACGATACTCTGTTTATGGCTTACAGCAAAACGATCTAATAAGACAAAGACGTTATTATTATATAATTATAATGCACAGTACTGTGCTTATGACTTACAGCAAAACGATTTAATACAAAATACAAAAAAATTTTTTACTTTAACAAGCAATCATCATGCACGGTACTGTGTTTACAGCAAAAATGATCAAATACAACAAAAATATTACTATAATAAACAATCATTATGCTCGGTACTATCGTTATGACTTACAACAAAACGATCTAATACAACAAAGGTATTCAGACAACAAACAATTATCAAACGATCTAAGATAGTACTATGCTCAGTAATCATCTTGTACAATACTGTGCTTATGACTTACAGGAAAACGATCTAATATAAGAAAAATATTACCAGAATAAACAATCATCATGGAAGGTTCTATGTATATGACTGACACACTTGTGACTTTTAGAAAGCGATGTAATACAAGAAAGATATTACTACAAAAACCATCATCATGCACGATACTGTCCTTATGACTTAAAGCACAACGATGTAATACAACAATTATATTACTATAACAAACACTCATAATGCAGGATAATATGCTTATGACTTACAACAAAACGTTTTAATTCAACAAAGATATTACTATAACAAGCCAAGCAATCATCATGCACAGTACTGTGTTTATGACTTACAGCAAAACGTTCGAATACAAGAAAAGATTTTCCTTTAATAAACAGTCATCGTGCACGATACTATGCTTATGACTTACAGCGAAACCGATCTAATACAACATACAAGATATTACTATAATAAACAATTATCAAGCTCGATACTATGTTTTTCACTTACAGAAAAGCGATGTAATGCAACAAAGATATTACTACAAAAACAATCATCATGCACGATACTGTGCTTATGACTTACATCAAAACGATATAAAACAAGAGAGATATTACTATAACAACATGCATCATGTACGGTACTATTTTTATGACTTAAAGCAAAAACGATCTAATACAACAAAAGATATTACTATAAGAATCAATCATCATGCACGGTAGTATGCTTATGACTTACAGCAAAACCATCTTATACAAAAAACATATTATTATACCAAACAATTATCAAGCAAGATACCATGCTTATGACTTTTAGAAAGCGATGTAAAACAACAAAGTCATTACTATAACAAAGAATCATCATGCATGATACTGTGCTTATGACTTACAGCAAAACATTCTAATAAAACAAAGATATTACTATAGCAAGCAATCCTCATGCACGGTACTGTGTTTATGACTTATAGCAAAATGTTCTGATACAAAATAAGATTGTCCGTTAACAATCAAGCACCATGCACAGTACTGTGTTTATGACATACAGGTAAGCGACCTAATAGTTATTACTATGACAAACCATCATCATGCACGATACTATGCTTATGACTTACATCAAAAACGGTCCA
Organism: Pteria penguin; assembly: GCA_035048485.1. Classification (NCBI taxonomy): domain Eukaryota; kingdom Metazoa; phylum Mollusca; class Bivalvia; order Pterioida; family Pteriidae; genus Pteria; species Pteria penguin. The sequence continues at coordinate 38,756,617 of CM068585.1, read as the reverse complement.
ATAGAATAAAGCTATTACTATAACAAACAATCATGATGCACGGTACTATGCTTATAATTTAAATCAAAAACGATCTACTACAACAAAGATATTACATAAGAAATAATCATGGCTTACAGAAAAACGATCTAATACAACAAAAATATTACAATAACAAACAATCATCATGCAAGATACTGTACTTATGACTTATAGCAAAACGGTCTAATACAAGAAATTACTAAACAAGATACATCATGCATGATGCTGTGTTTATGACTTGCAGCAAAACGATCTACTATAACAAAGATATTACTATAATAAACAATCATCATACACGGTACTATGCTTATGATTTACAGCAAAACGATTAAATACAACAAAGATATTACTATAACAAACAATCATCATGCACGATACCATGCTTATGACTTACAGCAAAACGATGTTAAACAGCAAAGTTACACGATATGACAAAGAATCATCATGCATGATATTGAGCTTACCATTTACAGCAAAAGAATCTAGTACAACAAAGTTATTACTACAACAAACAATCATCAGGCAGGGTACGATACTTATGACTTACAGCACAAACAATCTAATAGAATAACGACAATACTGTAAGAACAATCATCGAGCAGGATACCGTGCTTATGACTTACAGCAAAACCGATCTAATAGAAGCAAATTAAGGGAATTATGGTCCCCCGCTTTCGGATTCTATCAGCAAAGGTACAGTGATCTGTGTCATATTGTCATGGTTGTGCATGTCTACAGACGCACATGCCAACTATGAAGGCAATGCGTCATACGGTAAAAAAACTTACATTGAAGTAGGTCAAAGGTCATGGTTAAGGTCACATGATAAAGAATTATGGTACCAACAGAAAGATATTGGTTGGTTGGTTGACTGGTGTTTTACGTCGCTTTCAACAATTTTTCAGTGATATCGTGACATAGAAGCAGGAGGTGACCAACCTCTTAACCATAGTGGCGCAACCCGGGAATCGAACCCGGATCGTTGGCGCCGCAATCCAAGTGCTTAACAACTACACCAAGTCTCCCCCCCCCCCCAATTAGGGACACACATGCCAAATATGAAGGCCCTACGTCTTACGGTAAAAAAGTCGCATTGAAGTAGGTCAAAGGCCATGGTCAAGGTCACATAAATAATTCTGATAACAACGGAAAGGTATTCCAATTAGGGACACACGTGCCAAATATGATGACTCTAGGTCTTACGGTTCAAAAGGTACTTTGAAGTTCGTCATGGTCAAGGTCACATGATAAAAAGTTTGGTACCAGCGGTAAGGTACTGCAATTAGGGACACACATGCTAAATATGAAGGTCCTACGTCTTACGATTAAAAAGTTATGACAAAGCTAATGTTTTTGTGACAGACGGGGAGACAGACAAACTCATGGACGGACGGACGACCAGACAGACGAATGAGATTTAATGTCCTCTCGCTTTCGATAAAAACAGGAGACAAAAACAAAGGTATTACTATAAGAAAGAATCATTATGCACGGTACTAAAATTATGACACAGAAAAACGATCTAATAGAAAAAAGATATTACTATAACAAGCAATCATCATGCACGATACTGTGATTATGACTTACAGCACAACAATCTAACACAAGAAGGATATTATCTTGACAAACAATCATCACCCAGAACACTATCCTTCTGTATTAAAAATTGAATTTTCTTTACAAACATTATGTTAGTATTTCAATAAACTACTATCTTACGAATGAGAGGATGTATGGCAGCTTGTCTTCTGCCGGCACTGATCCTTTCCTTGGCTCAAGATCCCATCACTCTCATGGTTGTTGATCCTTCCTTAGCTCCGGATCTCATTTTCACTTCTTCCTTGACTGCAAATTCCATCACACTCATGGTCGTTGGTCCTTCTGTCACTCTCATGGTCATTGATCCTTCCTTTGCTACGAATCTCATGAGTCTCATGGTCGTTGATATTTCTTTGGCTCCATATCTCATCACCCTCATTGTCGATTATCCTTCCTTGGTTTCGGATGCAATCACACTGTCGGTCGTTGATACTTCCTTTGCGCTGGATTTCATCACTCTCATAGTCGTTGATTTTTACTGGTTGGGTATCTCAGCACTCTCATGGTCATTCTTGACTCGAGCTTGGTCGTGCTTGACTCGAGATCTATTTACAATTTTTGTTTATTCTTCCTTGGCTCTAGAACCCATCACTCTCATCATCGTTTATCTTCCTTTGACTCCTGTTCCCGTCACTTCCAAGGTCGTTGAACCTTTTTTGGCTCAGGATCCAATAAATCCATTGCTCGTTTATCATTCCTTGGTTAATGATCTCATCATTCTAATGGTCGTTACTCCTTCCGTGGCCTTTCATGGTCATTGATCTTTCCTTTGTTTGGGAGATCCCATTACTCTTATCATTTATCTTTCCTTGGCCACGGACCCTGTAACTCTCATGGAAGTTAATTCTTCCTTGGCACCAGATCCCACCGCTCTCATTGTCATTGATCTTTCCTTGGCTCAAGATCACATTATCCTAATGATCATTGATCTTTCCTAGTCTACGAATCCCAGAACTCTTTTGGACATTATTATTTCCTCGCTCTGGATCCCATCACTCTCATCGTCATTGATCTTTCATTGGCTCTGGCTCCCATTACTCCAATGATCGTGTATCTGTCATTGACTATGGATCCCATCACTCTCATCGTCATTATTATTTCCTTGACTCTGGATCTCATCCTACTCGTGGTCATTGATTCTTTCTTGGATGAGGATCTCAGCACTCTAATTCTCGTTGATTCATCCTTGGCTCCAGATCCCATCACTCTACTTTTCATTTATCCTTCCTTGGCTCCAGATTCAAACAATGTAATGGTCATTTATCCTTCCTTGGCACCTGATCCCATCACTTTCATGGCCGTTGATCTTTCGTTCGCTGAGCATTCCATTACTCATTTTCGTTTATCCTTCCTCAGCTCTGGATCCCACTCTGATGGTAATTGATTCCTCCTTCGCTCCAAATCCCATCACTCACCCTCATTGATCCTAACTTTTTAATAGTCGTTTATCCTTACTTGGTTCTGAATCCCATCACTCTCATAGTAGTTGATCCTTCCTTAGCTCCGAATCCCATCACTCTCATGATCATTGATCCTTCCTTGGCTCCAGATCTCATTACTGTAATGATCGTTTACCTTTCCTTGGCCCCAGATCCCATCACTCTCATAGTCGTTTATCTTTCCTTGGCCCCGGATCCCACCACTCTAATGGTGCTTTACCCTTCCTTTGGGTCCGGATCCAATCACTCTCATGGTTGTTGATCCTAACTTGAATCCGGATTCCATTACTGTAATGATCGTTTAACTTTCCTTGGCTCCAAATCTCATAACTTTCGTGGAAATTTATTCTTCCATGGCTCTGAATCTCATCACTCTAATGGTTGTTGATACTTCCTAGGCCTTGGATCTCATCACTTTCACGGTCAGTGATTCTTCCTTGACTGGGATCTCGGCACTCTCATGATCATTGATACTTCCTTGCCTCTGGATTCCATTTATCTAATGATCGTTTACCTTTGATGATCATTCAAGATGGCAGAAATGAGCCCTGGGCCACTGGGCATCTCTTCATCTCCTCACCTCTCTCATTCTGGGCTCTGTAGATAATAAAATGAATATTTTTACCATCTATTCAACAAGAAATATCACAAAGGGTGTTCAATTTTCCATTGATAAATAAACAGGGGAATGTATTGGAATAGATATTTTCATCTTAGACATAAGCCTTACTTTCCATCTAAACTTCTTATTTTATTCTTCTACATAACTAGAAAACTGATAAAGTTTGAAGGGCACCGCAGGATCTCTGTCACCGTGACTTTAACCTTAATTTCACACCAGTAGAAAGCTGTTGTCATTAAGAAGACACATGCCAAAAGTAAAAGCCCTACTTGTTACGGTTCAATAGTTGTGGTCAATGTTAAAGTCTTTCAAATGCAGGTCAAATGTCACTGTGAAGGTCACATGATCAAAAATTTTGGTGCCAATGGAAAGGTCTTGTCATGTTAAATATGAAAACTCTACTTGTGACAGTGTATTAGATAAGGCCAATGATAGAGTTTTTCCCGACAGACAAACGGATAAAAAGGTCATACAGACAGGGAGATAAGAGTGATTACTATAGGGCACCTGCTTATTAAGCAGGCAATATTACAAATATCAAGACAGTAAATCATTCACTTATGTGTCTTACCAATGAGATGATGTGTGGCAGCTGACCGTTTGCCGGCACTCATCCATCTTTGAATTTGGATCACATCTACCTCGTGAATGACTATTAAATATAAGAAAAAACTCAAATTAAATTTGAGAAAATAGAACTATACCATTTTGCTTTGATTAATTACAGAAAAAGGAGGAGTTACTGGCTCAGTTTTGTGGCAGAAGTCAACATGGAGTTATACAATACATGAATATAAATAATATACTAGCACATGTAACACAATACAAAAATATTTGATTGTAGTGCAATTACGATACCGACTTAGGACGGTCATTGAATTTGACAAAAGTCAAACAAATGGTGTGGTTAATCGGATTACGGGCCCACCTTCCCACTCACCGTAATAGCAGAACAATCAAAGGACATACATTTAAAAATCTATACATAATCCTCCATGTAAAGAACAAGGGTCAACAGGTATCGCATATTGAGAGGTCATAAGAATATAAACACGTACATTATTGTAAAACACATAATGATATAAAAATATATGCGACAACAACATGATAAACCGTGCTATGAAAGCGAGCTAAGACCCTAGATCTGTAGGAATCCCGACTAACAGTCAGAGTGGACGAGGTTCAGAACCATATCTCCTCTAAAGAGTTTTGGACAAGACCCCTCATATAGTCCCCACCGCCCTGTTATTCAGTGTGCAACGTTCAAGTAAAAATCTGCATAAGGCTGTAGAGGGGTCAAATACAAGACCTATAATCTTTTTAATGATCTCAATGTCACATTGTCTATTTAGTAGACGTTTGACTATTTTATTACATGATAAAATAACGTTATGAAGGTATTAAGATTTGACCAAAAAAACCAACTGTATCCAAGTTGCCAAAAATCGTTTTAAATGATTCAGTAAAACAACTTTGCACATATACAGACACTAGGAATTTTTACTCCAGTGCTTTCGCTTTGGTCTTGGATTCTGAAAAGGCGGCTTAGATTCCTATTCTCCCATATTTCTCATGTGATTTATTCAATTCTCTTCTGCACCTATCCATGGAATTACACAGTCATAATTTCAAGACGCATGTCAAAACATACACTGTCACATAAAACTCCATAACAGATTTTGGTGGTTCAAATAATCTTAATGTAAACCAATGTGCCAGGCAACTTCCACCTGAATATAAGTGAAATAATCTTAGAGTGGCATAAAACAAAAAAGTCAGAATCCAAACGTTTATATAAAATTCAATATAATTGTGAATACTTACTACTGAGAAGATATACACCACAAACACATGACGATTCAAGATTGCAGAGACGAGCACTGGGTAGCTGTGCATCTTCTCATCCCTCTCATTTTGGGTTCTGTAGATAAAAGAAATCAATCAGTTAAAAACGTATGGAGGAAGAAAAAGGAAAAATGATGTATATAACTTGTAAATAACATAACTGACGGAATGTATTCAAGTAGATACTGTATCTGCAACAGAAGCCTTACATTCAGTCTTAAAAATTGAATTGAATTTTTTTTTTTATATTCATTAATTTAGTATTTCAATAAACTAATATCTTACCAATGAGAGAATATATGGCAGATTGTCTACTTCCGGCATTGATCCTTTCCTTGACTCCAGAGCCCATCACTCTCATAATCGTTGATTCTTCCTTGGCTCTAGATCCCATCATTCTCATTTTCGTTTCTCCTTCCTTGGCTCAACATTCCATCACACTCAGGGTCGTTTGTCCTTCCGTTGTTCCGGATCCCATCATCCTCATGGTCTATGATCTTTCCTTCGCTACGACTCTCATAATTCTCATTGTCATTGATTCCTAATTGACTACTGATCCCATAACTCTCATGGTCGCTGATCTTTCCTGGGCTCCGGATCTGATCAATCCCATGGTCGTTGATACTTCCTTGGCTCCGAATCCCATCAATCTAAAGGTTCCTTATCTTTCGTTGGCTCCTGATCCCATCAATCTCATGGTCGTTAATTCTTCCTTGGCTGGGGATTTCAGCATTATAATGGCCATTGTTTTGTCCCTGGCTCCATATCGCATCGTTGATTTTCGTTTATCTTTCCTTGGCTCCATATCCCATCAACTTAATGATTGTATACACTTCCATGGATCCTGATGCCATCAATTTCATGGTCGTTGGTCCTTCCTGGACGCCAGATACCACCATTCTATCATTTATTCTTTCTTAGCTAGTGATCCCATCACTTTCATGGTTGTTGACCCTACCCTGGGTTCAAATCGCATCACTCTCATAGTCATTCCATTGTTCTTTGCTCCGAATCCCATCAATCTCATGGTCGTTGGCTCTGAATCCCATTCCTCAAATGATCGTTAACTGACCTTAGTTCTGGATCACATCACTCTCATGGACATTGATTCTTCCTTCACTCTACATCCTATCCCTCTAATAGTCGATGATCCTTCCTTAGCTCCCAATCCCATCACACTCATGGTCGCTGATCCTTCCTTGCCTCCGGATCCCATCATTCTCATAGTCGTTGGCTCTGAATCCCATTCCTCAAATGATCGTTAACTGACCTTAGTTCTGGATCACATCACTCTCATGGACATTGATTCTTCCTTCACTCTACATCCTATCCCTCTAATAGTCGATGATCCTTCCTTGGCTCTGAATCTCATCACCCTCATGGTCGTTGATTCTTTCTTTGCTGGGGATCTCAGCATTCATTTGATCATTGATTCGTCCCTGGCTCCAAATCTCATCACTAACTTTCGTTTAACCTTCCATAGCTTGAGATCCCATCAATCTAATGGTTGTTTATCCCACCATAACTCCTGATTTCATCACTTTCATTGTCGTATATTCATCCTTCGCTGGGGATCTCAGCATTCAATTGGTCATTGATTTGTCCCTGGCTCCAAATCTCATCACTAACTTTCGTTTATCCTTCCTTGACTGGAGATCCCATCACTTTCATGGTCGACGATCCTACCTTGGCTCCAAATCCCGTCACTTATGGTCATTGCTTTTCCCTCTGCTACGGATCCCATCAGTCTCATGATCGTTGATACGTACTTGGCTATGGATCCCATTACTTGAATGATCATTAATCATTCCTTGGGTCTGGATGCCATCGCTCTTATGGACAATGATCGTTCCTTGGCTCCAGATCCAATCATTCTCATGTTCTTTGATACTTCCTTGTCTCTGGATATCATCACTCTCATGGTCGTTGTGTTTACCTTGGCTGGGGATCTCAGCACTTCATGTCCATTATACATGTCTTTTGAACTTTTGGCCAAAAAATTGATAGGAATCATCCTCATTCAATGGGGAATCTGTATGTATGGTATCTTGTATCTAGGAGAAAAGGGTAACACACTAGAGAGTCCAGAAACCATTGCGTCTACAGATGGACGGACCCACAGACGAACAGCCCTTTCACAACTTCCTTGCGGTGGATATAATGACAATTCAAGATTACACAATCATTTGTCGGCATTCATCCATCGTAGACTTTGGATCACATCTCTCTCATGAATGGCTATCAAATTGTAAGAAGAAAACTCAATATACATTTCCAGAAAATAGAACTATACCACTTTCCTCTGATTTACATGAATTAATATTGGACATAAAACAACTTGTTCCAATTTGCCCAAAATTGGCAATATTATGTTAAATGATTCAGTTAAATAACTTTGCACATATACAGACACTCATGGGAATGTTTACTCTAGTCGTTTTCCATACGTTGTCACAAAAAATCCTTAACAGACTTAACAGACAGCGGTTCAAAGGACTGTAGTATAAACTAATGTGCTATGGCAGATTCCACCAAAATATAAGTGCAAAAATCTATATAAGATTCAATGCAACTGTCAATACTTACCAATGAGAGGATGCATTCTTTCGTTCTTTTCGTCATTCGCACATCCTTGCACCCCAAGTGTTCATGACGGGCACCACACCACAAACTCATGACGGTTCTAGATTGCAGAGATGAGCCCTGGATGGCTGGGCATCTTCTCATCTCTCTCACGCTGGGCTGTATAGATAGAAGAAATCAATCAGTTAAATAAGTATAGAGGAGGAAGAAGAAACAAGAGCAATGCCTAGCGTGGCTTAATACGCCCGACGCTTAGTTTTGAGGGGATGATGGTTTTATTTCAACCAAACTTTGGTCTCTTTGGTAATACTTATATGAAATATTGAATTCCAAAAAGAGGGATCCAAGTCCCATAACTCTGTAACGACAAACGGAATGCTATTTAAGCATTTTGTGGAAGTTTCATGAAAAAAAGCTGATGTCTACTAAGGTTCTCGAAGTTCCATAACGTACGGACGGACGGACAGACAGACATCGCCATACCATAATACGTCCCGTCTTTTGACATAACATAACAGACAGAATGTATTCACACAGATATTGTATCTTGAACAGAAGCTTTACATTCAGTACTAAAAATCTAATAGAATTTTCTTTATAAACATTAAGTTAGTATTACATTAAACCAATATCTTACCAATGACGGGATATATGGCAGCTTGTCTTCTACCGGCATTGACCCTTTCCTCAGCTCCAGATCACACCACTCTCATTGTCGTTGATACTTCCTTGGCTCCGGAACCCATCACTCTCATTTTCATTTCTCCTTCTTTGGCTCCAAATTCCATCACACTCATGGTCGTTGATCCTTTTGTTGCTCCGAATCCCGTCACCCTCATGGTTGTTAATCCTTCCTTCGTTCCAAATCTCATTACTCTCATACTCATTACTTCTTAATTGACTACGGATCCCATCACTAACCCCATCACTAATTGTTTATTCCTGGGCTCTGGATCTCATCAACATCATGGCCTTTAATACGCTCTTATCCCAACACTTTCATGGTCGTTTATCCTTCCTTGGCTCCGGATCCCATCACTTTCAAGGTCATCGATACTTCCTTGGCTCTGGATCTCATCACTCGCATGGTTGTTGATTCGTCCTTGGCTGGGGATCACAACACTCAATGTCCAGTATACTTGACCTTTCACCCAGAAATTGATAGCGATCATCCTAATCCCATGGGAAGTCTGTACTTACCGATAAGACGAATCATATTCTTTCTTTTGTTTCCCCATCTGCACATTTTTGCACACTAGGTGTTCATGATGGGCACCTAACCAGAAGGTTGGTTGCTTTGTGTTTTACGTAGCTTTCAACAAGTTTTCAGTCACATCATGGCATGGAATCAGGAGGTTACCAACCTCTTAAACATAGTGGCGCAATCCGAGAATCGAACCCGGATCATCGGCGCCACTAGCCAAGCGCTTAACCACTACACCACGCCAACCCCCACACCAAAAGGAAACAAGAACTGTCACTATCGGGTAAACCTAAATACCCCCCACCCTACCCACTAGCAGAATGATTATTTGAACATGGTTTTGAAATGTGGGGATCAGGTCAAGGTCAAGAAAAAACTCCAGGTGAGAAGGTGAAATTGTGGGTAGAATGAATTTGTGTAGTTGCTTTCCTTGCGAATTGTGTGTGTTGTGATGATTTATATGAAAAAAAAATTACGAAAATGAAGAGTATTGGAATTGTGAAATACATAAGAACCTAGAAACCATTTACCAATATCAATGTTCAGTACACTTGACCTTTGACCTTTTGACCCAAATATCGATAAGAATCACCCTCAGCCCATTAGGAGTCCATATGTGTGATATGGTGAGTCTAAGTGAAGAAAGTTACACGTAAGAGTCCAGAAATGATGTCAGTTTGTCAATGTCTGGTACACTTGAGCTTTGACCATTTGATTTCAAACTCAATAAGGGACAATCTTCGTGCCATGGGGAGTATGTAGAGTATTACATAGTATCTTGACTCTAGTGGATAACGCTATTCAGCCAGGAAACGATCTACTTACATCAATGTCCAGTACACTTAACCTTTGATCTTTGGACCTCAAAAGTGATAGGGATCACCCTCATCCATTGCTGAGATTGTATTAGGTTAATTCTGTAGAGATCAGAAACCAAACACCTAATAGTATATCAATGTCCAGTACACTTGATCGTTGACCTTTAGACCAAACACTGATAGTGATCCTTCCCATCCAATGGGGAGTATGTGTGCATGGTATATTGACTCTTGGCGAAAACGGTCTGGAAACCTTTCAGAGTCTGGAAACCTTTCAGTCTACAGACGAACGGATGGACAGATGGATGGATGGAGGGGCGGACAAAAAACTGATTCCAATATACTTTCTTTCGGGGATATAATGACGATTCAAGATCGCATATATGAGCCCTGGGTGTCTGTGCATCTCATCTTTCTCACGTTGGGCTGTGTAGATAAGAAAATCAATATTTTTACTATCTTTTCAACAAGAAATATCACAAAGGGAGTTTCATTTTCTAATGAATATAATCAAGGGAAGCTATTGGAATAGATAATTTCATCCTTGACATAAGCCTTACTTGCAATCTTAAACTCTTATTTCAGTTTTCTACATAATTATAATTATCAACACAGTATATCATTCAATTTAAATATCTTACCAATGAGAGGTTGTATGGCAGTTGACCTTTTGCCGGCATTCATCTATAGTTGACTTTACATCCCATGTCTCTTGTGAATGGCTATTAAAATCATAAGAAGAGAAGTTTATATACTCTTTTCGCCAATACAGATCTTTACAATATCGCTTTAATATACATGTATAACAATAAAGAACTATACAATATTGCTTTGATTATCATGTATTAAGATTTGACATCAAAAATAACTATATCCAAGTTGCCCAAAAGAGACAATATGATCTTGAATGATTCAGTATAAACAGTTTTCCACATATACAGCCACTGGACATTTTTTTTTTCTCCAGTGGTTTTGCGCTGGTCTTGAATCCCTGGAATCACAAAGTCATATTTTCAGTATCCATGTCACGACATACATTGGCACGTAAAATCCTTAACTGATTTTGGTAGTTCAAAGGACCATAGTAAAAACTTATGTGCCAGGCAAATGCCATCAGTAGATAAGTGTAGTAATCTTAGAGTGGAATAAAAAGAAAGACTCTGAATCTAAATGTATATATAAAATTCAATACAACTCTCAATACTTACCAATGAGATGATGTATTCTTTCGTTCATTTCGTCATCTGCACATCCCTGCACACCAAGCATTCATGCTGGGCACCACACCACAAACACATGGCGATTCAAGATTGCAGAGACGAGCCCTGGGTGTCTGGGTATTTCCTCATCTCCATCATGTTGGCCTGTGTATATAACAAAATCAGTATTTTGACAAAGTATTGAACAAGAAATATTACGAAGGGAGTTTAATTTTCTAATGATAGGTAATCAAAGTAAAGTGAATCGCTATTAAATTATAAGAAAACAGCAGTATCAGTATAACTGATGGATGCTCCCCGAATGGCAGCTATAATACAGGAAATTGATGACTCAATACATATATATATATATAATCAGTAAAACTGATGGATGCTCCAAGAAGCAGAGCAATAATGAAGGAAATGAATGACTGAATGTATAGAAAATCACTGTAATAATTGATGACGATTTGAAATCTCAAAGTATCATATGGATATCCAATTGAGTCAACTCTAGATCACAGTATCTTAAACTAAAATGAGCAGGTTTGACGTTCATTAGTTATGAAATTAAACATTTTATCACGACCTTTACATCCCAGAAATAACCTTGAGTGACCTTTGTCCAAAAACCCTTAATGTAAAGAACACTTTCGTGAAGTATGTTTAAATTATGATCAAAGGAGTAGGAGATTTAAGTACTTCATCATATTTTAAGTCATAGTTAACATGTGACCTTAACCTCTCAGAAAATACTTTGAGTCATCTTTGTACCAAAGTCCTTACCTTAATAACATTTTAGTGAAGTATAATAAAATTCTGATGAAAGGTATAGAATATACAATTACTTCATGGTACTTTAAGTCATAGTAACTAAGTGGTCTTAAGTCATAGTTAATAAGTGACCTAACCTCTCAGAAATGACCTTGAGCGACCTTTGTCCCAAAACCCTCAACCTAAACAATATTTTAGTGAAGTATAATCAAATTCTGATGAAAGGTCTACGACATATAAGCTTGGACGAACGAACAGACGTACAGACAGACATACGGACACCACAGCGACTATATCTTCTCCCAAAAGTTTTCAGGGGAGCATAAACCCTCAATATACTTTTAGACAAAATATAGAACTACATGGTATAACTTTCATCTTAATGTACATGTATTAAGATTTGACATAAAAACTAGTTCCAATTTGCCCAAAATTGACAATATTATCTTGAATGATTCAGTCAAACAGCTTTCCACATATACAGACACTGGGAATGTTTACTCCAGTGGTTTTGCACTGGTTACTCCAGTGGTTTTGCACTGGCCTCAAACTCTAAGATTAGGCAGGTTCCATTTTTTATTTCCATATTTCTCATGTGATTTATTCAGTTCTCTTTCTGTAGATATCCATGCGAATCACACAATCATAATTTCAAGACACATGTTACAAGATACGTTGTCAGATAATAATCCTTAACAGATATTGACAGTTCAAAGGACTATAGTATTAACCAATGTACCAGGCAGTTTTGACCAAAATATAAGTGCAATACTCTTGGGATGGCATAAAACAAAAATGTCAGAATCTAAATGTATATAGAAAATTCAATGCAACTCTCAATACTTACCAATGAAAGGATGTATTCTTTCACTCATTTCGTCATCTGCACATCCTTGCACGCCAAGTGTTCATGATGGGCACCACACCACAAACACATGACGATCAAGATTGCAGAGACGAGCCCTAGGTGGCGGGCCATCTTCACATCTCTCTTACGTTGGGCTGTGTAGATAAAAGAAATCAATCGGTTAAATATCTATGGAGGAGAATAAAGGCAAAATGATGTATATTACTTGTAAATAACATAACTGACAGAATGTATTCAAGCAGATACTCTATCTTCAAAAGAAGCTTCACCTTAGGTATTAAAAATCTAACTGAATATTCTTTACAAATATTAAGTTAGTATTTCAATAAACTAACATCTTACCAATGACGGGATGTATGGCAGCTTGTCTTCTACCGGCATTGGTCCTTTCCTCAGCTCCAGATGACACCACTCTCATTGTCGTTGATACTTCCTTGGCTCCGGAACCCATCATTCTCATTTTTGTTTTTTCCTTCCTTGCTTCCACATTCCATCACACTCATGACCGTTGATCCTTCTGTTGCTCAGAATCCTGTCACCCTCATGGTTGTTGATCCTTCCTTCGCTCCAAATCTCATCACTCTCATACTCATTGATTCTTAATTGACTACGGATCCCATCACTCTCACGGTCATTGTTTATTCCTGGGCTCTGGATCTCATCAACATCATGGCCTTAAATACGTTCTTATCCCATCACTTTCATGGTCCTTGATCCTTCCTTGGCTCCGGATCCCATCACTTTCAAGGTCATCGATACTTCCTTGGCTCTGGATCTTATCACTCTCATGGTTGTTGATTCGTCCTTGGCTGGGGATCACAGCAGTCAATGTCTAGTATACTTGACCTTTCACCCAAAAATTGATAACCATCATCCTCATCCCATGGAAAGTCTGTACTGGCCGATAGGAGGAACCGTGTTTAATCTTTCGTTTCCTCATCTGTACATTTTTGCAAACCAGGTGTACCTTACCAGAAGGTTGGTGGATTGGTGTTTTATGTCGCTTTCAACAATTTTCCAGTCACATCATGGCATGGAAGCAGGAGGTTACCAACCTCTTAAACATAGTGACACATTCTGGGAATCGAACCCGGATCGTCGGCGCTGCAAGCCAAACACTTAACCACTACACCACGCCTGCCCTTACACCGAAAGGAAACAAGAACTGTCACTATCGCGTAAACCTAAATACCCCCCCCCCACCCTACCCACTAGCAGAATGATTCTTTGAACATGGTTTTGACCTGTGGGATCAGGTCAAGGTCAAGACAAAACCCCAAGTGAGAAGGTGAAATTGTGGGTAGTATAAATTTGTGTAGTTGCTTTCCTTGCGAATTGTGTGTGTTGTGATGATTTATATGAAAAATTGTTCTATGAAAATGAAGAGTATTGGAATTGTGAATCACTTAAGAACCTCGAAACCATTTACCTATATCAATGTTCAGTACACTTGACCTTTCACCTTTTGACCCCAAAATCGAAAAGAATCACCCTCAGCCCATTAGGAGTCCATATGTGTGATATGGTGACACTAAGTGAAGAAAATTACATGTAAAAGTCCAGAAATGATGTCAATTTATCACTGTCTGGTACAGTTGAACTTTGACCATTAGATTTCAAAATCAATAAGGGATAATCTTCGTGCCATGGGGAGTCTGTATATATAGTATCTTGACTCTAGTGGATAATGCTATTCAGCCAGGAAACCATTTACCTATATCAATGTCCAGTACACTTAACCTTTGATTTTTGGACCTCAAAAGTGATAGGGATCACCCTCATCCATTGATGAGGTTGTATTTATGGTATCTTGACTCTAATGGAAAAAGATAATTCTGCAGAGATCACCAAACACCTAATAGTATATCGATGTCCAGTACACTTGACCGTTGACCTTTTGACCAAACAATTGACGAAAACGGTAACACTACAGAATCTGGAATCCTTTCAGTCTACAGAAGAACGGCCCGACAGATGGATGGATGGAATGGTGGACAAAAAATTGATTCCAATATACTTTCTTGTGGGGATATAATGACGATTCAAGATTGCACATATGA
The DNA here is from genome assembly GCA_035048485.1 of Pteria penguin. NCBI lineage: Eukaryota > Metazoa > Mollusca > Bivalvia > Pterioida > Pteriidae > Pteria > Pteria penguin. The sequence goes on along the minus strand of CM068585.1, from coordinate 38,741,585 downwards.
GCCCTGGGCGTCTGTGCATCTCATCTCTCTCATATTGGGCTGTGTAGATAAGAAAATCAATATTTTTACTATCTATTCATCAAGAAATATCACAAAGGGTGTTTAATTTTCTACTGAAATAATCAAGGCAATGTCTTGGAATAGATATTTTCATCCTTGACATTAGCCTTACTTTAAAATCTTAAACTCTTATTTTCTTTCTTTCTTTGTATGGCAGTTGATCTTTTGCCGGCATTCATCCATTTTTGATTTTACATCCCATTTCTCTTGTGAATGGCTATTAAAATCATAAGAAGAAAATTTTATACACTTTTCGACAATATGGAACTTTACAATATTCCACAAAAGAGATGATATTATCTTGAATGATTCAGAAAAACAGATTTACACATATACAGACACTGAAAATTTTTACTCCAGTGGTTTTGCGTTCTTCTTGATCTCTGAGAACGCGGGTTCGATTCTTAATCTCCCATATTTCTCATGCGATTTTTAAAATCTCTTTCTGTACAAGTGCCTGGAATCACACAGTCATACTTTCAAGACCCATGTCACGACATAGGTTGGCACATAAATATCCTTCACTGATTTTGGCAGTTAAAAGGACCATAGTATAAACCAATGTGCCTGGCAGATGCCATCACAATATAAGTGTTATAATCTTGGTGTGGCATAAAATGAAAGACTCTGAATCTAAATGTATATATAAAATTCAATGCAACTCTCAGATCAACTTACCAATGAGAGGATGTATTCTTTCGTTCATTTCATCATCTGCACATCCCTGCACACCAAGTGTTCATGATGGGCACCACACCACAAACACATGACGATTCAAGATTGCAGAGACGAGCCCTGGGTGTCTGGGCATCTTCTCATCTCTCTCACGTTGGGCTCTGTAGATAAAAGAAATCAATCAGTTAAATATCTATGCAGGAGGAAAAAGGCAAAATGATGTATATAACTTATGAATAACATAACTGACAGAAAGTATTCAAGCAGATACTGTATCTTCAACAGAAGCTTTACATTCAGTATTAAAAATATAACTGCATTTTCTTTACAAACATTCAGTTAGTATTTCAATAAACTAATATCTTACCAATGACAGGATGTATGGCATCTTGTCTTCTACCGGCATTTATCTTTTTCTCAACTTCAGATCACACCACTCTCATTGTCGTTGATATTTCCTTGGTTCCGGAACCCATCACTCTCATTTTCAGTTTTCTTTCCTTGACTCCACATTCCATCACACTCATGGCCGTTGATCCTTCTGTTGCTAAGAATCCCGTCACCCTCATGGTTATTGATCCTTCCTTCCCTCCAAATCTTATCACTCCCATGGTCGTTGATCCTTACTTGACTACGGATCCCATCACTCTCATGGTCATTGTTTTTGCCTGGGCTCTGGAGCTCATCAACATCATAGCCGTTTGATACTTCCTTCGCTTCTTATCACATCACTTTCATGGTCGTTTATCCTTCCTCGGCTCCAGATCCCTCACTTTCAAGATCATCGATACTCCCTTGGCGCTGGAACTGATCACTCTCATGGTTGTTGGATCTCAGCACTCAATGTCCAGTATACTTTATCTTTCATCAAAAAATTGATAGGGATCATCCTCATCCCATCGGAAGTCTGTACTTACCGATAAGAGGATGTATTCTTTCTTTCGTTTCCTCATCTGCACATTTTTGCACACCAGGTGTTCATAATGGGTACCACACCAGAAGGAAACAAGAACTGTCACTATCGGGTAAACCCAAATACCCCCCCCCCATCCCCCCTTCCACTAGCAGAATGATTCTTTGAACATGGTTTTGGCCTGTGAGGATCAGGTCAAGTGCAAGAAAAAACCCCAGGTGAGAAGGGGAAGTTGTGGGTAGTCTAAATTTGTATAGTTGCTTTCCTTGCGAATTGTGTGTGTTATGATGATTTACATGAAAAATTCTTCTCTGTAAATGAAGAGTATTGGAATTGTGAAACACATAACAACCTAGAAACCATTTACCTATATCAATGTCCAGTACACTTAACCTTTGATCTTTTGACCCCAAAAGTGATAGGGATCACCCTCATCCATTGATGAGGTTGTATTTATGGTATCTTGACTCTAATGGAAAATGATAATTCTGTAGTAATTAGAAACCAAACACCTAATAGTATATCAACGTCCAGTTCACTTGACCGTTGACCTTTTGAGCAAACAATTGATACTGATCATCCACATCCCATGAGGAGTATGTGTATATGACATCTTGACTCTTGGTGAAAAGGGTAGTACTACAGAGTCAGGAAACCGTTCAGTCTTCAGACAAACGGACCGACAGATGGATGGATAGAGGGACGGAAATAAACTGATTCCAATACACTCCTCCATAACTTTCTTGTGAGGATATAATGACAATTCAAGATTGCACATATGAGCCCTGGCCGTCTGCGCATCTCATCTCTCTCATGTTGGGCTGTGTAGATAAGAAAATCAATATTTTTACTATCTATTCAACAAGAAATATCACAAAGGGTGTTTCATTTTCTACTGAAAATAATCAAGGCAATGTATTGGAATAGATATTTTCATCCTTGACATAAGCCTTACTTTCCATCTTAAACTCTTATTTTAGTCTTCTACATAATTACAATAAATATAGAACATATATACCTTTTAATTTTGTGCACCATATGCGCATTTCGACAAGTTATGTCTCTTCAGTGATGCTCGTGGCCGAATGATTGGAATTCTCATAATATATAAATATTTGAAGAGCAATGTTGAAGCCATAATGACCGAAAAGTGAACCAAAGAATCTATCTAAGGACAGAGCTATGCATGAGGGAGATACTCCTTAGTTTTAGAGTGATTTACTGAATTTGATGACTGAAAATTTGAAGTGTATATATCATGTCAATACAAAGGCACTGAAAACTAGACTTATAATGCCCTCGGAGACTATCAGTCCACCAGCAGTGACACCGACCTAGTGGTTATAATAAATATTGAACATATATACCTTTTAATTTTGTGCACCATATGCGCATTTCGACAAGTTATATCTCTTCAGAGATGCTCGTGGAGGAATGATTGGAATTCTCATAACATATAAATATTTGAAGAGTAATGTTGAAGCCAAAATGACCGCAAACAATCTATCTAAGGACAGAGTTATGAAGTATCAACATAGTATATCATTCAATTTAAATATCTTACCAATGGAGGGTTCTATGGCAGCTGATCTTTTGCCGGCATCCATCCATAGTTCACTTTATATCCCATTTCTCTTGTGAATGGCTATTAAAATCATATGAAGAATATGTTCTATACTTTTCGACAATATAGAACTTTACAATATTGCTTTAATATGCAGTATAACAATATAGAACTATACAATATTCCTTTGATTATCATGTTTTAAGATTTGACATAAAAATAACTATATCCCCAAAAGAGACAGGGGCAGGCGTGGTATAGTGGTTAAGCGCTTGGATTGCGACGCCGACGATCCGGGTTCCATTCCCGGGTTGCGTCACTATGTTTAAGAGGTTGGTAACCTCCTGCTTCCATGTCGCGATATAACTGAAATATTGTTGAAAACGACGTAAAACACCAATCAACCAACCAACAACCAAAAGAGACAAAATTATCTTGAATGCTTCAGAAAAAAGCTTTCCACATATACAGACACTGGAAATTTTTACTCCAGTCGTTTTGCGCTGTTCTGAGAACGTGGGTTCGATACTTAATCTCCCATATTTCTCATGCGATTTATTCAGTTCTCTTTTTGTACATGACCTATGAAACACACAGTCATACTTTCAAGAGCCATGTCACCACCTAGGTTGGCTCATAAATATCCTTAACTGATTTTGGCAGTTCAAAGTACCATAGTATAAACCTATGTGCCAGGCAGATGCCATCAAAATATAAGTGTAGTAATCTTGGAGTGGAATAAAAGGAAAGACTCTGAATCTAAATGTATATATATAAAATTCAATGCAACTCCCAATACTTACCAATGAGACGATGTATTATTTCGTTCATTTCGTCATCTGCATATCCCAGCACACCAAGCATTCATACTGGGCACCACACCACAAACACATGGCGATTCAAGATTGCAGCGACGAGCCCTGGGTGCCTGGGTATTTCTTCATCTCGATCATGTTGGCCTGTGTAGATAACAAAATCAGTATTTTGACCAAGTAATGAACAGGAAATATCACGACGGGTGTTTAATTTTGTATTGATAGTCAATCAAAGCAATGTGAATTGCTATTAAATTATAAGAAAACAAGAGTATCAGTAAAACTGATGGATGCTCCCCGAATGGCAGTTATAATGCAGAAAATTGATGACTCAATTCATATATATATAAAATCAGTAAAACTGATGGATGCTCCAAGAAGCATGATGAAGGAAATGAATGACTCAGTATATATTAAATCACTGTACTAATTGATGACGATTTCAAATCTCGATGTATCACATGGATATCCAATTAAGTCATCTGTAGAACAACAAGTGATCACAGTATCTTAAACTAAAATGTGTAAGCTTGACCTTGATTAGTTATGAAATATAACTTTTTATCGTGACTTTACCTTTCAGAAATGACCTTGAGTAACCTGTGTCCAAAAGCCCTTAATGTAAAGAACCTTTGGTGAAGTATGTTTAAAGTCTGATCAAAGGGTAGGATATACACCTACTTCAAGGTATTTAAGATTATAGTTAATAAATGACCTTGACCTTTCAGAAATGACCTTGAGTGAATTTAGTCAAAAAGCTCTTAATAAAATAATATTTCATTGCAGTATGATCATATTCTGATGAAAGTTATAGAAGATGCAGTTACTTCATGGTACTTTAAGTCATAGTTAATAAGTGGTCTTGATCTTTCAGAAATGGCCTTGGGCGACCTTTGTCCCAAAACCCTCGACCTAAATAATATTTTAGTGAAATATAATCAAATTCTGATGAGAGGTATAGGAGATATGAGCTCGGACGAACGAACAGACGGACAGACAAACACACGGACACCACAGCGACTATATGTTCTCCCGAAAGTTTCCACGGGAGCATAAAACCTCAATATACCTTTCGACAAAATATAGAATTACATCATATAGCTTTCATCTATATGTACATGTATTAAGATTTGACATAAAAAACAACTGGTTCCAATTTTCCTAAAATTGACAATATTATCTTGAATGATTCAGTCAAACAGCTTTGCACATATACAGACACTGGGAATATTTACTCCAGTGCTTTTGCACTGACCTTGAACTCTGAGATTAGGCAGGTTCCATTGTTTATTTCCATATTTCTCATGTGATTTATTCAGTTCTCTTTCTGTAGATATCCATGCGAATCACACAGTCATAATTTCAAGACACATGTTACAAGATACGTTGTCACATAATAATTCTTAACAGATATTGGAGGTTCAAAGAACTATAGTATTTACCAATGTGCCAGGCAGTTTTCACCAAAATATAAGTGCAATACTCTTGGTGTGGCATGAAACAAAAAAAGTCAGAATCTAAATGTATATAGAACATTCAATGCAACTCTCAATACTTACCAATGAGATGATATATTCTTTCGCTCATTTCGTCATCTGCACATCCTTGCACGCCACAGGGCACTACACCACAAACACAGGACGATTCCAGATTGCAGAGACGAGCCCTAGCTGACTACTGGGCATCTTCTCATCTCTCTCACGTCGGGCTGTGTAGGAAAAAGAAATCAATCAATTAAATATCTATGCAGGAGGAAAAAGGCAATTCATGTATATAACTTCTACATAACATAACTGACAGAATGTATTCAAACAGATACTGTATCTTCAACAGGAGCTTTACTTTAAGTATTAAAAATCTAACTGAATTTTCTTTACAAACATTAAGTTAGTATTTCAATAAACTAATATCTTACCAATGACGGGATGTATGGCAGCTTGTCTTCTACAGGCAATGATGATTTTCTCAGCTCCAGATGACACCACTCTCATTGTCATACTTCCTTGGCTCCGGAACCCATCACTCTCATTTTCGTTTTTTCCTTCCTTGGCTCCACATGCCATCAAACTCATGACCGTTGATCCTTCTGTTGCTCAGAATCCCGTCACCCTCATGGTTGTTGATCCTTCATTTCGCTCCAAATCTCATCACGCTCATACTCATTGATTCTTAATTGACTACGGATCCCATCACTCTCACGGTCATTGTTTATTCCTGGGCTCTGGATCTCATCAACATCACGGCCTTTAATACGTTCTTATCCCATCACTTTCATGGTCGTTTATCCTTCCTTGGCTCCGGATCCCATCACTTTCAAGATCATCGATACTTCCTTGGCTCTGGATCTCATCACTCTCATGGTTGTTGATTCGTCCTTGGCTGGGGATCTCAGCACTCAATGTCTAGTATACTTGACCTTTTACCCAAACATTGATAGGGATCATCCTCATCCCATGGGAAGTCTGTACTTACCGATAAGAGGAATCATATTCTTTCTTTTGTTTCCTAATCTGCACAATTTTGCACACCAGGAGTTTATAATGGGTACTACACCAGAAGGTTGGTTGATTGGTATTTTACGTCGTTTTCAACAATGTTTCTGTCATATCGCGACATGGTAGCAGGACGTCACCAACCTCTTAAACATAGTGGTTCAATTCAGGAATCGAACCCGGATCGTCGGCGCCGCAAGCAAAGCGCTTAACCACTATACCAAGCCTGCCCAGACACCAAAAGGAAACAAGAACTGTCACTATCGGGTAGACCCAAATATCCCCCCCACCCTACCCACTAGCAGAATGATTCTTTCAACATGGTTTTACCTGTGGGGATCAGGTCAAGGTCAAGACCAAACCCCAGGTGAGAAGGTGAAATTGTGAGTAGTATGCACTTGTGTAGTTGCTCTCCTTGCGAATTCTGTGTGTTGTGATGATTTATATGAAAAATTGTTCTACGAAAATGAAGAGTATTGGAATTGTGAAACACTTAAGAACCTAGAAACCATTTACCTATATCAATGTTCAGTACACTTCACCTTTGACCTTCTGACCAAAAAATCGATACGAATCACGCGCAGTCCATATGTGTGATATGTTGACTCTAGGTGAAGAAAGTTACATGTAAGAGACCAGAAATGATGTCATTTTATCAATGTCTGGTACACTTGACCTTTGACCATTTGATTTCAAAATTAATCAGGGATAATCTTCATGGGGAGTTTGTAAACATGGTATCTTGACTCTAGTGGATATCGCTATTCAGCCAGGAAACCATTTACCTATATTAATGTCCAGTACACTTAACTTTTGAACTTTGGACCTCAAAAGTGATAGGGATCACCCTCATCCATTGCTGAGATTGTATTTATGGTATCTTGACTCTAATGGAAAAGGATAATTCTGTAGAGCTCAGAGACCAAACACCTAATAGTACATCAATTTCCAGTACAACTGACGTTGACCTTTTGACCAAACAATTGATAGTGATCATCATCATCCCATGCGGATTATGTGTATATGGTATCTTGACTCTTGCCGAAAACAGTAACACTACATAGTCTGGAGACCTTTCAGTCTAAAGACGAACGAATTGACAGATGGATGGATGGTGGGGCAGACTAAAAGCTGATTCCAATTTCCTCCTCCATAACCTTCTTGCGGGGATATAATGACGATTCAAGATTGCACATATGAGCCCTGGGCTTCTGGGCATCTCATCTCTCTCATGTTGGACTGTGTAGATAAGAAAATCAATATTTTTACTATCTATTCAACACAAAATATTACATTTCTACCGAAAATAATCAAGGCAATATATTGGAATAGATATTTTCATCCTTGACATAAGCCTTACTCTCCATCTTAAGCTCTTATTTAAGTCTTCTACAAATTATAACTATCCACGTAGGAAATCATTCAATTTAAATATCTTACCAATGAGAAGTTGTATAGCCACTGATCTTTTGCCGGCATTCATCCATCGTTCACTTTATATCCTATTTCTCTTGTGAATGGCTCTTAAAATTATATGAAGAAAACTTTATTTACTTTTCGACAATATAGATCTTTCCAATATTGCTTTAATATACATGTATTACCATATAGAACTATACAATATTGCTTTGATTATCATGTATTAAGATGTGACATAAAAAATAACTATATCCAAGTTGCCCAAAAAGAGCCAATATGATCTTGAATGATTCAGTATAAACAGTTTTCCACGTTTCCAGACACTGGAAATTTTTTTTCTCCAGTGGTTTTACGCTGGTCTTGAACTCAGAGAACGTTGGTTCGATTCTTAATCTCCCATATTTCTCATGCGATTTATTCAGTTCTCTTTTTGTACATGTCCCTGGAATCAGACAGTCATGCTTTCAAAACCCATGTTACGACCTAGGTTGGCACGTAAATATCCTTAACTGATTTTGGCAGTTCAAAGTACCATAGTATAAACCTATGTGCCAGACAGATGCCATCAAAATATAAGTGTAGTAATCTTGGAGTGGAATAAAACGAAAGATTCTGAATCTAAATGTATATATAAAATTCAATGCAACCCTCAATACTCACCAATGAGAGGATGTATTCCTTCGTTCATTTCGTCATCTGCACATCCCTGCACACCAAGCATTCATGCTGGGCACCACACCACAAACACATGGCGATTCAAGATTGCAGAGACGGGCCCTGGGTGTCTGGGTATTTCCTCATCTCTCTCATGTTGGCCTGTGTAAATAACAAAATCAGTATTTTGACCAACTATTGAACAAGAAATATCACGAAGGGAGTTTAATTTTCTCATAATAGGTAATCAAAGTAATGTGAATCCCTATTAAATTATAAGAAAACAAGAGTATCGGTAAAACTGGATGCTCCCCGAATGGCAGCTATAATGCAGGGTATAGATGACTCAATTCATATATATATAATCAGTAAAACTGAGGGATGCTCCAAAAAGCAGAGCAATAATGAAGGAAAGAAATGACTGAATGTATAGAAAATCACTGTAATAATTGATGACGATATGAAATCGCAAGGTATCATATGGGTATCCAATTGAGTCAACTGTAGATCACGGTATCTTAAACTAAAATGAGCAGGTTTCACCTTCATTAGTTATGAAATTAAACTTTTTATCATGACCTTTGCCTTCCAGAAATAATCTTGAGTGACCTTTGTCCAAAAACCCTTAATGTAAAGAACACTTTCGTGAAGTATGTTTATGATGAAAGGTATAGAAGACACAATTACTTTATGGTACCTACGTGGTCCTAAGTCATAGTTAATAAGTGATCTTGACCTCTCAGAAATGACCTTGAGCGACTTTTTTTTTTTGTCCCAAAACCTAAATAATATTTAAGTGAAGTATAATCAAATTCTGATGCGAGCTCTAGGACATATGAGCTTGGACGAAAGAACAGACGGACAGACAGACACACGGACACTACAGCGACTATATCTTCTCCCAAAAGTTTTTAGGGGAGCATAAAACCTCAATATACTTTTAGACAAAATATAGAACTACATAGTATAGCTTTCATCTATGTGTACATGTATTAAGTTTTGACATAAAAACAACTGGTTCCAATTTGCGCAAAATTGACAATATTATCTCGAATGATTCAGTCAAACAGCTTTGCACATATACAGACACTGGGAATGTTTACTCCAGTGGTTTTGCACTGGCCTTGAACTCTGAGATTAGGCAGGTTCCATTTTTTAATTTCCATATTTCTCATGTGATTTATTCAGTTCTCTTTCTGTAGATATCCATGCGAATCACACAATCATAATTTCCAGACACATGTCATAAGATACGTTGTCACATAATAATCCTTAACAGATATTGGCAGTTCAAAGGACTATAGTATTAACCAATGTGCCAGGCAGTTTTCACCAAAATATAAGTGCAATACTCTTTGGGTGGCATAAAACAAAAATATCAGAATCTTAATATATATAGAAAATTCAATGCAACTCTCAATACCTACCAATGACAGGATGTATTCTTTCACCCATTTCGTCATCTGCACATCCTTGCACGCCAAGTGTTCATGCTGGGCAACACACCACAAACACATGACGATTCAAGATTGCAGAGACGAGCCCTAGGTGGCGGGGCATCTTCTCATCTCTCTTACTTTGGGCTGTGTAGATAAAAGAAATCAATCGGTTAAATATCTATGGAGGAGGATAAAGGCAAAATGATGTATATCACTTGTAAATACCATAACTGACAGAATGTATTCAAGCAGATACTGTATTATTAAAAGACCCTTTACCTTAGGTATTAAAAATCTAACTGAATTTTCTTTACAAACATTAAGTTAGTATTTCAACAAACTAATACATTACCAATGACGGGATGTATAGCAGCTTGTCTTCTACCGGCATTGGTCCTTTCCTCAGCTCCAGATGACACCACTCTCATCGTCGTTGATATTTCCGTCGTTCCGGAACCCATCACTCTCATTTTCGTTATTTCTTTCCTTGGCTCCACATACCATCACATTCATGACCGTTGATCCTTCTGTTGCTCAGAATCCCGTCAAACGCATGGTTGTTAACCCTTCCTTCGCTGAAAATCCCATCACTCTCATACTCATTGCTTCTTAATTGACTACGGATACCATCACTCTCACGGTCATTGTTTATTCCTGGGCTCTGGATCTCATCAACATCATGGCCTTTAATACGTTCTTAACCCATTACTTTCATGGTCGTTTATCCTTCCTTGGCTCCGGATCCCATCACTTTCAAGGTCATCGATACTTCCTTGGCTCTGCATCTCATCACTCTTATGGTTGTTGATTCGTCCTTGGCTGGGGATCACTGCACTCAATGTCCAGTATACTTGACCTTTCATCCAAAAATTGATAGCGATCATCCTAATCCCATGGGAAGTCTGTACTTACCGATAGGAGGAATCGTATTCTTTCTTTTGTTTCCTCATCTGCACATTTTTGCACTCTAGGTGTTCATGATGGGCACCTTACCAGAAGGTTGGCTGCTTGGTGTTTTATGTCGCTTTCAACAATTTTTCAGTCACATCATGGCATGGAATCAGGGGGTTACCAACCTCTTAAACATAGTGGCGCAATCCGGGAAACGAACCCGGATCGTCCGCGCCACATGCCAAGCGCTTAACCACTACACCACGTCAGCCCCCACACCAAAAGGAAACAAGAACTGTCACTATGGGGTAAACCTAAACACACAACCCCAACCTACCCACTAGCAGAATGATTCTTTGAACATGGTTTTGACCTGTGGGGATCAGGTCAAGGTCAAGACAAAACCTCAGGTAAGAAGGTGAAATTGTGGGTAGTATAAATTTGTGTAGTTGCTTTCCTTGTGAATTGTGTGTGTTGTGATGATTTATATGAAAAATTGTTCTATGAAAATGAAGAGTATTGGAATTCTGAAACACTTAAGAACCTCGAAACCATTTACCTATATCAATGTTCAGTACACTTGACCTTTCACCTTTTGACCCCAAAATCGAAAAGAATCACCCTCAGCCCATTAGGAGTCCATATGTTTGATATGGTGACACTAAGTGAAGAAAATTACATGTAAAAGTCCAGAAATGATGTCACTTTGCCAATGTCTGGTACAGTTGACCTTTGACCAGTAGATTTCAAAATCAATAAGGGATACTCTTCGTGCCATGGGGAGTCTGTATATATAGTATCTTGACTTAAGTGGATAACGCTATTCAGTCAGGAAACCATTTACCTATATCAATGTCCAGTACACTTAACCTTTGATCTTTGGACCTCAAAAGTGATAGGGATCACCCTCATCCATTGCTGAGATTGTATTTATGGTATCTTGACTCTAATGGAAAAGGATAATTCTGCAGAGATCAGAAACCAAACACCTAATAGTATATCGATGTCCAGTACACTTGACCGTTGACCTTTTGACCAAACAATTGATAGTGATCATCCTCATCCAATGGGAAGTATGGTATCTTGACTCTTGGCGAAAAACGGTAACACTACAGAATCTGGAATCCTTTAGTCTACAGACGAACGGCCCGACAGATGGATGGATGGAGGGACGGAGAAAAAACTGATTCCAATATACTTTCTTGCGGGGATATAATGACGATTCAAGATTGCACATATGATCCCTGGGCGTCTGTGCATCTCATCTCTCTCATGTTGGGCTGTGTAGATAAGAAAATCAATATTTTTACTATCTATTCATCAAGAAATATCACAAAGGGTGTTTAATTTTCTACTGAAAATAATCAAGGCAATGTATTGGAATAGATATTTTCATCCTTGACATTAGCCTTACTTTAAAATCTTAAACTCTTATTTTTGTTTTTTTACATAATTACAAGTATCAACATAGTATATTATTCAATTTAAATATCTTACCAATGAGAGGTTGTATGGCAGTTGATCTTCTGCCGGCATTCATCCATTGTTGACTTTACATTTCTCTTGTGAATGGCTATTAAAATCATAAGAAGAAAACTTTATATACTTTTCGACAATATAGAACTTTACAATATTGCTTTGATATACATGTATAACAATATAGAACTATACAATTTTGTTTTGATAATCATGTTTTAAGATTTGACATAAAACTAACTATATCCAAGTTCCCCAAAAGAGATCATATTATCTTGAATGATTCAGAAAAACAGATTTCCACATATACAGGCACTTGAAATTTTTACTCCATTGGTTTTGCGTTGTTCTTGATCTCCGAGAACGCTGGTTCGATTCTTAATCTCCCATATTTCTCATGCGATTTTTAAAAATCTCTTTCTGTACAAGTGCCTGGAATCACACAGTCATACTTTCCAGACCCATGTCACGACATAGGTTGGCACATAAATATCCTTAATTGATTTTGGCAGTTAAAAGGACCATAGTATAAACCAATGTGCCTGGCAGATGCCATCACAATATAAGTGTAATAATCTTGGTGTGGCATTAAATGAAAGACTCTGCATCTAAATGTATATATAAAATTCAATGCAACTCTGAGATCAACTTACCAATGAGAGGATGTATTCTTTCGTTCATTTCATCATCTGCACATCCCTACACACCAAGTGTTCATGATGGGCACCACACCACAAACACATGGCGATTCAAGATTGCAGAGACGAGCCCTAGGTGGTTTGGCATCTTCTCATCTCTTTCACGTTGGGCTGTGTAGATAAAAGAAATCAACCAGTTACATATCTATGGAGGAGGAAAAAGGCAAAATGATGTGTATAACTTATAAATAACATAACTGACAAAAAGTATTCACACAGATACTGTATCTTCAACAGAAGCTTTACATTCAGTATTAAATATCTAACTGCATTTTCTTTACAAAGAAAAAAGAGGAGATACTGGCTTAGTTATGTGGCAGAAGTCACCATGGAGCTATACAATACATGAATATAAACAATAAAGTAGAACATATAACACATTACAAAAATATTTGATCGTAGTGCAATTACGATACCGACTTAGGACGGTCATTTAATTTGACAAAAGCTAAACAAATGGTGTGGTTAACCGGTTTACGGGCCTACCTTAAGTTAGTATTTCAATAAACTGATATCTTACCAATGACAGGATGTATGGCAGCTTGTCTTCTACCGGCATTGATCCTTTTCTCAACTTCAAATCACACCACTCTCATTGTCGTTGATATTTCCTTGGTTCCGGAACCCATCACTCTCATTTTCGGTTTTCTTTCCTTGTCTCCACATTCCATCACACTCATCGCCGTTGATCCTTCTGTTGCTAAGAATCCCGTCACCCTCATGGTTATTGATCCTTCCTTCCCTCCAAATCTTATCACTCCTATGGTCGTTGATCCTTACTTGACTACGGATCCCATCGCTCTCATGGTCATTGTTTTTGCCTGGGCTCTGGAGCTCATCAACATCATAGCCGTTTGATACTTCCTTCGCTTCTTATCACATCACTTTCATGGTCGTTTATCCTTCCTCGGCTCCGGATCCCATCACTTTCAAGATCATCGATACTCCCTTGGCGCTGGATCTGATCACTCTCATGGTTGTTGATTCGTCGTTGGCAGTGGATCTCAGCACTCAATGTCAAGTATACTTTATCTTTCACCAAAAAATTGATAGGGATCATCCTCATCCCATCGGAAGTCTGTACTTACCGATAAGAGGATGTATTCTTTCTTTCGTTTCCTCATCTGCACATTTTTGCACACCAGGTGTTCATGATGGGTACCACACCAGAAGGAAACAAGAACTGTCACTATCGGGTAAACCTAAATACCCCCCCCCCCCACCCACCCACTAGCAGAATGATTCTCTGAACATGGTTTTGGCCTGTGAGGATCAGGTCAAGTGCAAGAAAAAACCCCAGGTGAGAAGTGGAAGTTGTGGGTAGTTTAAATTTGTGTAGTTGCTTTCCTTGCGAATTGTGTGTGTTATGATGATTTATATGAAAAATTCTTCTCTGTAAATGAAGAGTATTGGAATTGTGAAACACATAAGAAACTAGAAACCATTTACCTATATCAATGTCCAGTACACTTAACTTTTGATCTTTGGACCTCAAAAGTGATAGGGATCACCCTCATCCATTGCCGACGTTGTATGTGTGGTATCTTGACTCTAATGGAAAAGGATAATTCTGTAGAGCTCAGAGACCAAACACCTAATAGTATATCGATGTCGAGTACAACTGACGTTGACCTTTTGACCAAACAATTGATAGTGATCATCCTCATCCCATGCAGAGTATGTGTGTATGGTATCTTGACTCTTGCCGAAAACAGTGACACTAAATAGTCTGGAAACCTTTCAGTCTACAGACGAACGGATTGACAGATGGATGGATGGTGGGGCAGACTAAAAGCTGATTCCAATTTCCTCCTCCATAACTTTCTTGTGGGGATATAATGACGATTCAAGATTGCACATATGAGCTCTGGGCGTCTGGGCATCTCATCTCTCTCATGTTGGGCTGTGTAGATAAGAAAATCAATATTTTTACTATCTATTTAACACAAAATATCACAAAGGGTGTTTCATTTTCTACTGACAATAATCAAGGCAATGTATTGGAATAGATATTTTCATCCTTGACATAAGCCTTACTTTCCATCTCAAACTCTTATTTTAGTCTTCTACAAATTATAAGTATCCACGTAGTATATTATTCAATTTAAATATCTTACCAATGAGAGGTTGTATGGCCGATGATCTTTTGCCGGCATTCATCCATCGTTCACTTTATATCCCATTTCTCTTCTGAATGGCTGTTGAAATCATATGAAGAAAACTTTATATACTTTTCGACAATATAGATCTTTCCAATATTGCTTTAATATACATGTATTACAATATATAACTAAACAATATTGCTTTGATTATCATGTGTTAAGATTTGACATAAAAAATAACTATATCCAAGGTGCCCAAAAAGAGCCAATGTGATCTTGAATGATTTAGTATAAACAGTTTTCCACATATACAGACACTGGAATTTTTTCTCCAGTGGTTTTGCACTGGTCTTGAACTCTGAGAACGTGGTTTCGACTCTTAATCTGTCCCTGGAATCACACAGTCATACTTTCAAGACCCATGTCACGACATAGGTTGGCACGTAAATATCCTTAACTGGTTTTGGCAGTTCAAAGTACCATAGTATAAACCTATGTTCCAGGCAGATGCCATCAATAGATAAGTGTAGTAATCTTAGAGTGGAATAAAAAGAAAGACTCTGAATCTAAATGTATATATATAAAATTCAATGCAACTCTCAATACTTACCAATGAGATGATGCATTCTTTCGTTCATTTCGTCATCTGCACATCCCTGCACACCAAGCATTCATGCTGGGCACCACACCACAAACACATGGCGATTCAAGATTGCAGAGACGAGCCCTTGGTGTTTGGGTATTTCCTCATATCTATCATGTTGGCCTGTGTAAATAACAAAATCAGTATTTTGACCAAGTAATGAACAAGAAATATCACGACGGGTGTTTAATTTTGTATTGATAGGCAATCAAAGCAATGTGAATCGCTATTAAATTATAAGAAAACAAGAGTATCAGTAAAACTGATGGATGCTCCCCGAATGGCAGTTATAATGGAGGAAATGGATGACTCAATTCATATATATAAAATCAGTAAAACTGATGGATGCTCCAAGAAGCAGAGCAATAATGAAGGAAATGAATGACTGAATGTATAGAAAATCACTGTAATAATTGATGACGATTTGAAATATCAAAGTATCATATGGATATCCAATTGAGTCAACTGTAGATCACAGTATCTTAAACTAAAATGAGCTGGTTTGACCTTGATTAGTAATGAAATACAACTTTTTATCATGACCTTTACCTTCCAGAAATAACCTTGAGTGACCTTTGTCCAAAACCCCTTAATGTAAAGAACACTTTGGTGAAGTATGTTTAAATTCTGATCAAAGGGGTAGGAGATGTAAGTACTTCATCATATTTTACATCATATTTAACAAGTGACCTTAACCTCTCAGAAATGACTTTGAGTGATATTTGTCGCAAAGTCCTTACCGAAATCATATTTTAATGAAATATAATCAAATTCTAATGAAAGGTATAGAAGATACAATTACTTCATTGTACTTTCATTCATAGTGAATAAGTGGTCTTACGTAATACTTAATAAGTGACCTTGAAATTCAATACAACTCTCAATACTTACCAATGACAGGATGTATTCTTTCTGTCATTTCGTCATCTCTACATCCTGGCACGCCAAGTGTTCATGCTGGGCACCACACCACAAACACATGACGATTCAAGATTGCAGAGACGAGCCCTTGGTGACGGGGCATCTCTCTTACGTTGGGCTGTGTATATAAAAGAAATCGATCGGTTAAATATCTATGGAGGAAGATAAAGGCAAAATGATTTATATCACTTTTAAATAACATAACTGACAGAATGTATTCAAGCAGATACTCTATCTTCAAAAGAAGCTTTGCCTTAGGTATTAAAAATCTAACTGATTTTTCTTTACAAACATTAAGTTAGTATTTCAATAAACTAATATCTTACCAATGACGGGATGTATGGCAGCTTGTCTTCTACCGGCATTCGTCCTTTCCTCAGCTCCAGATGACACCACTCTCATTGTCGTTGATACCTCCTTGGCTCCGGAACCCATCACTCTCATTTTCGTTTTTTCCTTCCTTGGCTCCACATTCCATCACACTCATGGCCGTTGATCCTTCTGTTGCTCAGAATCCTGTCACCCTCATTGTTGTTGATCCTTCCTTCGCTCCAAATCTCATCACTCTCATACTCATTGGTTCTTAATTGGATACGGATCCCATCACTCTCACGGAAATTGTTTATTCCTGGGCTCTGGATCTCATCAACATCATGGCCTTTAATACGTTCTTATCCCATCACTTTCATTGTCGTTGATCCTTCCTTGGCTCCGGAACCCATCACTTTCAACGTCATCGATACTTCTTTGGCTCTGGATCTCATCACTCTCATGGTCGTTGATTCGTCTTTGGCTGGGGATCTTAGTACTCAATGCCCAGTATACTTGACCTTTTCCCCAAAAATGACAGGGATCATCCTCATCCCATGGGAAGTCTGTACTTACCGATAAGAAGAAGTATTCTTTCTTTCTTTCCTAATCTGCACATTTCTGCACACCAGGTGTTCATGCACCAGAAAGAAACAAGAACTGTCCCTATCGGGTAGACCCAAATACCCCCCCCCCCCCACCACCACCAGCAGAATGATTCTTTGAACATGGCTTTGACTCTGTGGGGATCAGGTCAAAGGTAAGACAAAACCCCAGGTGAGAAGGTAGTATGAACTGGTGCAGTTGCTTTCTTTGTAAATTGTGTGTGTTGTGATGATTTGTATGAAAAATTGTTCTATATTAGTGAAGATTATTTGAATTGTGAAACACGTAAGAGCATAGAGACCATTTACGTATATTAATGTTCAGTACACTTGACCTTTGACCTTAAAATTGATAGGGATTTCCCTCGCCCCATTGGGAGTCCATATCTGTGATATGGTGACTCTAAGTGAGGAAAGTTACACATAACAGCCCAGAAATGATGACACTTTATCGATGTCTGGCACATTAGACATTTGACTTCGAAATTAATAAGGAATAATCTTCGTGCCATTGGGAGTCTGTATATATGGTATCTTGACTCTAGTCGATAACACTATTCAGCCAGGAAACCATTTACCTATATCAATGTCATTGAAACACTTAACCTTTGACCCTCTGACCCAAAAGTGATAGGGATCACCCTCATCTATTGCTGAGGTTGTTTATGGTATCTTGACTCTAACGGAAAAGGATAATTCTTCAGAGCTTAAAGACCATACACCTAATAGTATATCAATGTCCAATACACTTGACCATTGACTGTTTCAGCAAAAAATTGATTGTGAGCATCCTCATCCCATGGGGAGTATGTGTGAATGGTATTTTAACTTTAGGTGAAAAGGGTAACACTAGAGCCTGGAGACCGTTCAGTCTACAGACAAACGGAACGACAGATGGATGGATGGAGGGACAGACGAACAAACTGATTCCAATATACCCCTCCAAACTTTTCTTGCGGGGTATATAATGACAAATCAAGATTGCACATATGAGGTCTGGGCATCTCATCTCTCTCATGTTGGGCTGTGTACAAAATAAAATCAATATTTTTACTATCTATAGAACAAGAAATATGACATTCGGTGTTTAATTTTCACTTGATAAATAATCAAGGGAATGTATTGGAATAGATATTTTCACCCTTGACATAAGCCTTAGTTTCTATCTTAAACTCTTATTTTAGTCTTCAGCATAATTACAAGTATCAAGATAGTATATATCCTTCAATTTAGATACCTTACCAATAAGAGATTGTTTGACGGCTGACCTTTTGCTGGCATTCATCCATTGTTGACTTTCGATCCCATTTCTCTTGTGAATGACTACTAAATTATAAGAAGAAAACTCTATCTACTTTAGGACAATATACAATTATACAATATTGCTTTGATTTACATGTATTAAGATTTGTCATAAAAAATAACTATACCCAAGTTGTGTAAAATAGACAATATTATCTTGAATGATTCAGTCAAACTGCTTTCCACAGATACAGACACTGGGAATTTTTACTCCAGTGGTTTTGCGCTGGGCTTGAACTCTGACAACGTGGGTTAGACTCTTAATCTCCCATATTTCTCATGCGATTTATTCAGCTCTCTTTCTGTACATATCGCTGGAATCACACTGTCGATCACACTTTCAAGACTCACGCCGTGACATACTTCGATAAGTGAAAATCCTTGATAGAATTTGATAGTTCAAAGGGCCATAGTATAAACTTTTCTGACAGGCAGATCCCACCAAAATATAAGAGTTATCTTGGAGTAGCATCTAAATGCATATATAAAACTCATTCAATGCAACTTCAATGCAACTCTCATTACTTACCAATGGGACGATGTATTCCTTCTTCTCATTTCGTCATCTGCACATCCCTGCACACCAAGCATTCATGCTGGGCACCACACCACAAATACATCATGATTCATGATTGCAGAGACAAGCCCTGGGTGTATGGCATCTCCTGAATTTGGCCTGTGTGAGATAACAAAATCAGTATTTTGACCAACCATTGAACAAGAAATATATCACAAAAGGTGTCAAGGATAAAACTATCTATTCCAATACATTCCCTTGATTAAAATCAGTATTTTGATCAACCATTGAGCAAGAAATATATCAGAAAGGGTGTTTAATTTTCTATCGGGAATTATAGATATTTTCATCCTTGACATAAACCTAACTTTCCATCCTAAATGTTTATTTTAGTCTTCTACATAATGACAAGTATCAAGATAACATATCATTCAATCTAAATATCTTAGCAATGAGAGGTTGTATGGCAGCTGATCTTTTGCTGGCATTCATCCATCATTGACTTTGGATCACATCTCTCTTTAGAATGGCTATATAATTATAAGATAAATAATGAATATACTTTTCAACAATAAAGAACTATACAATATTGCTTTGATATACATGTATTGAGATTTGACATCAAGAATAACTGTACCCTGGTTGCCAAAAGTAGATAATATTATCTTGAATGATTTCGTCGAACAGATTTGTACATATTTATACATTTTCCAGACCCTGGGAATTTTTGTTCCAGTGGTCTTGCGCTGCTCTTCAATACTTAATCTTCGATATTTCTCATGTAATTTATTTGGTTCTCTGTTTTTAGATGTCCCTAGAATCACAGAGTCATCCTGTCAAGACCAACGTTACGACATGGAGCTAATGTGCTAGGCAGATGTCACCAAAAGATGAGTGCAATAATCTTGGAGTAGCATAAAAAAAAAGTCAGAATCTAAATGCTTATTTAAAATTCAATGCAAATTTAAATACTTACCAATGAGAAGGTCTATACTTTCGCTCATGTCATCATCTGCACATCACTGCACACCACTTGCTCATGATAGGCACCACACCGCAAACACATGAGGATTCAAAATTGCAGACGAGCCTTGGGCACATCTCATCTCTCTTATGTTGGGCTGTGTAGATAACAAAATCAATATTTTTACTAACTATTGAACAAGAAATATCAAAAAGGGTGTTTCATTTTCTATTGATAGATAATCAAGGCAATGTATTGGAATAGATATTTTCATCCTTGCCATAAGCCTTACTTTCAATATTAAATGCTTACTTTAGTTTTCTACATAATTACAAGTATTACGATAGTACATCTTTCAATTTAGATATCTTACCAATGAGAGGCTATATGGCAGCTGATCTTTTGCCGGCATTCATCCATTGTTGACTTTGGATCACATTCCTCTTGTGAATGGCTATTAAAATTATAAGAAGAAAACTCTATATACTTTTCGACAATATAGAATTATACAATATTGCTTTCATTTACATGTACAAAATGTATTAAGATTTGACGTAAAATTAACTATACCCATGTTGTGTAAAATAGACAATATTATCTTGAATGATTCAGTCAAACAGCTTTGCACATACACAGACACTGGGAATGTTTACTCCACTGGGTTTTTGCTGGTCTTGAATTCTGAGAAGGCAGCATCGATTCTAATTCTTCCATATTTCTCCTGTGATTTATTCAGTCCAATGTACATGTCCCTGGAATCACACAGCCATTCTTTCAAGACCAACGTTACAACATACGTTGGCACGTAAAAATCCTTAACTGATTTTGATGGTTCAAAGAACCATAGCATAAACCAGGCAGGCAGATGCCACCCAAATGTATGTGCAACAAGCAAAGTCAGAGAATTGTGGTCCATCGCTTTCAGGGTTTTATCAGTAAGGGTGCAGTGATCTGTGACATATTCTCATGGTTGTGCATGTCTACAAGTATCTGCAATTAGGGACACACGTGCCACCAAATATGAAGGCCTTACATCTTACAGTTAAAGAGGTACGCTGAAGTAGGTCAAAGGTCACGGTCAAGGTCACATGATCAAAAAAATATAGTACCAACGGATAGGTATTGCAATTAGGGATACACATGCCAAATATCATGGCCCTACGTCTTACAGTTAAAAAGTTATGACCAAGGTTAAAGTTTTCGTGACAGACAGTTAGAAGGACAGACAAACGGATTCAATGTCCCAATGCTTTTGCTAAAAAGCTGGGGACAATAATCTTGGAGTGGCATAAAAAAATCAGAATCTAAATGTTTCTTTAAAATTCAATCCAACTCTCAATACTTACCAATGAGAGGATGTATTCCTTCTTCTCGTTTCGTCATCTGCACATCCCTGCACACCAAGTGTTCATGCTGGGCACCACACCACAAACACATGACGATTCAAGATTGCAGAGACGAGCCCTGGGCATCTGGGCATCTCCTTAACTCTCTCATGTTAGGCTGTGAAGATAACAAAATCAATATTTTTACCATCTATTGAACCAGAAATATCACAAAGGGTGTTCAATTTCCTACTGATAGATAATCAAGAGAATGTATTGGAATAAATATTTTCATCCTTGACAAAAGCCTTACTTTCCATCTTGAATGCTTATTTAGTTTTCTACATAGTAACAGGTATTAAGACAGCATATCATTCCATTTAAATATCTTACCAATGAGAGGATGTATAGCAGCTGATTTTTTGCCGGCATTCATTAATCCTTGAATTTAGATCACATCTCTCTCGTGAATGGCTATTAAGCTATAAGAAAAAAAGAATTCGATATATTTTTCAACAAAACAGAACTATACACTTCTGCTTTGATATGCATGTATTAAGATTTGACATAAAAAATACCTGTGTACCCACGTTGCACAAAATACATAATATTATCTTGAATACTTCAGTCAAATAGCTTTGCACATATACAGACACTGGGTATTTTCACTCCAGTGGTGTTGCGCTGGTCTTGAACGCAAGGCAGGTTTGATTCTTATTCTCCCATATTTCTCACACAGTCATTCTTTCAAGACCCACATTAGGACATACATTGGCACGTAAAAATCCTTAACAAATTCTGGCAGTTCAGTTAAGGACTATAGTATAAACCAATGTGCCAGGCAGATCCCACTAAAATCTTGGAGTGGCATAATGAAAAAGTCAGAATCTAAATGTATATACAAAATTAAATGCAACTCCCAATACTTACCAATGACAGAATGTATTCTTTCTTTCGTTTCGTCATCTGCACATCCCTGCACACCAAGTGTTCATGCTGGGCACCACACCACAAACACATGACGATTCAAGATTGCAGAGACGAGTCCTGGGCATCTTAGCATCTCCTCATCTCTCTTATGTTGGGCTGTGTAGATAACAAAATCAATATTTTTACCATCTATTGAACCAGAAATATCACAAGGGTGTTAAATAATCCAGAGAAGGTATTGGAATAGATATTTTCATCCTTGACATAAGCCTTACATTCCATCTTAAACTCTTATTTTGTTCTCTACATAATTACAAGTATCAAGATAGTGTATCATTCTATTATATATCTTTCCAATGAGATGATGTATGGCAAATGCTATTTTGTCGGCATTCATCCATCGTTGACTTTGGATCACATCGCTTTCATGATTGGCTAATAAAGAAAACAATATACCCATCGGCCATCTCGCTCACCTGAGCATCTAACTTCCGACAGAGAAAAGCAGAAAAGTAAACTCGATCCTTGATATTTCAGTATGAATAAATAATTATGAAGAGAATGAAAAAAGTTTCCTGTTTGAAATTAGGGCGGGGATCCCAATACTTTTAAAAACATTGGACCGTATATAAAAAGTGGGGGTCAGACATGACACCAAGGTCCTCTGTATACGTGTAAATGAACTTTTCTTGACACAAAGAGCAAAATTACATGCTTTGAGAGTGGAAAATTCACATGTATATATATGTATATACATAACGGTAACTATCTTTAAAAATAAGTTTCAGATGCACTTCGGAATAGGAAAATCAGGGTTAGAACCAAATAATTGCTATTTTTAATTTTAGTGAATGCTACAATGTATTTTCAGAAAATCTAAGTCCAAGGGCCATAACTTTTACAATTTGTTTTGCACAGCATTTCCCTTCCAACATGCATATATTCATATGGTGTTCTTTCATTGTACCAAATGTCATTTTAAAACACCAATGGTTTAGGAGGGGTTGTGAAGACAAGATAGGTGGGACAGACACACGGACAGCAGTATAGAATAATACATCCATATTTTATGCGGACATATTATAAAAAAATCATTAAAAATCCAAAATTAAAATTTTGTCAAAATTCTTTCAAAAACATTTTTTGGCCATATTCAGAAAAAAATAAGCATTTCAGTGAATTAAAAGTCAGCCATACGAACATATTAATGAAAACCATGCTATGTAGCTGCTTAACTGCATGAGAATCATAAAGTCCAAGAAGTTGTCAAAACATCAAAACTTATTAATCTAACGTGTTTTCAATGAAATAAACAAACTTGAAACATACATTCTTCTAGATCACCCAGATGTCATTACTTTTATATTATCCACACAGTGGTTCTGGAGAAGATTGTCAAAGAGGGATTCAATCTGCGTTTTTAGCCATGGCAGTGCCACCTGTCGACGGATTTGGATGAAATGTACAAATTTGGTAAAGGGCCTACATGTATATCACTGCATGTATACTACGTTTCATCAAAATCCGTTGAGTTGTTCCTAAGCCAACTTTTCAAATGAGAAATACCCCCCCCCCCCCCCAATCTACCTTCATTTGAAAAAAAAATCATTTAAAATCCCAACTTAAAATCTTGTCAAAATTCTTTCAAATCAAAGGACTGAAGGTCCTGAGTGACACTTATATGAAGACGAAGAGGAATTAGTGTTATCAATGTTATGAATCCAGGTCTATTTTCATTCTTAGAATTAACGGCACAAATTCAAAATGACTCTTGGATCATTATTGAGCTATTTCAATCAATTTTCTTTTAATGAAACAAAATTGAAAAAGGAATAGTTATACGAAGCATGCTTTCAGGGCTCTCTCTATCAGTAAGGGTGCAGTGATCTGTGTCATTGCCATGGTTGTGCATGTCTACCGACACACATGCCAAATATGAAGGCCCTACATCTTATGGTTAAAAAGTTATATTGAAGTAGGTCAAAGGCCACGGTCAAGGTCACAAGATATTTTTTTGTACCAACGGAAAGGTATTCCAATTAGGCACAGACATGCCAAAAATGACGGCCCTACGTCTTACGATTAAATAGTTAGGACCATGGTTAAAGTTTTTGCGACAGACGGACAGACAGACGGATGGACAAACAAATGAGATTTATTGCCCCTACGCTTTCCCGAAAAATGGGAGACAAAAAGTATGTCAGGTACAGCTTGAAACATGTTTCTGAGTCTGCATCCCAATAATTAGTTAGTGTAAGTTTGGTACTTGTAGCTTGTCCAGAACTGAGGTACCCCAAAAGGCTAACTATGTCACACACGCCGAAAAAAATTATGTCACATGCAGCATCGAAAGCATGCAATCAAGTCTATATCCCAAGATGTTTGCTACTTGCAGCATTTGTAGTTTGTCCAGAACCGAGTTTTCCAAACAGTTAAACGGTTGCGGATGTCAGACGTATAGCACAAGATCTTCTAAACTATGTCAAGGTGATCTATAATTGTCCCTGCTCTGAGCATTTGCTGTAGATTTGATATGTACAAAGACAGAAAAGACATGGTGAATCCATGTTTGTAATTAGGAGGGGGCTGTAATCAGATGAGGGTGTTCTTGAGCTACATAAATGTCAAGAGAAAACCAGCCAATTCAAAGAAGGAAGTGACTCCCAGTATACAACGTGTATGATTATCCTCCAGGATAGAAGTACACATCGGTAGATTAAAGCTAATAAATGATTACTCAGAACAAAGAAACAACTTCCAATTACATGCACTTTAATTAGTGTTTATTCATGATTTACTTTGTACATATCATCAGCTCTTTGACAGAAATACAGCATAACTGAAATGGGGTCATTGGTGGGTTTGTTTACTTGCGTGTACTTTTAACCTGGAGGATAATTATTCACATTGTCTGTACAATTGAAGTGAGTTTTCCTGTAGAAAGGCTAAGATTACAATAATGTTGAAATCAATTTTATGATAAAAAAGGATAATTCAACCCAACTTCCTTCAATTGTATGTGAAGTATGTTCTCCAAAATTGTGAAATAAAGTACTGATGTGTACTTCTATCCTGTAGGATAATTGTACACGCTGTGTACTGGGAGTCACTGCTTTCACAGAATTCTAAGATGTCAAAAGTAATGGCTTCAAATAAAAAGGTCTCACCTCAAAAAATCTACATGTGAAACTTCAAAGTCGTACCCATACTGGATCAAAAGTTATAGCCCAGGTTAAAGTTTTTGTGACAGACTGACAGACAGAGGAATGAGATTTAATGTCCCCTCGCTTTCACAAAAGCAAGGGACAAAAAGTGATGTTGAAAAGACATTCTAATTCATTTGTTCTGTTTTGACAATTCTGATTGGTCTACATATTAGCGGTCAGACATGTATAACCATGATATACCGTCCTCAAACGTATTACTACATTGTACCTACTCTTTGTCCACATTGTCTCTGACTCCAACTATCAAAAATCCTGTCTGTAACAACTTCGTTCAGTGCTTAAAACGTCTGCCTTAAGTCTCATAACAAGGGCGATTTGCAAGTTCTACCATTCACGTGCACAATTATTACAATCAAGTTCAACCAACAAAACTGACAACGTACATGACATGATGGCGTATCACCATGCAACATACTTTCCATCACGTTATTTCATCTCGCGGCGCCGCAGCAAAACTGCCTATTCAGCTGTTTACGATGCGATGTCAAGTCACTCATGTATGGATCAATTTGTGATTAATAATTTAATCATGAGATTATAAGAATATGAAAATGAAGAAACTTCTCATGTCGAAAGAATTTTTAAAATGGCGCTATTCGTCCCCTAGCAACGAGGAATTTGGGGGCAATTTCAAAGAGAAAAAAAAAAGATGTTTGTGTTACTGTGAATTAGAATGGGGATAAAAGTACTGTTTGATTGTTTCCGACAGGTATTCCGTGGTTATATATAATTTTATTTATTTTAACGATTATATATAAAACAAATTATAAATATTTAAGGCGTCGAATTTTTGAAATGAAAGATAATTTGACGACATGTCTTGTAACTCTATATACGAAAATTGGGAAAACGTAGGTTGCAAATGTAGGTCACGTTAACACCTAACCTGGTGAAGCTTAAGTAGAATGTTTACGATACGGAAAGGAAGAAATGTAACTTATACAATCTGTTGCCCACTTAAATCAATTAAAACATCATTTTTTTCAGCATAACGTCCTAGAAGGCATGCTGTTATTGAGATTGGCAAGGGCCGCCGGAAAGGCCCGAAAATATGCGATCAGTGCGTAGTAATCAATGACTGAATAACATGCCAGTAAGTCTCAAAAATAATCATCGTGCTTGTTCAGTTCTGATATAAATTTTCCATACATCTTCCTAAATAATTTGATGAATATGTAGTTTTTAACATACAAATAGTATCAATTTTTCATGAATATATGCATATCACAATGGACCTATTTCCTTAGTGTAGGAATACATGAGCAAAGGGGTGAATCCCAAGAATTCAATATGGCGGCGCCCAAAACGGCGATGATAACAGAGTAACACTTCGTGTCACAAAAATCATTCCTTTACTATATTCTGGCTAAAATATGCATTTCGGTGCTTCAAAAGCCTACCATATACATATATATATATATTTAGTATGGGGGCCAGGTAACGCAGTCGGTAGCGTGCTCGCTTCTCACCAGTGTTCACCAATGAACCCAGGTTCGATTCCCGGTGTGGTATGTGAGATGGTGAGGCTGTCACCAACCTGGCTTTGCGGGTTTTCTCTGGGTACTGCGGTTTCCTCCCACACAAACGACACCCTTACGTCAAGATCCGTACCAAAGAGCAAGATTTATATAAGTTCTTAACTTGTTTCTTAATCATTGTAAAATAAAGTTAAAAATTTTTAAGTATGAAAATGTTAAAGTCCAAAAAGATGCCAACAAATATAAAAATTATTTATCCAATTTCAACGAAATGAACAAACCTGAAACATACATTCTTCTAGACCACTCATATGCCATTACTTTTATTATCCACACAGCGGTTCTGGAGAAGATTTTCAAAGAAGGGTACTATCTGCGACCTATTTTTAGCCATGGTGTTGCTACCTGTTGACGGGTTTAAGCAAAATGAATAAACTTATCAAAGGACCTATTGTATTTTATGTATTCCAAGTATCATCAAAGTCCATTCAGTCGTTTAAGAGTGAAATTTTTAGAATTTAAAAAATACCTCCCTCCCCCTTTACTCCATTTTTTTTTTTTTTGCAATCTTAAAAATTCATTAAAAATCCAGAAATTAAAATTTTCTCAAAATTTCTCAAAAACCAACATTTTTAAGGTATTCTGACTAAAGTAAGTTTTCAATACATCAAAAGTCAACCATTGGGAAATATTGATGAAAACCATGCTATTTTGCATGAAAATTTTAAAGTACGAAAAGACATCAAAAAGCCCAAAAACTTATTTATCTGATTATTATCTGATTTTGACCTTGAACGAAGGTTATATCCGCAAGGTATTTCACAGAATTGTTGCCTAGGACCCAAGGGTGTGTTAGATAGTGTTGCAGGTTCTTGAAGTTTCTCGGCTGCAGGAGATTGTAAAAGTTAGTGGAAAGAGAACATTAATAAGTCAACAAAATAATAACAAATAATTAAAGCTCAATAATTTTAATAACCAAAACCAGTATTGTTACAATATATTAAATATGAATGGTTTACTTAAACAATAGGTGATTCAATTTCAGAAACAATCAAATGTACCAATTAGACAAACGTAAAGTAGAGATGAGAATACAATCAGTTACTTTTAGAATACATCAAATAAATAAAGAGATAGATAGATCCAAATTAAGGGGGAGATTCACCGTTCTTAGTTGCCAAATAATCTTAATACGTGCTAGCAATGTAATTTCGTGTATATAGTAAGTCTATCAAATATGGTGAATGTGACCAGGTAGTAGCGCTCTAGGCCTATATACGAAATGAGCTTTCTAATTGTAGGGAGCATGGACCAACGAAATATTCACTCCATACACATGAGGACACTGATGGGGATAGAGATCAAGGCCTTAAATAACCAGACGTCTGGGTGCCCCATCTGTAAAGGGAGCTGTGTACGACCGTCATCGGTCCGAAATTACGAGGAATAGCTGAGGAGGTTAAGCCTCCTCTACCCCTTTCGAGTGGTAACGACCTTCCAGGTCGCGGAAGGTCGGCACCCTGAGTTATCTGTGTGTCGCACGGGTTTGCACGCCCCGACGCCAGAGGCGGCCACATTCAACATTCATGTTAAACGCCGTGATTCAGATGGCGCGTCAACAATGCAATCATTCATAGACTTGGTGACAATTTTCTATAACTGTATATAAAAAACAAAGGAACAATCTTGTACATATTAAGAAATATAATAATAATTGTA
The DNA here is from genome assembly GCA_035048485.1 of Pteria penguin. Taxonomy (NCBI): domain Eukaryota; kingdom Metazoa; phylum Mollusca; class Bivalvia; order Pterioida; family Pteriidae; genus Pteria; species Pteria penguin. The sequence continues at coordinate 38,712,447 of CM068585.1, read as the reverse complement.
TTACATTAAAAAATGGAATATTGGGAACTATATTGGTCTTATTGTTGTTTTCTTTTTTTTTTCTTTGACTGAACAGATGCAATGGTCTCTGTTGTTACTATTCGTTACGCTCCTTCTGACATCGACCTCAGTAGTGCTTCGACAGAATACCCTCTTCCAGAAATTGGATGTCATTTCGACTACGGACGCTCGGTGGTTAGTGACCTTTGTTACTGACTTTGCCCCCTTTCAAGATTTTTTAAAACGCTGAAGTGAAGCGGCTGACGGGACATATTTTGCCATTATGGCTTTGGCTAAACATTATAACACAACAGATTCGAACCAATACTACAGAGTGGCACAAAGTTTAATTAGAGAAATCGAAGGTATGCGACGACTTCACACTACGATAGGTGGTCAATATAAAGATATTCAATCAGTTCATCGCAGAAGGCGTGCCCTTATACCAATTATTGGTAAAGCACTCTGTTCCTTATTTGGGACCGTGTCAGAAAGTGATCTCAGTACGACAAGGTAAAACGTACGAAAACTATCCAAAAATCAACAAACCATAACACATGTGGTAAAAGACAATCTCACATTAATAAACAATACGAGAACACACGTCGCGGAAAATTGACAGGTAATTAACAGTATAATGGTTACCTTATCAGAAGTAACACAAAGAATGAACTCAATGACGACACAATTACAAAAGAACATAGCACGTCTAAAATATTTTGCAACCTCTGTAAACCAAATTCATTTAAATTTGAATGAACTTAGACAGATAACTAGAACTGCTCAATTTTATTTAGAAACATTATATCTACATTTAAAGTTTAGGACATATAAGTCCTTCTATTATCAGTCCCTCAAAATTAAGATTAACATTATTAGATATTAAAAGCCGACTACCTCCAACACTTCATCTATCACATGATCCCGCGGAAGCATTATGGGTTTACGATAAATGTTTAACATGTACGACTTATATTGAAATTGAAAAAGCATTTGCTGTGATGTCACTGCCTTTGGTAAATATCAATGAGGAGATTTAAATTTATAAGGTACACAGTTTACCTATCCCAATGCCTAATGATCTTGCAAACGTTTCTTATAAAGTATCTGTAGCTGCCAATCATGCTATTGAAAGTGAATATTTTCCAATTAACCCGGAACGTACAAGGTATATGTTGTTGAGTTCCGAGGACGCAACGCGGTGCACCTCGCAAGCTCTGAAATTTTGTGGACTTAAAAATGCAATTTTTCAAGTGAATTTAAATAAACTTTGCATTGTTGCACTTTTTATGCAGAATCGCGCCAAGGATACCTGTAACACTATGGTATACCCAAATGCGTATCTACCCATGGCCAGATACGTAGCAGATGGTTATTACGCAGTAACTACAAAGAAATCAATAACATTTTCTCAAGTTTGTAAACACAATTCACAAACTAAATCACTCAATGCCAAGTCTCCAATGGGTTTAAACTTAAACGTTATTGTTTTGCTTCCAGCGAAAATATTATGTTGCCTGCATTTTTTCATGACGATGCCATTAAAACATTTCTAATATTTTAGATAAATTTGAGTTACATTTCAATACTTCAAAAATAACACTTTGGAATCTTCCTAATTTGACACTTTCAAAATTACCAAAATCCTTGGGAACAATTAAAGAAATTGGTTTTATACGTTCTTTGAATAACCTTGAACCTATTGAAGAAGATATACCGTTTCCTAGTTGGGCATATGCAGCAATATCTTTGGCATGGGTATTGTTCATTGGTGTAATCATTTTTCTATGTTATAAGTATAGGTGTAAAATTAAATTTTTGAAAGCCTGTTGCCGTCGAGGAAAACATGTACGGTCAACTGATTTTGTAAGATAGCACTGAAACTAAGAATTTTATAACTGATGCATTGTCTAATCATGAGTTAAGTGTTTTATTAGAAAAAGCCAAGACGAACAACATGGTACCAAACGCACGCAAATGAAGACAGATGTAAAGGATGCTACGACCAAACCCAACATGTGTCCGGTGCTACAAGTTGCTCCTGCAAATTCGTAATATGACACACGCACTGAACGGATCGTAGTGGTCGAGAGCGAGACGACGCTCTTTGCTACAGAAAACCTATTGAACTGTGGTCGGGGGTGAGACGACATCCCTTGCCAACAATCGCGTATATAAACTGTATATTCTATGAACTGTATCGAGGTGAAGGGAACTGACATTCTGAATATATCTAAAACAAGGTGTACGAATACAGATGAAGACTCACACTAGGATGAACAGACGTACTCGCGTCCGACCGTTTGTGTGATAACTGTTTCGTGGTTATTTTGAGGAGACAGTGAAAAGGGTCATAATAATACCTGTCTTCCTCGAAGGTACTAAAGGTACCTAGTGTATTCTATTGTCATGAATGTCACTTATGATTATGCTCATATATTTGTATATGCTTTTCATTGTTATAACTTTATATGATTTGATGTGGTGGTTACTGATGCAGCGCCACGGAGCTGCAGTCGGACAAACGTATTGTGGGATGATAACCATACGATAGAAATCTACTACGTATATTTCTAATGGTTATGTGAGGAGTGTAAGATAACCATCTTACGCACCCCTTTTACTAACTCCCACAAAATTAAACTTGGATCCGCCAAATGGCCTACGGGCAGATGTGCATTAATACATGTATTGATATGATGATTGACGCAAATGTGCATTATACATGGACAGATGACGACCCACAGATTATAAGAGTAGCTCATTTCAGTTTTCAGCTCATGTGAGCTAAAAAGAGAGATCTACTTATTAGGATGCATGGATACATGGTAACCATTCTTTAACATCACCCTCCACCACACCCTATTTCCCACGTTTTTTTAAATTCAGAGTATTTTACTCATTTATTGAATAATAAAACATACAAAACTTTGTACAGAATTTCCTAGAAATCAGCCGTAAGTTAAAGAAAACACTGCAAACTTTAAAGGGTGTGTATATATGTATGTGTGTGTGTGTGTGTGTGTGTGTCTTAGTTGAAGGGAGGGGGTGCAATTGCTAATTTCTTATACAAATTAAAATTATTATATAAGAAATAGGAAAGAATTCTCACAGTCTTAAAAAGATAAACAGTAAAAGTGTGATAAAACCAATACAAAATTTATATAAGCTACACTTAAACAAAAAACTACACACTTTGATGTGTGTAGGGGAAAAGAAGAGGGGGCGGGGGAGGGGCAAAAATCTCGTATTCATATTTCATACAGTGATTGGAAATTTGCCACAGGAAAGAAGTAATACATTCTATAATTTTTTTTATCAGCTAGAGTTATCTTTCTTTCAAAAGCATTTTCAAAACTGTCCCCACCCATGCGCAGACCCAAAGGGGTGGACGGGGGATCTGAACCCACCCTGAGATTTGCTTCTTGTTTCTTGTTATTTTTCAATATAAGATAAGTATTTTTCCACACAAAAACATGAGGTGGACCCCCACTAGGAAAACACATGAGGTGGACCCCCACTAGGAAATTTCAATGGAGGTGGACCCTCTCTCGATAAAATTTCTGGATCCACACCTGCCACACCCTTTCAAATAACACCTTTAAACAAGATTTCAGTCAGACATTGTAAACTTAAGAAAAGCACCCTTTAAATGAATTTGGATGCACGTGTAAGGAAAAAAAATGAGCAAAATATCTTCTTTTTCAAAACTTAGGTAAATATTTTATTATTTAAATAACGCGTGTTCGGGGATATGCACACTACACTCATTTGTAATATTGTTTTACTAGACGTGTGAACTTTATTTTAAATGATTAAGCTTTATCGTTGTTTATGCAATGTTGTTATACTTTTCGGTATCGAGGAAAGGCAACACAAAATGGCGCGAAATCACGTCTCTCGATGTTGATACTTCAAAGGTAAACAACAATTCAGCTAGATTAACATTAATTCTTATTGTGGAATAAAAAGTAGATAACTCCAGTAAAATAATAATTCTGATTTGTCAGATTTGAAGACAAACAGAATGGGTGCAAATAATGGGGAAGGGGGGGGGGGCGGTTAGAGGATGTTAAAAAGAGCAGATAGACCGCGATCACGAACTTCACAAGACCATGCTTGCTGATTGTATATATTTACGATATATTGCGACGTACAATTATTTTACTCACCAAAGTGCAGCGGGTTGAGAAATCAAATTTGCAGACTACCACACATAACTTCGTCGACGGCTGACCACAATAACCGTTTGTAAACTGAACGCGCGTACAAGATTAAGTGAGCACGTACTCACCTGTGTTCACATGTCAATCTATCCGTACCGAAGTTATAACGGCAATATCACATTCAACATGTTCAGTACCGAGTGTATAATTGTCAACATTTTCATTCGATGATCATATGATTTAAGTGATCTAAATGGTGGAGGTGGATTAGCTCTTTCCCCTATAGTCATTAATATAATGCTTAAATGTTTGATAAAGAAAATAAAATACATTTTAAATTGAAATTGTTTTATATAAAACAAGACTTGCAGAAAAATAAACTACTTTGCATAAATGAAAAAGAAATGAATTTCATCATCAAAACATTGGGATCGCTGATTAACCGAAACAAATTTGATATTTTTTTCTACCTAATTCAAACTGACCTAGAATAAGTTCAAAGCATAGTTCAAACATTGTAATTTGACCCATATAATCGGTCTACGTTTTAATTGTTAAATTTAAAAGATTCTTTAAATGATTGATATATTTCAATTATCAAACTCTTTACTGTCAAATATGTGCATACTGTATTTTGAAGAGGGATACCTATGCATTACACGGTTGCGCTCACGTCGTTTTTGAGAGAGAGAGAGAGAGAGAGAATTTATAGATTTAAATAAATTTAAATAGAATAATGAAATATACACGCACTGCAGCGTGTACATATTTTCCTCAAAATCGCACTCTAGAATCAAACCATTCAAAGGATTTACAAAATAAGGCACCTATAATCTTATGCAGCTCCAAAAGTAGGGCCTTGTTCTGGCCCATTGGGATCTTTGGGTAAACGCACTCTGACTGCCTAGTAAAACATTCTGAACAAAAACACGCTTAGCGTGGCATGATAAGGCCGTCGCTTAGTTTGAAGACGATTTTGAAAGTATAGAATTATCAACCTCCTTAAATTGTAAAATTGTTCCATCTCCAATATTTTATTCTGTATCCTGCCTACAAGGTTTTCTAACCAAGTAGTACTACAACCTTCACCTTTGACCTTGACAAACAATAAGCGTCTTCATCTTGGCATGAGGAGTAACTGTACCAAGTTTGATAGTCCTAGCCCCAACTGTTTGGGCTGTATCCTGTCTAGAATGATTTCCTACCAAGTAGTACTACGATCTTGACCTTTGACCTCTGACATTGAAAAACGATAAGCGTCTTTGTCTTGGCATAAGGAGTAAAGGTACTAAGTTTTTCAGGCTTAGTCCCAACGGTTTGGTCTGTATCCTGCCTACCAGATTAGATTGATTGATTGATTTTTGTTTTACGTCACACCACGAATATTTTTCACGTATATGGTGACGGCATCTGCCTGATGCGGGGCATACAAATTTTGACCTTTGCAACGGACCCACCCGAAGTAGTGAGGGATCTTTAACGTGCCGTGCATACCACGACACGGGGCCTCGGTTTTTACTGTCTCATCCGAAAGACATGGCACTGGCATGACCAGAGCGGGACTCGAACCCCGGCCTCCCGATCAGGAGTCCGACGCGATACCACTAGGCCACGCCGGCTTACCAGATTAGACAGACGGACAAACGAATAACGTCATGCCATAATACGTCCCGTCAAGGATGGGCGTATAATAATAATAATAATAATAATAATAATAATAATAATAATAATGATAATAATAATAATCCATAAACTGAAAAAAGTTTGGCTTTATAAGTATCTGTATTAAATGCACCCAAGTTAAAAACTATAATAGCCACTGTAATCAAGTATAGCATTAAATACACAGGGCGGCTTTAGTCGCCTGATTTCTTTCTAGACCAGTTAGTCCAGTGTCAGAGCCCCGCTGACGACTCGTAAGAGTTTTCTATTTCGGATAATACACAGAGAAATCGTGGTCCCGTGTCACGGTAGATTGATTGATTGATTAAAAAAAATTGATTGACTGGTTGATTTATTGACTGATTAACTAATTGATTGATTGAGTGATTAATAGACGTTGCACATAAAGGATCCTGCACTGTTTTGGATGAGAGCTTTACATAGACTGGGATTCTATGTAATGTGTTACACACATGAATTAACGACATGACGCAGAACAACAGAAAATAAACACTTTGTTACATTTCAAAACAAGCTGTTTGTGAAGCACTAATGCCCCCGGTCGCACCAAAATCCAAAAACGTTTTTTAGTGTGAAGATCATTGTCAAGGTCAAAAGGTCATCGATCTTCGTATTATTTTGAAACGGCTTCTTTAGTTGAGCGCTGGAGATGATGGACGTGAGAGCGAGAACCGAGGGAACCATGTTTCCCCTCCCCACACACAGTCCTACATCGAAAAAATATTCGTATAATTCCGATACAAAAACGTGGTAACATCGGGAAAAAGATAACTACAGAAAACTAAACAAAACAATTAATAATATTTACATATCCACTGCATTTCCCCTATATGCAAGATAGAAAAGCGACTGCACTGTATTTTCCAATGTATGCAGTCGCTGTCACGTGACTAAACACATGTCCCCCCCCCCCCCCTCCCCGCCTTTTATGGTGAAAGAATATGTAGATGTATAATATCATTGTGGGATCAACTTTTCTTTTGCCTATAAAATTATGACACATAATCAATCTGATTAAAACCATGTCTTTATTCTGTTTCTCTATTTGTTCCATTACGTATAAAAAAATCTAGCGAAACCCTGTAAGGGGTCACGTTCTGGTGACCTCTGATGGCGTCTCGGTCACCGAAACCTGGCCTGGCGCCATGAACTGAGAAAATACTTAAGAAATTATAAATTATTTCATTTTAATCTATTCCCTTATCAAACCTTCAAATAAATTGTCATGCAGAATGGTTTAATTCTTTTTATCGATAGAATAAAACTCATAAAATCTATATCCCTATTATTAATTTATTGTTGAACGGAAGAATATGAGTTTATTTTCTCAGTTTATGGCGCCGGACCCCGTTATTTCTTCATAGCCAATCAATGACTCGGCTAGGCACGTGTAGGTAACGAAACATGTAACAAACATTGCTCAAAAACTACGTTATGAAACATGCGAACGCTGGCCATGTTAATTTCATCTTTAGGAATTTGTAGCCGATCCACTGATTGGCTGAAAATCAGAATTCACCAGAACGTGACCCCTTGCGGGGTTTCACCAGATCTTTATACGCCATGGGACAAAAAGAGAAGCGGAATGAAGATACGGTTTAAATCAGATTGGACAAACACTGCAATTCTTCAGAGCCAAACAAAAATTGGAAGTTAAACAATTGCGTTTTCAGTCAATTTCTAAATGACAGCTGAGCGGCTGTGTAACTAATTAGTCATCTAATCCCCTCTTTCCCCCTTAAGAATTACGATTTCGACACACAAATAAGGGTATCCAGTGGGTTGAAAGTATGAAAAAATATCTTCATACATAAATATGAGGATTGTTTTTCATTTTTAACAAGGCAGTAGGGTATGCTTGCAGACGGTGTCGGAATTTTTTTCTAAGATCGACTGCAAGCATACCCCAATGCCTCGACAAAAATGAAAAACAATCCTTAAATATTAAACCTCATCTGGGGACATGGTGCAGACACGCTTTTTAATCCATAAAACACGACATCATACATGTAGTTTACAGAACTGTCTTAATATAATTGTCTTCATTCGGCGCATCTCGAACAATGCTGTTGTCCGCCAAGCTACCTGGTCCTGCAAGTGTAAATGTGAATTCTCTCTCTCTCTCTCTCTCTCTCTCTCTCTCTCTCTCTCTCTCTCAGATAACATGATTCAGTGATTCTGTTTGCTTATTTGCGTTTCTTGCGTTTGTTTATTGTTCAGACTACGAATATCCGCCGATAGGGCTCTAAGTCGGGACCTTTCGGTTGAGTGCAAAAAACAGCACTGTTGTATTCCTGTCAACTGCGAACTGGACTCTGACCAAGAGGCCATTGGTCTGAATTCCACCGGTGACTTTCCTCTCTCCGCCGCAACATTGTGACAATTAATGACCTAGGTCTCTTCTTCTTCTTCTTCTTCTTCCTTTATGTCACGCCAAGATTATTTCTCACACACGGTGACGGCGTTAGCACGATGACGGCATCTGCCCCAAGTATTACACACTTAAGGCGCATATGCAACGATTCCACCCGAAGCGATATGAAGAGGGATCATTTACTAGCCGCGTCTACCGTGACACACCAAAAACTCTCCCAACTAAAAGGAAGGGCATGGACATAGAGTGTGCTCTTAACTGGAACCGGGTGTAACATGTTAATCACTGAGCTACGCTGACTACAATCCGTGGAATGTCGAATATTCAAGCTTAAGTACCAGAGACATATATACACATATGTATATGCCTATATATGTCTCTTTAAGTACATAATCCGAAAATGTTAGGGTTTCAGAATTTAAAGGATAAAGGTTACACTTGAAATGGACTTTGGAGTACATAGAATTCAAAATAGGTTCGAAGCACTGCAAAAATAACTGGTTTCAGTTTGCGGAATCCTGCCAGAAACCTTGAGGAAACATGAGACCTATTTTTAGCCATGGTGGTGCCATCTGTCAGCAGATTTGAACAAAACGAAAAATCTGCACACATAGTACTTCATGTATACTACGTTTCATCAAAATCCTTTAAACAGTTCTAAAGAAGTCGAGAATGTTAAAAGTTTACAGAAAGACAGACAGTCTGACAGACAGATGGATGGACAGACAGACAACCCAAACGTTATATGCCCCCTTGGTCTACAAGACTGGGGGCATAAAAATACACACATTTAAGAGACTAAATCAGAAATTGAAAACGTTGATGAAATTTAGTGTTTTAAAAGAATAATTCTGAACAAACTTCCCTAAACAGTATATACCAAATATTATCATGCACATGTTATGCAGGGACATACCAAGGTCTTATTAAAAGGATTCCCCGTGTGAAAGATGGAAGCTCTATCACATGCCTTTCAAATGTTATGGGTAAGGTATAAGTTTTGCGGACAAACAGACAGACAAACTAACGGACATGACAAAAACTACACATCCCAAATATTCGATTTCGGGTGCATAATACCGACATCTACATGTATGCGAGAGAGGCTTGTATGTAAATATATATGTATGTATGCAGCATCGTGTGATCCTTATACAAATACTGTAAAGAGCTTTTCAAAATGAAAACATCTTCTCGTCAGTGATACTTCTCGCAAAACTTGTAGGGATCTCTTGGTTCCTTTCCCCGATAATGTTTGCATGTTACGTCCACTCTCTAGATCCAATAATTGTTAAACGAACTTTGAATGTCACTTCATATAATTTCCTTAAAGGAAATTAAAAATGTAATTTTTGGCACTTTTAAAATGTAATTTGATCAAAATTATGTTTTTATGTCTGTATTTGCTCGACATGTAGGTGATAATGTGTCCTAATTGGGAATCAATTCATAATTTGATCCTCATTTAGGACCAGCGTAAACAGATATTTTTAATTTGCAAAATAAACTACATGCCCTTTTGCGGGGAAATAGGATCTTTCAAAATTGTAATTTCAAACTGGCAATGTGCCAATATCCGATGAGACTTTGTCAAATAAACACGATAACGCATTATGCAAATTTAGTTTCATTCACTTGTAATATTCAAACCAAACCGTATTTTATCTTTAAAAGGGGGGGGGGGTATGGTTAGAGCGTACTGATGTCAGGGGGTATAAACTATATTGGGTCGTTTTATCCGTAGGGATTAGCTACAACACCGGCATTACCTAAAAAGACTTCACTGAAACTAACAAATAAATCTACAATCTCTTATAAAACATTGATACATACATGTAATTATAATTCATGGCATTTTAGCACATATATTTCTTACTCCCTCACTCCCATTAACTTTAGTTTTCTAGTACATAGTAAGGGGCAGGCGTGGTGTAGTGGTTAAGCGCTTGGCTTGCGGCGCCGACGATCCGGGTTCGATTCCCGGGTTGCGCCACTATGTTTAAGAGGTTGGTAACCTCCTGCTTCCATGTCGCGATATAACTGAATTACTGTTGAAAGCGACGTAAAACACCAAAACAAACAACAATCTAGTACATAGTATATATGATTATTAAATAAGCTAAGTAGCATTACCATCCATATCATTATTGAAAATTATTTCTACATGTATATCCAGAATCATACTGTATGCATATTCATGACATTGTTTGTTGTTCCACATAATTATGCCTATGTAATATAATATATGGTTTTACGTAGTTCAATTTCTATGATGCCTAGCTATTAGAGCAGACAATCACTTATTAACAAATTGATTTTGTTTTTCTTTTCTTTTCTTTTTCTTTTTTTTTTTTTTTTTTTTTTTTTTTTTTTATGATAAAAATACATGTATATCCATTTGTATATCTTATCTTTCAGAGCGGTGCATCTGTCCTTTACGGAGGCTGCTGGGAAAGTTTGTAAAGAGCCAAGTCATCATTTCAGCCACAGATGTTACTGATGTCCCATACCATCAGCATGAAAATTAGCTAGATAACACATTACTGGCGGTTGGGTTGGACACTAGAGAATACATGAAGGTCAATGAAGCGGATATATTCCCCGCGGGTCATACATTATTAAGTTCTTCAGGTACATATCGAACTCTGTATAATATTGCACATGTCATAATGATACATAGATAAAAATTTGATAATAAATAAATTCACATGTATATAAAGTTGATTTCCTTTGTATTTTCAGTTGTGTCAGAGTTTTCTACATCAAAGTTGTTGACAAGATGCTGAAGAAGTTCCCATTTAAGACTAAACATTGAAGAGCATGATGTTTTTGAATCCGTCAAACAGACACCTATCTTTTGCAAATGATGGTAAGCTGTTTACAATATATATTGATTGATTGATTGATTGATTTTTGTTTTACGTCACACCACGAATATTTCACGTATATCGTCACGGCATCTGCCTGATGCGGGGCATACAAATTTTGCCCTTTGCAACGGACCCACACGAAGTAGTGAAGGATCTTTAACGTGACATGCATACCACGACACGGGGCCTCGGTTTTTACTGTCTCATCTGAAAGACATGACACCGGCATGACCAGAGCGGGACTCGAACCCCGGCCTCCCGATCAGGAGTCTGGCGCGATACCACTAGGCCACGCCGGCTTTGTTTACAATATATACATGTTACTTCTAAGTGTCTTAAGTGAAAAGTAATGTAAATTATAAAATGATGTTCAAAGTCAACAGTTGCAGAACTGAGCAGAGATTCATAGCAGCCATCCCCAATTGCAGAGTATAGGATGAAGCCAGTGATTGCATCTTGTCTCCAGCTTCTGATCTCCCCAAGTTTACAGAGCCATGTGACCTTGATGACCTCGGGCACAGCATGGGGAAAAAGAGACTGTCGAATGGGGACTTCATGTTTCCAAATTTGATCAAAGTGGCACATGCAATGCTGAGTAATGCATACACAAATGCTAGCTCAGAAAGGATTTTCATGTGACCCTATGCCCTCCCACACGTTAAATGTCGTCCAGCAACATTACTTACTTTCTAGTAATCTTTACATTGTTTTATTTTTATGTTATATTATTTGTAGTCGTAGTATATTTGTTAATATTCGATGAGTCTTAATTGTCACAATTCTTGGATATTCCGTTGAAGTTCAATATCCTGATAGGTCTTCATGATTAAACCTGCATTTGAAAGAGCATTTGCAGTGGCATCCTTAAAGTTAATGATTATATTGACATTTTAGAAAGCTATTGTGCACATACGGGTTGGGCTTATTACATAGAAAATAGTATTAATACTGGCTGCTTTGTAATTAGATAAAATTCAGAAGGAATGTGATTTAAATCTATGATATTGAACTTAACGCTATATAGTCTTTTATTCAGAACTGTTTCGTTTATGATATATTATCTTAGTTTGTGTATTTGACTTTATCACTGTCAAAGATAGTTGTGGCACTAATAAGAATAAACATTTCAAAACACAACGCAAGACTTGTCACTATAGAACAACGAACACGGACCAAAGAAAAAGGCATACTAAGAAATTCCAAACAGAGTGGAGACAGAGGCTCAAGAACAATGTTATTCAGTCTTTTGAGTACTAAATTTAACTTGGACAGTCAATATTATGAATATAACCCACCTGCCGATGTTATTAAGGCGGCAAGATATGCTTGCCACATGTGAATAACGACAAAAATTAAACATGAAATGTGTTAATATGTATAGTATTGTTACCGTCCAAGCATGTCCTTAGTGTATTTATTACGGCGAATTGAAATCACTGTCTTTGAATATTTTCCTCAAAAATGTACCGTGAGGATTGTAAAATATTCTTAAATTAGGGTCCAACTCTTCTTTATTTTTAGCTCTGTCCTTAGATGGCATTGACTTTTCTCTTTTATTTTTCTCTTCAAATGTTCTGTAATTCCTAAGTGTCCCTCATAAACATCGTCGAAGAGAGATTAGACGTCGCTATGCGCATATGATGCAATAGATTAAGACCATGATATGCATGTAATATGTTCGTGTAGTGAAAATAATCAGCCTATGTAGATGACGTTGTCAACGCAGAAAAGAAAAAACAAACAACTCTTTTTATATTCATGACTATCTATTGTGAAATTTAGTAAGTTAACAAATATTCAGTCTCAATAGCAGTATCTGTGACATATGCATAAACGAGTCGATGTTTAGAATTTTAGACAGCATTACACCAGCCCGATGCCCAGTAATCACCATCTGCCTGGGCCGCTGCTTCCGCAGCAGCATTATCCGTGCCCGGGTAGTATGCATTCACCATGTCCTGGACCAGAATATCCATCTCGTTTAATAGAGTATTCTTGATGCTTTGGTACGCAGAGTCGTCGTATAAATTGTCAGCAGGATTTTCAGATGGATTGTCTGGAATAGTTCAAGATTGAAAGGAAAATAAAGGCGTGTTCGATTTATCAGCCTACATAACTTACGTGTATACCTTTTTGAGGAGATGAATATTTCAGAGGAGTTTATGCTGATCCTGGTACGTTTATTCATGTTTGGAACCATACTAGTGCATATCATGAAATTTACGGGAGACAGACGCAATAAACAGCCAGAAAGAAAACAAGCCTCTGCTTACAGTCATCTTGTCTAGATAGATAATCACAATGACAATAAAACAATTAGTGTAAACAAAGAACTAAGTAGTAATGTAATTGGACTTTAATACACCGATCAACTTTCGTCGAATGTTATTAAGCATTTTAGCGCAAAATACTACTATGATTACGTCACGCAAGGTTGGACAAGTCGGCCATTTGGCTTTGACGTCATAAGTATAACAACCAAAAGTCCGCCAAACATCGCTTTCTATGCTGAAAAGTGGATCGGGTGTATTTTGTGCACCATTTAAATCTGAAATAATTTATGATTAACTGATAATTGATTTAAGCCAGTTATACAGCTGGAGTCGAACTCGGGACTTGTCGGTCATGGAGCTATTACTGAACATCACTGAGCAACACCGGTTTATATAAATTTATGATGTAGATCGTTGGAATGCAGTGAGACTTATAACTATCCATAATTCATCCTATTAATACAGGTATATGACTTAACATGCTTTCAAGATGGAAAAATAAATATATAAAAAAATGATCAACTTTCTATGAATGAAGCGACATGTACATGTAGTTTTTCGATACGGAGTATCGCAACTACTAAATTCCGTCACGGTTTGCATTTAGTCACATACCAAATCCATTGTTCTCGATGTGGGCACTTTTATGTGGGCAACTTACGTCATAATTATATGACGTCATAACAATCACAAAGTGCTCGTGCAAGTTGACATTATTGTAGTTGCGATATTCCGTATTGATTGTTATGATGTTTAAACAGTTGGACATTTGATTATGACGTCATAATTGAGTGTTGTAATGTTTGATCTTCCAATAAACATCAATTTCTGGTTGTAGAATCCGATGGTGTATTAAAGAATAGTGATTTACAGGCAGAGTATGTTTCCAAGAGAAAACAGAAGACATCTACCTAAGCTGTATGACACAAATCACCAAGACATGCACACAAAAACAACATTTACCATCGAGTTTGAAGAGGTACGTGTGTCTTCTGCCCCGCTTCTGTTTTGATAGTGATCTTCGTCTTCTGGAAGGTACAGTGTACACGTCGTCTCTGTTTCCGGGATTTCCTAGCATTAATTTGTATTCTCCAGACCTAGAAAATAAGAAGTATAAAATCGGTACGCAACAACACGTATGTGGTTTACGATATTAAAATCATCATGGCCGTGGGAACCGGGAAGGGACCTACGCCCCCCCCCCTTTTTTTTTGGCCAGTCACAATTGTTTCATAGATTGTTATCTAATTTACTAAATTGTTTTCATTAAATTATTCTTAACATGCAATTGCTTTACAATCTAATAAGGTGTATTGCAGCAGTAAATTTGTTCTTCTCTTTCTGAATGTTAATACAGCAAGTTAATTTTATCATGCAAAAATAAAAATTGTTCAGGATCTAAAAAAACATTTACTCATGCAAACATAGGCGTAATTTCCCTTTCCTCTTAGTGCCTCGAAGTTGAAATGACAGGCCCTGAACACCGATTATCCATGGTTGTATGTGGAAATGAGTTTATTAATTAACTGTCAGCATTGGCTGATTTTGAGGGAGAATTGCAACTCCAGTTTGATCGGAAAATGTTACCCCCAAAAAGTTAATTTTCGGTCATTTTCAAGGCTGCAAAATCCCCCCTCCTTTTCCAAACGGAACTGTGGAAAATAGTAATCATGGCAGACTGCAACCCCCGTTCAAAAATTTCTAGATCCGCCTATGGTCAGTGTCTAGCTCTATGAGATTCAAGCAAGACTACTTGACAAAAAGTGGCTTAAACAGTGATATCATATTGTAAATTTTGTTTTGATGTTTTGGCTTCCCACTTTTGAACTGCTTTCCATGGACCTAACCCTACGGTACAAAAGCTATATTTAGATAATGTTGTAATACATAGCTGTTACACTTATCATTTCACTTATGAAGAGTATCACGACAAATTAAAATGAAGGAATATCGGCTTTCAGCGTGTTCTAAGAGCAAAGCGATTTTCAAATAAACTGCTAAGCCAGGGTATGTTTGCAGTAGACTAACTATACATAATAAATTTTCATCAGTGTTTATTACCGGTTCTTAAATAATGTGTTTTATTGCATAGACAATGCGGGAGGTTTCAATATTATCAGTTAAATCTTTATAAGATTTATATTTTACGCCTTTGTTAATCAAATCTGTATCATATCACAGGAAGATGAAAGTGTGTATACTCATCCAGAATTAGGTGTAATTTTTATGTTTGTCATTGTGTGTGTGTGTGTGTGTGTGTGTGTGTGTGTGTGTGTGTGTGTGTGTGTGTGTGAATATATCCATATAGGATTGGTTGGTTGATTGGTGTTTTACGTCGCCTTTAACAATTTTTCAGTTATATCGCGACATAGGAGGTAACCAACCTCTTACACTTGTTCAATGACTATTTTCTGGGCTGGTAATCTATATTTTGATTTATGATACTAAGTACTCGGTAATAGGTTTATGTAAATAAAACAGCAAGAGAAACGTGTCTAGTAAGTATTTGTACGAAAAGCATCTACAGGAGGCAACGAAATACGCATTGTATAAATCTCAATTTCAGATCTATAGTATAAACCACGCATCCAAGTTTCTGGTAAAGAAACATAATCAGTTATCTTTAAACGAAATATTAGTGTCGAAGAAGCAGATGTATCCAATAAATGAATTTTTTTAAGGAATTTTGAAATTTGCCGTAGATGTGAGATACCGCCATTAACTGCGGTCCTAATATTCAGGGAGGAAATAAAACATATTCCCGCAAAAATGACGTAAAGAACAATGGTACGTTATTGTGACGTCATAAGGTTGCTAACTCCAATCGATGTTACTAACTGATAGTACACAAGTGTCGCCTATAGGACGGTACCTCCCATGCAGAAGAAAGCTTCTTTACGATAAGAATGGGCTCTAAATCCGTTAATAGCACCATTCATGTAGCTGCTATTATTTCAATTGACCATCTGAACAGAAAAAACGTAATTGCGTGTACTTGCTATTAATTGATACAAACCTAATGGCCCAGAAGGCTGGCGTGGTGTAATTGTCGAAGTTAACTACGAATGAGGTCCTTACTGCATTATCGTTGTTTGATAGAGTGTTCCATTGATCTTTACCATCGATGTCTTCTAAAGCTATATATACGTGCATAAAAAATTTAGCATATACATATGTCGCCCACAATGTAAATTATACAGATGAAACAATAAATGAAAATGTAGGTATAAAAGTAACATTTAAAGGTAAAACATACAAAAAAAAAAATAATTTTTCGAGATCATGTGTTAGAGAAAAAGGAATAAAGGTACGGCATGCAAAACAAAGGAATATATTTTCTATTATTTTCTGAGTCACAACAATTTAAAATAAAGAAAAATACCTGCGTCTCCGCCAGCCAGATTAAGGAAAGTTGCAAACCAGTCAGTTGCATGTACTATTCTAGAAAATCGAAAATAAATAGTAAAAACATTAATTATTTAAAATTATTTTATACGATAATTATTTTTTCCTTCAAGGAGTGACGCAAGTACTATGCACTTCAAACATACAAAAATGTTTTTATGTTGGTTCTAGTTTTACTCAAGACCATAAATTTTGTTGGGGTCAAATGCTTTTTGATAGGTCACTTTTTGTGGTGTTTGGATGAAAGATTTTTCCAAAACTTATTGGTGTCAAATAGACAACGATATTGCCAACACCTAACTGACGTATTTTATTTTACTCATACGTGGCTTAATTAATCAAATAGACACCAACATTGCCCCACTCCTTATCATTATAACTTTTAGCACAGTAAGTTGATTTGTACATCATTTTATCTATTAGATCCTAGCAGCGGACCAAGTTAATGCTGTGAGAGAGCCTACCCTTTCCGACCAAGTTCATTGATATTTATCAGAACCCATGACAGTACTCGACAAACCTCTACGGTACAAGCAAATCACGCTACTCTACAAATTCTGTTTAAAAACGTTCTACATACTCTACAGGAACCTAGTGTTCAGTATCTAGAATATATTTCATTTCCCTCCTTTCACAAGCAAGTGGGGCGTATCGGAATTAAAAGCTAGCGGACAAATGGTAAATTGAATAGACTAAATGTGGTAACGTCAACAGAATAATAACAATAAGAAAAAATACACATTTTCAAACACTTCCCGATGTAGAATACATAAAACACAGCTGCAGGTGTAAATAGTGTAGTATTTTGCTCCCCAAGTTCACACTGATAATGACGAAGAACAAGATCGAACAACTACAATCTTGATGATCTCACTAATACATACTTATCGCTTTTGTATCCTGTCGTCTGAAGCTCTGTTTTACTGTAGACGAATCCCGGAACCCTGATGCCACCTTCCCAGAAGGTTCCCTTTGTTCCACGTAATGGGTTATTATAACCTCCGTTGTTAGGGAGTCCACCATTCTAAAAGGAAAAGGGAAGATATCTGACTAAGATACATGATATAATAAACTATGGACGTGTTACTAAAAATTAAAATAGGCATGTAAAATATTAGAATCAATCATTGATTATAGTTATGTATTGTCGGCATTGGATAATGATTGCCAAGAAGTGACGAATGTACCCAATGCCCCTTGTGGTTAAAGGAAGTTGTAGTCCCCCCCCCCCTCCCAAGTAAACAAGAAAGAGGGAAAACAAGACAAAAAAAAACCATACTACAAACAAGCAAATAATTTCTTCCGCCTAAAAAAGAAAATATTATATGAAACGTATATACATCAAATAAGAGATGAAGATCAAATTGAGTTGCACTTACATCAGATGTAAATACTATCACTGCCTTGTCCAGCATCCCAGTTTCGTTCAGTTTCTGAAAAACAGCTCCTATAGCTTCATCCATAGCCATCACCATACCTTTGTTGATAAAAAAAGTTTAAGGTTTGTAAGTTGATATCATACATACAGCAAAATTATTTTGATGTATGCTTCACTCTTGTCTTTGAAAGTAATTTAAACATACCAAATGAATACTAAATCATGTTTCCTATTTTTCGTTAATTCATATCCGGGGATCTGTGAAAGTCTCACGTGATGTTTTGTATTGAATGTCACAGTGACAAGGCATCAAATGTTTCCATACATACAAAACTGACCAACCTGCTGGTTTAAATAAACACTGGGAAACATTCATATGAATCGCAAAAATAAACGTTTGACTTACACTTTTCAAATTACTATTGAAAAACACAGATTGAATATAACGCTGTAAAATAATATTCGCTAAAGACTTGTCATGTAAATGTTATGAAGATAAAGGGATGTGAAGTGTTATCCTACAGTATGCCAGTACTGGCCCATATCAATTATAGATAAAAGAAAATCAAGAAGACTATGTACATGTAATTTTGCAATTAACAATTGAAGCAGATTTCTAGGACAAAGCAAGAAAATGAAGCATAAAAGTGTGGAAGTAAAAAAGTTAGACATTTGATTTAGGAAAAAAACTAAACCCAATACTTTTTATACACCATTTTAGATCACTCAACTGTATTCGCTTTACTGATCTGAAGAAAACAATTGTCAGAAGAGGAAATATATCGACGTGTCCTTGATACTCTTCCTGAAGAATCTGGCGAAATAACAAAGACTTCACCTACTTTATCCCTGAAAAGTTTCAATAATATTTCTGCAGCACCGAGGCCGTTGGAAATACTAAAAATTAATAAGACACATTGCCGTGTGCTCATTTGAGCTTAAACTACAAATGATATACATGAATCCGAAAATTATCTCACCTGAGAAAACTCTTCTTTCATCATCATTGATAGAGCTGAATTCATTTTCGAAATTCTCGGGAACCTATACATATAAAAATAACTATCTAATAAGATATACATATAAAAATAACTAACCAATAAGATATACATATAAAAATAACTATCCACTAAGATATACATATAAAAATAACTATCCAATAAGATATATGTTATACAATACTTCCTTTTGATCGATTATTATTTGCATAACAAGCCAACGTAATAATACTGTGCTTGTGCTTTACACGTATTTATAAACTTGTCTAATTAAATCTATGAATGTATCACGTGTTTTGTGCTGACAAATGACAATAAATATTATATATTAAATATAATTTTGTACCTGAAGAGGGTAATGCGGTGCTTGGAAAGCCATGTACAGGAACATGGGTGTATCAGGATTGGTGGAATTGTGGTAATCTATAATTTCTACAGCCCTTTCAGCATACGCAAACTAAAATTACAAAAGTTCCATCGCATTAAAGAGAAAATCATGGGGATTTCATTTCAGACCTCATAACACGAAATAAATCGAGCAGAATCAACACTGGAGTTGGATGTCTATATAAAAAAAGACAAATTAAATACAGATATGAAGAAAAAATCACGCTGTATCATCTGAATGAAAAAAAATTGAACATAACAGAAGGTATTGAGAGTTTGGACTACAGGACACACACAACCAAGAAGAATCTAACCAATGAAAAGCGAATGGAATTAAGAAATTGTCTATTTATGGTTAATTTTGTTATCGATCATGAATTACAACCAAGATTAGTGAAGCAGTGTTAGACTGTGAGTTGTAAAAATGTAAGAATGTTCACTGTGACAGTAAGGAATACATAAATATGAGAAAGATCTTGAAAAACGAAGATTACTATTGCTGTATGATTGCAACATTGGACTACAGCACTTACAACAATGCACCAGAATGGACATTCATTTACCCAGGAGATTTGGAACTGAGAACAGGTGCCCGAGAGCAGTAGGCATCTACTGCTTTGCTTGTCACGCTCTTTATAAAACTCTATACACAGAATATATTTTTAAACATTGCAAATGTTGCATGCATCAGATAAAAAATGAAGAACTGTGATGAAAGTGTAACAGCTACAGAACGTCATAACAAGGGTATTATAACAAACTGTTTGGCTGGTTTGTTGATTGAGGGTTTTTACAGTATTTCTTATAGAAGGAGGCTGCACACAAAAACTAAGAGTAAATCTCGACTAAAATCTTGATCACCTACCCTGCATATCAGAACATCAAGAAACCCGTCGAAAATATTTGTAAAAAATAGTTTAGATGTATTTCGGGTAAATGGAATTCCAAAATATTGCAATGCATTTATGTGTTAAAACATCAACCCTTCTCAACAACGGTGTAATTGAAAAGACTTAAAATGACTTAAAGACTTACAATATCTTTAGCTTTAATGATTAATTTATAAAAAAAACCAGTGCATAGATAGTTGTGAACTACGAACCTAGGAATTCAAATTTTTAAAAATTTTGAAAATTCCAATCATTCGGCCACGAGCATCACTGAAGAAACATAACTTGTCGAAATGCGCATATGGTGCACAAAATTAAGAGGTATATATGTTCTATATTTATTAAACATGTACTTGAGAAATAAATCGAGATTTAATGTGCATGTTTAATTTTTTTTTTATATTTTTTTCGCGTTTCTACCTCTTTTGCGCAAGAGACACTAAGCTTCGAGCAGCATAGAATTTAAAAATTAAACAAATAAGATACACCAGTGAAAGCAACAATACATGAATGTAAAATACGAAAATAACTGGTGTTACATGACTATGGAACTAACAACAATGTACCCCAGCGGACATTCACGGACCCCTGAAATTCAGAGCTGGGATCAGGTGCCCGGGAGGAGAGAGCGTCTCCTGTTTGGCTAGTCACACCCGCCGTGAATACTCTGACCTACAGACGAAGCAATATAATTCAGCACTGTATATATACATGAATGTGAACAAGCACTGTGTACAAGTGTCATAAAGTACATATCATCAGGGGAAAAGGGTATAATAACACTTAAGTCAAACCCTCCGCGGGGGACGTTTTTACGAGCTCCACACTGCAAAGGGAATAAGGAAACAATGAAGAGAGGGCATACCTACCGTGGAGTAATTAGTATATCCGTGATCAGTAGGGTTATAGGCATCGAGATCTTTTCTGAAATCATAGTATCCAGCTGCAATAAAGAAATTATAAAAATAACTTATGATACTTATTGGTTATTATGCATTAATAGATTTATACATCACCGAGAGCACAGGGTAGAATGGTTATGATAAACATGTAAAAGTACTTTTTCGTGTTCATTTCAAAATCCGGTGGCTGTTCAATCAATACCAGAATTAATATAGATATGTTAATGTTTGAACAATATAAATGCTAAAATATCTGACGTAATGCCAATGTGACACACACAACGTAATTCATTTCTTAGACGCCAGGATCGAAATAAGATACCCAAAATAGGAAGCATCCCCTGATGGTCCTGTGACAACAGCCATGACTGCCCGAGCCACATGGCACATACAAGGCAATATTTCACATCAACACACCCAAAACGTTTTAAGCGTTTAAGTCAATCAAAAAAAAAAAACCCCAATAATAATAATAAAAATAATAAATAAATAAATAAAATAAATAAATACCTGCTAAACAAATAAATAAAATAGATAAATAAGTAAAGTAATAATAATAATAATAATAATAATAATAATAATAATAATAATGATAAAATAAAATAAAAAGGAAAGACATTGTTAATTCTGTACGATATAATATTGAAAATTAAAGTTCCGTGTAGAGGTAGAATTCAACAAGTTAACCATCTTAAAAAAATAATAATAATAATAAACAAAAAAAAAAAAAATAAAATAGAAACAACCTACAAAAGTACACACATTGATGTACATCGAGATTCACTCTCAAATGCCAAACAGGAGACGCTCACTCCTCCCGAGCACCTGGTCTTACCTCTGAATTTCAGGGTTCCGTGAATGTCCATTGTGGTACATTGTTGTTAGTGCCATAGTCATGTGACACCAGTTACATGTACTTTCGTATTTTACTTAAACAGAAAATATCGTGATATTGGGTATAGTTCCCTATTGTGAGAATCTTCTGCAAGTCATGTTGTAACTTGTCACTTCAGATATAACTCCATGGTGACTTCTGCCACATAACTGAGCCAGTAACTCCTCGTTTGTCGTTCAGATAACTACATATCGTCCAATACGATTATTGTAAAAAGTTAAAGACGGCGTGTTTATATGATCATGTCCCAAAATGTCAATTATGCATTGCAACTACGCGAGAACCCTATATTCGACCATTAAATTATTTTAGTGACAATTTTACCTGTGAGATGGCTATAGTAGTCTTCACCTCCATTGTAGAAGCCAAAGAATGAATCGAACCCTCGTTCTGTGGGAGTCACTGATTCATCACAATAACCAAGATGCCACCTTGAAAAAATAATTCAAAATAAAGAAGCATTCAAGCTCAAGACAGCGAGATATAAGAACGTGATATATTAAACTTTAAAACTAAAACTTTTAACTATCACTAAAAATTTACTTACTTTCCAATCATGTGGTTTTCATATCCTTGAGCTTTAAGCTTCTGTGGCAGTAAGTCGACTGACAGAGGGACATAGTTTGGCTGAGCACCTTTAATAGTTTTGTGCTGAAGTCCAATCGTGTGGGGATATCTGCCGGTCATAAAAGCAACTCTCGATCTGTGTAATAATGGAATGTGGTAAAATCGGAAACAATTTGGTTTACGTGTAATTTTATGTGATAATTTACAAAAATGTTTTCTTATTATTAGATGTTTATCAAAATGAATGTTCTTTACATATTTCTGTATATTTCTTTCTATTTCTCACTCGCTTCAGAAAGAAAATGATTTTAGAAAAAAAACAAAACAAAATTAAACACACACCACACTCACACAGACAAAACAAAACAAAAAACAAAAACCACCAAAACTACATAAACAAAAAGAAAACAACGAATATAGAAAAAAAACCAAGCAAAAACAAAATAATACAAAAATATCCCCCCAAAACAACCCCCACCCCCCAAAGGTTGTCCATGTATGTTTACAGGAATCCAAAACTTTTCTAATAATCCTATTGCCCATTATGACAACGCAATATATACTTCTGTTTCGTTTTACGTAATTTTCACACAATTTAAAAACCTTTTATCGCTAAGAGATAGAGGTCAACGTTTTCTATTTTGCGGATGTACAGATGGGTGCAGTCCTATCATAACATGCACGTTAACGCGAAAAGCGTTCACGAGGACTGCTTTAGCACACGTGCTAGGGCTGCTCGACCGGACGCGCGTACGCTCCTTGCGTTAACGCAGGAGGGAGTTCGCGTTAACGCAATTTTTTCCGCGTGTGCTAGATCTCGCGTTCACATGCCTACATTTGTAATTCTATATGCAGTGGTACAGATGGAGGAAATATAAGGGATGTATTTAAATTACCACAAATGCCGCAATATATACGTGTATTAAATGTAATGTTAAAATGACACCCCGCTTTAAGGGTTTCATATGTAATATGATAATGGAAATTACGGCGTGGACATGCACTAAGGTATATATATGAAAATGTCTTCAGTTTATACTATAAAGAATCTAGGATAATTACATTCTAATTGTATTTTATTTAATTATTTTCACTTATTTAAATTATGCATTTATTTCTTATTGTGTATTTATTTATAATTTATTTATGTATTTATTCTAATTTTTTTTATTTATCTTTTTTTTTTAATTTAGCTATTTTTCACAGTTTACGAATACCCTGATTAGAATCATCATTTTTAATTTTATTATTATTATTATTATTATTATTATTATTATTATTATTATTATTATTATTATTATTATTATTATCCTAAAATAAGAATTGATTTCATTATATTCAATGTTCGGAGATTGTTAATATTTTAAATATTTATCCCTTAACTCGTAAGATTTTTATTTAATTCTAAATATTTTCCTACATGCACACAGTAACATCTTTTTATATTTAAATATACAATGAATATATCGATTTTCCTGCAAATCCTTCTCTATGCACATGTTAATGTAAGTTTTAAGTTGTAAGCAAGCGAATGTGGCTGTCAAGCACGTTCACGCGCAGCCAAGCGGCAGTCAGGCGCATTAACGCGTCTCGAAATCAAGTTCACGCGGAAATTTGCGATAACACAAACGCGTGTGCTAAGCAGTCCTGAGCGCACGAGGAAAGCAAACTTCACGTTAACGTTAACATAATCAAATTTAACTCATATTAGTCATATTATGGAAATGTATAGATAGACTATTTGCAACATATCCAGAGAGGCATAACTCTTAACTCACAATCTAATATTTAAAATTTTGACACAACCCCTTTACATTGTTATAACCATTGATACTACCCCTTGTGAATGCATTTATGTATTACGCGCGCGTTAATAACAAATCTTTTTGGAATTCAACACTTCAAAACTTCAACCCAAACCTTCCCCACCCCTGAATTGTAATATGTAGCCATTCTAATTTTATTTCGTGTTTCTGCTGTTCTTTCGTGTATTTTTCAGATTCAGTTGTCAAGAAAGTACTTACCATGGATATACTTGTCATATTTATACCAACGCGCCATGGCTTTACAACGACGTATTTGAAGTTCTTTCATCAGTGTCTTGTCGAATTTTACTATAGTCTGCCCTGGATCTGTTTTCTTTCAGGTCCGTGGCCAATAATTAGGCTTATTTTGATTGAAACATTGGTGGAATATATTGAGTGATTGAAAACATTGATACACTGGTTGATTGTCATATTGAGTAATTGAAACATTCATTGATTGAAAACATTGATTTCTATGCCGTGTGTTGTTTTGTTTGATTGGAGTATTGTTTGTTTGAAATATTTATTGATTGATCAATTTATTGAGGGTTCACCTTACGTCATAACTACCCAAAGTCGATGTAGATCATGTATTTCAGTTTAACGGCATATTATATAATACAATAACATAGCGGATTAATTGATATACTGATTGTCAAAACTGAATTGAATTTATATAACTAAAGTAAAGGCATGACAAAGTCTGCCAATACTGTGTTGTTGATCTATTCTATTGCAATAATGTTATGTTAGGACTGCACCCCATTGTAATTTTGACAGTTTATGAATATGATCAATATTTATCCTAATGATGCAGTGCTGAGCGCATTTGTAAACAATCTCATACAAGAATCGCCAACCCATGGAGATTAAAGCAAAAGGGAAGTTGATGAAAAAATTTCTCCTAGAATTTCATACATACGGTGTACAGAGAGGATAGACATAATTTTTGTCTAATATTATCCCATTTTCTGCCATATAATCCATATTCGGCGTTTTCATGTTGGGATTGTTCCAGCCCACATCATTATATCCTGTAAAATAATACTGAGTGTACATGTACCTAATGCAAGGATTTTGCGAGACCATTTTTTTATTTTGTTTGTTTGTCTCTTTTTAACGCCACGCTTGTGTTTGTTTGATCTTTGATTGTGGGTAATATCAACGTTATTTCACTTACATGGAAAGCCATCTGCTTAATGCAAAACACAGAAATTTACAATTTTGCAAAATACCAATCCGACGTGTCTTGTCTGAACCCCGAACATATAGAAACATTAAATCGTTGCCTGTGCAGATCAAATGACCAATATAAGTAGAGTGGGAAAAGGATCCCAAATCTCTCACTGGCTTAAGATAAGAAAGCAAAGTAAATAAAGATTATCAAAAACATGCATATTTAAACGTAATAATTAAGTCCGTTTTACATGTTTACAAGTTCCAGTAAAGGGAATATAGGCAACAATGATAGTTAGTACTATTATCATTATTTCTACTCATTATAAAGGGATGAATGACCAAAAAAAGAGGAATATATAAACAGAGAATGAAAATCCAAAGAAAGACAACAGTACTCATCGTCAAAATCAACGCCAGAATAATCAAATTTATCATCCATATCTAATATAATAATATAGATAGTTTTACTAATCTATGAAGTTTCAGGTGAAATAAGACATTTGTATAATATATATAATAAAAAGAGATTAAAAGATGACATTAGGAGAAAGACATGGTAAACATGATATTTTTTACTTCTTTGTAATACATTATATATTTAATAGATGCATGTACTAATCCATGAATCATTCTATAAGAGAATCACATGAATGGTATACCATAAGAAAGACGTATGTAAGATAGAATAGATTTAGAAGAAATTGAAAAGATAATATGTAAAAAAAACATATGTAGTAATATGTAGTAGTACTTTTTAAATTCCAGTATTGTGTATATTTGATCGTTTTAAAGACTTTACTTACCTAGATCATCGGCCACAATAAACACAATGTGTGGATTGGCCGGGAGAGCACTTACTTTATCGTTGATAACGAATGTCAATACAAGTAGAAACCATAATGATGTAGGCATCATGGTATCACTGTAACGATGTTACAAAGAAAATTAGAAATACAATGAAATAACGTGTCAGTATCAAATCAAATATAAATATTAAGTTGATATAATGGGGTTCGCCGCCATTAACTGCGGTCCTGATATTTAGGGAGGAAATACACCATATTCCCGCAAAAATGACGTAAAGAACTATGGTACGTTACTGTTACGTCATAAGGTTGCCAACTCAAATCGACGTGTCTAACTCATAGTACACAGGCGCCGCCTAACGGATGATGACAGGCGCAAACCCCATTAAATAAGTTAATATCATAAATGCAAAAAGTATGGCTGGTATGGGTTGAACATAACAATTGTAAATTTACATTTAGACCTATCAAGTAAACAAAAGCCAGGTGATCGAAAACTTGTGCTTTAAGTTTATCAGAAATCCTTATAGAGAAATATCAAGAATATTGTTAAATATCATAGTAAATGACAATATTGGAAAATTTACAGAATAAAATGGAATAATAAATATCAGAACATACTTTAACAATTTGCAAACACAGACACAGCTGTGTGGTTGATACTGCCTCATCTGAAAGACACCGCTATAGAGAAAGCATTCCCTATCAACCATTCTGGCCCGCCATGACAAATTAAGTACATTTGATAACTGTGTTTTTTAACTGTAGCGACAGCAAGTGAATAGTTACTGTGAACAGTGTAATTTAGTAAAAATGAACTTACGTTTATTTCTAAAAGAATACAAGTTATCCCTGAGAGTATTATGATTTAACATAGGTGACTTACCTCACAAAAACCAAATAATCCACTTTTTAATTTTCAAATATAACTTTACACTTATATACTATCTTATTTTCACACGAGATGCAACTCTGACGTCAATTTCTATCTGATTTGGAAATAATTTGTGTGTAATTTGTAGAGCATGTTTAAATTTCGCCAACGCTTAATTTCAAATATCCTATTTATGATAGAAAAATGGTTTGAGGCTATTTCATACATCTCTTTCTCCGTAAATAACACTGTGGTTTTGATAAGATACAAATATTTCAATTACCGAGATCACTTAATTCATTCAAGCACGACATAAAGAGATTGAGGTGAAGAAGGATAATAAGGTCACAAAGATACGAAAATCTATCATTGAAAGATGATTTTCAATGGCATACACTTTTAAAAGGTTGTATCACTTAAATTTGTACTTTTCAAACTTTCTAAATGGGCTGATATAATCAAATTATATTGATCCAAAGGCCAAATATCTTACGTCAACAAACAACAAAAAAATCTGGATGCCTTTCGGAAAATTGAATGTGAAGTTCTTTAGAAAGAAACTTCACATCAAAGTCTCAGTAGATCTCCATTTATTATACAAGACAAAATAAAGATACTGGCTATCACGAACCTTTGTAAGAACAAGAAGAGGGAGCACGTGTCATGGATCAGTAAGATATACATATGCATAAAACACATGTTAAGACTTAGGATTTTAATCACAGCCATTATTGAAAAAAAATGTTAAAAAATGCGTGTAAATGTGTCAAACAATCTAGATAGATTCTAGTATAATGCTGCACAACCCGTAGTAGGATTTTCCTTGTTGATGAAGCACCGCCTCTATCCACTTTCTGATTCATCAAAATGTCGAATGTTAATGGGACGTCGTCTATATTAATCGCATTACCATTCCTATGGATTATTTTTGGAGGTCGTTCGCAATAAACAGTCGGAAACGGTTTAGTTTTTATTTTTCTGGAAGTCTGCCGGTAGTTTGGGATAAAGTCGTTCGGCGGCACATACAAAGTTCATACCACACATGAATCTAAAGCACCATTACGCAACCTCCCCCCCCCCTCAATGAATAAAAAAAATCAGTACATTTATCGAGTTCCATGGCTTAAAATCCAACCCCGATCTAGCTGACACCTTGACAGGCTACTCGTTTCTCAATCATTCATTATTCTAGTTTAATTTCAAATTCTGACAAACGTGATTTATCACTACGGAAAGCGTTTTATGTTTAAGATTTCCGTGTAATACTTAGAAAATCTTCCTATTGGCTTACATTGAATTTAATTTGGACAAATTCTCCTTTCTGGCTTTCATTGAATTTAAGTTGGACAAATTTTCCTTTCGTGCTTACATTGTATTTAAGTTGGACTAATTCTCCTTTCTGGCTTACATTGAATTTAAGTTGGACAAATTCTCCTCTGCAAAGTAAAAAATAGTAAAACTACGTCTCAAAACAGAAGGGGACATATGGACGAATTGTTCTTTAAAATTTTCAGTCTGTACTTACTTAGAAACTGTTAAGAGATTTATTTTGTCAGACATGAGATGGAATAGGGGTTTAATTTGAGTACCTCAAAACAAGCAATATTAGTTGAGAACGTTTATCATGGATGGTTATGGTGGATATAAAATCACGTTAGACTTATAACAAAAGTTATTGATCTGGAGCATACGACATTTTCTTGGAATGGATAAATCATTGTCCCACGAACAACCATCAGTAATTACATTTTCATCCTCGCTTGGCTTCACCGATTGAGTACAAAAGAGAAATCGTAATTTGAGCCATGCATAAATCTGTATAAGCCATGTATAATCGTTGTATAGGTCGAGGGAACTTTACTCTAGAAAATAAATATCGATATATAATCTGTAAATCACGATCTGTGTACTTATTTTCACTTCCAACAAGTATTGCTCTCTTTCGACCCACCCAATCTTCAAAAAAAAAAAAAATAATAAATTATAAACCAACAAAATTTGAAAAATTGTGGCCTGCATAGGAAAAAATGGGGTTTTATTATCATTATTATTTTACAGAGGTAGATTTTAAATTAATTTGTAAGATAATTAATCTTAAAACGTGTATTAAATGAATTATACAACTATAAACAATTACAAGCACTCTCGTCATGCACTAAAATTTAACATTTCCTGGACGAATTATATGTGCCCTCTCCTTGTTCACATTATTCTGAATATGACACGCTCCGCCGAAAAAATGCTAATAAGGGTATCCATTCCAGGAGATTTTGTTCTTATAATATTCAAGTGTTTACACTTCGGACGTGATTTAAAAATATTGGTTTTCCTATTTATATATTGATAATAAAAATTTACATTAACAAACTATGCTTTTCATATAAATCTTAAATCAAGAAAAGAATTTGAGACTTTAAGATCATCCTCAATGTTTTAGCATAAATAAGGCAGTGGAAATTTGAAGTGACTTTGTGAAATGTCGACAAACTTTACTCATCATCCTCAAACGCTTTCAAAATAATATATTGCAATCTTATTGGCGTATTTATTGCAAACAGAGTGAACATAATTTGGACATAATGCCTACTTAATGTAAAAATGCTCTATTGAATATTGGTGACACTTTACCCTTTCATCTTGAGTAATCGAAATCTACTCATTGCAATCTGCTCAATGCAGTTTAACATACACTAATTTATGTGTTCAAAATTTGAAAAATGGGGTTTATACGCGAGAGCATACGTAACAGAAGAGGAGGTAGACATTTATATATATAGTGAAAGGTAGCCGACTCGACCAATCGACCTAAACGGAGATACTGATTAATTTATACGAGTCCCCTATGAAGGATTTCACATTGAGCGGGTATTATTTTGCAGTACATATTCCATATACATTAATGTTTCAAATTAAAGTAAAAAAAGAATCTTCAGTATATATTTATGGTGATCGAACGAGCTCCCATCGGGAGTAACTTTTTATCGAAAACGTGTTACTGTTACTACTACTACTACTAACAGTATTGTCAGCTTACACGCTGCTAATACAGTCTGAGGGTCTTCCTGTAGAAAGAAAGAATATGTTTTTATAATTAATATAAAACATATATACCTTCTAATTTTGTGTACCATACGCGCATTTCGACAAATTATGTCTCTTCAGTGATGCTCTTGGCCGAATGATTGGAATTCACATAAGATATAAATATTTGAAGAGCAGTGTTAAAACCAAAATAACCGAAAAAGTGAACCAAAGAAACTAATCTAAGGACAGAGCTATGCATAAGGGAGATACTCCTTAGTTTTAGAGTGATTTGCATAATCTCACGAGGGAAAATTTTAAGTATATATTTCATGCTAGTACAAAAGCACTGAAAACGCAGCACAGTTAAGGCCGATTTTTTTTTTTTCCTAATATTATTTTTCCTGTCCCATATTGTCTTATTTAGCTATTATCTTTACATGAACACATGTTCCGAATTGCGTACCATACATATTTGTAATTGTCACGTGACTTCATAGCAACATAATTCTAAAAATAGAACAATGTCAAAACACCGTAAATTTTTCAAAAGCACCTACTCTTACCCTATCATTAATAGCATGAAATTCATATCATTTCCTTCGTTGTATCTCCTTCTTTAGTAAAAGTGCTGCGGGATCATATGAAATTCCATTTACAATTGTATAATGAACAAAAATAACGAGTGTCATACGAAAAAGCGTCATTTTTCGATCTATTTTATGTTAATGCCGAGTTATTTGTTATTATAGTAGGATCCCGCAGCATTTTTCATATAGGAAATTTTATCAACTTTTCATATATCTAAAGACTTTTATCATCATTTGTCAGATATGGGGGGGGGGGGGGGTGCTTTTAATTTTTCTGCAATGTTGTTAGATAAACGAGTGCTTAGATTATATTTCAAACGTTTCGGAGACGCCGGGAAAAGCAAGTAAATCCTAGATCTCAAAATAGACGAATAACTTTGTTATCCGCGAAATTTAACTTGTCAAGGAGAATTAAGGAAAGAACAATATCTTGAAAAAAAGATATAATATGTAATATATAGATAAACACTTCCCGAATCCGTAAAACCTATTTACATGTGTATATAATATTATCGTTATACAATGTATAAAAAGCGTGGGTCTCGATTATATATAGAAAAACACCAAAATATGTCATATAATTCATGTGAAATCGTTGTTTCTTTAATCTTTTTTTTTTTTTTTAGTTTTAAAATAGTTACAATTGCTTTTCATCTGATAAAAAGGCCTTTCTTCATCTTCGCATGCTATGTTATTCACCTTTTAACTTGCACCTGTTTTCTCGATTCCCCAAGCATTCAATCGACACTGAAGATGCAGTGGCCATGACTACAATCTACGGGGTTCACTCAAAATTTGTTACTATTAATGGGTCGTCTCAAAATGTATCAATGATTAAATGATAAAGCACTAAATTATTTTGTTTGTTTGTTTTTTGTTTGATTATTATTTTACGTCACTCCACGATTATTTCACGTATATGGTGACGGCATCTGCCTGATGCATTGCATACAAATTTAGACCTTTGCAACGGACCCACCCGAAGCAGTGAGGGATCTTTTACGTGCCACGCCTACCGTGACACGGGACCTCGGTTTTTACTGTCTCATCCGAAAGACAGAACACCGGTGTGCCCCGGGCGGGAGTCGAACCTGCGACCTCTCGATCACGAGCCGAGCACCTTATCCACT
Organism: Pteria penguin; assembly: GCA_035048485.1. Taxonomy (NCBI): domain Eukaryota; kingdom Metazoa; phylum Mollusca; class Bivalvia; order Pterioida; family Pteriidae; genus Pteria; species Pteria penguin. The sequence continues at coordinate 38,680,254 of CM068585.1, read as the reverse complement.
AGGCCACACTAAATTATTAAAGAAATAAACTTTAACTTATACAGTTTTCTTGAAATTAGAAATATAAAATCATAATAATGCATGCTTAAAGGCGTTGCCAAGGATCATGGAAACACGGGGGCTATGACGTCAATATCATTGCAACATTTTCGCGGAAAAAAATCTTGCATCTCTTCAAAAAACGCCTTAACTATGCTGCAAACTAGACTTATGATGTCCTCGGGAACTATTAGTCCACTGGCAGTGACATCGGCCTAGTGGTTATAATAAATATAAAACATATATACCTTCTAATTTTGTGTACTATATGCGCATTTCCACAGATTATGTCGCTTCAGTGTTGCTCTTGGTCGAATGATTGGAATTCACATAAGATATAAATATTTGAAGAGCAGTATTAAAACCAAAATGACCGAAAAAGTGAACCAAAGAAATCAATCTAAGGACAGAGCTATGCATAAGGGAGATGCTCCTTAGTTTTAGAGTGATTTACTTAATTTGATGACTGAAGAGTTGAAGTATATATTTCATGCCTGTGCAAAAGCACTGAAAACTAGACTTTTGATACCCTCGGGAACTATCAGTCCACCAGCAGTGACACCGGCCTAATGGTTATAATAAATATAAAACATATATACCATCTAATTTTGGGCACCATATGCGCATTTCGACAAATTATGTCTCTTCAGTGATGCTCGTGGCCGAATGATTGGAATTCACATAAGATATAAATATTTGAAGAGCAATATCAAAACCAAAATGACCGAAAAAGTGAAGCAAAATAATCAATCTAAGGACAGAGCTCTGCATAACGGAGATAATCCTTAGTTTTTATAACTCATGTACCTAAGAAGGTAGCTAGCCAAGTACTCAATACTCAAAACGAGCATTAGTGTTTGTGAAACACTAATGCTCTCGGCGGCAACAACCTCCAAATAAATATTTTTAGCGTAAAGGTCATTGTCAAGGTCAAAAATGCAGCGACCTTGGAGTTTGTAAAGGCTTTATTAGCTGAGTACACATGCCAAATATGAAGTCTCCATCCCTCACTGTTCGAATGTTATGGCCAAGGCTAAAGTTGACGACCGATAAACAAGCAACAGACAGACAAGACAAAAACAATATGCCCCCGATCTATCGATCCGGGGGTATGAAAATACCGGACTGTAAATCTGCACTTTGCACTTTGAGAACACGTTGGTGAAAACGCCGTTGCCAGTGTGTGTTACAAGCGATTACGATGACACTACGATAAATAAGACGGCTATTGATCGTATCACATACAATAATTATCCGATGATATATAAGAGTGTGTGAGGTTAATTTTTTAAAGGTTTTTCTTTATAGCCTTTCCCATGCTCAATGGCGACGAATCTCATCCAAATCTGGCTATAATTTGTTCAAATTCTCCCACTTCGATATCGTATATCACATGAAATATATACCCTAGATAAGCAAGTCTGCGCATGTTCAGAAAGTATTGCGAGGAGCTCCTTTAGAAGAATTTGTTGTTCTACAAGGGAAGTTTAGGTTTCAGTCGGAAATTACCTAGACTGATTGATAACTTTAGAACAGCGCTTGTTATCTTAAAGTATGTCTCGTACCTTTACATATATATTTTCACTTAGCTACCACCATTCATTTTATTCTATGCCTAATGTTAAAATTGAGTGATAATGATCTTAGTGTTCTTTCTGTCTATAGATATCATTTTATTCATCATCTCACTTCGTTTACAATGTTTTTCACACTTTCATCAATTTGATCTGAACCATATCCCTATTTTTGGTCACTCTGACTTCTTATTTTATCTCTCAAACCGGTGTAGCCCACTGTATGAGGTGCACGGATCGAGACCAGGAGATCCGGGTTCGATTCCCGCCATGGGTGCACCGGTGTCCTCTCTTTCGGATGAGACAGCAAAAACCGAGATCCCGTATAGCAATAGAAATGGCACGTAATAGATCCCTCACTGCTTCGGGAAGGTCAGCTGCAAAGGTATAAACTTCTATGAGATGCATGAGACAAATGCCATCAACATATACGTAAAATAATCGTCGAGTGAAGTAAAACAGTCAAGCAAATGTTTCTAGCTGCATTTAGCTGCATGAGTTTCGTTTATTTTTTTTATATGGGCATTTCGAAAGTCCCTGTTGTACAAAAGAGACAACAGAAGACATCTGACAAAGCTGTATGACACAAATCACCAAGGACCTGCACACAAAATACAACTACACTTTAAAACTTTCAAAACTTACGCGAAAATTATTATTTCCTAGTATGTTATGCATTACATTAATTTACTTTTACTTCTAGATAAATTTAGTATTAATGATGTTTTTCAAATGTTATGATGTTTACAGGTACGCCCTTTAACATTACTGAGAAAATAAAGTGTATCAGGTGTAATTGTTCTAATAGGTATCAATTTTTTTAAAGGGGAGTGCCTTTGAAATTCAAACAGATATCAAAAGAGGTGAATATGTTCTCTTCTTTTCAGGTTTAGGTTGTAGGGTGTAAGGAGTACTTAGTTTTTCCGTATACTTTTGATAGAAAGTCCAAAATTATTTCGTAAAGGAGTGTTGACTTAATATAGATAAAATATATGATGTAGATGTCGAGTTAATCGCAGTAGTGCATTTAGATCCTGTTTCCACCAATAAACATTACAACTGATCCTACCATCCAAAACGGTTCACCACATGATTAGCTATGAATAGTTCCATTATCTGATTAAAAACCTACATTATTAATATTCGAGTTCTTTTTCAGAAAATGCGAAAAAGCGAGATAACTTAAACAGCGGTATCGATTTAAATTCTGAGAGAAAGATAACTCTAGCCACGACAAAGAATTCTACAAAGAGTCTTTATTAAAATTATACGTCTTAAGATGGTTATTTCACATAATCGGAGAAATCGTACTCAATAAGAATATGAAAACGTACCCTGGGTACGATGTTCAACTATCTGATAGATTATATATCATAAGGCAGTTTCTCAGTATAAGTACTCAGATATCTTTATTTCTCTAAACTACACCAATTGAGTGACGTTTGTTATTTTAGTTGAGCTTCCTAAGTCGGTATCGTAACTGCAGTACAATTGAATATTTTTGTTATGTCGTTTTCTGTGTTTTGTTTTACTATTATCATGTTTATGTGTATGTCCTTGGTGATTTGTGTCATACACCTTGGTTAGATGTCGTCTGTTTTCCCTTTTGACTTTAAAAGAGATGTAAAGATATAAAACACCAAACAGTATGCGTCGGGTAAATTATTAAATTTGGGCTGCATGAATAAGACCAACATTTTTCATTTTTCCCCTTTTTGAGAAGCAGGGTATTTCCACATTTAAAATGTTAGAAATGCCTGTTTAAACTTAAATCTTCAATATGTAAAAGGATAAAATCATATAAAGATATCCTACTTTTATAGCTCTTTGTCTGGTAGTAAATGCATAGTCATTAAGAATTTCGTTTTGAACTAAAGTTCAGTACTTAAGAAGGCGATGGTAAGTTGATCTGTAACATTAACCTACAAAATCTATGAACCATAGAATGTACTATGATTAGACAGTTCCAACGCTTTCACTCTACGTGGATCCCGATATTTGCTGGGGAATCTCTTTGTTGTAATTCCTTTATTTCACCCGACAAAATAATTATTACTCTCGCACATGTATACTGACTTCTTTGTTATTTGTTCAGGCAATGCAGTTCCCTGTCAAATACATTCCCACTAATTTCACTGAATTTTGCAATAGAGATAATTAAAATGTCTTCGTTCCAAAAAATACCTAATTGAAAAGTCAATTGATTGTGAGAGAAAAGTTACAGGGAAAAGCGAAATTTTAAGGAAGGTGGGGCTTGGATCTGTAATACTCCAAGGCCAGGCAGTCTAATAGAATAACAAATAACATGTAAATGAGACAAATATATTCTAGAAAATTGTTCTCATATGGTACGGTTTCTCTTTTGTAAGATTTCTCCTGACGAAATATTTATATTTCAGTTTTAGAGTACTGCGTATCAAATTAATTTATTTTATTGTATGTTGTCTATATTAGTTTTTATAAGTATGGACACATCAACGCAAACGACATCTATATATGCATTCATGCAAGAAAAGTTTTGAAATATTGTAAGATTTTGACTTTGAATAGAATATCTGTCCCGCCTCCCACATTCTTTCTTTTCATAAATAATAATAAAATAATACATACGTACATACATGCGAAAAAGCTCAAGCGTTCGATTCACCGGTGATTCGTGAGTTTTTAGTTTTGAATGAGATAATGAAAACCGACGTTTCATCGCACTTTAAGGACGTATCATTTTGTCTGGTGGATCCATTGTATAGGACTACATTTCTATACAATCCTCCGAGCAATTTCCGTCACTAAGTGAAAACTGTCAGTGTGACGTGAAACGAAAATCAAACAAATTACATAGGTAATGTATCATTCCCAAATTTGATTTATTGACATATACTCGAGTTCTTTCGCCCTTGTCTCTGCGATAACAACATGTTAAGGTCCACCTATAGTAGACAAGTCAGTTTTGACTATAATATAAGTGCATTACATAATAAAAACTGTGCTAGTAGGATGAAATATTCACCAATTTCATTTAAGTACTTATTTAGGAGAATTTGGTGCAGTGATATCGCATTTCTAATCTGACGATCTGGGTTTTAATGACAGTTCTTGTTTCTGACTTTCAGTCATAAACCAAGCTCATACTGCCCTCATACACTAAAAAGATGAAAGAGCACACCTTAATCCATTGTCTGAGATAACTAGCCACGAACGGGAATTGTCAGTATATACAATAATAAGCACATAAAAAGATTCATTGTAGCACCAATATGTTACATTCAATTAAAAGGACGACTGTATCATATGAAAATATCTGACACATTTTTGGCGTCATTTTGCTTACTACTCTTCATTTTTGTACAATTGTATTTTCATCTGATCAGTCAAGGTCAAGTTGGTCTAATAGTATAGTGTGATATTATTAGCGCGACGACCTAGGTTGATTCCGTCTACAAGTTGTTCTTTGTGATTTAACACCTGTCCCAGCCCTTCTACATGGCGTGAATATATTTTGTCAGCAATGGACTACTTTGCAAGGTATTCAGGTAACCCAGATCACACTTTATCCACACCCATTACTTAGTTTCATTGTGACGCCACTGTTAAATTTATGTTTGACAGGCCATTAATTTATGATGTCATTATAAAAAGGTGTAATGCCAGACCTTTGACGATCAGTCAATTGAAACGATGAGAATAGTGACTCGTTTTTCATGATACACCTTACTAACCATAAATATAAAACATATATACCTTTTAATTTTGTGCACCATATGCGCATTTCGACACGTTCTGTCTCTTCAGTGATGCTCTCGGCCGAATGATTGGAATTCTCAAAATGTATAAAAATATGAAGAGCAGTGTTGAAGCCAAAATGACGGGAAAATGAAACAAAGAATCTATCTAAGAACAGAGCTATGCATGAGGAAAAAACTCCTTAGTTTTAGAGTGATTTATTTAGTTTGATGACTGAAAATTGAAAGTATATATTTCATGTCAGTACAAAAGCACTGAAAACTAGACATGATGCCCTCGGGAACTATCAGTCCACCAGCAATTACACCGGCCTTGTGATTATAATAAATGTAGAACATATATACCTTTAACTATGCTTGTGATTGTGCTTGTGGAATGACGCAAACTTTAGTAGCAAACAATTATGTGTTTGGGTTATCGAGATCAGATTGATTGAAACTATATAATACACAGGCGTTTTCCACATGTTTTAAAACCAGAACTTCCATTTATAATTTTTACTTTAACGCATGAAATATAAAACTGGTCTCGTCAAATATGTTTTAATGATCCCAAATGTGAGTCTAAAACATTTGTAGAAGTTTAAGATTCTCGAACACATGTCTGAAAAAGCTATCCATGTGGGAGATGCACGGTTTATTGCTTTGTTGTTGTTTCTCCATGAATTCTTTTTGTTGCAGAAACTCCATGGCGATCCCAACGGATAGTCTTAAAGTTGTAGTGGTGATCAATATATATTGATAATATTGATCAATATTGCATATTTAATTAAGGCATGTGACTTAAATCGAGAAATATGATTGGCTGTAGATTATAAACATAATTAGCATATTGAGTTACATATAGAAACAATAATATGTGATGCCCTAACTGATATTATCTCACAATAATAAGGTTTTATGTCATACACATGTATTTTGGGTTAAACACACATCTGTCCTTTGACTGAATGTCTCTTAGCTCTGTTTTCCAAGCAGAAAGAAAAACAAATATATGAGTGAAACATGTTATTTATTCTAAATGACGTAAATGTGGGACCTCCCCACCAGATACAACAAACAAGTATAATATACAAACTTAAAAGATTCCCAAACAGCGGGAAAAGGTGGCATCTACAAAAGGCCATAAAATTGAACGAAGCAAATTAAAAGAATTTGAAGAGTGAAATTGACGCCACTCTAAGAGACATTCAATCTTGAAATAATATAAAATAACATTTTTACAGCAAATATCATTTGACTATTCTAAATGAAAGCTTACATGTAGATAATTAAAGTACCAGTGTACCAGTGTTATGACATTTGTAAACCCTAACCTGCATTGTCATAGCTGAACAGATTTGTTGATAGTTAAGTGTAGTAGAGACAAGAATTCCAATATATACATCTAGCACAATACAGTAAAAGCTCAAATTGGTCATGGGAAACAAAAAAGCTAGCTGAACCACTGTTCTTTTAACAGTAAACACATCTAATGTCATGAATCGTCACATACGGTTATTTACACGTTGCAACTAATTTATGTATATAAATCATGACCCGCAGACTCATATCTGAACAGTAAATATATTATTTAAGGTTGCCAGCAAGCTCAAGGTACATGTATATGTGATTATCATGCACCATATTCATAAAACATGAGGTCTGCAGACTCATATCTGTACAGCACATTTCCCTAAATTGCGACATATATATATATATATATATATATATATATATATATATATATATATATATATATATATATATATATATATATATATATATATATATATATATATATATATAATCAAAAGAAGCCAACAAGCTCAAACGTTATCAAATGTTATTGTTTACAAAATTACATAAACATTTAGCATGAAGTCTGCAGACTCTTATCTGTACAGCACTCTGCTAATGGATATATCTATACATGTATAAAATATGAATAATGACAAGCCACATAATTAGTATACTGGCAACTTGACATAAAAAAGGTATGCTGAGCAGACTCGTATCTGAACTCATACCAAAGTCAAGACATTTTTTACGTAGAAATGACATTAAGAAATTAAGAATACCAAGACAGGATGAGCAGACTCATATCTGAACTCATAGTCATACCACATACCGGGAGTAAAATCACAGCATCTAAGATGAGCAGACTCATATCTGAACTCATAGTTATACCACAGATATTTTATAGGGAGTAAAATCACAGCATCTGAGATGAGCAGACTCGTATCTGACCTCATACCACAGACACTTTATCATGAAGCAAAATCAAAAGCATCTATCCTAATATATTTTCGGAAGGCATTTGAATTCCACCTGCCTAATTTTTGAATGAAGCCTTCGGAGTAACCCATAGGAGCAGCTTGAGTTGCTGCACCAATTCGGAAACTGTCCTTTATGGCGAGTAGGCTCAAGGCCTATAAATTTGATTGCTTTGTCTAGGTGCGAAGTAACAAATGAATGTGTAACAGGAGAGCCCCCAATGAACTGGAAGAGAGGACCTGATTGATGAGAGAAGTTACCCAAATAATTTTGTAAGGCCAACACTGGGCACATATCTTTATTTTTGCTTTCAATAAGGTTAATAATAATTGGAGTATTTGTTTTGTTAATCTTAAAGTGTCTTAGAATCAACTGAAGACTTGGGATCCCATTCGTACTTTGAAATGTGACATCCTCCCTTTGTAAGACTCTGTTTGTATATGCTTTTTGTTTTATTACTATTTCTCCAAGTCTGAAAAGTGCATTAAAGGCCAATAGAAATATTGCTTTCAGAAGAGTTCTGTGAATATGGGTCTGTACTGTATTATGTAAACTGAAGATAATTTTGTTCAAGATGGCAATGGTAATCGGTAATCCGTAATCAACTGTTTTTGATCTGTTATGACAGCCTTTAAGCATTTTCTTTATTAGGAAGTACTGTGTAGGGTCATCTACATTAAGAAGCTTGTGTATGTACCCAATTGCCGAACATGAGCTTGGTGCATATCCATTTGCAAACAAATGAGCTATGAAGTTGCTTAATGTGACCACATTTACTGGAAACTCACGAGTGTTATCTTGCCATTCCAAGAATAAGCTCCAGCTATGGAGATATAACTTTTTTGAAGAATCTGATAGAGCATCGTGTAATAGCTTCTGTGCCTCCCTGCTTAAATAACCAACATTTTTGTCCGGAACAGTTGTTGGAAATTGACTTAGGTCTGGGGCTGCTGCGAAAGCCTCCTGAAATTTAAAACGGGAAAGGTGGTCTGCAACAATGTTTAATTTTCCAGAAATATGGCTTGCTCTGAATAGAATGTTATACTGAAGGGTCACTAGCACCAAACGTCTCACTAACTTCATCAGAACTTTATCTTTTGAGGTCTGCTTATTCAGTATGTGCACGACAGCCATATTATCTAATCTAAACATGATATTTTGGTTTTGTAACCTATCCCCCCACAGTTCTAAAGCCAACACAATTGGCAGGAGTTCCTTAATTGCAATTTGATAGTGCATTAACTGTTCAGGCCACTTACAAGCAAATCAGTTACACTTAAGGATTGCTGCGAAGCCAATAGATCCCGAAGCATCTGTATACAAAGTCAAAATGTCCGATGAGACCTATGTTGGCAAAAATAAGGACTTTCCATTAAAGTATTTAATGAAATATGACCACATCGTTAAGTCTGCTCTAGCTTCATTATTTAAGCGAACCCAGTGATAAGGTTGTTGAACCCCACACGTTAAGTCTATTAGACGGCGCAAAAATGCCCTACCTGGAACGACTACCAAACACCCAAAATTCAGTAGCCCGATAAGAGCTTGTAGCTCCTTCAACTTGACCCTTTTTCGTAATTTTGTTTCATTCAATTTTTTACTGATTTTCTCGACTTTGTCAAGGGGCAGACTACACACAAACTTGGTGGACTCAACCTTAATACCGTAAATTTTAATTACTGTTCTTGGTGTTTCAGTTTTACTTTCTTTAATGGGAATCCCTAAGCGATTACATAGAAAATAAATCTTGCCAAATATTCAAAACAATTGTTCGAATTTGGGGGACCTATAAAGAAGAAGTCATCTAAAATATGTGATATACCTGAAGCATTATATCTGTTATACATTATCCATACCAAGGCTTTGCTCAGTGACTCGAAAATCTGACATGAACTAATTGCTCCCATAGGGAGACATTTATCAAAATAAAATTGTCCCTTCCATTCAAAGCCTAGCACATGGTAATTTTTTGGATGCAAGGGTACAATTCTAAAGGCATCTTCAATATCGGACTTCGCCATTAAAGCATTTTGTCCAAATTTTTGAATAAGTAAAACTATGTCATCAATGGAATCATGCTGCACTTGAGATTTTTCTCTGGGTATACCAGAATTGACCGAATGTTGTTTTGGGTAGGATAAATCATGGATTACTCTAAACTTTCCTTTTTCTGATTTTGGAACTATACCTAATGGCGAAACTATAAATTTTTCAAATGGATGATTCTGGAATGGGCCACATATTCGATTTTTTGACATTCCTTGAAATATATAATTTTCTATTACTTCAGGATGTAAATAGGCCGATGGATGATTTTTGTTAATGCAAAATGTGGTATTTCTTCACATCCTAAATCAAAACCATAAGTGAAACCTGAAATTAGTTTTTCCTTTAGACCAACATCAAAATTTTCAAGTTCTTTAAGTTTTTCTACTTTGACTGGGGTTGGAACCTTTTTCTTATTGGGTTCAGATTGTTTTTGTCGCTTGAGTGACCAGCATTTTGATTTTGGGTGTTTTCCCTTGCAGTGACTGCACCAGTGGCTGTAACTGCATGGGTAAAATTTACATTTTTCCCCTTTATTATAAATGAAACAGGGCTTTGCCCCGCTTTGTCCCTGAAAGGGCTGGGTTTTGTTACTTTTGGGCAGAGTTGCCGCTTTGAGGCGAAATTCTTCAATAGGTTTTTGACCTATTGACAAATTCAATAATACTTGCAGATATCTGGATGACATTTTGGTTATCGACAACCCTGAATTCGAACAATTTATTTCAGAAATTTATCCACCAGAGCTCACATTGAATAAAGCTAATACTTGAGATAAATCTACACCTTTCTTAGATTTAAACATCAAAATTATCAACCACCTAATATATACTAATATTTATGATAAACGTGAGGATTTTGGATTTCCTATTGTAAATTTCCCTTACTTGGATGGCGATGTCCCTCGACTCCCATCATATGGTATCTATATATCTCAATTAGTTCGATTTGTCAGAGGCTGCACCGATGTTTTGGACTTTCATAAACGAAATTTACAAATTACTACGAAACTTTTAACTCAGGGTTACAGATATCACAAGCTAAGAAAAACATTCGGCAAATTCTTCAGATCTTATTCAGAACTTCTATCTAAATTTGGAAATATTTCTTTTCAACAGTATGTATCCAATGGAATTTCCCATCCTTATTTTTACGGTGATCTCGTATATAAACTAAGGAAAGTAAAAGGCTCCGATAACGTTATTTTATCATGTAATAAAATAATCAAACGTCTTCTAAATAGACAATATGATATTGAGATCATCAAAAAGACTATAGGTCTTGTATTTGGCCCCTCTACAGCCTTATGCAGACTTTTACTTGAACGTTGCACGCTGACTAACAGGGCGGTGGGGACTATATGACGGGCCTTGTCCAAACCTCTTTCAGAGGAGACATGGTCCTGAACCTCGTCCCCTCTGACTGTTAGTCGGGACTCCTACAGATCTAGGGTCTTAGCTCGCATTCAGACTGGCAGAACACGGTTTATCATGTTGATGTCGCATATATTTTTTATACCATTATGTATATTACAATACCTTACGTGTTTATATTTTTATGACCTCTCAATATGCGATACTTGTTGACCTTTGTTCTTTACATGGAGGATTATTTATAAATTTTTAAATGTACATCCTTTGATTGTTCTGCTGTTACGGTGGGCCCGTAAACCGGTGAACCACACCATTTGTTTGGCTTTTGTCAAATTAAATGACCGTCCTAAGTCGGTATCGTAATTGCACTACAATCAAATATTTTTGTAATGTGATATATGTTCTAGTATATTATTTATATTCATGTATTGTATAGTTCTATGGTGACTTCTGCCACATAACTGAGCCAGTAACTCCTCGTTTTCCTTGCCAAGGCACATCAACTGATTGCTTTAAACTTCGAAACGACTCGTCATATGTTCGCCATGCAATGTCACCGTATGTGTTACTCAATTCCCTTATCATTGCCATATACTTAAGGAGGTTGGAAGCTTCGTTTAGGTTTTTCTCTATGTAAATATCCATGTACACTAAAAATGCATCAGTCCATTTTTCTAAAGACATACTTTGCATCCTTTTGGGCATCTGATTTAATGTTATGGAGCCCCCCGATACATTTATGGTTATGGGCTCTTCACCTTGCTGAGACAGTAAAATTCGCAAAGCAAAAAGATTCCTTGTTCCAAATCGTTTGCTTAATTTTCAGAGGTACTGTCGCCCCAAGAGGAATGCCATCATCAAGAGACAATATACATGTGCTGCTACTAGTACTAGTTTGATAGTTTGAGCTTGCTGGCTCACCTGAAAATACAGCTTGTATAATTTTGCTGACATCAGTCTGATTATTCAGACTGGTAGACGGGGCCTCAGCCGGGGGGACTGGTGTTGGTAAAATTAAGTCCTGGTCTTCAGTTTGTATATCTGGCTGATGCTCTTTTGAAGTCGATGACGCAGTATTGACCAACTTAGTTTGTCTCAAAATTTCACTCACTAGTTTTTCAAAGCCGGTGTGGCCTAGTGGATAAGGTGCTCGGCTCGTGATCGAGAGGTCGCGGGTTCGACTCCCGCCCGGGGCACACCGGTGTTCTGTCTTTCGGATGAGACAGTAAAAACCGAGGTCCCGTGTCACGGTAGGCGTGGCACGTAAAAGATCCCTCACTGCTTCGGGTGGGTCCGTTGCAAAGGTCCAAATTTGTATGCAATGCATCAGGCAGATGCCGTCACCCTATACGTGAAATATTCGTGGAGTGACGTAAAACAATAATCAAACAAACAAACACTAGTTTTTCATAACTGAATCCTGAGGCATGATCCACTAGTTCTACAGGGGCCATTGCAACAAACAACTCAACCCTCCTCCTTTTCTTTGCCTGTTGCTCCGCCATTCCCTGGACCGTACCTTTCCTTGGCATGATCTTTCGAGACGCTAAGAGAGAAAATGAAACAATGAAAATTTCTTATTTCTGCTTTAGGTTGAGATGTTTGCATTGTAAATTATATTTACCCTCTTGAACCAGAAATAACTCTCATTCAATAATCACTATAGAGGTAACTAACAGCAAACAAATTCAGACCTGTAAATACTACATGCAGCTACCACATGACATGTACAATGCATTTATGTTGATTTACAAATAGTACATGTAACTTCATTGGGATGAATTTGCACACCCCAAAAACTACACATAGTTCTCTTATCTGAGATTTATATAATTTGCTAACAAAACCTGTGTAACTGTACTCTCACCTGAGAGTAATAATGAAAGTAATTAGATATATATACAATAAATATTACTGATTCAAAGACACCATATTGATTCGAATAGATAAATGTACATTTTAAATCAATGCACAAACATAATCATCATAAACATCTCACCTGAGTGTCTGAAAATATCAGTATAAATTAAATCTATACTATAATCGATTTTCCAGACAATTCTATACTTGAGAAACACCTGTATACATGTATATTATTTTATACATATTGATCAATTGTAAACTGGCATCTCCAGGATGTGTTCATATTAAGAACACAACTGGTTCTACGCCAGAAAACTCATATTTATACACATAACATGTACATGTATGTAAACTGACATCTCACACGAGAGCCATATTAACACAAAGTGACTGTATAGAGAACACAACTGGTTCTACACCTAAGAACCATATTTATACACATAACATGGACATGTATGTAAACTGACATCTTACACGAGAGCCATATTAAGACAAAGTGACTGTATACAGAACACAACTGGTTCTACACCTGAGAACCATATTTATACACATAACATGTACATGTATGTAAACTGACATCTCACACGAGAGCCATATTAAGACAAAGTGACTGTATACAGAACACAACTGGTTCTACACCTGAGAACCATATTTATACACATAACATGTACATGTATGTAAACTGACATCTCACACGAGAGTCATATTAAGACAAAGTGACTGTATACAGAACACAACTGGTTTTACACTTGAGACCCATGTTTATACACATACCATGTACGTGTATGTAAACTGACATCTCACACGAGATTCATAGTAATTATATATATAAAACATCGTATTTGTTTGTATGCAGGATACCATAATTAATACACACTACAGTTGTCAGTACACGTATTATAGAATGTAACTGGCGCCTCCCCAAAGCCAAAGACTATACTCTGCATTGTACTTATTATGTTATACTGTACCTGCATGCTTATTATATCAACGACATACAACTATAAGCAAATTCAAGCTTTGGTCTAAGTGTGTGTATCGTAATTCAAGCAATTTGAAATACATGTAATTTAATGCAAGAAATATAAAAAAACTCTTCAATACTATTCAATATTCATAAATATTTTCTTGTCTTAATTTCTTTGAACTCCATCATCTTGTTATCTACATTACACTGTAAAAATAAACCATGCATTTGCCATTTTATGTACTCCTACCTCTAATAATGTAAAGATGATGGATAAATCCAAAGCACAAGTCCAAAAATCATAAAACCAGAGGACATACAAAATCAGTGAAAATGAAAAACAAATGGAAAATAACAAAATATGTCTACTTGAAGAGCATATGTGAACCCTTGTGATGGAGTGAGATCAGGTGCCCGGGGAGATTGAGCATCTCCTGCTTGCTAGCAACACCCGTCACATATACCCAGTAGAAAGAGTCAGATCGTGTAAATTCCATATGTATTTATATATGGAGAAGTCGAAGTAGGTAACCTTCTAGTATAGAAGGTGTCAAATTTTTGTAAAATGATCGGAATCGGTCTCAGTCCAGAATATCATTTAAAAGTATGGATAACGAGATATGATATGGAGTAATAAGAGTCTCGTAATGACCATAGAATTTCCTGTGACATTGCTAGTCTAACACATATATAACACTGGTTGAGCAGCTTAACTGAAAGTCGCCTAGCCCTCAGAACAAAGTCACTGTAATTTGAACATGCTCTGGAATAACGTATTAACTGAGATATGAATACGCCGTATGCGGGCGATGATGGAATGTTGCTACTTATGAAAGGAAAGTTTGTGATAGCGAAATTGAAATCGTCACGTTTGTCATAGAGTGAGGTGTTCAATTGACCATTAATGTCGAAAGACAACATAATATCTAAATACGAAGCAGAATTACCACTTTCTGTGGTTTCTTTGACCTCAAGTTCACTTGGATAGATGATGCTAGGGTAATCCGCGAATGAAGGATTATTAATTGAAAGCAAGTCATCTATATATCTGTAAGTAAAATTGAAGCCAAGAGCCAATTGTTTTTTCCTTGCGAAAGCAAAGACTGAATGAATTCAGCTTCGTATGAGTAAAGAAATATGTCAGCCAGAAGCGGAGCACAGTTAGTGCTCATTGGAATGCCGACAATTTGTTGAAAAACCTTACCTCCAAACACCACAAAAATGTTATCGATAAGAAAGTTCAACATCTGGATGACAGCTGTTTCAGTGTATTTATTTTTGGAATCAGAATTTTCCCTAACAAAGTCAGTTTTATCGTGGCCTATTACTATATATTTGAATTTGCGACTTACGTTTTTACTAGTTAATGCATTTTGAATAATTTCCGCTAATCTGTCTTTTAATTTCTGATGAGGGATCGTTGTGTAAAGAGTCGAAAAGTCAAAAGACTTGATAGAGTGAATTTTAGTAAAACTTTTTGATTTTACATTTTCTAACAACTCTTTTGAATTTTTAAGGATCCACATTTGATTAATTCCACTTCTGGAATATACTGTTTCGCAATATCTATGAAGGCCAGATTTAATTTCTGATAATATTTTTGTGAGTAGCATCGATACAGATTTTGTGGAACACTTCGAGGAACCAGCGATAGAGCGTTGTTTGTAAGGATTTTTGTGCATTTTTGGAATGCAGTACAAATATGGAAGTTCTAAATTTAATTTATTTGAGTCAATACCAAACGTATTGAGGACAGATTTATGATTCTCGAGTACTTCCGAAACGGAAAAGTTCGTGAGAGTATAAGTAGGATTTCCTGGAGCTGAATTTAATCCTAATTCTTTCACTAGGCTGTCAAAGTAATATTTCTTACATGTAAATGTATAATTATTGGATGCTTTATCTGCTGGTGTAATGATATAATGTTCTTGGAGGAAGGTAAGTTCTCTGACAACATCAGGATCTTTAAAAATAGATTCGAATCTGGTGTTTACAGAACATTGTAGTTTTTTAATTTTTGATCTTAGCAGTACTGCAATAGGTTTTATCCATTCCGAAAGAGTGTCGATCTGTACTTCCTCTCTTTTTGCCCATCGTGTGGCATATTCCTCGCAGCAGTTCATAATATTCTCAAAATTTTGGCTCCATGTGAATGATCTGGGTTCTCTGTATTTTGGACCTTTAAGTAAAAGTTCTCTTAATTTAGTGTTTTTAACAATATCGAGATCACCAGTAACGACATGGCCACAAGGAGAATATAGAAAATCAGATGAGGAACATGCACACGATTGAGGATTGCATGCAGAGTTGCTAAGATCAAGACACTGTAGAAACCCTTTGTAATTATAAATTTTGGATGCAACTGATGGCGTGTAGCTATAGGAAATACATGGCGGATCTTTGTTTTTGAAATATGGAGGTATTTTCTCTAAAACAGACTTATGATTTAAAATTTGGCCAAAATTTAAATAATCAATGCCTTTATTTGCAAATTTAATTTTGATGAAACTGACCTGAAAATGCACTCCACCTAAGATTTTGCTATTATAAGGATATGTATCTTTTGTGCAATTGTCTTGAGGAGAAGGACATAAACTACTAAATGACTAAAAGCCCAAGGTGTAGCGATTCTAATTTACCAGTTTTTCACAATTTGCATAGTTAATGATTTCCCAAAATCAGCCAAAAATTACAAACTGTCTAATATCATAGTGACGTCAATAAATACACAGTTATTACAAAATGTATGGCATTATTTTTTTTTCAGACAGATAGATATATTACTGTTTACCGTCGCACAGGGAATATTACATCCGTATGGCGACGATTACAATTTATAAATTAAAGTAAGAAGAAAACTTAAAATGTATTGGAAAGACTAGCTCTCATTGTACATATTATATACAAATAAATCCTAATATTTAAACATTTTACACTTCAGTAAGATACATATCACAGTTCAAATATTTTACATTTCAAAAATTCATATTTTATGATACAAACTACTTTCTTTTAAAAATCCAAGTATTTTACAAATATTTATCCTTTCGAACAAGTCTTCCATACTAGCAACAGAGAAGTAGTTTAATCGAATATGCGCAGTATCTGCACAATCAAGCAAAATCTGTTTAATGCTTAATAGACACCCGCAAGGTATACACTCTGGAGGAGGTTCTTCC
The DNA here is from genome assembly GCA_035048485.1 of Pteria penguin. NCBI lineage: Eukaryota > Metazoa > Mollusca > Bivalvia > Pterioida > Pteriidae > Pteria > Pteria penguin. The sequence continues at coordinate 38,663,217 of CM068585.1, read as the reverse complement.
TTTAACAGGTAAGAATGTGTAATCCAAGAGTGTCCAATGCGGAGTCTACAAGTAACTCCATGACAAATTCATAACATATTTAAATACTGGCTTGATATCTCGAAGTTTATTATTAACAGTACGATCCCAGACTTCCTGTGACAAAGAATGAATCTAATTCAATATTGATATTTTGAAATCTGTATATGGTATTTTCCCTGTAATATTTGAATGATTTAAGCTATCATTTGCTGCGTTATCCGCTTTATCATTGCCCACAAGGCCTACGCGACAAAATACAATATCAAATTTCTTGGATATTAGAGAATGAATCTTTTCTAAAGTCCTCAAAATGTACAAATTACTAGTATTAAAATGTTTAATTGCTTGAAGACAAGATGAAGAGTCTGAAAAATAATACCCTTCATATATTTATTTTGTTCAATATGAACTAATGCTAAAAGTATAGCTTTAGCTTCGACTGTAAATATTGAGGTATTATTTGGTAAACGAATTGAGAGTGATACATCATTATCAGTAACTGCGGCAGCTGCAACTTTGCCGTCATCTTTCGAACCATCCGTATAATACGCTTTATGTTTTTGATATAAAGATTTAATTTCTGAAAAAAAGTTGATGATATGTAAGAGAATTTGTATCAGTTTTCTTGTGATCTGCTAGTTTAAGTATAACCGTAGATTTTTTCATCAAGCATGGAGGCGAAGAAGGTATTTTATATTTTGCAATATCATTTAAGGTTATACCAGAATTTTCAATGTGTTGTCTAACACGCAAACCTAAATTTTTAATACTGTTTGGTTTATTGTTATGTAAATTTTAATTTTGTGGCTTAAACACACAATCAAAAGCAGGGTTCGATGGATTTGAATGTAGTTTAGTAATGTATTGTAAAGTAAGTTTTATTCTTCTCTCATTTAAACTTGGTTCGCCTGCTTCAGCATAAAGACTTTGTACAGGTGAGGTTCTGAAAGCACCAAGACTCAAACGCAAACCCTGGTGATGTATGGTGTCCAGAAGCTGTAAATAAGACTTTCTGGCCGACCCATAAACAATACAACCATAGTCCAGCTTCGATCGTACCAGCGACCTATAAAGCTGGAGCAAGGTTGTACTTTCAGCTCCCCACTCTGTACTAGACATATAAACATATCTACTGTTTTAAGACATTTAAGTTTAAAAGATTTAATATGAGGTATAAACGGTAAACGATTATCAAATATAAGTCCAAGAAACTTGACTTCTTTTACTACATTGTTTTGACTACCATCCATAAATATATCGCTATGCATATGCCTATTCTGACAAAAATGTACACATGAAGTTTTATTTTTAGAAAATTTAAAACCATTTTCTACAGACCAGATATGAATACTATTTAAGCATAATTGAAGTTTTCTCTCAATCATACTCATATTTTTCCCACGATAACAAATGAGAAAATCATCAATATATTTTCAAACTGTAAGTCTAGGTAAAATCATAATCATATTTAAATGATAAATTCTATATCCTTCTTGGGCGGTATGAATTTTATGTCGGCACAGTTCTAAAATGTAATCCAGGTAAACAAATTAAGTGCCAATATACAACAACCACTAAATAACGAAATAATTCTTCTGAAGAAGACTGTAGCTTGCTCAGATATAATGTGAATAGTGGATACAGGTTCAGCATGATTTTTGAAAAGTGACATGCCTATCTTATTTCATGGTTCGATTGGCATTTTACAATATGGCATCTACTTTCTTGAAGTACTTTCTATGATAAATAAATATAGAACATATATACCATTTAATTTTGTGCACCAGATGCGTATTTCGACAATTTAAGTCTCTTCAGTATTGCTTGTGGACGAATGATTGGAATTCTCATAATACATATATATATATATATATATATATATATATATATATATATATATATATATATATATATATATATATATATATATATATATATATATATATATATATATATATATATATATATATATTTGAAGAGCAGTGTTGAAACCAAAATGCCCGAAAAGTGAACTAAAGGATCTGTCCAAGGAAACAGCTATGCATGAGGGAGATATGTTGCACATCAAACATCAACAAATCACATTTCAATTTGGTCCTAATTTGAGATACCACAAACTTCGAGACACAGTCGATAACATCTTGTTTAGAGATAAACATTTGGGTCCAACGAAATTACCAGTACTCTTTATTGCTATAAATGGCTTTACAGGTTAAAAGTCAATATCTCATTACCACAGTTTAAAATAGCAGTTATGTTTTGCTCTGTATAAACCTCTTCAAAATGAAGGCTGAGTACGTATGCTGCTTCTTCGGATGCTGATCTGGAGAAACGGAATACTTGTAAATATAAAAAAAAAACCAAATAACAAAACCATAAACAACCAACCAACCAACCAACCCCCCCTTCCAAAAAAAAAAAAAAAGCAAAACAAAAAAGGAGAAAAGAACAGAATAATGATATGGAAAACTACATAATTATACCATGAAATTATGGGAAATTAAAATAAATTTACTCGTAAAATATTTGGACAATTTAGAATATATTCTGAATGACATTCGATGATATTGAGTGAGGAGCACAGAGACACGTAGATATACTGTATCTTGTATATTTTACGTTATGCCTATGTTCATATTTATGTGAATGGCACAGCAGAAATTTCCACTTCACTCAATTCAAAAGAGTGCAGAAAGGCATTCGACATGTTTTCTCTCTGCAATTTCACGTATCTTCCCCTTGATAATGGTTTACAAAATACGTGTTCCCACTTTTTCTGAATCGGAGGTCCCTTGTAGATTCCACATTCTTGGAAATCATTTTCGCTGTTGTAGACTTGAATATGAACATTTTGTAGTCGTGCCCCTAGAATTAAACAGACAACATACCGAATTTTTATATGTTGAATCAGAGTAATAATATATTGAACATAGAACATAGAAAAATATTAAAAACCAGAAACACTGTGATATCTATCTAGTTTTTTAAATGTGCTGTTATATGATTATTATGGAATTTCAGTTAAAAGGCATGTAGAATAAGAACAACCTCACAATCCCAACCCACAAACCCACACACACACACAAAGTACCAATGTCTGAATCAAGTACAAAAAAGAAATACATTTTTCTGGTCGATCGTGGTTACCCGTATATTTTACAAAATTCATTGTTCTGCCGGCTATTAAATGTTCCCATGCTACCTTCTGTTGTAGATGGTAGCGTGAAAACGGTGCATGAGCAGGGATCATGAGCTATAACAGAAATGTGTCAACGCTGAATAAAGTGATACACATTTATTCATGCATTTCCCATATTGACATGACATGACGCACAGAAAACTGAACCGCCCCACTCATTTAACTACTTTGTTCTTGGTCAAGAGGTCACTATGTTCTAAAACCTCCAGAGGTTCGCCGATGTTTGTCCTTTGGATGAATAAACAGTACGGAAAAAAAATAAAATAGGACACGGTAGCCGTTGCAGGTAAATAATTCTTCAGTGCTTGTGCGTGTTCGTTGCATTTGTTTACATTTCTATGCATTGCAAAATGAAGATGCTGTCACCAGGGCAATATTCTCGTTGCGAGATAAACCGGAATCAAAAATACATTTTTTTTTTTGTATTTGTAAAATTAATTACCATAGTTTGACACAACTCTCCACGGAAGCAAGCGAACTTCAATAATCCAATTTGCATCTCCAAGATCAACTTTCCACCAAGGTCTGTCTTCAGCAAGAGTATGAATTGCATTACCAAGATTGCCATCAACAGCAGCGGTAGCATCGAAATACTCAAATGTAGACGATTGTGTGGCGGGCTTACCAAAGGCAACATTCCTTAAAACTGAATGAACAATTTGAAAAAAAACCCCATAAAATTACTTTTTGAAGATGTTTTAGCTTTGGAAAAGATTTCAAATATTTACAAAAGTTTACGCTATCCGTTTTTATTGTCACAAATATTTAACTCGCTGCGGACAACGTTTTGACAAGTAATTGTTTCTGATTCTCGGTTGTCTTGAATATATTGTGTATAACAATTATGTTTTGAGTCGTAGAATTAAACATATTCATCTTGAACTTCTGAAATTGTAAGTAGTTTATTGGATTTGTTTTACATTGTACAGATACATTGCAATACCCTTTGCATGAAAACGAATCTAAATTTCATTTTAAATCATCTATGCCCATGCGGATTTTTCTGTACTAAACCAGCATTTAATTTATCTATTTTCTTTTTTAACTTTAGCTAGAAATATTGTATGCTAATGAAACTGTAAACTCAAATTTCCCAGTGAAAAAATTTGACTTCCTAATCCTTATAATGGTAATATGAAATAAATTACTATATAATATATATAATAGATAAACATGGACTGCTATATCAGGATGCAAATACCAATGTGGAAATACCTCGACACGAAAAATTGCAAATTGTAAGAAATTGCTAATGTAATAGATGCACGTGTAAGCTTAGTATATTTTCAAAATATGAATTTTATAGATGAGTTTAAGCAATCTTGCGGCCATTAGATTCGAGACTTTTTTCATTCTTTAGAAGTTGCTATTGTAATCGAAGTATGTAAATGCTAGACATATTTCAAAATATGTAAATGTTGTCTTTGGTGTATAGAAAATGGAAAATCAAATCATGCAAATATAACGAACATTTGGATGTTGAGAATTCATATGATTTTCTTTAATATCAGTTAACTCATATGTGTAAATTTGCTTCCCCGACTTGAACGGTTGTACAGGCCTTTGCGACGGGTATTTGCATGCGACCAGAAGACACTTACTCTTCCCGGTCTCACCTCGATTTAATATGGGTTCACGTTTGTCTAAATACGACACTATACAAATTCTATGATACCAAATTTTTATTTTGCAGTTTCTCCCCTTAACTACATGGAGATGAATGTTAATTTATAAGTTCAGAAATAAGCTGATACTACACAAAATAAGTGTACCCTGCTTCTGGTAGTATTGCCGTTGTGAATCCAGAGTATCGAAACCACTCCTTAGAATCCAACTAAGAAATCTGCAAGCGTTGTCCTTTCTTACAAAAGACAGACATTTGTCATTCTGAGCACAGTGCCGGAGACAGAGATGGTACTCGATAAATGTGTGCTCAAATAGGATCAATGGTTCAATTGCTGCCAAACTAACATCGAATCTTCGTTCAAAGGACAGACAACGGCCGTGTTGAATGAAATCTGCATTGATTTCTGAAAGAAAATGCTCTGGAGTAAATTGCAACATTATTTATTGTGTACTTCAATGTTTATCTGATTCGTCCTGTGTTGGACTTTGTGTTTGATTGTTTTACGCAACACCAAGATTTTTGCACATATATTGTGACTGCATCTTTCTTATGTCATGCGATGCCGAGAAATTTAGACCTATGCTATGGATGCATCTGAAGCGGTAAGGGATGTTTTGTATACCACCTTTTTAGTGATTTTGTTTTTTACCAACTTAATGCGACAGACAGAACAACTGTCAAGACTAGACTCCGGGATTTTGTGGTCATAAGACAAGCATCTGGATTAATCTACTCCTGTTCTGAAGTAGTGAAAAATAGTAAATTATTTTGATGTAAAAATTGAGTATAGGGACATTCAGTACATAAATGACAAAGAAATTGAAAATTGCGACTTCTTTGTTTTCTCAAACAGTAGGCAACATACAGGAAAGAGAGATTTTGATAAATGAAGACTTCAGTATACAAAAATTTGCAAAATAATACTTTGAATGAACTTTGCGCAAATGTGTCATTGTGCAATCAAATTTGATTTAAAAGAATTAAGAAACATTTCGAATGTTTTCTCTTTACTTTTATAACAATTGAGAAAAAAATATTTCCGCAAGAATGCTTCAGTTTTTTCTACATTTATAACTCTGTCAACATCCAGTACGCATAATGTACCTATCAATACAAGTTTATGTAGACGCGTGTAGGACTGAAAACAGCAAAGGGCGAATTATAGGATCGTACTTCTGGAAAGAGGAGATAATAATACATTTAATAATTAGAACACCTTGTGTTGGTGTTTGATTAAATGTAACATATTAATATTTTCTGAAAAGTATAAATAGTTTTAATTGTTTTCTTTGAGAGCACAAAACAAATTTTCCTTGTATAAACTGCAAATAGGCCCGATTGTTCTAGTTGAGAAATCCTTCTACATCAATAACTCATGTAAATATCCAAATAGCATCATAACTCAACCTTTCACGTAATTTTTCATTGTGATGACGGTATCTGCAGTCCGACAAATTATGTATTTGTCATTTCCGTCATAGGCATGGCCGGATCGGCCAAGTGGACCGGAGAGAATCGAAATGAGACTACATTACAGTGAGGTGCAGTCCTAACATAACATTATGTTAACGTCGCGTTAACGTGAAGTTTGCTTTCCTCGTGCGCTCAGGACTGCTGAGCACACGCGTTTGAGTTAACGCAGATTTCCTCGTGAACTAAATTTTGAGACTGCGTTAACGTGCTGGACTGCCGCGTTCACGCGCTTGGCTGCCGCGTGAACGTGGCTGACAGCCACGTTCGCTTGCTTACAACTTATATAGAGAAGGTTTTAAAGGAGAATCGATATATACATTGTATATTTAAATATAAAAACATATTACTGTGTGCATGTAGGGGAATATTCAGAATTAAATAAAATGCTTACGAGTAAAGGGATGAATATAAAAGATATTGAATACAATTTCCGAACATTGAATATAATGAAAGTTATTCTTATTTTAGGATAATAATAATAATAATAATAATAATAATAATAATAATAATAATAATAATAATAATAATAATAATAATAATAATTGAATTAATGAAAGGAATAATAATGATGATAATCATGGTATTCATATATTATGAAAAATATCTAAATAAAAAAAACCCAATTGTTAATACATAAATAAAAATAAATACATAAGTAAATTATGAATAAAAAAAACAAATAAGAAATAAATACATAATTTTATTAATTAAAAATAAATAAATAAAATAGAGTTAGAATGTAATTTTCCTAGAGTCTTTATAGTATAAACTGACGAAGTTTTTCATAAATACCTGAGTGCATGTCTACGCGGTGATTTCCATTATTATATTACATATGAAATCCTTAATGCGGGTTTTCATTTTAACATCACATTTAATGCACGTATATATGGCGACATTTGCGGTAATTTAATTACATTCCTTTTATTTCCTCCATCCGTACCACTGTAAAGAGAATTACAAATGTAATCATGTGAACGCGTGACTGGACTGAGCGCACGCGGGAATAAATCGCGTTAACGCAAATTTCCCCCCGCGTTAACGCAAAGAGCGCACGCGCGTCCGGTCGAGCAGTCCTAGCACGTGTGCTAAAGCAGTCCTCGTGACCGCTTTTCGCGTTAACGTGAATGTTATGTTAGGACTGCACCCATCTGTACTTTCATCCGGATGAACTTCAATTAGTCAAAACTTGAACATTTATTACTACTACTTAGAATTGATTTTGCAGCCCAGATCTTCAATATAATTTATTTACTTAATATAAAGTAAAGTACAGAAACTAATTCAGTCATTTTAATAGATAAGCAATAAGAACAATAAGAAATAACCTCAAAATATGGAGAAATAAAAGTCGCAAAAGACCATAAAGCACCAAAAATGTGTTATCGGAATGAAACCAATACAATAACATTTCTTCAGACACCCTTCTAGATTACTCTGATCCATTCGGTTCATAGTTCTATGCAGTCGATCTTTATTAGTGTGTCCAATGATAAATTTCTTTGACGTCTACGTCTACTTGTCTCGAGGGATCTCTTTGAAAACAACAAAACCTGAGTGCTTCGTTTCCAACAAGTTGCATAAAATTCCTTCAGCAGTTCCCAAGACGTTGAAAATACTTTATGCTTACAGACGGTGATATTACTTACCAATGGAATTTACCTATGGAATTTACACGATTTGACTCTTTCTACTGGGTATGTGTGACTCACTTTCCCCGGGCACCTGACCTCGCTCCATCATAGGGGTTTATATATGCTCTTCAAGTAGACATTTTTCGTCATATTCTACTTGGTTTTCATTTTCACTGATTCTGTATGTCCTCTGGTTACATGATTTTCGGACTTATGGTTTGGATTTATCCATCATCTTTACATTGTTAAACAAAACAAAGTAATTGCATTCCTAAGATGTGCATCCTTTCATAATACAATGTGTAATTTCATTTTATATAAAATGTAAATACCAGGTACAGGAAGTATTTTCCTTTGATATTTACGCTCTTTCTGAGAACAATAACTTCTTATTTATTGTATATATTGATAATTTAATAATGCAATTGAAAAAGATTTACCTCTTAAATGCAGTAATATCATAGATATCCAGATTTTCAAAGAAAACATGTCAACTAGTTCTGTTTTCTGGAACATATATTACACTACAGCAACGTACTATGGAACTCGATACAACGTCACGTTTCTGTACCAAAGCCTTATTTTGAGAAGAATATTTAATCAGCTGTGACAGTTGTCCATCATTTTCAGCATTGCGAACATCAAAACTCAGTGATCATCGCGCATGCAGCAGAAAATATTAATTAACTATTAATTAACCTTTAATATATCGTAAAGATAAATATTGCATGTATCAAACATATATCTTTGTCAAGTTCATAAATCTGCAGAATGATTTGATTGACAAATCTCTAAGGATGGCATTATTATATCCTACAATTGTTGGTGTAATTAGTCATGCTACACTGCATATTATTTATATTTGATAGATCACGATCAGGAAAACAGAAAACATGCGATTTTCATTCTTGAGAAATCCGTAGCTGGATATTAATATACATTATATATGTTGGTGCAATAAGCCATAAAGAAGGAGACGCTTAAATCTTTCCGAACAGACGGTCTCAGCTCTTAATTTTAGGGGTCCCTGGATATCCGCTATGGTACATTGTTGTTATTGCCATGGTTACTTAACACCAGTTACTTTCGTGTTTTGCATTAATGTCACACTTGTTCCCTTTGCAGTGTAGACTTTTTAAAAGAGTTACCCACGGAGGGTTTGATTTAAGTGTTATTATACTTTTTTTCTTTGATGTTATGTGGCAATGACACTTTCTACAAAATGAAGGTTCACAATCATTTATATATACAAATTACTGATATTTTATATATATTTCATATACTGCTTTATATTTCTTTGTTCTGTATGAAAGGGCATTCATGCTAGTCATTCAGGAGAGGCAGCTGGTCCCACCTGAATTTCAGGGGTCCGTGAATGTCAGCTGTGTTACATTGTTTTTATTGCCATGGTCACTTGACACCAGTTACTTTCATTTTTACACTAATAGATCACGGCCAGACAAATAGAAAACATGTTATTAATTTTCATGCGATTAATGCTGATGGAGGGCAGTAATTTAGTGTATCATTGACAAACTATGAAAGCTTTATACCCTGGACAAATTACCGCCGATATGTGGACATAAGTTTTACAAAGTAGGTAAGTTCAAACTGAAAATAATAAAATTCTATTTGCGGTATCATAACCATCTCGTAAAATGACGTAAGTGACTCAGGTTTTTTTCTGAAATGAGCACAGTGGAATTCCCGCATATTCCGATACTGATGTAATAGGAATACAAATCTTAGTCTAATAGATCCAGGTGAGAGCGTGTTCAGGTTTTGTAGAATTTGTATCATATGTTGGTTGATTGATTTGTGTTTTACGTCGCTTTCAACAATTTTTCAGTTATATCGCAACATGGAAGCGGGAGGTAACCAACCTCTTAAACATAGTGTCGCAACCCGGGAATCGAACCCGGATCGTCGGCGCCGCAAGCCAAGCGCTTAACAACTACACCAAGCCTGCCCCTATGTGTCATATGTCAGTACAGCTACCATTCTTAGGCATCTATCAATACCCCGGCAATATCCATCAACCAGCACTCGGTCGGTACAGTGAGGTGTAGTCCTAGGATAACATTATGTTAACGTCGAGTTAACGTGAGGTTTGCTTTCCTCGTGCGCTCAGGACTGCTGAGCACACGCGATTGCGTTAACGCAGATTTCTTCGTGAACTTAATTTCGAGACCGCATTAACGCGCTTGACTGCCGCGTGAAGGTGCTTGACAGACACGTTCGCTTGCTTACAACTTAAAACGTATATTCACATATAGAAGTAGAGAAGGATTTGAAGGAGAATCGATATGTACTTTGTATATTTAAATATAAAAGCATATAAATGAGTACATGTAAGTCAATATTTAGAATTAACTGAAACCCTCACGAGTTGAAAGGATGAATTTTAAAGATAATGAACACAATTGCCGAACATTGAATATAATGAAATTTATTCTTATTTTAGGATGCAGGGTGTCATTTTAACATTACATTTAATACACGTATATATGGCGATATTTATGGTAATTTATTTAGATACCTTAATTTCCTCCACCACTGCATTGAGAATTACAAATGTAGGCATGTGAACGTGCGACTGGACCAAACGCACGCGGGAATAAATCGTTAACGCGAATATCCTCCCGCGTTAAGGAGAGAAGCAGACGCGCGTGTGCGAAATCAGTCCTCGTGACCGCTTTTCGCGTTAACGTGCATGTAATGTTAGGACTGCATCAATCAGTAATTTTCACATATTTGGTTGAGTACCTTCCCACTACAATATAGCATAAATAACAATCGGTTATAATGTAGATTCTCACAAATGTCTTTATATAGATGACATAATCGATCTCCTGAAAAATTCCGATCTTTGGTAATTTGACAAATGCGTCTAGATCGCTGAAACATTTATATATAGTCATTATTGTATATTATACCTGGTTTTGATGATATATGCTGCATTTGAATTCATATTACATTATTATCTTGATATATGATAAATAAGATTTTCTGAAAAGTATTTTGTCGATAACGATTGTTTTAACGGGCGATTATTGGATAATATTTAGGCATTACCGTCATTTTTCTCAATCATCTGTTCGATAAAATAATTTCAAAAGCAACATACGTCAACAGGACAACAGGATTAGTCTGGATTTTTATTCATAATGGTCGACATATGGAGAAATTCAGCCCATTTTATTCATGAGGTGCGTACCACGTCATGTGCAAAGCATGCTTAGTCATTTAAAAAAAAACACGTGATTCAAAGTTTATGCCCCACCCTTTTTTGAAACTAACAATTTCTCTCAATGTGCCCACATGAAGTCGTGTAAATAGTGAGAAGATCAAGGGAATGTCCTGATATGCTTTCCATAAAAGTAAATAAATGAAGCTGGTACATTTTGTTATGTTTTAACAATTGCAATTCAATGCAATTTTTACAGTGCCTATTTATAAAATTGTTGCAAATGTACAATCCTTTATTTCAGATCGAAAAGGAACATTCATGCAAAATTCTGGAAGAAGATAGTTGGGAAATTCCAGATTTTCGAGTCCATATTGACCGTTATAGAATCCGGATTTGTTCTTTGTACGAGTTATCTACCGTGCGTAACGATTGACGCACCACGGTTAAACGTCACTTCCGGTGTAAACAAAGCGGCATTAGTATTGTCGATAGATGAAAGTTAACACACCATAGCGGTTGATTATTGCAAATAGAAGTGCCGATTTTTTATAATGTTCTATTTGTCAACTTGTTGTACCTATTTACTATAAACTTTTTGTACAAATACACTGTACATAGCTTTGATGACTTTTCATGTATTTTACTATGGATAATGAGATCGATGATCTCCTACGTTGGATTGGATTCCAGTCATATCGGCCTTTTTCAATTTCGGCCCCCAGTCACTTCGGCCTTTTACAGCAGTGGCCCAAGATGTTTCGGCCTCGCTAAAAGGCATTTCGGCCTACCTTTCGGCTAAATCAAGGAGACGCTTCGGCCTAATTTTCTTGCAGCTTTATGATTGAAAATGACAATCTTTTATTTATTGCTTAAGATAACTTCTTGGCAGTATATGAACTTAACTCAAATATTAGTGAGACGTACGTCTCCATGTCCATATATGGTCTGATATCTTCCTTCAAAAAACAAATTACAGGAAATTAAATTCAAGATAAAATTTTGGTAGGTTTTGCTGAGTAAATGTAAGCTTTAAAAGTGTTTAATTTCATCAATATCGTATAAAGAAAACTGTCGAATCGTATGTAGCGTCAATAAAGATACGACGAGCCGGTTAAGGTACTAATCAGTCGGAATATTTTAAACATTACTTTGATGTTCTAAAATAGCATAGCTATTATAACTATAATAAAGAACATAGCAATGAACACTTTGCTTGTGATTATCATTTTCAATTAAACAATTCAGTTGCGCACTGTCTGTCAAATAGTGCATACATATCGAGAGAGACTGAGTCATATTAATTTAATCCTCATCAGTTTGGCCGTATATCTGGGCACATTCCCGTAGAAAAATAAATGTCAGTGGCGGATTTAGAGGGGGCGCCCCTTTCGCCACATATTTACAAGTAGAAATCAAGATTTGACACCAAAAATGGTTAAGTAGATAATAGTTTAGATATGCTTTGTTGGCTTTGGCATGCCTTTTGGTGATGACAGCCATGCCACCTCTCAGTCCTTTTTCAATGAATATGTGCACGTCAGGGTCTGTCAATAGCTCTAACTCTACAACGGTCATCTTGAGTGCAGCCTGCCATGCCAGTCCCGGGGAAGTATAAAAATGAGCTTGGTCCAATTTATAAATATCTACGGGGTCAGTAGAGGTCACGAGATCATCCCAAGTGTCACGAGGTCATGTGACGGGGTCAATGATGACGTCATCTACGCCTCCCAAAGAGGGAGGCGTTACGCCTCTTCCCATGTTAAAGTATCTGCCGTAGAACCCTCGGTTTTCCACTACTGTCGGAGGAGATCGTTGTTTTCCAATACAATCTGAATGTCCATCAATTCAGCCTCCTCCTCCTCTAGCAGTGGTACCAGTACACAGACTTGTAAAAGAAGACGTGGTCCAATAGACTGAGTAGTATATTACATGTACTTCATAAACAACGAAAAGATTTGATTGATTGATTGTTTTACGTCACTCCACGACAATTTCACGTATATGGTGAAGGCATTTGCCTGATGCATTGCATACAAATTTAGACCTTTGCAACGGACCCACTCGAAGAAGTGAGGTATCTTTTACGTGCCACGCCAACCGTGACACGGGACCTCGGTTTTTCAGTACTGAAAGTACTGCGTATCGGTGTAGTATTGTCAAATAATGTAGACATCTCGGCCCTTTATTAAATATATATTTTTAAAATGCGTAAAAATTGGGCCGAAAAGTCGTTATTGCGGGCCGAAATGTCTCCTATGGTGGGTCGAAGTTGCAAACGGCGTAAGCGGAAAAAAGCTGAAGTGACTGGCATCAGTTGGATTTTCTTTTCTCTTGGAAAATTGATGAACTACGTTCTTTCCTAGAAAAAGGGGACTAAGCCGCGATAGAACCAAAACTGAACTCGCCGCTTTATGTTTTACAGCATCAAAAATGCAAGTTCCAATTGTCACTTCTTTTAAAAATGCATTGAAAACAGACATCCGTCAATATTACAGAATTTCGACACTGGAGGATGGAACAATAATCCTTTTATATGAATATTGTTATCTTTTCGGGCAATCTGAGAATTGTGTGATGAACGTGGTGTATGAAGTGATGCAACAGTAGATTTATTTTGAGAAGTTCTGTTGGATTATCTAATGAAAGAAAAAAGAGGAGTTACTGGCTCAGTTATATGGCAGAAGTCACCATGGAGCTATACAATACATGAATATAAATAATAATGAAGTTTCAACATTTATAACAGTTTTTGACTTTTTGTTTGGAGTAGGTAGATGAAGTATTTCTCTTTCTTAAAAGGAAGGGGGAGGGGGGCTCTAGGAGTTGAAACAGACTGACTATGACCTAAATGTTAAGTAGGATAAGGATTAGTATTGGTTGGTAATTATCTATAAAATGTAAAGAACATATTCTAGAGTCAGGTTTGGGTGTCCATATCTTTGTTGGGTCATTTCGATGTCTATGATTAACTGATTTCATCCAACACTGCTGTTCCACTGCATTATTCTTTGATAGAAAAGTAAATAACTTGAAAGGCAGGTCACATGTACAAGAAAATTTGTCATAATTTGCATTGTGAATAACAGATGGCAGGCATTTTGTGATTTTGAAAATTTTGTCAGTCAGGACTATGAAATATATATAAAAATTCTGCATATTGTCAGCCTTAATGAAATTTTATCAGTCAAAACTTTCGGACTGACACTTTCTAACACCACTGCTAATTGAATAAGACATATCTTACTCTTTCAAAATTTAACTCTATATCCACTGTTAGAACATTCTGTTAAGCAACATATTCTATTTGACATGACTGTCAAATTAATGGTAAATACAAAAATAGATGAAAACAGCTAGTAGGATGTATGAATTGAATGCAAAAAGGTATATTGTAAAACAAATTGTGGATATACAAAAGTTGTTTCAGGCTGGAGCTGATAGTTTGTAATAATGCAAAGAATACATAAGCACAAATATTTACATATGCATAATGTATTTACCAGTATTAGTGGGGTTTTTTGTTTGTTTGTTTGTTTGTTTTTGTTTGTTTGTTTGTTTTGTTTTGGGGGGTTTTTTTTGTTTTTGGGTTTTTTTTTTTTTTTTTTTTTTTTTGTTGTTTTTTTTTTTAAATGCCTGTACTTTCTCATTTGGGAATTTTTGTCCCATTTGTATAATGCTAAAAGATCAGTGTTTAGGAATTTCCATTGGGAAGGGTCCTTATGACGGACCTGATTTGAAGTAAAAAAAAAACCATTGTTCATATTCATTAGAACAATAAATTCAGAAATTTCATTTTGACCAAAACTCAAAAATAAAATTATTGAGCAATTAGTTTCATATATACCAATATGTTCAGTGCATGCTCCATAATATGGAATAGAATCTAGCTGATGTAACAATAGACTTTGATTTTACAGAATATTGAAAAGCAAATTGTATGATTATTTTATTGTTAATTAATCAACACTGACAGTTAGTGATAGAGCATGCTAGAATATAAGCAGCATGCAGATAGTTTTTAATAATATTAAGCACAGCATCAAGCCATGTAAGGTTAAACTAGTTGACGTAATTAAAGATTACCAATTCTCCCCTTATGATTGTGAAATATCTAAGTGCGGGACCAAAAATTGCAAAACAATTCTTTTACGAGTAATTTAACCAAACATACCTTTCATACGCATAGTTTTGACCATTTGAATTGTAAGAGTTCAAATATTGTGTACGGTATTGAGTGTTCACTCTGTGGGTTAATATATGTTGGAGAGACAAAGGGACAACTCCGTACAAGAGTATCAGGTCACAGGTCCAAAATAAATTGTGGTGGAAACCAATTACTCTATCGCCACTTCAACCAGCCTGACCACTCTATTCTCTCAATGAAAATTAGAATTATAGAAAAAATATATCAACCCACAAACAATGCCAATTTGAGCACTCCTTTTCGTCGGAAAAGAGAAGAATACTGGATAAGACGTCTCGGCACTGCTTCGCCCTATGGATGCAATGACAATATTAGTAGCATTGGTAATCTCACTAGTCCTGCGTGTCAATCAGTTAACGTACTCGGTTTATTCAACAAAAGCCAGAGGAGGCATCGAAGTCATGGTACACGCAAATACAACATACCTGAAATACATAATATTTCCTTTGATGCTCTTTTTGCCATTTATAAATAAACCTTTGGGCCTTCATCACATTCGTACAAAACTTTATTCTATTTCACTCAGAAAATTACACAAGTTGTACGTATCGTCCAGACACCGTATATTTACTGATATAAGCTCTGCAGAGTATAGACTAGATGGCATTATTATGGACATATCGACCGCTAGACTTTTTCGTCCCGTCAAGTCCGATATTTCTATGGAAAAATCTAATCGCCCTTTCATCAAAATTAAATTTGCAAATAAAGGTATTGATTATTTAAATTTCGGCCAAATTTTAAATCATAAGTCTGTTTTAGAGAAAATACCTCCATATTTCAAAAACAAAGATCCGCCATGTATTTCCTATAGCTACACGCCATCAGTTGCATCCAAAATTTATAATTACAAAGGGTTTCTACAGTGTCTTGATCTTAGCAACTCTGCATGCCATTCTCAACCGTGTGCATGTTCCTCATCTAATTTCGTATATTCTCCTTGTGGCCATGTCATTACTGGTGATCTCGATATAGTTAAAAACACTAAATTAAGAGAACTTTTACTTAAAGGTCCAAAATACAGAGAACCCAGATCATTCACATGGAGCCAAAATTTTGAGAATATTATGAACTGCTGTGAGGAATATGCCACACGATGGGCAAAAAGAGAGGAAGTACAAGTCGACACTCTTTCGGAATGGATAAAATCTATTGCAGTACTGCTGAGATCAAAAATTAGAAAATTACAAGGTTCTGTAAACACCAGATTCGAATCTATTTTTAAAGATCCTGATGTTGTCAGAGAATTTACCTTCCTCCAAGAACATTATATCATTACACCAGCAGATAAAGCATCTAATAATTATACATTTACTTGTAAGAAATATTACTTTGACAGCCTAGTGAAAGAATTAGGATTAAATTCAACTCCAGGAAATCCTACTTATACTCTCACGAACTTTTCGGTTTCGGAAGTACTCGAGAATCATAAATCTGTCCTCAATACGTTTAGTATTGACTCAAATAAATTGAATTTAGAACTTCCATATTTGTCTGTATTCCAAAAATGCACAAAACTCCGTACAAACAACGCTTTATCGCTGGTTCCTCGAAGTGTTCCACAAAATCTGTATCGATGCTACTCACAAAAAATATTATCAGAAATTAAATCTGGCCTTCATAGATATTGCGAAACAGTATATTCCAGAAGTGGAATTAATCAAATGTGGATCCTTAAAAGTTCAAAAGAGTTGTTAGAACATCTAAAATCAAAAAGTTTTACTAAAATTCACTCCATCAAGTCTTTTGACTTTTCGACTCTGTACACAACGATCCCTCATCAGAAATTAAAAGACAGATTAGCGGAAATTATTCAAAATGCATTTACTAGTAAAAACGGAAGCCGCAAATTCAAATATATAGTAATAGGCCACGATAAAACTTACTTTGTTAGGGAAAATTCTGATTCCAAAAATAAATACACTGAAACAGCTGTCATTCAGATGTTGAACTTTCTGATCGATAACATTTTTGTGGTGTTTGGAGGTAAGGTTTTTCAACAAATTGTCGGCATTCCAATGGGCACTAACTGTGCTCCGCTTCTGGCTGACATATTCCTTTATTCATACGAAGCTGAGTTCATTCAGTCTTTGCTTTCGCAAGGAAAAAAACAATTGGCTCTTGGCTTCAATTTTACTTACAGATATATAGATGACTTGCTTTCAATTAATAATCCTTCATTCGCGGATTACCTTAGCATCATCTATCCAAGTGAACTGGAGGTCAAAGAAACCACAGAAACTAGTAATTCTACTTCGTATTTAGATATTATGTTGTCTTTCGACATTAATGGTCAATTGAACACCTCACTCTATGACAAACGTGACGATTTCAATTTCGCTATCACAAACTTTCCTTTCATAAGTAGCAACATTCCATCATCGCCCGCATACGGCGTATTCATATCTCAGTTAATACGTTATTCCAGAGCACGTTCAAATTACAATGACTTTGTTCTGAGGGCTAGGCGACTTTCAGTTAAGCTGCTCAACCAGGGTTATATATGTGCTAGACTAGCATCGTCAAAGAGGAAGTTCTACGGTCGTTACGAGACTCTTATTACTCCATATCATATCTCGTTATCCAGACTTTTAAATGATATTCTGGACTGAGACCGATTCCGATCACTTTACACAGATTTGACACCTTCTATACTAGAAGGTTACCTACTTCGACTTCTCCATATATAGATACATATGGAATTCACACGATTTGACTCTTTCTACGGGGTATATGTGACGGGTGTTGCTAGCAAGCAGGAGATGCTCACTCTCCCCGGGCACCTGATCTCACTCCATCACAGGGGTTCACGTATGCTCTTCAAGTAGACATATTTTGTTATTTTCCATTTGTTTTTCATTTTCACTGATTTTGTATGTCCTATGGTTTCATGATTTTTGGACTTGTGGTTTGGATTTATCCATCATCTTTACATTGAAGTACAGGGCGGTTAGGTAGGGTGAATATTCAAAATCACAGGCATTAAATGTTGCAGTACTAGATGCAACATCTAAAGCATAGGATATTCTAGAATATAAGCACCATGCACATTCATGTAGTTTGAAATAATATAATGCAAGACATCAAAGCACAGGGTGGTTAGGTTGGGTTAATGTTCAAAATGACAGGTAATTGTTGCAGTATAAGATGCAGAAAAACCAAAACATCAAAGCACATGTATAGTTAGGTATGGTGTAACACATAACATTCAAAATGATGACAGGTAAATATTGCATGGAGTATAAGATATGGCAAAGAATCTCTTTAATTAGTAAAAGTAATCCATCAAAGGTCTGTAAGAAAAAAGAGGAGTTACTGGCTCAGTTATGTGGCAGAAGTCACCATGGAGCTATACAATACATGAATATAAATAATATACTAGAACATATAACACATTACAAAAATATTTGATTGTAGTGCAATTACGATACCGACTTAGGACGGTCATTTAATTTGACAAAAGCCAAACAAATGGTGTGGTTAACCGGTTTAAGGGTCCACCTTCCCACTCACCGTAACAGCAGGACCATCAAAGGACGTACATTTAAAAATTTATAAATAATCCTTCATGTAAAGAACAAGGGTCAACAGGTATCGCATATTGAGAGGTCATAAAAATATAAACACGTAAGGTACTGTAAAACACATAATGGTATAAAAATATATGCGACATCAACATGATAAACCGTGCTCTGCCAGTCTGAAAGCGAGATAAGACCCTAGATCTGTAGGAGTCCCGACTAACAGTCAGAGGGGACGAGGTTCAGGACCATGTCTCCTATGAAAGAGGTTTGGACAAGGCCCGTCATATAGTCCCCACCGCCCTGTTAGTCAGCGTGCAACATTCAAGTAAAAGTCTGCATAAGGCTGTAGAGGGGCCAAATACAAGACCTATAGTCTTTTTAATGATCTCAATATCATATTGTCTATTTAGAAGACGTATGACTATTTTATTACATGATGAAATAACGTTATCGGAGCCTTTTACTTTCCTTAATTTATATACGAGATCACCGTAAAAATTAGGATGGGAAATTCCATTGGATACATACTGTTGCAAAGAAATATTTCCAAATTTAGATAGAGTTCTGAATAAGATCTGAAGAATTTGCTGAATGTTTTTCTTAGCTTGTGATATCTGTAACCCTGATTTAAAAGTTTAGTAGTAATTTGTAAATTTCGTTTATGAAAGTCCAAAATATCGGTGAAGCCTCTGACAAATCGAACTAATTGAGATATATAGATACCATATGATGGGAGTTGAGGGACATCGCCATCCAAGTAAGGGAAATTTACAATAGGAAATCCAAAATCCTCACGTTTATCATAAATATTAGTATATATTAGGTGGTTGATAATTTTGATGTTTAAATCTAAGAAAGGTGTAGATTTATCTCAAGTATTAGCTTTATTCAATGTGAGCTCTGGTGGATATATTTCTGATATAAATTGTTCGAATTCAGGGTTGTCGATAACCAAAATGTCATCCCGATATCTACAAGTATTATTAAATTTGTCAATGAGGTCAAAACGTTTTGATTTTTGAATAGAAACCATAAAATCCCTCTCATAACAATAAAGAAATAAATCTGCTATCAGAGGCGCGCAGTTAGTACCCATTGGAATCCCAACTATTTGTTGATATATCTTGCCATCAAATTGCACAAAAATATTATTCATGAGAAAATCTAGTGCTTTACATAATTCCTTGCAAGTCCAGTATTTATATGAAGTATATTGTTTGTTGGAAAAGAATCCGGAGTTATTGGAAGTACATATGTACGTTTTAGATTCTCTGTGAAAACACCATTTTATAAGAGACAGCAACTTGCTTTTAATCAAATCATGAGGCAGAGAGTTTGTCTATAACTTCATGAGAATTATTAAAGGTATATTATATATGTTTATGTTTATTTAACCTAGTAATACTTAATATACACCACATGCGTAACTTGATCAATACTCTACGATAAGGGGAACAACCTCTCATGTGAGAGTGAGATAATTATGAGTACTTGTCTGTCAAGCTGTCAAATGCAAAATTTCCCATCCTGTCAATACCATTGAAATTGCCTTGGTCAAGCCAGTTTATTGAGGATTACGGAAATTTAATCACATTATTTTTCAAGCATCTATGAAAAATAAACATGACATTGTAATTACTGTAGCTGTAGCTTCCTTTTTAATCCGCCATAACTGTTAAATGTTAGCGGAACAATCATACATTCGCGTTTTGACGTCGTTTTGGAAGGTGTATAGATATTTCAAAGGAATGGAAATTGAAACCGGAAGTAGCGTTTAACCGTTCAAGAAAGTTAACTCTTGTGAAAAAAAGATGGCTGTTGTAATACTGGATTTTGGCAGTTTTTATTAAAATCTATCAAGGTAGACGGCATGAATTAAAAGTCTGATGTTACTTCTCTTGAAAAAAATATTAATTCTTTTGTCGTAAATCATCCACCTTTAATTTGTATGTTTAATGTAAACAAGTTTACAACATGTGTAGATATCGCCACTAGTGTTTCTTGTAGCTGGTTTTCATTCTGGAAAGTCACTTTAGATGTCACCACTTGTAATTTCCACGCTAATATATATATATAGGGTTTAAGCAGTTTTCACCGGTCATTCTCGTTATACGCCAGGTGCGGCAACCCTATATGTAGTCCTGACAAACAGATAGTTTCTGAAAATTGATCACTATTTATAACATTATATGATCATTTATTACATTGTCGTTCACGTTATACGTTGGTGATATATATATATATATATATATATATATATATATATATATATATATATATATATATATATATATATATATATATATATATATATATGTATGACTAGATATCTGACGACAAACTATTTTAGCGTCAGATTATTTCCTGTATTTAGGGGGTTCAGGTGAAACTTTCAACCTCAAATATCTGCATTTTAATTATGCAGAATTACAAGTGCTTGGAATAACAAACCAAGTGCACTTTATTTCATCAAAATCCATTGAGTAGAAATGAAGTTATCGCTATTTTTATCTCGCATATTGTACTGAAATTTGTAATCAATTGGATTGTTGCTGAGCCAGAATTTTATTTCTACTTTCATTTATTTTTGAAATAAGACAGAGCTTACAGTGAGGTGCAGTCGTAACATAACATTATGTTAACGTCGCGTTAACGTGAAGTTTGTTTTCCTCGTGCGCTCAGGACTGCTGAGCACACGCGTTTGCGTTAACGCAGATTTCCACGTGAACTTAATTTCGAGACCGCGTGAACGCGCTTGATCGCCGCGTTAACGCGTTTGACTGCCGCGTGAACGTGTTTGACAGCCACGTTCGCTTGCGTACAACTTAAAACTTGTATTAACATGTTCATATAGAAGGTTTTCAAGGAAAATCGATATATGCATTGTACATTCAAATATAAAAACATATTAATGTCTAAGTAAAATATTTACAATTAAATAAAACCCTTCCAAGAAAAGGAATGAATTCTAAAAATATTGAACGCAATTTCCGAACATTGACTTGAATGAAATTTATTCTCCTTTTAGAATAATAATAATAATAATAATAATAATAATAATAATAATGAAATAAAAATTAATAAATATAATAATAATGATGATAATTATTATTTTCATATATTATAGAAAACAGCTTAATTAAAAATAATAATAATGAATAATAAATAAGAAATATATGTAAATACACAAATAAATTAGTTGTAAATGAATAACCAAATAAGAAATAAAAACATAAATAAACTAATTAAATATAAGTAAATAAATGAAATTAGAATCTAATCATGCTAGTATAAACTGACGAAGTGTTATTCATAAATACCTTATTGCATGTCTACGCGATAATTTTCTTTGTTGTATTACATATAAAATCCTTAATGTAGGGTTACATTTTAACATTACATTTTATACACGTTTTTATGGCGACATTCGCGGTAATTTAATGAGATCCATTTGATTTTCTCCATCCGTATTGCATAGAGAATTACAAATATACATGTAGACATGTGAACGTGCGACTGGACCGAGCGCACGCGGGAATAAATCGCGTTCACGCGAAATCGCTCCCGCGTTAACGCGAGGAGCGCACGCGCGTCCGGTCGAGCAGTCCTAGCGCGTGTGCTAAAGCAGTCCTCGTGACCGCTTTTTGCGTTAACGTGCATGTTATGTTAGGACTGCACCCATCTGTAGTTTTCTACTCTGTCTTGTGCCTCTTCAAGACTTAGATAGTTAAGCGACGGAGTTGTTTCTGGTTCAATTTCTAGGTCGGCACTTATGGAAATGATGTCGGAAAGGTTAATTACCAGTTTATCTATGGTGAAAGTGTGTCCTTTAGCAGACTGCTGAAATTTTACATTTGGTCCTTTTGACTGCAAAACTTGCTTTCTAAACCGTAACTGCACCACAACTGCATCTCTGAATGTATTGTTGGAAAGAGTACCTTGGTTTTTGATGATTTCGTCTTCGTTTTCCCATAGCCCACCTACCTCATTAGGTTTCCTTGTTAAATTTACCTTTTGGGTGTAATTTTTACCTTCTTGGGCGTGTTCTGTTTTTGTCTGGATCTTAAAAGGGCAAGTTTTCTTTCAAATAATTTCTGCTGTTTCTCTTTGAATGCATTCTGTAATTTAGGAGTATTTATTGTAGCATCATCAATGATTTGATTTCGTTCACACTCAGACATTGAAGACAGCCAGTGGTTTGTGTGGTTGTTCGACCACATTATGACAGACTCATATGCTACAGTGCTTGCATTTTGCTTGGTTCGAATTAAGATATCCAACTGGGCAAAGTCTCTTTCAGAGCAAGTATTTGTTATGGATACATTTGAGCTCTTTCCTGCTCGAATACAGATGGCGCAAAGAACTTACCACCAGGGAGCTGATCCTTAGCCTGCCCCTCAATGATCAAGAGCATGCCACCACAGATCAATTCTAAAGCCGTCTGTGTGTAAGTCTCAAATGATGGGTCCTCAGTCTCTTTAAAAACAGAGTCGTATATGTCATCAGCATGCACCGAACTGTCATCAAACACGGAACGACCCGAAAGCAAAGAATGAGAATTTTGTGAAAATTCTTCCAATTTGGTCTTAAGGTGCCGGAGCACTGGGTTAAGCTCAAGAACATTAGCAGCTTTTTCCACAAGACGCCAGAGGGGCCAGTTATAAGCTTGTCTACTATTCCAAGAGCTCTCAGACCACCGAGAACACTTTTCTCTCTTACGTCGAACATAATTCTTTTAAGCATATCATTGGGAAGCACTTGTCAACTTCTGTGGCCATATTGACAAAGATGTGCATTTTACAAAAATATGAACTTGTAGAACTTATTTGACCTTGCGTCTCTTGATCCAAGTTATCCCAATTATCAACGACTTCCGGCATAAGGGTTTTTTGAGCTCTTCAAGTTGACGATTGAACACCGGATTTGTGGATCCTTGGGCAGACATTGTTGGAATAGATGTTGTCAATTTTGAAATAATTTCATTCTTGTCAGCATCACTTGGGGAGATGCAATCCGCAAACTCCTGAATTTGACTTTAGCATTCTTCAAAAAGCGCTTTTGCGCTCCCTGACCCTACCTCTGACAACCCAAGTGACAATGTTTGACCTTCCAAAGTTGTCACCTGGAAAGACTGATAATGTCGGTGAAACTTCGTTGTACCATCCTGGTGTAGGCAGTTGACTGTGTGCAGGTCATCGCTGCTGGTAGAGACCAGCATCATCCCTGCTAGCTTGCAGCTAGATAATACGTTTTGCCCGAGTTACAAGCCTGCCCTTGACACAAGTGCTTGGGAGTCTGTCTAATGACTTACCTGCGAGATTACGCACCACGGTTTGAATTACAGTATGTACTTTGCTTTGGCTCAACCCACACTCCGTAATTAATGCCATAATTGTTTGTCTTAGTTCGTTCGTATACTGACCGTCGTAATATAGTGTGAGAATAGGGTCTTCTAATAAGATGTTCATTTGTTCTAAGTGTCGTATGGCTTCTTGTTTCCACTTTCAAATCACAGACAGCACTTTCACTCTCATTCATTTCATCTTTTTGTTTTGCTTTGTGTCTACACACCTTTACCAGCAACTTTCCTTTATCTTTCAGTGCACTCTCAAGCTCACTTTCTTTCATTTCTAACTCACTAGCTTTCTCTCTCTTCTCTTCTTTCAACATCTCAATTTCTTGATTTTGAGCTTCGATCTTTTCCTCCCTGCGTTTGATTGTGTGTGTGTGTGTGTGTGTGTGTGTGTGTGTGTGTGTGTGTGTGTGTGTGTGTGTGTGTGTGTGTGTGTGTGTGTTTCTGGTGCATAACTGTTTGTGCTTCTCTTTCATTTCTACTAAATCTGAAGTCCCACTTTCCAATCTTTCTTTCAGTGACTCGTACTTCTTTTGCCAACTTTCACACTCCCTTTTCAGTTTCGTTTTCTCATTACAAGATTTCAACAGTGACCCATGCTTTTCATTTACAACCACTAACAACTTCAGCAACATGTCAACTTTGCGTTCATATTGCATGATTTGAGCTTCCAAAATTTCAACATTTTCTACAGATTCACCATAATTTCTCTTAAGCTCTCTATTTTCGTTCATTACATATTTTGTTCTTTCTAGCAATACATTCATTTTGTATTGTTTTAAAATCATCCAACTCTGCCATGCCTTGTACCCGACCTAATGGTAATTTGAATTCATCGGCTAAAAGTTTATCGATCTCAGTCTGCTTTTTGTTTCGTTTCAACAATCTCAGTTTTTGGTCAATAGCGGAAATTTTGACCTCAACGAAGACACATTGCATTCAGGAAACAAGTTTCTTTGTTCAGCATTTTTGAGAACTTTGAATGTTGCCTGTCTGTTGTATTTCTCAAAAATTCTTATGATATCTGCATTTGTCAGTGAAACCTTTCTGTCGGCATAGTCAGGTCTGGATTTTGGTGCTGTTTGATTTACAATGAACACAGTATATGCAATACAATTTCTCAATCAAACTTACTTATTTATATTCACAATAGTTTTGCTACGAATTGAATTTTTGACACTGATCTAGTTAGAGTACTCAAAACCATTATTTATTAGCAGTATTTAAATTTCCTGAATACAGTTCCTTGTTCAAAGTCTGAATTCACAAGAAACCTGGTGTACATGCGAGGTGCATTATACTAGTATCATGAGTATGTCAGTAAATAGTAATAATACTAATATCCACGATTTTTTTTTTCATAAAATTTCCCTGTGAATATTGGCAAAATGAAACCCTTGCAAATAAAAGACGGATATCATTTACGGTAATCTCTTCATGACATTGCAAAAATTTTCCGAATTAAATTTTCACTATTTGACTAAAATGCTGAATATCTTATGTTATTTGTTTGACCCAGGATACAGCCTTGTAGATCAGTCTATGCATCACTGTGATTCTTTTTTGATATTCTTTAAATGGCGAACTTGAAAAGGAACAGCAACACTAAAAAGATAAAATTAACTACAAAGTATACCACCGGTATTCAGATTTTCACCGACTTCAAGTTCAACCCCATCCATGATATTGATTGAAGGTTAAATGTGAATTCGGGAATATATTCAATGAAACTAAACCTCTCTTAACAAATAACAGATGACTACGGGATTTATTTCCTATTACAATCACAGACAGTTGCCCTATACCGCAGCGGCGCACCCCGTAGCGATATCGCACTAGTGGTCAGAGGAAATTCCAACTGCAAGCTTCGCATTTGATGCCTTACAACAATATCAATTCCGGGGGCTATTATGGTGTATTCAGTGTACATATTAGTCTATCCTGATGAAAAAAACATATCGAAGAATTCGATTTTCATAACGTCAGAGTCACCAAATGGCATCTTACCGTGATTTACTCCCTCCGAATCCGAAAAAGTGTAGGAAATCCCTTTCACCTTTTTACAGAAAGTCAAACTTTAATCTGTCTTGTCGATTCTAATTGGTCAATCGACTCCATTCTATTCATAGACCCTTCCGGAAACCAATCAGAAAGCAGGTACCATCGCCGTTTTTCGTGCCGAGAGCAGGCCGCGATGCAAGGTGCTGCTATACGGTTACGAAACCTTCCCGTTTTCAAATCATTGTTAAAGTCATAAAATCTCATTAAATCGCAAAATTTTTATTTGTTATTTTACTTTTGTAAATTTAAAAATTAAAAGCTTTATATAGGTATAATTGGCAATTTTATTGGGTGACCCAAATCGTTCATTTTGCTGCTGATTGCACGTACAGGCACGTGACCTGAACCCCCTACCGTATTTTTTTTTTTTTTTTTTTTTTTGCACCAGTAAGATTGGTTGACGTCATATACCATATACCTCTTTTGTTACTCTGACTTCTGCATTTATCTTCCAATTATCTTAATGTTCAATTAACGTTATTGCAGACGACCCTTGCTGTCTATACATGCGTCTGTGCTTAAATGGAATCTGTCTGCCCTTTGGTGGGTATGGGGGAGGTTCTTGCTCTTCAAATAATCTTCACTATCTTCGAATCCTTTAAAAAAACAAACCAACACCCCCCCCCCCCCCAAAAAAAAGCAAAACAAAAAACAATCCCGGCTTACCTTAGAGTTGCGTTTATCTGCATATTATTCCAAATCTAATTTGTATTACTTGCGTGCTTGACTCTTTGGTAGTCTTTTCGGCTTTTACATCTAGATCAGTATAGTAATTAAGATCCTCTTCAAATAGTTGGATTTTGACCGCCCCTGAATATTAATGAATTGATAAAGTCTAGGAGGTATAATTACTATAGTAGGTATCCAGCTTTCAAACATAAGTACATGAGAAATTAAATAAATAAATATATATATATATATATATATATATATATATATATATATATATATATATATATATATATATATATATATATATATATATATATATATATATATATATAAACCGCCTGAGAAAGCTATGCATGAGGGAAATGCACGGTTTGCTGCAGAAGCTTCATAACAATCCTAAATGTCAGTCCTTGAGTTGTAGTTGAGTAGATATTGCTGATCCTCATGTCATTCGTACCTTACTGGGCCTGGTCAGTTTTCTCTTACAACACTATGTAAATATTAGCTTCACATTAGTAATAAAAGTGGAAGTCCTTCTAATGTTCCAGATTTCCATTATAACACTATTTAAATATTGTTTCCATATAAACTATCCAATACATTTTGGAGTCACTGTCAATCCACAGTAAACGACGCTTACGATACTGTCTGTAGAAGTAACTAAACGAAGATAACTTGTGTTATGGGACTAGGGCATTCACAAAAATTGATAGATTGTGTTATTCATGGACAAACAATATAAATCTAGGTACCCATGAAGCTTCTCTTATTAGGGGTAGTAACAACATATGGAGTATATTTGCCAACATTAATTTCACTAAAAATTTGAAGATAAGCAAATTAATATTTCTGAACTTTTAATTAAGGTAGATCCATAATCGTAAATTTCTTTGTCACACAAGTCTGTCTTCAACTATATTTTGTACATTGATGTCTTATTAAATAAAAACAACAACAACAAAAAAACCCCTGATAGATAACAGTACGTTTTATTCCTATGATGACTGCGGAATAAATGTACCCTCGGCACTTAGTCAAGCAATTTGAGATACTTGTAAATGAATGCAAGAACTATAAAAAAAATTCTTCAATACTATTCAATATACATAAACACTTTCTTGCCTTAATTTCTTTGAACTCCATCATCTTGTTACCAACATATAATGAACTGAATTACATCTTAAAATATACCATAAATTTGCCATTTTATGTACCCCCTACCTCTAATAAAACTGACTCGAAGATGCACTACACTTAGGCATTTGCCATTATAAGGATATTTATCCTTTGTGCAGTTGTCTTGAGGAAAAGGACATAAGATACTAAAGACTAAAAGCCCAAGGTGTAGCGGTACTAATTTACCAGTTTTTCACAATTTGCATAGTTAATGATTTCCCAAATTCAAGCAAAAATTACAAAATGTCTAATATCATGGTGAAGTCAATAAATATACACTTATTACAAAATGTATGGCATTACTTTTTTTCAGACTGTAAGTCTAAGTAAAAATCATAATTACATCTGAATTATATGTCGGCAAAATTCTAAAATGTAATCCAGGTAAACAAATCAAGTGCCAATATACAACAACCACTAAATAACGAAATAGTTTTTCTCCTGTAGAATGCAGCTCGCTCAGATATAATGTGAATATTTAATGCCAAGTTCAACACGATTTTCGAAAAGTGACATTGATATTTTATTTCGTGGTTCGATTGGCATTTCACTCAATTTCACAATATGGCATCTACTTTCTTGACCTATGGTAAAATGCTTTCTATGATAAATAAATATAGAACATATATACCATTTAATGTTGTGCACCAGATACGCATTTCGACAACTTATACCTCTTCAGTGATGCTCGTGGCCGTATGATTGGAATTCTCATAATATATATATGTATTTGAAGAGCAGTGTTGAAACCACAGTGACCGAAAAGCGAAGCAAAGAATTTATCTAAGGACAGAGCTATATATGAGGGAGATATGTTACACATCAAACATCAACAAATCCCATTTCAATTTGTTCTTAGTTTTAGATACCACAAACTTCGAGACACAGGCGATAACATCTTGTTTAGAGATAAATGTTTGTGTCCAAGGAAATTGCCAGTACTCTTTTATTTACAGAAAAAAAAAAGAGGAGTTACTGGCTCAGTTATGTGGCAGAAGTTACCATGGAGCTTTAAAATACATGAATATAAATAATATACTAGAACATATAACACATTACAAAATGTTTGATTGTAGTGTGATTACGATACCGACTTAGGACGGCCCTTTAATTTGACAAAAGCCAAACAAATGGTGTGGTTAACTGGTTTACGGGCCCACCTTCCCACTCACCGTAACAGAAGAAGAATCAAAGGACGTACATTTAAAAATTTATAAATAATCCTCCATGTAAAGAACAAGGGTCAACAGGTATCGCATATTGAAAGGTCATAAAAATATAAACACATAAGGTACTGTAAAACACATAATGGTATAAAAATATATGCGACATCAACATGATAAACCGTGCTCTGCCAGTCTAAATGCGAGCTAAGACCCTAGATCTGTAGGAGTCCCGACTAACAGTCAGAGGGGACGAGGTTCAGGACCATGTCTCCTCTGAAAGAGGTTTGGACAAGGCCCGTCATATAGTCCTCACCGCCCTGTTAGTCAGCGTGCAACGTTCAAGTAAAAGTCTGCATAAGACTGTAGAGGGGCCAAATACAAGACCTATAGTCTTTTTGATGATTTCAATATCATATTGTCTATTTAGAAGACGTTTGACTACTTTATTACATGATGAAATAACGTTATCGGAGCCTTTTACTTTCCTTAGTTTATATACGAGATCACCGTAAAAATTAGGATGGGAAATTCCATTGGATACATACTGTTGAAAAGAAATATTTCCACATTTAGATAGAAGTTCTGAATAAGATCTGAAGAATTTGCCGAATGTTCTTCTTAGCTTGTGATATCTGTAACCCTTAGTTAAAAGTTTAGTAGTAATTTGTAAATTTCGTTTATGAAAGTCCAAAACATCGGTGCAGCCTCTGACAAATCGAACTAATTGAGATATATAGATACCATATGATGGGAGTCGAGGGACATCGCCATCCAAGTAAGGGAAATTTACAATAGGAAATCCAAAATCCTCACGTTTATCATAAATATTAGTATATATTAGGTGGTTGATAATTTTGATGTGTAAATCTAAGAAAGGTATAGATTTATCTCAAGTATTAGCTTTATTCAATGTGAGCTCTGGTGGACATATTTCTGATATACATTGTTCGATTTCTGGGTTGTCGATAACCAAAATGTCATCCAGATATCTGCAAGTAAAAGTGAACATCTCATTACCACAGTTTAAAATAGCAGTTATGTTTTGTTCTGTATCAACCTCTTCAAAGAGAAGGCTGATTACGTATGCTGTTTCTATGGATGATGGTTCGGAGAAACAGAATACTTATAAATATAAAAAATAATAATAATAACAAAACCATAAACAAAAAATAAAAAAATAAATAAAAAACAAAAAATAAAAAACCAAAACAAAAAACCGAAAAAAGGAGAGAAAGAGAACAGAATAATGTTTAAATAGAAAACTACATAATTATACCACGAAATTATGAGAAATGGGAAAAAAAAGAATTACTGGGAAAATAATTTGGATACTTTAAAAGATATTCTTAATGAAATTCGAGGTTATTGAATGATGAGGTGCACAGAGACACGTAGATTTACTGTATCTTGTATATTTACGTTATGCCTTTGTACGTATTTATGAAAATGGCACTGCAGAAATTTCCACTTCACTCAATTCAAAATGGCGCAGATGAGCATTCGACATGTATTCTTTCTGCAATTTCACGTATCGTCCTCTTGATAATGGTTTACAAAACACGTGTACCCAATTCTTCTGAATCGGAGGTCCCCTGTAGAATCCACATTCTTGGAAATCTTTTCCGCTGTTGTAGACTTCAATATGAACATTTTGTAGTCGTGTGCCTAAAATTAGGAAGACAATATACCGAATTTTTATGTGTTGAATCAAAGTAATAATATATTGAACAAAGAAGATAGAAAAATATTAAAAACCAGAAAAACTGTAATATCCACGTGAGAGATATTGAGAGAGGGATAAATAGAAAAAATGTTTGTTTGAATAGTGTTATTTACCTCTCTACCTGTATGGTCTATTTATCCATGGAATGTTTCTACAAAGATTTGTAAATGTGTTGCTTTATGATTATTTTGGACTTCCAGGTGAATGGAATGTAGTATAGGAAAAACAACACATCAGCGCCCCCCCCCCCCCCTCTCTCCACACACACACACACACACACACACACGCAAAGTACCAATGTCTGAATCAAGTCGGTCGTGGCTACCCGTATATTTTACAAAAAAATCGTTCTGCCGGCTATTAAATGTTCCCATACTACCTTCTGTTGTAGATGGTAGTGTAAAATCGTAGCATAAGCTACAAAAGAAATGTGTTAACGCTGAATAAAGTAATAAACATGTATTCCATCATTTCCCATATTAACACTACTGATACGCACAGAACACTGAACCGCCTAACTCAATCGGTTAAGTGCTTTGTTCTTAGTCAGGAGGTCACTATGTTCTAGAACCGCCAGAGGTTCGCCAGTGTGTCCTTTGGATGAAGAAACATTTTAACAGAATAGGACACGGTAGCCTTGTCACGTAAATGATTCCTCAGTGCTTTGTATGTGTTCGTTTCATAGGTATACATTTCTATGCATTGCACAAGGAAGGTGCCGTCACCATTTAAAGGCAAAAATCTTTGCGGGAGGTTAACAGGAATCAAAAAGACTGACTTTTTAAAAATTAATTACTGTAGTAATCTTTCGCATATCTTGACGGAAGCAAGCGAACTTCAATAATCCAATATGCATCTCCAAGATCAACTTTCCACCAAGGTCTGTCATCAGCATGAGTATGAATTGTATTACTAAGATTCCCATCAACAGCAGCGGCAGCATCTAACAGCTGATAGGTAGACGATTGTGTTGCGGGCTTACCAAAAGCAACATTCCTTAAAACTGAATAAACAATTTGAATAAAACATTGTAAAAGTAATCATTTGAAGATGTTTTAGTTTTTGAAAATATTACTGATATTTACAAAAGTTTACGTTACACGTCGTTTTATTGTCATAAATGTTTAACTCGCTGTGTTCTGACGAGGAGTGATATTTGATTCTCGGTTGTCTTGAAAATATTCTGTACAACAATTAAGTTTTGAGTCGTAGAATTAAACATTTTCATCATAAATGTGTATCTTTAAATTATATGTAAAATTTAAGTTTTCCACAGTTTAATATTACTGAAGGACTTATATAACCAAAGAGTTATGCATTCCTTCCTCCTATACATACATATAATCTATTTCAAGTTGCAATCATTGTAATCGCAGTACCCATTCTCCAATCGCCACATTTCTCTCACTTATGATTTTCAAGTTATAACAATTCTTCTGCAAGAAGTCAAGGTCAAAGGCTACCTTTAACATTAATACTTGTATGCAATTTTAATTCATCATTCCTACAGAAACCGTGTCTCATCACTCATGGTTTTCAAGCTATAATAATTCTCGAGGAAAAGGTCAAGGTCATGGGCAATCTTTAACATTGATTCTTGAAGTTAAAGTATTTCCTTATGTGTTTTATGTTAGTTTGTCGGTTGTCAACTATAACCTTGGCTATAACTTTTGAACCATGAGGGATTGAGACTTCATATTTGAAATGCGTACTCAATTAATGAAGCCCTTTCCAATGAAACCAAGGTCCATGACCTTTTTACCTTGACAATGACCTTCATGCTAAAATAACTTTTTGGACTTTGCTGCCGCCGGGGCCATTATTGTTTTAGAGGTACAGCTTGTAATTTATTATACTTCTTCATTTATTTATATTTTTAGCTTTAGAAATACTGTATGCTAATGAAACTATAAACCAATTCAAGTTTCCCCAACGAAAAAATCAGACGGCGTATAATGGTAATTTAACATTACTAAGTATATATTATATATAAAAGATAAAAATGGATTGCTGTTAACACTATGTTGATGCAAATACCAATGAAAAAATTACTCGACATGAAAAATTGTAAGAAATTGCTAATGTAATAGATGCACTTGTAGACTTAGTAGATTTCAAAATATGAATTTCATAGATGTATTTAAGCAGTATTGCGGTGATTAGGTTCGAAATTTTTTCAGACTTTAGAAGTTGCTATCGTGGTCGATGTACGTAAAAGCTAGATATATGAAAAAATATGTATCTTATCGATTGTTTAAAGCAATGTTGTGGTCCTTCAGTGTACGGAAGAGGGTTAAATCCAATCATGCAAATATAACAACCATTTGGATATTGAGAATTCATGTGATTTTCTTTAATATAATTTGACTCGTATGACGCTTACTCCTCCCGGTCTCACGTCTATTTACTTGGGGTTCGCTTTTGTCTAAATATGACACTATACACGATACTGTCCTTTTATCCCATGGACTACGAGATATGCTTATACCTTTGGTACTTTTTGGTTTACCTTGGACTTGTAAAAACAAAATCAATATTAACAATATCTGCATGGGGGTTGCATTATTTAAATTATATTGCATAGCAGTTGACTTCTAATTTATTGTATATTAATTTATTATATATATAGTCCATCCTATTAACTGGATGAACTTATTCTAATGGATAATAGAGAAGATAGCTAATTGGGATTTATATCAGTTTTGTAGCTATTTGCTTAGCATCATACGACATTGTTTTCTTTTCGAAATGAAGAAAACTTTAAGTACCTCTAGCTCCAAGACACTACTTTGCCAAACTGCCATCAAAAGAAAGTTTCTCCTTAGACCCACGTGGAAAAACTTCTTGCAGAAAGTCCACAATATTCGACACAATTATTCCTAATCAGGACACCATCCTGCAGTGTATTTTCAGCTCACTGTACCTCTATTAACAATTTGATTCGATAATCAAAATGCTTTTTGACGTCAGATTTATAACATTTGCGCCGAACCCATTATGAGTGGTTAACATAAACAGTAAACATGTAACTAAATGACCTGCTAGCCGCTTCCTCGTCATTAAACAATTAAAGTTAGTACAATGTAGATTAATTAAGCTAATTTCGAATGTTAAATTATTTTAAAAATTTAAACCCGTTGTTCTGTTCAAATAACTTCGACAAGAAGGGATGCAGTTGCTGGCGTAAGACTTGCATGTGAAAGTGTTGTGATTGTGTAACTACAGTTACATTATGTATATGTAACCTCAACCTATCATAATGCTCTTAAAAAAATCTCAAATCCGAAAGCCAATATCAGGCAAAAAAGAAGTTTCTTGTACCGACAATAAAATTCGTGGAAATGTGACTTTGGACATAATATTTCAAATTCTGCGATGCCAACATCTTACTTTACAGTTTCTCTACTTAACTACCTGCATTTATATGGAGATGAATGTTGTTTAAAAAGTTCAGAAATAAACTGACACTACACAGAATAAGTATACCCTGCTTCTGGTAGTATTGCCATTGTGAATCCAGAGTATCGAAACCACTCCTTAGAATCCAACTAAGAAATCTGCAAGCGTTGTCTTTTCTTAAAAAAGACAGACATTTGTCATTCTGAGCACAATGTCGGAGACAGAAATGGTACTCTATGGATGTGTCATCGTATAGGATCAATGGTTCAATTGCCGCCAAGCTAACATCGAATCTTCGGTCAAACGACAGACAGCGGTCATGTTGAAACAAACCCGCATTGATATCTGAAACGAAATATTCTGGAGTAAATTGCACAATTGTTCCATGTTTATCTCATTCTTCCAGTATTGAACTTTGTGCTGTTTGATAGTTTAACATTACATCAAGATTATTTCACCTATACATGTATTGTGACCGCATCTTTCTTATGTCATCTATCTCGAGAAATTTAGACCTATGCTATGAATGCATCTGAAGCGGTAAGGGAAGTTTTGTATACCATTTCTTCAGTGATTTTGGTTTGTACCAACTTATTCGACAGACACCTGTCAGGGCAGAATTTTCTAGTCGCGAGACAAGCATCTAGAGTAATCTACTCAGGTTCTGAAATAGTGAAATATAGTAAAATATTTTTATGTAAAAATCGAGTATAGGGACATTCAATACATAAATAGCAAAGGAGATGAAAATTAAAACTTGCGACTTCTTTGTATTCCAAATCATATTTATTTGTTTTCTCCAAGAGTTGGAAATATACAAGGAAGAGAGGATTTGCCAAAATAAATATAGAACATATATACCTTTTAATTTCGTGCACCATATGCGCATTTCGACAAGTTGTCTCTTCAGTGATGCTCGTGACCGAATGATTGGAATTCTCAAAATATATAAAAATATGAAGATCAGTGTTGAAGCCAAAATGACCGAAAGGTGTACCACAGAATCTATCTAAGGACAGAGCTATGCATGGGGGAGATACTCCAGAGGACTTCAGTATACAAGCATTTGCAAATAATACTTTAATTGTACCTTACGGAACTGTCCCATTGCATGCTTAAATTTGATTTTAGAAAATTCAGAAACTTCACATGCTTCCTCCTTACATTCTTAACGGTTGATAACAAATCATTCCCACGTGAATGCTTCATATTTGCTACATTCAAAAACGCTGTGAGCACCCAATACCCATAAATGCTCCTGATGAATACAAGTGTATGTAAACGGAGCGTACTTCTGAAAAGATGAGCAAATAAAAAATGTACTCGGAATACCTGTTGTTGGTGTTTTAGTAAAATGTAACATATTATATTTTCGAAAAAAAGAGTATAAATAGCTTTAATATTTTTTGGACTTAAATATTTCCCCTTGATTAAATCGCAAACAGTCAGGTTTTATAAGTTGTCTCTATATTAGACACTATATTGTATGTGTACGATTGCTCTCTTCAAGAAATTTAAAAAAAAAAAAAAAGAAAGAAAGAAGAAAAAAAAAAAAGAATCATCGAATGTACTACATCAGTTTATATGTTCTATATTTATCAGTAACCGACATATCACGTATTTGTATAGTGTCGTCATGATTGGAACAATCTTAAAGATACTTTGAATCTCTTTTACACAGGTTACGAGAAAGTCCAGCAATACAGTATCCAGCAATAATTTCATCTTGCGTTACAAAGAACTCCTATTTATCATTCATCAAGTGAAGAAAGGAATGCTAAGAATCATCACCTACAAACAGACCTTGAAATAGAAAACCGCCGTAGTACCCTGCGTGATCAACACACATGGCCGAATCGTCAAGCAGACCAGTTAGATTCGAAATGACACTACAAGATTTTCATCTGGATGAACTTCAAAACTTTATATAATTCAGTCTTATAACACCGCTCATAACAATTGAATTTGCACTGAGGATCTTCAAAATAACATTTATTTACATACTATCAAGTTAAAATACAAAACCTAATTAAAGCATTTTAAGGAAAAGCAATGAGAACAATCAAAGAAATATTCTCAAAATGTGCGACAGAGCATAAAATATCCAGAAATTGTTTTCGGAGTAAAATAAAACCACATTTCTTTCGGCAATATTCTATATCATTTTGAGCCATTCTTTTCATAGTTCTATGCAGTCGGCAAATGTTATTCTTTGGGGTCTACGCCTTGAGGGATCTAGCGGGTAAAGAAGAAAGAACACTTCATTCCTACCAAGTTGCATAAAATTCTGTCAGCAGTTTTGTTAACAGTTAACAGACGGACGCATGAATATAAATAGAGTTTACCAGAGATTAGATTAGCTAAAATGAAAATAAATTTGCTAAATTATTTCAAGACTGTCTTGACTAGTCGTGAAACAAGAGAAAATGACGGTACGCACTCATGCGCAATTTCATTTTGTATAATTGAAATACCAGTCAGAGTAAGATTACACTTTTCTATCCTCTTTCTGCTAATAATGACTTGTTATTATTCAAATGTGT
Organism: Pteria penguin; assembly: GCA_035048485.1. NCBI lineage: Eukaryota > Metazoa > Mollusca > Bivalvia > Pterioida > Pteriidae > Pteria > Pteria penguin. The sequence goes on along the minus strand of CM068585.1, from coordinate 38,626,252 downwards.
AGATTAATAATGTAATTGGAAAAATGTTTTACCTCTTGAATACAATAGTGCAATACATATCCAGATATTCAAAAAATACATTTCAAATTTCACTTGATTTTGTTTTTCAGGAACACAGATAACACTATAACAACTTAATAACGTACTCGACACAGCTTCTCGCTTTTGAGAAGACGAGGAACCCTACATTTAATCTGTAGTGACAATATTACATCGTCTGAAGCGCATTGTTATCATCATTGCCCTCTGATTATCGTGCATGCAACATAAATATTTTCGTCATACCTCACCAAATTTTAAAGGAATATCTATATTGCCTGCATCAAATATATTTCTTTGTGTATTCCGTAAACAGTTCAAAGTGAGTTGATTGAAAAATCGATGATAGGATTCTGTTTTATTTTACAAATGCTGGTGCAATTAGTCACAGAGGACTCCATGGTATTTATACGTTATAGATTATGGACTGGCAAATACAAAACATGCTATTAAATTTTATTTTGGACGAAGGAGCTGATTTTCGCTGACAAACTTTAAAGGTTTATACCCTGGGTATCTTTCTGCCGATTAAGTAAGGCCATCCATAAAATATTATAATTTTTGCGGAATAACAACTAACTCGTCAAAATTGTAGCGACTGAAAGGCTTTTCGTCGTGTTTTGATCGAATTTAATCAACATCTATATAGGACACTAGTCAATAGCCGAAAGTGGACATACCGACAGTATATTGTTACAAACGATCATCTCTCTCAAGTCTTCCTCGGATGGATCCTGGTTCAGAGCCTGTTTAGGTGCCGTACAATATTTATCTCGTGTGCCAGTACGGTTGACGACCGAGTGACATTCTAAGATATCTGCCAGTGCCCGCTCAATAATTATCTACCCAGCATTCGGTCGAAATTTTCCTACACTTGGTCGTGTACCTGCACCTTGTCGATTTTCCAAAATATTCCGACATTTTTAAAATTTGACAAATGCCTTTAGATCTCTGAAATCTACATTTATGGTTATTATTGTATATTATATCTGCCTTTTAATGATACACTGTGCCTTTGAAGTCTCTGAACATTATTGTCTTTATATATGATTATTATAATTTTCCTAAAAGTAATTGGTCGATTATAGTTGTTTTTCGGGCGATTATTATTGGCAAAATACTATTTTAGTCATTACCATGGATTACTTCAATCATTCATTCGGTAAATATCATTTTACACGTAACATATGTCGAAATAGACAACGCCACGTACAGCAGTGAAGATATGTTGTATAAAGCTTGCTCTGGATTTTAGTACATAAATGTAAGTATACTACAATAGTTTAACAGGTCGATTTTTATTTTACGTTGCATCGAGAATATTTCACGGTTGAAATGTTTCAGCAGCAACAATAATAATAATGAGGATAATAATAATAATAATAATAATAAACCCATTTAAGTATGTTGCAAAATCTAGATCTCAGTGTTTATGTTATGTATACTTTGTAATGATGCATTTTTCACTAGCTTGAAATACAGCTGAAATATTTATCGATTAGATTTACAAAAAAACTTGTTAAACAAGATGGCTTCTTTTTTAAGTTCCAATATTCTAGCAATACTAGTCCTCCAGAATAGTTCTTTCATAATTATTTATCAAAATGTGTGCGCAATTGAGCAAACTGTCTTTAGCACTTTGAAGACCGACTGGAGTTACTCAGTTGAAGAGATGTTAAACCCGTCACCGGGAAGTCCCGGTGTCCTGTCTCTCGGATCAGACATTAATAACAGAGATGTCACGGTAAGCTTGGCACACTGAAGATCTCTCCAAACCTCGGGTGGGTCCGTTGCAATGCATCAGGCAAATGCCGTCATATGTACGTAATATAATATGGGAGTTACGAAATAATCATATGAATGCATCTTTAATAGATGCACATTGGAAAGATTCTTCCTTCTGGGAGTTAGGAATTCCTCATCCTAGAGCGTCCAACGGGAAATCAATAATTCGGTATTTGGAACAGTTATGAGGATAATTTATTTATTTAGTAATTTCATTGTTAACCTCATGATCCCAATGTCCTTCATATACAGTGTCAATATACTTTAATAAGGATAATATTAAATTCAAAAGAGCATATTCCCCCAAATGTTTGATTAACGGAAGCCTTTCTTTGCTGCTTTTTCAGCTGTATCGTTACCCACCGGAACAAAGTACAATATGAAATCTAAATACTTAAAACCTGGAGCAAACTTGTGCATTTATCTCCGATCCCTGGTCTATGCACGATTTAAAAAAAAAGCTTTCAATCAATTGACTTTTAATATATGTCATATCCTTTTGAATGAGGTAAGAAAATACGAGGTCCCTCGGCTTGTCACGGTAGACGTGTCACATAAAGATCCGTCACTGCTTTGAATAAATCCATGCTTTGGTCTAAATTTCTATGCATTACATACCATGTAAATACAATAATCTGGGTTTGGGGTAAATCAGGTATTAAACAAACAATATGTCTTTTAGAACATTTGAAATGAAAATGATCTTGGTACAGACGTACCTCTTTGATTAAGTTGTTCAGAATATAATATATCTCGAGTAGTACTTTATCATTTACAGTAGGAAAGCAATACCAATTGTCTATATCGCATACTCATATAGAACATATATCAAAATTCGGAAATATTACTTTTCAACAATATGTATTCAATGGAATTTCTCATCCCAATTTCTACGGTGATTTTGTGTACAAACTTAGGAGGGTCAAATGTTCAGATAGTCGAGTTCAAAATAGTGAAACGTCTTCATCGACGATACGACGTTTAGATAATAAGTCTTGTATTACGACCTTCTACAGCCTTATACAGATTTTTACTTGAACGCTGCATGCTGACTACCAGAGTGGTGGGGACTATATGACGGACCTTGCTGAAATCTTTTTCAGGGGAGACATGGTCCTGAGCCTCGTCCCATGTGATTGTTATGATTGTTAGTCAAGACAGTCAGCACATGTCTGGACTTGTTTCCAAATCGGCAGAGCACGGTTTACTCAAGTTGATGTGAATTTATATATTTTTGATATCTTTGTCATTCTGCATTACTATACTTCTTTATATATTTTTATGACCTCTGAATACGTACATTCTTATTATACTTATGATGCATACATCAATTATTTTCGTACTTTATTTGTAAATTGTTATATCTGGATCACTTTTGACGGATAATAGGGTAATGACGGATAATGGGGTATTGACGATAAATAGGATATTAACCAAGGCACAGGTTGAGAGAGGTTATATACAATATGTAGATCAGCGACTGAATGAGATAATCTTTGAGGCGAAATAAATTTTTCATAAACTTAAAAAAAAACCGGAAAATGTTAGGACTTATTCAGAAATTTTATTAAGCAATCTAAATTTAGAACTGATACATTGATACAAATATTGACGTACGCGTCGCAGAATTTAGAAAAGGGTAAATTCACTCGTAAACAATTACAATAGCAGAAATGAGTTTTCTTTTCCTTAGGGGGCAACTTTATCAGAAAGGGGGAACTATCAAATGGAAGAGCCGTCATAGAGATAGACAAAAACCTGAAGGAAATTGAATTTGCTGATCACCAAATATGATGTATACATACATCAAATAACAAATTATAATGCCATGATATACGCATTTACATCTGTTCACTCGCCTAGGATATAGTGATTATGCCTTGGATGTTTTGTAAACCTCAACTTTACTAAAGATTGGCGTGCATTTTGACAAAAAAGGCATACAATATGGAATAGCATTAGTACTAGTTTCCAGCCGTGTCACTCCATGCACCACTTTACAGAAAAGCTGTGCATTCAAGGACAGACAAATTACTCGATGACTGATATTTCGCCACTATTTATCGGTACCTGGGGATAAATATGTCATTAAACACAAATATAGAGCAGTTCCCTCTAAGCAAACATACACTGAAGTAATTTATATTTATTCTATATATTTATTTCTTTTTTCTTTTCTTTTTATTTACAATTTTTCCAACATACATATAGATTTGAATATCGGGATGATGGTAATTTTGTTATAGTTTTATAGTTTTTAATCTGAGATAGTTGAAACCATACAATAAGTTGTTTGGTTTTCAGATTAAAATTCCGTAACAGAAGGACCTTCATTACGATTTTCAACTATATTTAAACTACTGTTCGTCTGTTAATTGCATAACTACACGGTAATCAAATTTATATTTTATAGTGAATAATTTTTGTCTAGGATTTGTGCCTTAAAATAGTAACAATTCCACACTACACTTCAGATTTCCCCTGTTTAACCCTTTAAACATTTCGGAATGCACCCAAGGGTTTGACGGATTTCCCCCTTATATTCAGAAATACACCACATATTCTGCATTAATCATTAATATCTGTGGTATTGCCTTTGGAAACCAAAATAATCTGTAGCCACCATCCTAAGCAAACGCAATGAAATATAATATACCCCGATACACACAGGCAGTGTTAGTTTTGTACTATTCGACTGAATGTGAGCTGAACAACATTATATATACATTGTTTGTATGTTTTGTTTTGTTTTTGTTTTTTTTTTTATTTCTTTTTGGGGGTTTTTTTCATTTTTATTTTAATTTTTTTTTTTTTTTTTTTTTTTTTTTTTGTTTTTGTTTTGTTTTGGTTTTGGGGTTTTTTTTTTTGTTGTTGTTGTTGTTTTTTATTTACCTGCAGTTCGCACCAGAAGATTCATTTGAGAATTTCATTACCTTGTTTCATGTTGGATTCCCCTGTTTGAAAATAGACTGAAACTGTAAAGCGCAGTTAAGGAGGAGATAATTCTTTTTTCATTATGGCGCATTTTCAGGTCATTTACATGAATCATTCAAAAGCAACATAGAGTTGTGTCAGAGACTCGTCGATTAAAGAGGATTGGAAAATAACAAATATCTCATTTAGTAAACTTTCAATACTTTGTGTCCTCACTACTTAATATTGGCTAATGCATTCAATCCTAGCATTATTTCTTGTACCTTCGATTTAAATTGTATACTACATATGGTATTTTTGTGCAAAATACTTCTTGTCACATTCCCCTCACTAGCGGGGTCATAAGGCCTATATATACACCTTTAAGAGTATTTATCAACACGGACTGACATTTGACCTCGATATGATCAAGATACTTGTAAGCTTGTAATCAGTCAGATTAATCCTCAATGTCTCAGTTTGGTCTGGAACAACAGTACTCATACGGGAAAAAAACAGTGTTATTTCAATTATACATTTAAACATGCATGAATAATTTCATCAGAGCAGATAAAGTGTTCATCCTCTAGATCAATTCTATTCCTCCAACGAATTATAAATATATTTTGGTAAAACACACACGCCCGCATTGTATGTCATAAGGTGTCGTAGAAAGCGTCTGCCATTTTCCTATCTGAAAAAAAGCCGTTGCTGTCTAAATCTTAATGCTTGTTTATTAGAACAGACATAATATATAGTTTGGTTTGAAGAGCAAGCATCCGTGTTCGACTTCGTGGATGCGCCACAATGATAGAAAGGTTGGTTTTCTCCTGCCTTCAACTCGACAAACGAAATAATGAAAACCGTCAATCAATATACTGGTATCATTTCGTGAATGAAAATAATTTTAGTTCATGTAATACTTTAGAGTTTATTACAGACACGATGTTAACATAAATAAAGCATAGTTATTTAGTGTTTTACAGGGGTAATACTGAAATATAATGAGTCCGCCCCTGTAAAGAAACGAAATTATCCCACCCAAGGCCTTTCTTGGCACACATAACGGTAAAGAAGCAGCTTCAAATTCTCCACCTGATAACCGTACAGAAGTGTACATTTTCTTCACGCCATTTCCATTTTAATAAACAGTGTTTTACAAACACAAATATCGCCCGCGGTAGCTTTTGTAATACACGAAGATTACCAGTGCAGTGTGACTTTCTGACGATTGGACAGATAGACGTATCACCCCTGTAAAACATTATACAACAAAGTTATTGTATCAGGTTCCTGCCCACCTGATACTAGTTTTGATATCATCCATGCGTAGCCCCTTTAGTGTGACAAAAGTGACGGGGCTCCGCACGGTTGATATCAAAATTAATATCAGATGGGTAGGAACCTAATATGATAATATGTCGCGTCCTTCTCGACCAAACAAATAACGAGTATTTTGCCAGAGGTGGGATAATATTTGAATGTCAGCATTTGAACAAATCTCTACATATCATTGTAACAGATGTAGACAAAGAATAAATTTACATTTTCTAACTGTCTCATTCGTTAGTTTGATACGCTTTATGCCATTTTTGCATTTACATTGTAACGGGATCTGATACAATGTACAGGTCCTGCGGCCTACTACAAGGACCAACCCGAAACAGTTAACGATCTACCGACTTAACTTTCTGGAAACTCCGACGAGCCGACGGTGGGACCCGGAACCTGTCAGTCACGAGTCAAGTTCCGAACCGCACCATGCTGAATCCCACCAAGGGGAAGTAATACAGACAATCCTGTAAAAGTTGTTCCAGTGGTGTCGCACTTGATTTCTTATCGGACACCTGGGTACGATTCTAGCTTTAGGTACATATTTTTCTAAGAAAAATTATCATCTACCTCTTTGCTGTATTACGAAACTTTTACGAAAATTGCAGCACCATAACCTATGGGAGGATAAGATGGGCAATACAAAGTATGCATTCACACGTAAATTTTATTTCATAGTTTCCGGTGTGTCCGTAAAATAGGTCAAAATTTGTGTGCAATGCGTCATACAAGCCGTCATGTGAAACTATCAGCCGTGAGGTACAACAAAATTCTTCCCAAGTCAATCTATACTAAATCAGTTATATATACGAAATAGGTTAAGATTTAATGCGGTCTCTAACATATATATAAATTTAACAATCAGACAAATTATATTCACGTATCGTCCTCTTGATAATGGTTTACAAAACACATGTACCCAGTTCTTCTGAATCGGAGGTCCCCTGTAGAATCCACATTCTTGGAAATCATTTTCGCTGTTGTAGACTTCAATATGAACATTTTGTAGACGTGCGCCTAAAATTAGGAAGACAATATACCGAATTTTTATATGTTGAATCAAAGTAATAATATATTGAATATAGAACATAGAAAAATAATGAAAACCAGTAAAACTGTAATATTCACGTGAGAGATATTGAGAGAGGGATAAATAGAAGAAAATGTTTGTTTGAATAGTGTTATCTACCTCTCTACCTGTATGGTCTATTTATTCATGGAATGTTTCTACAAAGATTTGTAAATGTGTTGCTTTATGATTATTTTGGACTTCCAGGTGAATGGAATGTAGTATAGACAAAACAACATATTAGCCCCCCCCCCCCTTTCCATACACACAAACATGCAAAGTACCAATATTCCTGCATTTCCCATATTAACACGACTGATACGCACAGTAAAACTGAACCGCCTAACTCAGTCGGTTAAGTGCTTTGTTCTTGGTCAGGAGGTTACTATATTATAGAACCGCGGAAGGTTCGCCGCTGTGTTCTCCTTTGGATGAAAAAACATTTTAACAGAATAGGACACGGTAGCCGTGTCATTTAAATGATTCCTCAGTGCTTTCTGTGTGTTCGTCATATAGCTATACATTTCTATGCATTGCACAAGGAAGGTGCTGTCACCATTTAAAGGCAAAAATCTTTGCGGGATTTTAACATGAATCAAAAAGACTAACTTTTTAAAAATTAATTACTATAGAAATCTTTCGCATATCTTGACGGAAGCAAGCGAACTTCAATAATCCAATATGCATCTCCAAGATCAACTTTCCACCAAGGTCTGTCATCAGCATGAGTATGAATTGTATTATTAAGATTCCCATCAACAGCAGCGGCAGCATCTAACAGCTGATAGGTAGACGATTGTGTTGCGGGCTTACCAAAAGCAACATTCCTTAAAACTGAATAAACAATTTGAATAAAACATTGTAAAATTAATCATTTGAAGATGTTTTAGATTTTGAAAATATGATTGATATTTACAAACGTTTACGTTACACGTCGTTTTATTGTTATAAATATTTAACTCGCTGTGTTCTGACGAGGAGAGATATTTGATTCTCGGTTGTCTTGAAAATATTGTGTACAACAATTAAGTTTTGAGTCGTAGAATTAAACTTTTTCATCATAAATCTGTATCTTTAAATTATATGTAAAATTTAAGTTTTCCACAGTTTAATATTACTGAAGGACTTATATAACCAAAGAGTTATGCATTCCTTCTGCTTATACATACATATAATCTATTTCAAGTTGCAATCATTGTAATCGCAGTACCCATTCTCCAATCGCCACATTTCTCTCACTTATGATTTTCAAGTTATAACAATTCTTCTACAACAAGTCAAGGTCAAAGGCTACCTTTAACATTGATACTTGTATGCAATTTTAATTCATTATTCCTACAGAAACCGTGTCTCATCACTCATGGTTCTCAAGCTATAATAATTCTCGAGGAAAAGGTCAAGGTCATGGGCAATCTTTAACGTTGATTCTTGTAGACAGATCCCATTCATTAATTCTTAAGAATCTGTGTCTGTTCACTCCCTGTGTTCAAGTGATAATAGTTAAAATATTTCCTTATGTTATTTATGTTAGTTTGTCGGTTGTCAACTATAACCTTGGCTATAACTTTTGAACCACGAGGGATTGAGACGTCATATTTGAAATGCGTACTCAATTAATGAAGCCCTTTCCAATGAAACCAAGGTCCATGACCTTTTTACCTTGACAATGACCTTCACGCTAAAATAACTTTTTGGACTTTGCTGCCGCCGGGGCCATTGTTGTTTTAGAGGTACAGCTTGTAATTTACTATACTTCTTCATTTATTTATATTTTTAGCTTTAGAAATATTGTATGCTAATGAAACTATAAACCAATTCAAGTTTCCCCAACGAAAAAATCAGAAGGCGTATAATGGTAATTTAACATTACTAAGTATATATTATATATAAAAGATAAAAATGGATTGCTGTTAACACTATGTTGATGCAAATACCAATGAAAAAATTACTCGACATGAAAAATTGTAAGAAATTGCTAATGTAATAGATGCACTTGTAGACTTAGTAGATTTCAAAATATGAATTTCATAGATGTATTTAAGCAGTATTGCGGTGATTAGGTTCGAGATTTTTTCAGACTTTAGAAGTTGCTATCGTGGTCGATGTACGTAAAAGCTAGATATATGAAAAAATATGTATCTTATCGATTGTTTAAAGCAATCTTGTGGTCCTTCAGTGTACGGAAGAGGGTTAAATCCAATCATGCAAATATAACGACCATTTGGATATTGAGAATTCATGTGATTTTCTTTAATATAATTTCACTCGTATGACGCTTACTCCTCCCGGTCTCACGGCTATTTACTTGGGGTTCGCTTTTGTCTAAATATGACACTATACACGATACTGTCCTTTTATCCCATGGACTACGAGATATGGTTATACCTTCGGTACTTTTTCATTAACTTTGGACTTGTAAAAACAAAATCAATATTAACAATATCTGCATGGGGGTTGCATTATTTAAATCATATTGCATAGCAGTTGACTTCTAATTTATTGTATATTAATTTATTATATATATAGTCCATCCTATTAACTGGATGAACTTATTCTGATGGATAATAGAGAAGATAGCTAATTGGGATTTATATCAGTTTTGAAGCTATTTGCTTAGCATCATACGACATTGTTTTCTTTTCGAAGTGAAGAAAACTTTAAGTACCTCTAGCTCCAACACACTACTTTGCCAAACTGCCATCAAAAGAAAGTTTCTCCTTAGACCCACGTGGAAAAACTTCTTGCAGAAAGTCCACAATACTCGACACAATTATTCCTAATCAGGACACCATCCTGCAGTGTATTTTCAGCTCACTGTACCTCTATTAACAATTTGATTCGATAATCAAAATGCTTTTTGACGTCAGATTTATAACATTTGCGCCGAACCCATTATGAGTGGTTAACATAAACAGTAAACATGTAACTAAATGACCTGCTAGCCGCTTCCTCGTCATTAAACAATTAAAGTTAGTACAATGTAGATTAATTAAGCTAATTTCGAATGTTAAATTATTTTAAAAATTTAAACCCGTTGTTCTGTTCAAATAACTTCGACAAGAAGGGATGCAGTTGCTGGCGTAAGACTTGCATGTGAAAGTGTTGTGATTGTGTAACTACAGTTACATTATGTATATGTAACCTCAACCTATCATAATGCTCTTAAAAAATTCTCAAATCCGAAAGCCAATATCAGGCAAAAAACATTTCAAAATATGCAAAGAAGTTTCTTGTACCGACAATAAAATTTTGGGACATTTGACATTGGACATAATATTTCAAATTCTGCGATGATAACATCTTACTTTACAGTTACGCTACTTAACTACCTGCATTTATATGGAGATGAATGTTGTTTTAAAAGTTCAGAAATAAACTGACACTACACAGAATAAGTATACCCTGCTTCTGGTAGTATTGCCATTCTGAATCCAAAGTATCGAAACCACTCCTTAGAATCCAACTAAGAAATCTGCAAGCGTTGTCTTTTCTTAAAAAAGACAGACATTTGTCATTCTGAGCACAATGTCGGAGACAGAGATGGTACTCTATGGATGTGTCATCGTATAGGATCAATGGTTCAATTGCCGCCAAGCTAACATCGAATCTTCGGTCAAACGACAGACAGCGGTCATGTTGAAACAAACCCGCATTGATATCTGAAACGAAATATTCTGGAGTAAATTGCACAATTGTTTACAGTGTACTTCCATGTTTATCTCATTCTTCCAGTATTGGACTTTGTGCTGTTTGATAGTTTTACATTATATCAAGATTATTTCACATATACATGTATTGTGACCGCATCTTTCTTATGTCATGCTACCCCGAGAAATTTAGACCTATGCTATGAATGCATCTGAAGCGGTAAGGGAAGTTTTGTATACCATTTCTTCAGTGATTTTGGTTTGTACCAACTTATTCGACAGACACCTGTCAGGGCAGAATTTTCTAGTCGCGAGACAAGCATCTAGAGTAATTTAATCAGGTTCTGAAATAGTGAAATATAGTAAAATATTTTTATGTAAAAATCGAGTATAGGGACATTCAATACATAAATGGCAAAGGAGATGAAAATTAAAACTTGCGACTTCTTTGTATTCCAAATCATATTTATTTGTTTTCTCCAAGAGTTTGACAAAATAAATATAGAATATATATACCTTTTAATTTCGTGCACCATATGCGCATTTCGACAAGTTGTGTCTCTTCAGTGATGCTCGTGGCCGAATGATTGGAATTCTCAAAATATATAAAAATATGAAGAGCAGTGTTGAAGCCAAAATGACCGAAAGGTGTACCACAGAATCTATCTAAGGACAGAGCTATGCATGGGGGAGATACTCCAGAGGACTTCAGTATACAAGCATTTGCAAATAATACTTTAATTGTACCTTACGGAACTGTCCCATTGCATGCTTAAATTTGATTTTAGAAAATTCAGAAACTTCACATGCTTCCTCCTTACATTCTTAACGGTTGATAACAAATCATTCCCACGTGAATGCTTCATATTTGCTACATTCAAAAACGTTGTGAGCACCCAATACCCATAATGCTCCTGATGAATACAAGTGTATGTACACGGAGCGTACTTCTGAAAAGATGAGCAAATAAAAAATGTACTCGGAATACCTGTTGTTAGTGTTTTAGTAAAATGTAACATATTATATTTTCGAAAAAAAAAGAGTATAAATAGCTTTAATATTTTTTTGGACTTAGATATTTCCCCTTGATTAAATCGCAAACAGTCAGGTTTTATAAGTTGTCTCTATATTAGACACTATATTGTATGTGTACGATTGCTCTCTTCAAGAAATTTAAAAAAAAAAAAAAAAAAGAAAAAGAAAGAAGAAAAAAAAAAAAAAAGAATCATCGAATGTACTACATCAGTTTATATGTTCTATATTTATCAGTAACCGACATATCACGTATTTGTATAGTGTCGTCATGATTAGAACAATCTTAAAGATACTTTGAATCTCTTTTACACAGGTTACGAGAAAGTCCAGCAATACAGTATCCAGCAATAATTTCATCTTGCGTTACAAAGAACTCCTATTTATCATTCATCAAGTGAAGAAAGGAATGCTAAGAATCATCACCTACAAACAGACCTTGAAATAGAAAACCGCCGTAGTACCCTGCGTGATCAACACACATGGCCGAATCGTCAAGCAGACCATTTAGATTCGAAATGACACTACAAGATTTTCATCTGAATGAACTTCAAAACTTTATATAATTCAGTTTTATAACACCGCTCATAACAATTGAATTTGCACTGAGGATCTTCAAAATTACATTTATTTACATACTATCAAGTTAAAATACAAAACCTAATTAAAGCATTTTAAGGAAAAGCAATGAGAACAATCAAAGAAATAATCTCAAAATGTGCGACAGACCATAAAATATCCAGAAATTGTTTTCGGAGTAAAACAAAACCACATTTCTTTCGGCAATATTCTATATCATTTTGATCCATTCTTTTCATAGTTCTATGCAGTCGGTAAATGTTATTCTTTGGGGTCTACGCCTTGAGGGATCTAGCGGGAAAAGAACAAAACGTAAAAAGACCATGGACACTTCATTCCTGCCAAGTTGCATAAAATTCTGTCAGCAGTTTTGTCAATAGTTAACAGACGGCCGCATGAATATAGAGTTTACCTGAGATTAGATTAGCTAAAATGAAAATAAATTGGCTAAATTATTTTCAGACTGTTTTCACTAGTCGTAAAACAAGAGAAAATGACGATACACACTCATGTGCAATTTCATTTTGTATAATAAAAATACCATTTAGAGTAAGATTACACTTTCTATGCTCTTTCTGCTAATAATGACTTGTTATTATTCAAATGTGTAGATTAATAATGTAATTGGAAAAATGTTTTACCTCTTGAATACATTAGTGCAATACATATCCAGATATTCAAAGAATACATTTCAAATTTCACTTGATTTTGTTTTTCAGGAACACAGATAACACTATAACAACTTAATAACGTACTCGACACAGCTTCTCGCTTTTGAGAAGCCGAGGAACCCTACATTTAATCTGTAGTGACAATATTACATTGTCTGAAGCGCATTGTTATCATCATTGCCCTCTGATTATCGTGCATGCAACATAAATATTTTCGTCATACCTCACCAAATTTTAAAGGAATATCTATATTGCCTGCATCAAATATATTTCTTTGTGTATTCCGTAAACAGTTCAAAGTGAGTTGATTGAAAAATCGATGATAGGATTCTGTTTTATTTTACAAATGCTGGTGCAATTAGTCACAGAGGACTGCATGGTATTTATACGTTATAGATTATGAACTGGCAAATACAAAACATGCTATTAAATTTTATTTTGGACGAAGGAGCTGATTTTCGCTGACAAACTTTAAAGGTTTATACCCTGGGTATCTTTCTGCCGATTAAGTAAGGCCATCCATAAAATATTATAATTTTTGCGGAATAACAACTAACTCGTCAAAATTGTAGCGACTGAAAAGCTTTTCGTCGCTTTTTGATCGATATTTATCAACAACTATATAGGACACTAGTTGATAGCCGACAGTGGACATCCCGACAGCATATTGTTACAAACGACCATCTCTCTCAGGTCTCCGTCGGATGGATCCTGGTTCAGAGCCTGTTTAGGTGCCGTACAATATTTATCTCGTGTGTCAGAACGGCTGACGACCGAGTGACATTCTAAGATATCTGCCAGTGCCCGCTCAATAATTATCTACCCAGCATTCGGTCGAAATTTTCCTACATTTGGTCGTGTACCTGCACCTTGTCGATTTTCCAAAATATTCCGACCTTTTGAAATTTGACAAATGCGTTTAGATCTCTGAAATCTACCTTTATGGTCAGTATAGTATATTATATCTGCCTTTAAATGATACACTGTGCTTTTAAAGTCTCTTAACATTATTGTCTTTATATATGATTATTATAATTTTCCTAAAACTAATTGGTCGATTACAGTTGTTTTTCGGGCGATTATTATTGGCAAATTACTATTTTAGTCATTACCATGAATTACTTCAATCATTCATTCGGTAAATATCATTTTACACGTAACATATGTCGAAACAGACAACGCCACGTTCAGCAGTGAAGATATGTTGTATAAAGCTTGCTCTGGATTTTAGTACATAAATGTAAGTATACTACAATAGTTTAACGGGTCGATTTTTATTTTACGTTGCATCGAGAATATTTCACGTTTGCAGTATTTCAGCAGCAACAATAACAATAATGAGGATAAAAATAATAATAGAAATAATAAACCCATTTAAGTATGTTGGAAAATCTAGATCTCGGTGTATATGTTATGTATACTTTGTAATGATGCATTTTTCACTAGCTTGAAATATATCTGAAATATTTATCGATTACAATTACGAAAAACTTGTTAAACAAGATGGATTCTTTTTTAAGTTCCAATATTCTAGCAATACTAGTCCTCCAGAATAGTTCTTTCATATTATTTTCGAAATAATTATTTATCAAAATGTGTGCGCAGTTGAGCAAACTATCTTTAACACTTTGAAGACCGACTTGGCCGGTGTTACTCAGTTGAAGAGATGTTAAACCCGTCACCGGGAAGTCCCGGTGTCCTGTCTCTCGGATCACACATTAATAACAGAGGTGTCACGGTAAGCTTGGCACACTGAAGATCTCTCCAAACCTCGGGTGGGTCCGTTGCAATGCATCAGGCAAATGCCGTCATATGTACGTAATATAATATGGGAGTTACGAAATAATCATATGAATGCATCTTTAATAGATGCACATTGGAAAGATTCTTCCTTCTGGGAGTTAGGAATTCCTCATCCTAGAGCGTCCAACGGGAAATCAATAATTCGGTATTTGGAACAGTTATGAGGATAATTTATTTATTTAGTAATTTCATTGTTAACCTCATGATCCCAATGTCCTTCATATACAGTGTCAATATACTTTAATAAGGATAATATTAAATTCAAAAGAGCATATTCCCCCAAATGTTTGATTAACGGAAGCCTTTCTTTGCTGCTTTTTCAGCTGTATCGTTACCCACCGGAACAAAGTACAATATGAAATCTAAATACTTAAAACCTGGAGCAAACTTGTACATTTATCTCCGATCCCTGGTCTATGCACGATTTAAAAAAAAAAGCTTTCAATCAATTGACTTTTAATATATGTCATATCTTTTTGAATGAGGTAAGAAAATACGAGGTCCCTCGGCTTGTCACGGTAGACGTGTCACACAAAGATCCGTCACTGCTTTGAATAAATCCATGCTTTGGTCTAAATTTCTATGCATTACATACCATGTAAATACAATAATCTGGGTTTGGGGTAAATCAGGTATTAAACAAACAATATGTCTTTTAGAACATTTGAAATGAAAATGATCTTGGTACAGAAGTACCTCTTTGATTAAGTTGTTCAGAATATAATATATCTCGAGTACGTAGTACTTTATCATTTATTGACAGTAAGAAAGCAATAACAATTGTCTATATCGCATACTCGCGGGAGAAGGGAATTCATATAGAACATATATCAAAATTCCGAAATATTACTTTTCAACAATATGTATTCAGTGGAATTTCTCATCCCAATTTCTACGGTGATTTTGTGTACAAACTTAGGAGGGTCAAATGTTCAGATAGTCGAGTTCAAAATAGTGAAACGCCTTCATCGACAATACGACGTCGAGACAATAAGTCTTGTATTACGACATTCTACAGCCTTATACAGATTTTTACTTGAACGCTGCATGCTGACTACCAGAGTGGTGGGGACTATATGACGGACCTTGCTGAAATCTTTTTCAGGGGAGACATGGTCCTGAGCCTCGTCCCATGTGATTGTTAGTCAAGACAGTCAGCACATGTCTGGACTTGTTTCCAAATCGGCAGAGCACGGTTTACTCAAGTTGATGTGAATTTATATATTTTTGATATCTTTGTCATTCTGCATTACTATACGTCTTTATATATTTTTATGACCTCTGAATACGTACATTCTTATTATACTTATGATGCATACATCAATTATTTTCGTACTTTATTTGTAAATTGTTATATCTGGATCACTTTTGACGGATAATAGGGTAATGACGGATAATGGGGTATTGACGATAAATAGGATATTAACCAAGGCACATGTTGAGAGAGGTTATATACAATATGTAGATCAGCGACTGAATGAGATAATCTTTGAGGCGAAATAAACTTTTCATAAACTTAAAAAAAAAACGGAAAATGTTAGGACTTATTCAGAAATTTTATTAAGCAATCTAAATTTAGAACTGATACATTGATACAAATATTGACGTACGCGTTGCAGAATTTAGAAAAGGGTAAATTCACTCGTAAACAATTACAATAGCAGAAATGAGTTTTCTTTTCCTTAGGGGGCAACTTTATCAGAAAGGGGGAAGTATCAAATGGAAGAGCCGTCATAGAGATAGACAAAAACCTGAAGGAAATTGAATTTGCTGATCACAAAATATGATGTATACATACATCAAATAACAAATTATAATGCCATGATATACGCATTTACATCTGTTCACTCGCCTAGGATATAGTGATTATGCCTTGGATGTTTTGTAAACCTCAACTTTACTAAAGATTGGCGTGCATTTTGACAAAAAAAGGCATACAATATGGAATAGCATTAGTACTAGTTTCCAGCCGTGTCACTCCATGCACCACTTTACAGAAAAGCTGTGCATTCAAGGACAGACAAATTACTCGATGACTGATATTTCGCCACTATTTATCGGTACCTGGGGATAAATATGTCATTAAACACAAATATAGAGCAGTTCCCTCTAAGCAAACATACACTGAAGTAATTTATATTTATTCTATATATTTATTTCTTTTTTCTTTTCTTTTTATTTACAATTTTTCCTACATACATATATATTTGAATAACGGGATGATGGTAATTTTGTTATAGTTTTTTAATCTGAGATAGTTGAAACCATACAATAAGTTGTTTGGTTTTCAGATTAAAATTCCGTAACAGAAGGACCTTCATTACGATTTTCAACTATATTTAAACTACTGTTCGTCTGTTTATTGCATAACTACACGGTAATCAAATTTATATTTTAAAGTGAATTTTTGTCTAGGATTTGTGCCTTAAAATAGTAACAATTCCACACTACACTTCAGATTTCCCCTGTTTAACCCTTTAAACATTTCGGAATGCACCCAAGGGTTTGACGGATTTCCCCCTTATATTCAGAAATACACAACATATTCTGCATTAATCATTAATATCTGTGGTATTGCCTTTGGAAACCAAAATAATCTGTAGCCACCATCTTAAGCAAACGCAATGAAATAAAATATACCCCGATACACACAGGCAGTGTTAGTTTTGTACTATTCGACTGAATGTGAGCTGAACAACATTATATAAGACAATTGAAAGGAAAAATTACTACAAATTTATATAACACATGACATTATCCAAAAAAATCCCATAACACAGTAAGAGCCGTGTTTATACATGTATGTCAACACATGCGGTTTAAGCAAATTTTGAGCTTCATGACCCAAAGATGTATCGAGCCACCCACTTTCGATGAGATATACTGAACGAGAAACTTTCAGTCAGTTTATGTTGTAGTTTTAAATACACACCCTGTCACGAACGAACACAAACTCTATATACATAATATGCAATAATTTTAACTCTGTTAATTCATCTATTTCTAGATGTTTGTGTATTTGATTTTTTGTATGTTTGTTTGTATGTTTTCTTTTTTTTTTATTTTTGGTGTTTTTTTTTTTTTTTTTTTTTTTTACTTTTGTTTTGTTTTTGGTGTTGGGGGTTTTTTTTGTTGTTGTTGTTGTTTTTATTTACCTGCAGTTCGCACCAGAAGATTCATTTGAGAATTTCATTACCTTGTTTCATGTTGGATTCCCCAGTTTGAAAATAGACTGAATCTGTAAAGCGCAGTTAAGGAGGAGATAATTCTTTTTTCATTATGGCGCATTTTCAGGTCATTTACATGAATCATTCAAAAGCAACATAGAGTTGTGTCAGAGACTCGTCGATTAAAGAGGATTGGAAAATAACAAACACCTCATTCAGTAAACTTTCAATACTTTGTGTCCTCACTACTTAATATTGGCTAATGCATTCAATCCTAGCATGATTTCTTGTACCTTCGATTTAAATTGTATACTACATATGGTATTTTGTGCAGTGTATTTCTTGTCACCTTCCCCTCACTAGCGGGGTCATAAGGCCTATATATACACCTTTAAGAGTATTTATCATCACGGACTGACATTTGACCTCGATATGATCAAGATACTTGTAAGCTTGTAATCAGTCAGATTAATCCTCAATGTCTCAGTTTGGTCTGGAACAACAGTACTCATACGGGAAGAAAAACAGTGTTATTTCAATTATACATTTAAACAAGCATAAATAATTTCATCAGCGCAGATAATGTGTTCATCCCCTAAATCAATTCTATTCCTCCAACGAATTATAAATATATTTTGGTAAAACACACACGCCCGCATTGTATGTCATAAGGTTTCGTAGAAAGCGTCTTCCATTGTTATTTTCTTATCTGAAATTGCCGTTGCTGTCTAAATCTGTATGCTTGTTTATTAGAACAGACATAATATATAGTTTGGTTTGAAGAGCAAGCATCCGTGTTCGACTTCGTGGATGCGCCACAATGATAGAAAGGTTGGTTTTCTCCTGCCTTCATCTCGACAAACGAAATAATGAAAACCGTCAATCAATATGGTGGTATCATTTCGTGAATGAAAATAATTTTAGTTTATGTAATACTTTAGGGTTTATTACAGACACGATCTTAACATAAATAAATAACAGTTATTTAGTGTTTTACAGGGATAATACTGAAATATATTGAGTCCACCCCTGTAAAGAAACGAAATTATCCCACCCAAGGCCTTTCTTGGCACACATAACGGTAAAGAAGCAGCTTCAAATTCTCCACCTGATAACCGTACAGAAGTGTACATTTTCTTCACGCCATTTCCTTTTTAATAAACAGTGTTTTACAAACACAAATATCGCCCGCGGTAGCTTTTGTAATAAACGAAGATTACCAGTGCAGTGTGACTTTCTGACGATTGGACAGATAGACGTATCACCCCTGTAAAACATTATACAACAAAGTTATTGTATCAGGTTCCTGCCCACCTGATACTAGTTTTGATATCATCCATGCGTAGCCCCTTTAGTGTGACAAAAGTGACGTCACGCTCAAGGGGCTCCGCACGGTTGATATCAAAATTAATATCAGATGAGTAGGAACCTAATATGATAATATGTCGCGTGATTCTCGACCAAACAAATAATGAGTATTTTGCCAGAGGTGGGATAATATTTGAATGTCAGCATTTGAACAAATTTCTACATATCATTGTAACAGATGTAGACAAACAATAAATTTACATTTTGTAACTGTCTCATTCGTTAGTTTGATACGCTTTATGCCATTTTTGCATTTACATTGTAACGGGATCTGATACAATGTACAGGTCCTGCGGCCTACTACAAGGACCAACCCGAAGCAGTTAACGATTCCGTTCACTTAACAGCGACTTACATGTAACTTTCTGGAAACTCCGACGAGCCGACGGTGGGACCCGGAACCTGTCAGTCACGAGCCAAGTTCCGAACCGCAATATGCTGAATCCTACTAAGGGGAAGTAATACAGACAATCCTGTAAAAGTTGTTCCAGTGGTGTCGCACTTGATTTCTTATTGGACACCTGGGTACGATTCTGGCTTTAGGTACATATTTTTCTAAGAAAAATTATCATCTACCTCTTTGCTGTATTACGAAACTTTTACGAAAATTGTAGCACCATAACCTATGGGAGGATAAGATGGGCAATACAAAGTATGCATTCACACGTAAAATTTATTTCATAGTTTCCGGTGTGTCCGTTAAATAGGTCGAAATTTGTGTGCAATGCGTCATACAAGCCGTCATGTGAAACCATCAGCCGTGAGGTACAACAAAATTCTTTCCACGTCAATCTGTACTAAATCAGTTATATATACGAAATAGGTTAAGACTTAATGCGGTCTCTAATATATATATAAATTTAACAATCAGACAAATTATATTTTTTGCGAGACCTATCCCATCAGATACCTTTAAGTAGCTGTCACATTATAGATGGTGTTTAAAGGGTCGTGATCACCTATCCCGATAACGGTTATTACGTACAAAACTAACTCCTTTCGGACACTTTGTCTCGGCTCTCATTAATGTATGTCTATCAAGGTATGTCTATGACTTGGATATATCAATGTGATGATACTTTACATTAGAAAAAAAGGAGAAAATGTAGCTGAAAATATGAAATGACAATTGAGTATGGTCATTGTAATTAATTCAATGGGGAATTTGACTTCGTGTTCCTGTCTCCTTCGTATGTTCATGCGTGTATATTTATATATTTACCTCCTCGATTTGAAAGGTTGTTGCAGGACTTTTGCGACGGGGTGTTGCATGCAACCAGGGGACGCTTACTCCTCCCGGGCACCTGGTCTCACCTCGATTTTATTGGGGTTCGCATTTGTCTGAATATGACACTAAACACGATATTGCCTCTTTTATTCCATGGACTGAGATATGGTTTACCCTTCGGTACTTCTTCGTTTTTTACTTTAAGAACTTACAGTAAAGGTTTATTTCTATTCTCAGTTGCTGATACAATTTGAACAATGTGTATTCTCCGTTGCTGGATTGTGACAGCATCAATCATCCAGACAGTCAACGCTAACGCAGGTATTTAACACAAGTACATTATTTTAAAACTAATACCGACCTCGATCTGTATCGTGCTTTCCTCGGGGCTAGACCCGAGTCCGACTGGGAATAAATCTGTGTCATGATTTCTGAAACAAGAAATCGAGGCTACATCTGAAGGTAGGTGATGGCAAGTCAACAACCCCTCACTATTTCTGGTGTTTTGAATAGATCAATTAGTGTTCAATACATTAGGTAGACCCCGTACATATGTCAGCAAAATAAACAATACAAACCAGAAAAACGAAAATTGTTTGAAATATCAATCAAACATATCAAGGGGTTATATTACTGTAGCAATCACAACGAAGACCACGTTGGACATTCCTGATATTCTGAGTAATTATCAGTACATACATACATGAATTAAAGTGCTATTAGAATGTTGGGGTATTTTGCATTTTCTTAAAATCCTAACTGAATTATTTTAAAATTCATAAAAATCACTGCTCCTTCTACTTTAGTATGTCTCTGAAAGATATCTAAAGATATCCATTTGCCCGATTTTTCGGGAACACCCGAGTAAAAGAAAGGCTTCCTGTACAACTTGTTGTACAACTTTTAACGTCACATATTACGGAGATTAACGACAGAAAAATCCATCTTGCTGTTATGGATTATTGTATATATCTTGTGATCAGGGTCATGCAGCAGTGTAATTTTTTGTCAGCGTGTATGTAGATGCGCACATTGTAAAGAAAAATTGTGAACATTCTTATAGCACTTTAAATTGGCGCACTATATTCGCATCTCGACAACTTACATCTCTTCAGTGATGCCCAAGGTTTAAATTATGGAAATTATAGATAATGGCAAGTATAGATATTTCACAAGCAAACTCATTTCCTAATTTGAAGTATGTATTTCGAATAAGTACAAATGCAGTAAAAATTAAGTGTAAAGAGGAAGTGAGAACAGGTATCCAGTAAGAGTAAGCATCTCCTGTTCAGTCAGCTGCAACCGCATTGAACGACTGATGAAGCAATCAGGAGTAATTTACTATTTATTTATTGCCAATATTGTGACCGTTCATATTTTCATAACACTAAAGATCTGTTTATTATTTCTGCACGTGACAACTCTGCGTATCTTTAAATACCACTTGATACATCGTTAAGTCAGCGATTATGTATGATGGTTAGCAATTAGCCTGCAAGCATCACATAAAACATATTTATAGCACAAGGTTAGACAAGTAAATATGACTGAAACTGTTTTCCAGTAGCTGCCAGAATACCACTCAAGGAATATGCATGAAAGAGAAATTTTTAAGAAATGCAAAGGAAGAAAGAATAGTTACTGACTCGTCCATATGACAGAAGTCACCGCGGAAAAATACAGTACATAAGGACAACACAAAACTCCCGATTATAGTGCAGTTACGATACCGACTTAGGACGATTATTTGATATGACAATAAACAAATTGTATAGTTAACCGGTTTACGGACCCACCTTCCCACTCACCGCAACAGCAGAAAAAGCAGAAGCCACACATTAAAAAATATAAATATTCCTCCTTATAGAGGGCATATATGTATAACGAAAGAAGGGGAATAAGTCTTTACAGAAACATATTCCTATGTTTATTTGGAATATCGGAGAAAATGCTTGCATGAATTATATTATTATTGTTATTATTTAGTATATTTAGTTGACATCGGTTATATTATCGACAATAATTGAATATTCCGCATTTTAGGTAACAATCAAAAATTGGTATTTACTGCCAGAGAGAATATATTCTCTCTATCTACTGAGGATAATGTAACACAGACGATGGTCAGCGGACAGCAGACTGTATTCTCTATGGACATAGACATTAGAAGAAAACTCCTGTTTTGGATAGAAGTTAAACCAAATGTCATACGCAAGTAAGAATATATCATGTGTCTCTAATCTAAATTACCTGTCGTTGTGACACTCAAAAATACAGATAAAATCCAAGAATTGTGTACCGATATGCTATGAAATGCTTATTGTTCTATTGCCTTAACGGCTACTTGTATAAGAACACAGGACAATGCCTGCATTTTGCTAGAATTAAGAAAGGATGCATACATGTTCTAATATTTTTTCTAGGCATCGGGGTCCCGTGGCACGTAAAAGATCCCTCACTGCTTCGGGTTGGTCCGTTGCAAAGGTCTAAATTTGTATGCAAATGCATCAGGCAGATGCCGTCACCACATACGTGAAATAATCGTGGAGTGACATAAAATAATACTCAGTCTATCTAATATTTATTATTGAAATAAAAAAGCTGGTCTTTTTACGGGATTCCCATGTTAAATAGGTGTCTTATTATCTAATAAAGGATTTCTTTTGTTAACACATTTAAGAATACATTTTCTATTACTGACAATGTATTTATTTGTGCTTCCATCCGAACTCTACTTGTTCAACGATAATGAATTTCATGCAGAGTATGCAGACAGTATATTCGAATCCAATCATGTTATTCTTTTGAGTCAGACAGAAAATACTGAGATCAAGTGCCAAGTAATATATTCATTCACTTCTCGAGTTGGGTCCGTTGCAAAGGTTTAAAGTTTTATACCCTACAATTCGGTATAATTTCAAAAATTAGGGCATGTGGAGCAAAAACTGTATTTTTCTCGTATGGTTGAAGTTATTAACTTTGCGTTAATAAGTTAATAACATTTTTATTGCTTCAAACCTTCGGAGATATCAAAATAAAAAGAAAATACTTTGTAAATAAAGAGGCTATTCCATAAATACAACCATGACCTGATTTTGCGCATGCGCAGTTTAATCAAAACAAATACGAGGAAGAAAGACTCCAAAAGAAAACAATTTCAGTAAATACTAACTTTAGCAGACTTGAATGCAGATTTTTAAAGTTACTGGTCACGTTTATTTACCTCGCCCTCCATGATGCGGCTTCCGATCGCGAATTAGATCACGTGATAAGTTGGTTGTAAACATTCTGTTTACAAACATCGCATTTTACACAGCCGTATCTCGCTTAATACGACGAATTTGATCGCAACATTTGCAAGGACCTTTTTTAAATATGTTTTAGGCTTATATATATAATCAAAACAATTTAGAATAAATTTACCTATAATATGCGAACATAGGGTATACAGCTTTAAATTCACGTTCAAATACCTCATTCAAATTGCTTTCATCATGTAAGTGAAATAATCATAATACGATGTAAAATGAAAATCGTCATGCATTCTTGTTTTCAAAATATATCGTTTATTCCTAACAAAAAAATGTTACTGAAAATAAATTCTTGTCTTTTTAAGAAATAGCTAATATTTACTTTCTTGTATAACGATGCTTATTTCCTTGGTATAGGGGAAGTATAGAGGAAAACGGTAGCGTTACCGGTATAACTGATTTTGTTCAGTACAATGCTGATATGGTGGACACGTTGGCTGTAGACTGGTTATATGGCAATTTATACTGGATGCAATACAGTGCGAGACATTATCGAATATGGGTTACTGATTTTGACGGTACCAAGAAAAAGTCATTATATTATGAGCAAGGCGCGACTTGGAATTTAGTTCTTGATCCGAGAGATGGGTAAGTGCACAAAATGCATCATTGTTTCTGTATTTTGTATATACATACCATTTTTTCGGCCAATAACCTTTCTATGATGATGCTTAAAATGAAAGCGTCCATCTTTGAAGATCAAAGTTGATGTCCTCATATTTAGAGCTTAAGACGAAGTTATACATAACAATTTTCTCATATCCTATTTAATTCATGTTTTTCAATTTAAATCTTCAAAACTTTTACTCACGAAATAATTCTGAATTTCCACAATTGAAAAATTACAAATAATAACATTCATCCCATTGTCTTGCATTCAAACAATTGATGGGATCCGGTATCCTGATATATTTAAAACCTTTGGTTCGTTTTTAAAACACCCTCCTATGTAGATGAACAGTTTATTACAAATGAAAGGATTAAAAAAGTTTAGAATTGTATCAAACAAGAAATTTGTGTATATCTCTCTACTGTAGATATCAAAACTTTTTCCTCTTGTTTATTCAGATGTCTAACGAAGCGCCAAAGTACAAAGTACTATCAGTTCCATGATATACCAGATGTCCTTACAAGTTTAGTAAAACAGCATGATAACTTATGCTAAGTATCGCTTGTATAAGGAGGCCAGTTTGTGATATTATAAATTGTCGGGGTTTCTGGACATTCCATATCACTTTTTTACATTATCATGTTCTTTAACCACACCAAATATGTATCCAGCGTTACTTCATTTGACCGTCCTAAGTCGGTGTCTCATCTGCATTACAATTGATTTTTGTTGTGTCTTTCTATGTCGTTATTGTTTGTTTTTATGCTTTCTTTTATGACTTTTAAGAATACATTTTATACGATTTCCAGCTGGTTGTTTTATTTTCGGTATGGTGAATATTTTTTACTGGAAAGAGCAGGTATGGATGGTGATTTATCCTCCAGATCCATCATAGAGAGGACGGATGTTCCACGTGGCTCGCCAAACGCACTGTCAGTTGGTAAGCAAAATATCAAATTGTGGAAATCTAAACTATAAATATTTGAAAAGCACACCGATATACTCAACTGATCTATTACAGAGATCCAGAGAACCACTATAAGGACAGAGCTATGCATGGGGGAGATACTCACGAGTTGTTATCCATATTCAATTCACATGGGCGGGATTTGGATATTTTCTTCTCGTCTTTAAGTTTAGGGCAATAATTACAGATGTTGCTGGCCATTTTGGATACTTTGGTAGACACCTTGCGTCATCTCCGGTTTTCAGAGACCCATGACTATCCACAATGTAATGGTGTGAAGTGCCACACGACTAGCTGCTTTATATAAAAACAAAATTATTGCACTTGTATGACGACGTTATATGCCTTATGCAGTGCATATAAACTCAGATCTATGCAGAGCAACACAAAACATTGAGATGCTTTTTATGTGCCACGTCTACTGTAATACGGGACGCAAATTTTATTCTCTTTCGCACAATACAGAGGCGTACCTACGGTTGGATTTGATCTCAGTCACGATACAAGTAACTAATAGATTGTGCTACTCTGATTTTCATATATTATATTGGATTCATGATAAGAAACTGTATTAAAAAATATCAAAAGGTGCTTGGGCCTTATCGTTCACCAAAGAAATTTATTGTCAGGTTATAAGCAGTCAATGCGTCTGATATTCCTTCACAATACACAAAAGTAGAGAAGATTCCATATATTATTATCATGTGACCGTTTTAGCGCCGCCTTGGAAGCAGCACCTGTGTTGTGGGAATTACGACTTTCAAAATTTGGTAGAGGACTTTATGCCCTCTCTAAATCATGCACGTAGTTTGTCTTTACAATAAAATTAAGAAAGAAGATACCTGTAATTCTCTTAATTTCAAAATGGCCATTATACCTATATTGCCATTTTGGACCTGACCTAGATACTGAACCCTGACCTGGAGGTCATGAATTTCTCAAGTCTGGTAGATGGTTTTATGGTCTTTAATGCATTTTTGTTCTTTAGATGTCTAAATGAGTAGAAAATCAAGAATATGTTATTTCACTAGCTTTCGTCTTCTGTCTTAAAGTTGTACACCCTACAATGCGGTATAATTTCAAAAATTAGGGCATGTAAGACAAAAACCCTTATTTTTATCGTATGGCTGAAGTTATGAACTTTGCGTTAATAACATTGTTGCTTCAAACCCTCGGAGATATCAAAATAAAAAGAAAATACTTCGTAAATAAAGAGAGTATTGCATAAATACAACCATAACCTGACTTCGCGCATGCGCAGTTTAATCAAAATAAATACGATGAAGGGAGACTCCAAATGAAAACAATTTCAGTAAATACTCACTTTAGCTTGAGATTTGAATGCAGATTTTTTAAGTTGCTTGTCAAGTTTCTTTTACCTCGCCCTCCGAATTAGATCACGTGATGAATTGGTTGTAAACATTCTGTTTACAAACATCGTTTTTTAGACAGCAATATCTCACTTAATGCGACGAATTTGATCACAGCTTTTGCAATGGCCCCTTTTTAATATCTTTTAAGCTGATATATATAATCAAAACAATTTAGAATAAATTTACCTACAATATGCACTGTACTAGCCAACATAGGGTATACAGCTTCTCAACAATTCGTGGATGAATCAAGAACTCTTATCACACAAATGTTTTTCACCAAATTTATATAAGACATTTGGTTTGGTAATGTAATAAACATAGCAGTTGAAAAATGTTGAAGTAAGCTGGACGACGACCAATGGCAATAGTCATAAGAGTGAATCAGTGACCTTATCTATAAACAATGGATGAGGCATTCAAAATGATTTTATTGACAAATCTGTTATTTTTACACACATTTCTGTTACTTCTTTTCCTAATGTAATATTAAAGTATAAGTCAAACATTAAATATATTATAGATTATTCCGCAAGGAGACTTTACTGGATTGATCTCGCCTGGAAATCAGTTTTTTCAGTAGATTATGATGGTTTGAATAAAGTTAGTTTCCTGATTGAGAGATCTCACGTAATGGTGGCCCACAACAGCGTCATCGTACAGGTTGGTGTTAACTACAAAGTATATAACGTTAAATACATAGAAACAAATTGGGTCATTGATCATTTTATCACGGATCATATCTTTCCTCTGTCATCACATTAATAGATTAAGAATAATAATAAATATATTTTAAGCACGAAAATGACAGTCCTTTGTCCACAATGTTAAAATGTATTTTTTTATTTTATTTATTTATTTTTTTATTATTATTATTATTATTTATTTATTTATTTATTTATTTTTTTTTTTTTTTTGCCCGGGGAAGTATTCTGCTGTATAAACTGCATTAAATAGCTACTCGGCACATAGTAAACTTGTCAAATCCAATCAATGGAATAAATCGTCTGATTGAAGGAGTTTTGTGGAGGTAGACGAAATTCCTATTTGGGTAATACTAATTAAAGTTGTATACCCTACAATTCGGTATAATTTCAAAAATTAAAGCATGTGTAACAAAAACTATATTTTCTGGTATGGCTGAAGTTATTAACTTTGCGTTAATAACATTTTTTGTTGATTCATACCTTCGGAGATATCAAAATAAAAAGAACATACTTCGTAAATAAAGAGGGTATTCTATAAATTCAACTGTAGCCTGACTTCCCGCATGCGCAGTTTAATCAAAACAAATACGACGAAGGGAGACTCCAAAAGAAATTAATTTCATTAAATACTAACTTTAGCAGACTTTAATACAGATTTTCAAAGTTACTCGTCACGTTCATTTACCTCGCCCTCCATGATGCGGCTTCCAAATAAAATCACGTGATAAGTTGGTTGTAAACCTTCTGTTTACAAACATCGCGTTTTAGACAGCCATATCTCACTTAATACGACGAATCTGGTCATAACATTTGCAAGGGCCTTTTTAAAATATGTTTTAGGCTTATACATATAATCAAAACAGTTTAGAATAAATTTACCTATAATATGTGAACATAGGGTATACAGCTTCAGCATTTTATACTACCTTTATCTACTCTGTTTAGTGTCCTTATTCAAACTCGTTAGACTGTATTTTTTACACAATGGAGTTCAACATACCGAGTTACAGGAGTTGTCCCTCTTTTTGTTATTATACGCTGACGATGTGGTTCTATTTTCAGAAACTTTTTAAAATTTACAATCTTTGTTAAATGCTTTACATACATATTCTGAGAAATGGTTTCTCACTGTTAATACCAATAAGACTAAAACTGTTGTTTTTAGAAGTTCAGGTATTGTTCATGATTATGAATCCTAGCAATTGAATGGAATACTAATTGATATTGTAGATCAATTTACATATCTTGGCTTAGTCTTAAATTACAACAACAAATTTAGCGTAACTCAGAAACAGCTTGCTTTGCAGAGCGGAAAATCTCTTTTTGCTTTAAAGACAAAATGCATGTCATTTGATTTAAATTATCCAACTTTGCTATCTTTATTTGATTCTTATGTTAGTAGTGTTGCTTGTTATGGTTCGGAAGTCTAGGGTTTTCACTCAGCCCCAGATATTTGAAAGGTTCAAACTGATTTTTGTCAAAAATATTCTAGGTCTCAAACGTTCAACTCCTAATGTTTGTGTATATTTTGAACTTGGCCGTTACCCTTTCTTGATTAGACGCCAATTGAGAATTGTTAGATATTGGTTGAAAATCTTAAACTCTGAAAATTGTATACTAAGAGCTTGTTATAAATATATGTATGATGAGTGTATGTCAAAACCTAATAGCAAAAATTGGGCAGCGTCAGTTAAAAATCTATTTGAATCTCTTGGTTTAGCAGATTATTGGTTCAACCAAGAAACTATTAATCATAAAGAAGTGTTTATTGTTATCAAGCAACGAATTTTTTATCAATGCAAACAAAAGTTTTTATGTACGCTGGAAACTTCCTCCAAATCTCATTGGACTCGCGTCGGACTCCTGATCGGGAGGCCGGGGTTCGAGTCCCGCTCTGGTCATGCCGGTGTTCTGTCTTTCGGATGAGACAGTAAAAACCGAGGCCCCGTGTCCTGGTATGCATGGCACGTTAAAGATCCCTCACTGCTTCGGGTGGGTCCGTTGCGAAGGTCAAAATTTGTATGTCCCGCATCAGACAGATGTCGTCACCATATACGTGAAATATTCGTGGTGTGACGTAAAACAAAAATCAATCAATCAATCATACACATATACATACATACACATATACATACATACATACATACATACACACACATATACATACATACATATACATGCATGCATACATACATACATACATACATATATACATACATACATACATACATACATGTACACACACATGCATACACACATACATACATACATACATACATACATACATACATACATACATACATACATACATACATATACATACATCATACATACATACATAGATACATACATACATACATACATACATACATACATACATACATACACACATACATACACACAAAAATATATTTAAACATGTACATACGACTTCCGATAATTCAAACTTATGTGGCCCATATAAATTATCTATTTCTTAATGCCTGTACTTGCAGAACACCATTTACTGGACGGAAAGTAAAAATAAATCAGTACGAAGAATAAATACCGATGGACGGAATTTCTCTATTGTCGTGCAGGATTTACCAAGGATTCCGTACGGTATCCGAGCAATGGACCTGCGGACTCAGCCAAACGGTTAGTTTAAAAATTTAAATCGGTTTCTTTTCCTTTCTTTCTTTTGTATGTGTGTGTGTGTGTGAGAGAGAGAGAGAGAGAGAATATGCCAAATAATTACCAGAGTTGCGACATGATGTGAGAATGGTATTTTCTTCCGGCTACTTCAGAATATTGACTGTCCGGATACAATTTCACAATTTTTATTTGTGATTTTCGTAATACAAAGTTATTTCCCATTTGCGTAGATATCTGATGTCATAACCAATTTGACGTTAAAGAATTCCTTTAAAACGGCATTTTTCACGCTTCATTCCCGTAGTTTTACATCAAACGTAGAGTGGATTTGCTTCACAGTTCTTCTACGTGCTCAGAAGATAGGTGATTCTGAAATACGGAAAGACCCAATATGAGGGTATGATTCGTTCCCCTAAACCAAATACCGTGATTGTTAATCAAATTGCTTATTCAAAATTAACAAATCAGCGTTATGCTTGACATTTGAACATCAAAATTGCACAACGTGATATTTTCAACATTTTCTTGCATAGAATTCCCTTGCCGGGTTTTTTTTTTTTTTTTATTTATTTATTTATTTTATTTTATTTTATTTAATGTCTTCTTACTTAGTCACTGGAATGTGGATTATTTGTTTATTCATCACGAACTCCTTTATCTCAAGTCTACCATGTACTTTGGGATTTTAAGTTATCTTACCATGTCAACACATTTGTTTTTTCTTTGCAGGAGTGAATTTCTGTATTCAGGAAAACAATACTTGCTCTGGACTCTGTTTGCCGCGAGCATATGTTGCAGGCGACACTAGGAGGTCCTCATGTGTAACAGTTCCGATCTAATCGGAATTTCTAGTTCATAAAATTAAAACAAATATTCCATAGAATTATGTATAATGTATACGATATCGACTGTTCTTTAGAGGCTATTTCAATGGGGTGATTTGGCTACCAATGATAAGAATTCCCTGATGTTTGCATATTAGTAAAGTACATGTTTATAAAAGTGAACATGGTCAGCTGAATATTCAAATAAGGAAAGTAAATTAAATTGCATATCTTTTATACCACACTATTTCCTCTTCCGCGGAACTACCTTTATTAACAAGGGCAGATAACTTACGTCATTGAAATGACTTACAAGTCTGTGCTCTTTGTTTTGTTTTGTGTGTTTGTTTGTTTGGTTTTTTTTTCGGTTTTTTTTTTGGGGGGGGGGGGGGGGGGTGGTTTGTTTGTTTTTGTTTTGAGTTTTTGTTTGTTTGTTTGTTTTTTTGGGGTTTTTTTCTTTTGAATGGCTGCATAGCTTTTATTCAAGAACCTTGACAAATAATTGATTATTGTTTTACGTCACTCCACTCACTTTCACGTATATGATGACGGCATCTGCTTGATACATTGCATAGAAATTTATACCTGCGCAACAGACCCACCCGAAGTAATAAGGCTATTTTACCTGCCACGCCTACCGTGGCACTAGACCTCGGGTTTTACTATCTCATCCAAAAGACAGAATACCGGTGCGCCCACGCGGGAGTCGAACCCGGGACCTGTGGGTCGGGAGCCGATCACCCCATTCACTGAGCCACACTTACACAGGCTTAATATACAAAATGTTCCTCAGAGTTGTTTTCTTGCATTCAAAGTTATAATATGCAGTGACAGACTTGACTTGCTGGGCAGGCGATCTGGGTTCGATTCCCGAAGTGTGCCACTATAGTTAAGAGGTTGGTAACCTCCTGCTTCCATGTCGTGACGTGGGGTGGGAAAGGGGGGATTAACTTCCTATACAAAGGTATATACAAACGTGCAGCTGGAATGGGATATATTTTTAAGGCCACCAAATATGTTAATGGGCATCTTTTTCCCTTCAAATATGTATCAAAGGATATCTTTCTAACCACATGATATATGAATAGGTAAATGGTATGTGGGGATTACAAGAGAGGATATTTTTGCACTTGAATGTGAAATGCAGAAACTGATTGCAAGTCTATTTATGGTAAATATTAAGGAAATTTATTTTTAATATCACCTTCTATTGTATATTACGCGAAAGTTTATGTGGAATACGTCATCACTATTTGTCAGTATCTTATAGTCATTTATGCTGGTTTTAATTTCACAAATTACAAATAAGTCATAGGACAATATGAACGGGTAGGTTGCCAGCGAATCCGGCGGCACGTTCGTACCCAAAATCATTGCAAGCTAACAATCCCCCCAATCCCCTCCGTGTAATAACTGAAATATTGTCAAAAGCGACGTAAATCACCAATCAATCAACATGCTGAGTAAAATGAAGATATCTCTTTTTTAAAAAGGGATCAATATATACAAACGCAAAATCAATGTGACAAAGATCATAGTGTTAATGTAAAAAGCGAAACCTATTTAGGAAATGTTTTTGCGCCAAATATCAAAAGCAAAGATGGCGATGTAATTACCGAATTCTAATTTGTTAAAATCCATAACACAACGCATTTCAGCATTATGAACTTCTTCGGGTAATGAATCATGATAATGAAACATTTAAATACATATATACATATACACAGTTTCTTAGAAGAAAGTTATAATGGAAGAAAATTAGTATTGTCAATACTACAACAAAGAAATTTGATAAAACCTCTTCTTGCACATAACAAGTACGTAAGATAATGTTTTGTTAAAAGAAGATCTATATTTGTTGATGAAATCTTGCGTTCTTGGTCGATCTTGTGTAACCCAGAGATGGGC
The DNA here is from genome assembly GCA_035048485.1 of Pteria penguin. Taxonomy (NCBI): domain Eukaryota; kingdom Metazoa; phylum Mollusca; class Bivalvia; order Pterioida; family Pteriidae; genus Pteria; species Pteria penguin. Next base: position 38,593,285 of record CM068585.1, on the reverse strand, counting down.
ATGAGATATTCGTCTCGTGACCGAGGGGTTCCGGGTTCGAATCCCGCCATGAACACACCGGTGTCCTATTTATTCGGATGAAAGGGAAAACCGAGGTTCCGAGACACGGTTGGCGTGGCATGTAAACGATCCCTCCCTGCCTCGGGTGGGTCCGTCGCAAAGTTATGAATTTCTATGCAATGCATCATACAGATGCCGTCACGATATTCATGAAATAATCATGGAATGACGTAAAACAATAATCAATAAATAAATGTTCCAGCAGTTCCTCTACCGACCCAATCCTAGTATTAATGATTGTCATGAAATTTACGCCAACACGGAATAAGTGCAGCAGATTAACATCTTGAAGAAAGTCAAACACATTTAAAGTTTGCAGTGGCGGATTTAGACCCCCCCCCCCTTTGGCCACATATTTACTAGTAAAAATCCAGATTTTGCACCAAAAATGGCTGAGAAGTTTGGCTAATACACATGTGCCCCCCTCCCTTTTCGGAAATCCTGGATCCGCCACTGGTTTGTATGAGTAAATGGGCATTTCTATAGCGTGATTTTATTAGTTTTGTCATTTTACTCTGTGGTGTATTCAGAGGATAGAAAATAAATTGAGACGATAATTGATTAAAACGTTAAATTTTTTTTACCTTTAATGCTTTTGCTAAATTTCAAAACTTGTTTAACATAATCCCACAAGATACACGAGTTATCTTTCTTTGAATAAGATCTCCTGGTCTGGTAACTATCTTGAACATGTATATAGGGTACTTTTATTTAAATCTAAGTCGCAGTACTTACAAGTTTTACCATGGGCTCAGTACTCTTTAAGAAACTGGTTGTTTATTTTTCAAAATAAATTTTTCAATTCATGAAAGAATGCTATTCAGCTAAAATTTTGTAAGAAATTTTGGAATTCGCCTTATGATAAAAAATTACTATATAGAGGTAGGCAACCCTAGATCCACACATTATGAAATATGGTCACATGATTCCTAGACATCCGCTTTTAACTTATTACTCAGAAAGATAAAATGCTGTTGTATATCAGTGATATAGATGAGGTGATCGGCTGGCGACCAGGGGGTCATAGCTTCAACTCCTGTCGTGGGCGCATCATTGTTTTGTTATTTCGGATGAGATAGTAAAATATCGAGACCCCTCACTACTTAGAGTGGATCCGTTGCATGAGTGTAAATTTCTATGTAATAATATCAGGTAGATTCGTCAGCAAATATGTGAGATAATCGTAAAGTTACGTAAAACATTAATCCATCAATCAAAAATATATTACAGTTGGAGCTCTATGAATTTTTGCCCTATCGACTTACTGCTTAATCCAATAAGGGAGTTTTCCCATCAACATATATCCAACTATGGCTGGGTATATCAACTGGGTATATCACTTCTGTGCGACATTCTACATTGCTGAGAACATTGAAGGAAATATATATGAAGGACCAATTCAACCAGAAACGGCTTACTACATGTATATTGAAAAAGTAAAATGGAGACAAAACAGTTTTACGACGAATGGATTTTTAATTATGTTTGGAATACACTTTATGATTGTATAAGAATTTTGGACTTCATTGAGAAAATCATTTTATTTATATAGTTAGTTAACATATATTAGTAAAGTACATGGAGACATATTCAAATGCTACATTTTACGCATTAATATGACTGTAGAAGTAAAATACGAAAGTAACTGAAAGCAACTGATGCCACATGACTATGGCACTAACGACGATGTACCACAGTGTGCATTCACGGACTCCTGAAATTCAGAAGTGAGACCAGGTGCCCGTGAGGAGTAAGCGTCTCCTGTTATGCTAGTCACATCCGCCGTGAATGCCCTTACACGACAAGTAAATAAACAAATATAATTCAGCACTTTATACATACATGAATGTGAACAAACACTTTGTAGAAAGTGCCACTCCCACATAACACCAGGAAAAATAGTATAATGACACTAAAGTCAAAGCCTCCTGTGGGAACATTTTAAGATTCAATTTGATTGATTGATTGATTATTGTTTTACGTCACTCCACGATTATTTCACGTATATGGTGACGGCATCTGCCTGATGCATTGCATACAGATTTAGACCTTTGCAATGGATCCACCCGAAGCAGTGAGGGATCTTTTACGTGCAACGCCGACCGTGACACGGGACCTCGGTTTTTACTCTCTCATCCAAAAGACAGAACGCCGGTGTGCCCAGGGCGGGAGTCGAACCCGGGACCCCTCGATCACGAGCCGAGCACCTTATCCACTGGGCCACACCGGCTTAGGGACCTTTTTAATAGCTCAATATTACAAAGTGAGTAAGTGTGACGTTAATGTGAATGGCCATTAATACTTGTCACTTAAAAAAATAATAAAGTGTCGGAGCGAGAACGGTTCTTCTCTACAGCATCTTATAAGTATTCCTACTTCCGGTTCCTCCAGAGATTAGCACATTCCCATCAATCCTATGTTGTCTTTTACCATTCCATACTCCTTTTCGACGACTGGCTGGTATCTTCGCATTGCACTTACCTCGTACAATCAACAAGTCTGGTTTGGTTAACAGGCTTCGTGGACCTCATTTATAAATTACCATGAAAGAAAGTGGATACCCACGAAACATTAAAATAAATCAAGAACCGGAAGTATTCGAACACACGCATGCGCACTAGATTACGGTCAGAGCACTCTACCGATTCCCTACATCGGCGACGTATCTGTATTGGGATAATGTACTCGCATTCTATCAATTTATGGGTGTTGTCAATGCATTAGTATTGTGAACTGATATTGTGTCCCATGACGATATCATTGCACATTAACAAAACCGCAATGTGGCCGAATTAACCATAACAAACTATAAAAAAAACCGGATACGGTCTTTGATAGACGGTCATGTTAATAATTTTGTTCTGTACTAACATGAGCAACAAGTTTATTCGAGATCTCGACAGAAATCATTCTGTATACATCATGACGATGCATTTTTTATTTCATTAGATACCACAGAGTTATAAACATGAACGGGTGGAAAAGAATCACTTTATTGGAATATAGGTTACAATATAGGCTGCAAATGTTTGCCTAAAAAGTCTATATAGTTTAATACCGAGTTGCGGAGTTGCAAAATCATATATTTATAGGAGTGAAATTTTTCTGATCCAAACCCACCGAACGCCGATGTAGAAGATGGGTTCCGAAGTTGAGAACCCCTGACAAGGGTCAAGGGTTTGTGTATCGGCTGAGTAATACTTCACGCCTGAAAAAACTTTAATATCAATCAGTGAGTTCGGCCATCAAACGCTGGAATAATCCAGACAAGTGAATTTGTAATGGTAGATTTAGAGGTGGGGAAACCCCCCCCCTCCTTTTTTTTCACCACAAGTATGAGTAAAACTTAAGATTTGGCATCCAAAATGGCTGAGTATGTTGGCTGATACTTGACTTTCACAAATCCCCATTTTTTCAGAACTCCTGGATCCGCAACTGCTTTGTTGAGGGATACACCCCAATGTTATTAAACTATCAGTGGCGGATTTAGAGCTCCCTCCCCCCAGTCGGTCACATATTTACAAATAAATATCCAGATTTTGCACCAAAAATAGCTGAAAAGTTTGGTTAATACCCATTTAACACCCCCCACCCACCCACCCACCTTTTTCCCATTTCGGAAATCCTGGATCCGCCACTGCCTATCACTGCAAAATTGCATCACTACCTATGAAAAAATCTAAGTTTGTCGCATATGATTTCGGAAGGTTTCGGGTATATGTACATCTTTGGGATATGCACATCAATATTGGTTTCATGCATCCTTAACAGATCATTATTTCATGAGAAACAAAGGATAAAATAATAATTAAAAGAACAAAGGCAGTGCAGGTGTAAAGGAAGACAAACTAAAAAGATATTAGTGATCAAGCCGGTCATTGTGAAGGAAGGCGATAACAAAGTACTTTGAGGATTTAAAAAATCAGCTATAAATTATTCAGATATGTTTTAAGGTAGTGTAGCCTTAAAAGAGAGATGACTCGGCTCTGATATTGATTCAGTACAGTACTTTGTGGTTTTTTTTTTAGAATGTGTACAAATATTTTGTAATCATCCATATTTTATATTATCTTTTGTAAATCTTAATTTTTAAACAGCAGTTTCAGAAGGACATGTCATTTATCGTATTGTTACAATATCATATCTATTCCTACAATTTAAAAATAACAAATATCTTCTTTCAATATGATACAAGTGGAAAATCCAACGAAGTCATATATTCTTTAACCTTTTATATTGTTTTTGTTTTTGATTTTTGTTTTCCTTTATCCCGATCCCTGGTACCTTCCTATCGACATTGCATTTTCCTTATCCTCACGTTCCGACCGTGCGCCCCCCCCCCCTCAACACACACACTTTTCCCTTTATATTTTTTCTGAATATTAAACGAAACATTCAACATAACAATTAACAATTTTTCTAATCTTGTGTCGTAAATAAAAAAAAGACGTTATACATGTATTTACGTCTTTCTGCATCACTCATGCGTTCTGTGGGAAAAAAAACCCCTCTTTTTAGTGTATGATACGATTCATTCAAAACAAAAACCTCAACCAAGAGTGAGGATCTTTATGTGTCACGTCTACCGCCAATTCTAAAAGACATTACACGCCTGCATCCACTGAGACTTGAGCCTGGGACTTTTAGGATATGAGACAAACGCCTTACCGACGATTCTAATGGAAGCAACGAACAATATATATCTAACGATTCCTTTCTGTTGTAATTATTGTTATCATAATGATTATTAATATTATTATTATTATTGTTATTGTTATTATTATTATTATTATTATCATCATCATTATTATTATCATTGTTACTATTGTTATTATTTTTATAATTTGTCATCCTTATTATTACTATTATTTATATATTTTTTTCATTTTTATTATTGTTGTTATCTAATATTAGTTTTATTTTCATTATGTTTTATAGCTTGGATTAAATAAACTAATAAGGCACGGGAAAAAAGTTATATTTACATATTTATTCATCTCTTTGTTTCGATATGCATCATTTTTCGTTGTGGCTGAAACGTTTTAGAGTTCATTTCTCTCTCTACACCCTCTGCAAAACGCGACTGTTACATCATGCCTTGATAAAATGTCTAATATTACAATGAGTTATGACTATAGATATTCAAATATTACTTTTCACTTTCATAATACATGTACTTTATTAAGTGCAGAAAAAGGCAAAACAAAATGAATAAATAAAAAAAACAAACAAACAGAAACAAACACCAAAATACCCAACACACCTCGACCCCCAAAAATAAAATTCCGAAAAACAAGCAAATAAAAACAGAACTCACATTTTTTAATAAAAAATTAAACACAAAAAAAGGGGTTTTTTTAACTTACAAACAAAATGACCCCCAAAGAAAAACCAAAAAGAGAGAAAAAAAACAAAAAACAAAACAAACAAACAAAAAAATACAAAGCAAATAATAATAATGTGATTATCATATGTATAATTATTATCAACATTATCATTTATACTATAATCATTTCTGTACATATCTAATTTGAATTCATTATTGTTCATATGCATTAATCTCATATCATGAGGAAATAAAAGAGGAATGAATGAATGAATTATTATTATTATTATTATTATTATTAACAATAATTATAATAATAATAATAATAATAATAATAATAATAATAATAATAATAATAATAATAATAATAACATAAGAAAACCAACAAACGAACAACTACATATTAGAATGGCTATAGTTTTCAACAGATATTGCATCATGCTTCATGTTCTTATTTCACATAACACCACTTCAGAATTTGTTGCATTATATGTATATATATTTAAATTTATGAAACAACAAACGTATATGATTGAGTTATTTGTATTATTCTTTGGTAAGGGAGGAAAAGGAATATGTACAGGATATTCATTTATTTATATCTAACATGTCTTTTAATTTAGAAAAAAAAAACTTTAATGGAGAGTTAAACAATTTAGAAAATTTTCATTGTTTCAACACGGTTTATAACAGCATTACTTGCCGTACATGTGGACATAGGGTGAATCAGATTTGAAGGTTCAAACTGATATATTGCTTGTTACGGTAAAATTCTAAACTTGTGACAACACTATTCCCGTGTCGCAAATAATGAAAAATAATATATTTTATACATACTTAAAAATTGATTTTTACGTGAAGCAAAGTTGCATAGTGAAGCAATGGTAATTTTCATGCTATTAATTGTGATTGTTTTCAAAAATAATTATGAATCAAGGCAAAGAGAAATATGTATAACATATACTTAAGTAAGTGTGGATCTGAAGATTATATTTTCAGATATATACAAGCACAGAGACATCAAGTTGAGGTCTTTTCTGTATATCATTTGCAAAATATTTTAAAATAAATTTTAAAAAATCAGACATACCGACTCTGTTTTAGATAAATAACACTGCGAAGACTTAAATAAGAAGTTTGTCCTTGCCGTTTACAAAAGAATACCATTATGTATCTATGTTTATACTGTGACCCAAGGGAACCAGTTTATTCTGATGGCATAATATTCCCGATGATTATAGGAGTTTTATTTTTTAAAGAATGCAAATTTCGGGATAGGAGTGTGTTAAATTTTTATTCCTCCTCAGTCTTTAAGGAGTTTATAATTGCAGCTTATTTCTCAATACATATAGAATAAATAAAAGAATATCACTGTAATTTCGTTCTTATGTCATACCCCACCTCTACGTTATAATTCAGTTTATAAGATATTTTGCTCTTCGCTCCTTCATTTCGATTTTTTTAAATACCCGAAATTGTTCATTATGTTATATTTTTTGGAGTGTGACGTCATAAACTTCTATCAATATCTAATCCTTGAGTCAAACAACGCTAGCAAAATTTAAAACTTAATGAAGTTTTGTCAAAAGAAATGAAATTTAAAATATCGTATATAAAATTACTAAATTTTCATCGCTCCCAGCCGAAATGGTAATACATGTAAATCATATTCAAATACATTTTGAAGACTTTTTAAAAACAATTTCTACATGCAGCGGGGATCAAAAATAAATGCCAAATAAGGGGCCAGTTGCTCGAAACTTTAAACACTGGTTAAGTCTACCAGTGGTTAAGGTTTGAGAGACAATTTATAAGATTTCCGTATAAATATCTAAATCACATTACAATGCTGGTTACACATGCTACAAATCAGTACACAGACCATGACTTAAAGTCTTCTCGATTCAAAGATATAGTCAGATGAAATTTAACCATTGATTAGTTTAACCAGTGGTTACAACTGGCCCCAGAACGATATTTTTATTCCAAAGCAGACACATGGGACCTATGAATCCTAAATATATTTTAGGAATTGTATTTAATTCACAGAATATTTTGTATAACTGCATCGGCATTTTATACCCGCATTGCTAGAATAATTAATCCTGAATATCGCAGTTTCATTGGCTAAAATGTGCCTTAATTTTCATTTAAATTTTTGTCATTAAGTCACCATGGCTATCTTATCCTTAAGTACATTATTCTTCTGACAATAATAATTTATTGAACTTGCTTATCGATTTTTTTTAAGAATTAGGTTGCTTGCCATGTTTCGCAAATTACATCTGAATCATGCAATATTGCCATATTTATCTCCATATGCCACAAAATAATTCGATTAAAAACAAACGGTTTCATAGACATTAATCAAATGTACCCCCCCAAAAAGCTGCAAAAAGTTGAATTAAAGGTACATATCATTACAACATGATTGACTCTATCGGATAATTAAGTTCCTAATTTGTTAGGATTAGTCTGTGGAATAATAAAAAAGAGGAACAAATTTACAAAAACCACTGGCTTCAGAGTATCCTGTATAGAATATTATTCATAATGCATGGATTGGTCGCCAAATGGCGTCCTCGTATAACATTGATGTTGGTACTTTCACTTTCATTTCCAGCCTCTACTACCTCTTCTAATTTCAAATTCCGATACATCTTTAAAGTTCAAAAGACTCTTCTATTTCCCATAGTATTTATTTTTTACTCCGTTTGAGAATGAACAGACTGGATCACGTGACATTCCATGAAAACAAAACACACAACAAAAACACTTATTGATGACCCGAACGGAAATGTACACAACCAAGGAAATTTGTCGATCACATCCCAGTTCAACTCCTTACTACAACATTATGAAAATAACTTTAAAATTTTGAAATAGAAATAGTCCGTTGCTTATTTTACGAAGCTGAAAATACCAATAATTAGGAAATGTTGTCGCCGCTTATATAGGAAACGAATATGGTGGTTTAATAATTCAAAAAGGGCAGATGGAGGAAAGCAACGGCAGGACTTGTAGGGTATGAATACTTCATGTAGTTCTGTGGTTAGGCAGTGATCTAACACATTGTCATCAATATTCGCCAGCACAGTGTGATAATGCGAGTTTAATGTCTTAAATATTCAATATTATCGGCCAAGTTCGAGTTCAAACCATTTCGAGCAAAGTACTTTATATGGAGTGTTCTTTTTGTCTTTTTTAATGTGGAAGAGCTATCAATTATTATCATTATTTTTTTTTTTTTTTGGGGGGGGGGTTGTTTCTTTTTAGGTGTTGGCAAGTTTATTTGTTAGTTGGCTAGGACGGTAGTACGAAGGGTATTTGGTTCATTAGATTATTTATTAATTAATTTGTTCGTTTGCTAAATCATTTACGCAGGGCTTTCTAATAAACGATACTTATAAATATAAGTATTTCCCCATCCCCACACTTTAACAAACATTGTAATGATGTCAATTTTGGTTTGGGAAAGAATTTTAAATGCTGTTCAAAATTAACAGTAGTATTGTAGAAGAGACAGTAAAGTTGAATATATCCATGTATGCATCAAATGTAAAAGATATAAATTTTCGCCGACAATTTGTTAAATGTCACCTATAGCTATATCTTGTGATATATAAATGCCGCTTTGATAAGTAAATATCACCTAAAATCGATCTACTTCCAAAATCTGTGATATATATGTTTGTGAATTAGTTTCATAAAATGTAAGATAACACGTTCACATTTGGTATAATTGATACAAGCGCCGAAGTTGTTAAGCTTTATAAAATCAGCTAAACTAAATTCATTCGAGACAAAGTATCGAGTTTTGTTTAAAACAATTACGAACGTCATTAATGTCGCACTGTCTTGTCGGTTAAATCTGGACATATGTCATGTTTCCACCTGCCGACCAAGTTTCATCGATTTCGTCACCTTAAGTCTTCATTTTCTGACAGCGACTCCAATTAAGGAAACAGAGAGAATTATTTCACTCGATGTGGGGAAATTTTTCCGACGTTCTTATTCTTCCAAGCGTTTCTTCGTTTGTAATAATTGAATTTAGTTCACAAGAATTTCTCGAGTAGGAATGAGGAAATGGGCTTTGTTGAGAAAGGGTGTTGAAAGCAGCAAAGCTGAGAAGAATAGCTCGATACTTGAACTTGCATTTAAGAATCTGAGGTGAGATTTAACGATGCAAAGATCTTAAGCTGCGATGCTTTTATCTGAAAATGGTATTAATTGTAAGACATTGCCTCTTGAGAATTTTGATGTTCCATTCGTATTGCTGACAGATAGCTTACTGTAAACAACGATTACCATCTCTCTTAGCGCTATGTGTCCAATAACAAACTCATTCAATTAGATAAACTTCAGTCCATCTACTAATATTCACATATTTCCTCATATGTAGGAATGTGTAAACGAAATAAAAGGAAATCTGATTCATGTTTCACACCTGCGATGTCCACTTCATTTATATGGGAAATCACAGTTTCTTTTAAGAAATTTTTTGATTGCCACTTACGTATATGGGTCTGTGACAGTAATGAATAAATATGATCTTTTGAAAAGTTACTCATTTTCACAATATCCTGGATTTGTATTAATTCGCACAAATAAAATGTTTTGAAATGCTGGGTTTGCGATTTCGTATTTCATTTGCTTCAATGAAATGCATGGAACAAATCAAGAAATAGTTTGCAATAAACAACATTTTGATTTGTTGATATTTATTTCGATTGTATTGAAATTTCATTGTAATTATTTCCACTATATTCATATACGTACATATTTTTTTTTTTTTTTTTTTTTGTATTTTGCCCCTCGACGGGTGGTGATAAAATAATTTTGTCAAAATCCAATCTAGGCGATGCATTGTATGATTTACGATTAGATATCTAGAAATTACCTAGAATCAGCTTTAGTCGAGGGTATGTATAAAGGAAGGTATCACAAAATCTTGAGATTGTGAGGACGAAAGATGCTGTTAACAAACACTACGGTTTCTTTCCTCGTTATTAAGCTGTTCTATTTTATGAAATTTCTTACGTAATTTAAGGATTATTAGCTTAATGAATTATCATCTTCAATTCGATACTATGGATTGTGTAATAGACACTACTACCACTTTCGACTCTTCGTCTTTTGGACTTTGACGCTCGTTTATAAATATTAGTGATTCCCTATAGCATGTGTCCATATGGAAACTTTTCGCACTATTTTCGGAAGATGCTAGCTCTCCCTTGGTGCCTGATGCCATCGTTGTTGGATGTAGTTTCAATATGTAGTCGCATGGATTTATTCCCGCCATTTAACTAAATTTTACTGGTCTTGATATTTTAAAATACTAACGAGAATAGATCATTTTCTTATGGTTAAAATCTGATTTGTGTTACGACCCTTGTCGGCCATCTTTGGAACTGAAGTAGTAATTTTTGCTCCATTTTTATACAAATTTATTGAACTTTCTAGAAAAAGTGGTCCATTTTTATTCGGTGGGCTTGAATGATTTTAACGTACGTGCAAGCATAACTGGTGTCGACGTATTTTATTTCCTGCCGGCGAAGATTTTAACTTATTGGATGAAGCACTTTGGGATTAAAAGTGTTATGACAGAAAAGTGTGAATCTGCATTGCATGGGTGCTGCCTTATTTGACGTCATGAAATTAACAGGCCTACGATGATTGTTTGCTGAAAAAAAAACTCACAGCCGATTCCAGTGGGTGAAGTGGAGGCACTGGCGAAGTTTTAGTACAACAATGACAAATCTTCCGACTGGATCGCCAAATATTTAGTTTAGTGAACACATGTACCACCTAGCGCGCCATGCCTTTGACCTCAAATAAAGTGATAGAACTGCGAAAACTCGTCGAGTATGTTCCCAAAATTATACACGACCATTTATATATCTAAACATCAAACAGACAACAAATCAAGTAACATATGATTACAAAATGTGCGTAGGATACATGGAAACCCTAAACTAATTATATAATCACAGCAACGAAAGAAGACACTCTAAATGCTCGATATTTAAAAAAAAAATGTCAAGCTGTTTACTAGATTGTTTTCGGAATTAGTACTGGAGATAAAATCTAATAAATTGTTAACTGAATGTATTATCGAGCAATTAATACCTGCTCTGGGTATGCTGACCATGAACTATTATCTGCATTGAAATCCCTACCAGTGCTGCTAGCAGTAGCGTTAGTTATATAATCGCGAGCAAATGATGTTCGCGATGTAACCTTATCCTTCTCTTCTAAGCAAATCCTTATTGGCGACAGGTGCGGATCCAGAAATTTTGTCTAGAGGAGGTCTGTCCCCACACCCCACGCCACCCCTTCCCCCGCCAATGAATTCTCCGAGAGGGGTCCACAATTGTTTTTGTGTGTAAAATTATTTATTTGACGTAGAAATTGGAAAGGGAAGGAATCTGACTTACCTGTAGGGCAGAAGTCACCAAAAAGATGTACAATAAACGTTGATAACAAGTAATGAAATATATGCAATGACATTACAAAAATACTGATTTTACGAGAGAAACGATACCGACTTAGGACGGTCAGTTGAGTATCAAACGATACTCATTTGGTGTGGTAAACCGGATTACGGGCCCATCTTCCCATTCATCGCAAATGCAGTACAATCAAAAGACACGCATTTAAAAATTCATAAATAATCCTCCATATAGAGAAAACAGATCAACGAATATAGTAAGTTGAGAGGTCATAAAAATATATAAAAACTGATAGTCATATAGAGTAAGATTGTGATATCAAAAATATATAGACAGACATCAAAATGAAGTAAGTGTGCTCTGTTGGTCTGGTAACGAGCTCAGACCCTTAATCTGTAGGAATCCCGACAAACAGCCAGAGAGGACGAGGTTTGGGACCATGTCTCCTCGGAAAATGATTAGACGAAACCCGCCATGGAGCACCAACCACCATATAACAAAAAAAGTACTTTCCGCCGAATCTTAGGGTGGGTCCACACTCCCGGTCCACCCCTCTGGATCTGCACATGCGCAAGCTCTTTGTTGATAATTGCATCAAGCGCATTTACATACATCAGAATTTGTCTTTAACTATGTTATGACATATGCAATTTTGAAATATATTCACCTTACTGACTCATCAGTCTCCAGATTTAGTACAATAATACATAAAATCCTAGGTCTCGGAAGATGTTGGCTTGTAAAAAATTAGAGTTTCTCTCCGGTAAGTTACATGGGTTAATCTTAACTAAAGAGGCACTAGGTAAATTATGATTAAATATTATTGGTGAGTTGGTCAACATAAACTTTCAATCTATTCATCCATCCATTCATCTATCCATCCATCCGTCCGTCTATCCATCCAACCATCCATCCACCCATCCACCCATACCTTCATCCATCCATCAATTTATTGATCAATATTATAGCATAATGTCGGCTCCAGCATTGTGTGAATATTTTTTTCCATTGTAATAGTGGTCCGAGTTGTTTTTCTAAATCTGTTTTATCTGGATAAGAATAGATCTTTGCAATAAAATGAAACTTTTCGAACTTTCATTTCGGTTTTTAAATATATCATCGAAACTAACTGATGCAATCACATTGTGGCACTAACGACCACAGTAGACTCCTGGGTCCGGCGCCATAAACTGAGAAAATTCTTAAGTAAATTATTTCATTTTAATTGTCAAAAGTTCAAACTAATTATCATGCAGATTTGTTTAATACTATTCAAAAATAGAACAAAATTCAAATAAATCAAAATCCGAGTTATTTATTCATTGTTGAATAGAAAATTATAAAAAAAAAATACTTAAATATATTCTCAGTTTATGGCGCCGGCCCCTGGGCACCTGAGATAAGACCAGTTTCTCGGAAAGATCAGGCGTACGTTTAGCCACAGCCGACACGAATGCTCAAACACAAGCAACTGACACAAAAACAATAGAAAAAAATACCCCTGCATACATGAACTGAATGTTGGAAAACATTGTGCTGAAAGTGTTACAACTACTCACTAAATAGAAAAAATGGATATTTTCAAAAGTTGTCAGATAAAACGTTATCAATTTCAATAAAATAAAAAAAACGTATAGATAATAGAGTGGGTTTTCACGATATTTCTGCAAATAAGAAATTATAACCACCACCAGCGATGACGTAACATGCTTTGTTGTTGTTGTTATTGTTGTTGTTATTATTATTATTTTTATTGTTATTATTATTATTATTGTTGTTGTTGTTGTTGTTGTTGTTGTTGTTGTTGTTATAACCTTTGTAAGGAAGGAGAATTGGGGCGTCTTGTAATCAGTGGTATCAGGGCGAAGTCCTGGTGGGGATCAAGGGTGGGACCATGGCCGTGCCTGAATTTTAAACGTTTTACAATTATTATCACTAATTTTTCCTGTTAAATTTACTGGGTTTTTTTTTTTTTTGGTATATATTCTTATCTTTTTTTGTACAGGAAATAGAATTGTTATTCAGCCATAATCTCGTGTGTTAAGAGAGGATTGTGATGGCAGAGGTCCTACAAATATAATGAAAAGTTTACGCCGTCAATAATGTGTTTTCTAAAAAAAATTAAATCCTTGAAGCAAACCTTCCAAATTTCAGCTTCTTATTCTTCTGATGTACAAAATAAATCATAAACCTACGCTTTTTGCTACAAAGTCAGTTACGTGAAAACCACGATCTTAGTGCATGCACAGACATAACAAATTCAGACCACTTCACAACACCAAAGCCACAAATTTCCTCTTATACGTGTCTGAAACTAAAACAAAAATATGTTACATGCCTTTCAAACTTTCTACAGCTATTTCACAATGTTTAAAAATTGAAACTTGAAAGGAAGAACATTGTTTGCTCCTGTAATATTGTAGCATTTGATTTGCCGTTTTATTGTGTCCGTAAGACTGCATGGATCGGTTTATTGGCTGCCAAGCCGCCGAGTTCTGTCTGTGAATGAAAAATGTCTTCCCGGAATCGAAAAGTCGGTGATTAGATATAAATAATAGATTAAGAAAGCTAGCACCCCACAGATTACCGACTCTCAAGGGGCCGACGTCACACCTTGCTGAAGTAATATGAACTAATGCAGACAATAAAACAAAATTAAGACAATACAAGACAATACGTCGCGCGGAAGAGTTCACCTTTCAACGTATTGTGTGCCAAGTTGCAGAGAAACAGTGCTGGGGGTGTACTTGCATGTAGAGCACAAGTTTTTATCATTGCAGGTTCTGCTTATATGGATTTTTTTCCTCGTCTCATGCAAAATTTTCATATATTTTGTGTTTCCTCTGATCATATATATGACCTTTGTTTGTAGTTTTTGGCTTTGCACTTGAATTGCTTTGCTAGAGCGTCGCGTTGCTCCAGTCTGATATCCATATAGATTTTTCTCCTTGTTTGTTTGATGAAAAATGTTCATATGAGTTCACAGAGTTCAAGATGAAAGTCATTTGTGTTAGAAATAAATTTCCGGAAATGTATTGCTATATATAAAATACATGTAAATATATCTTGATTAAAAGAAACTTTCACAAGATTTAGTAATAAAATCTACAAATACTGATATGTTATTCTGATGAAAAATAATACCTCGTTTTAGATATTTAAATTCAATATACAAAAATCATAAGAACCCAATACAAGAGTACCATTGCCGAAATTACTCAAATTTAAGACTACATTCGTCCATCAAAACATTTCAACGTACATTCGATATGAGAGATGGCCCACGTTGTAAAGGAAGACAAATCTTTCTGGTAAATGAACAAAGAAACAACCCCCCCTCCATCCTGACTCCTTAATGTTAGTACTATTCTTGAAATTATGTTTAAGCTTAAACACACGAGGTATAGGATGAAATAATTATACTTAGATCCATATTGTTTTAGAAGTGTCTCAAATAATCGTGAAATATTTAAATATGTTTACATATTCATCTTGTATTCAGATATCAAAATAAAAAAAAAAAAATGGCTGAGATACGATATCGGATCCTGAGATCACATCTTGTATTGCGTCTTTTTCTTCCAATGCACACTATTCAAATTTATCGAAAGATTTTAGATTTTTGTACTTGTAGAAAGTAGATTATGATATGTGTTAGATTATTTCTCTGAGATATATTTCGATCAGTGTTGCGAATTTTCTCCTCTGTTGTTGATAATGAAACACGGTTTTAAGGTGTAGATATTTGCTGTTTTTAAAATTATTGGTCCAACTTTAAAAGTCGGCAGAAAAAAAGGAAAATTTACAAAGGAAAGGAAATTTTACAATTTTTACATCAAAAAGGTTCTCAAAATAATGTTAATATGCTTCATTGTGTTGGTTTTCATTTTATGGTTTTAAGAATCAGATATTCTATTTCAACTATTTTCAACTATTTTGAAGCTACCGAGGTTTCACTTAAGGTAATCAATCCTTAGCAAGTCTCAAATGACAAAATAAGACATCTACGAAAATATTTTTCGCTTGGACTATTTGTTAAATCAAAATGCATGTTACCTTGGATGATCTTGATGTTTTTGACTGTAAAGTTTGGGATTGTACAATATGAATTCCCTTAAAGGAGTTATCTCCCCTAATTATAAATTTAAAAAAAAACCTAAAGTGCAGAAATACTGCACGGTAAATTTCCTTTTTGTTTATGAAAATTGATAAACTGCAATATTACGGAACTTTTTACCGGAAGTTTTTTTCCCAAAATTTTGTCATTTGTGAAAAAATATGAACAAAATATAGTAATTCCCATAAGGTTCAATACAAAATTTAATTATCCCTTTTGGATCGAATAACATTACTTTCAAAAACTCCTTTCGATAAAAGGTTTTATTTTGTTATATGCTTCAAAACGATATATTCCGTTTAAAGAACGAAGTTGTATCTACTGAGATCTAATTAGTGCATGTTATGGATTGATTACCTTAAATACTCGAATTTGGATATGATTAATAGAATTTACCGCTGTTGTCCGGTGGTGACATAGAATTCAACTAACACGAGTGTTAAATTAGCTTAGTCCATACCGAGGCTTGCCGAGGCATGGACTATGCTAATTTGACACGAGGGTTAGTTGGTTTCTCTGTCACCAACGGACAATAGCGGTAGATTATTTTTCTCCCATTCAATAATTTGCCCCTAAATTTTTCATTTTCCCTTCCGTTTTGTTGGAAAATAAACAAAAATTAGGTTGCTTGACGTTGACGTATGTCGTGTTTGCTTATGACGTCATGATAACAATGAGCGCGAAATAGGTCGTGTAGCTTATCTTCCACCCCCCTGTGGGAGACAGGCTGATCATTTTGCAGTAAATATGAGAATAATTCTTTGAATATGGGAGAAATGGTTAATGACAACAAAACTCAAACGTTTAATCAATCTTTCTACAAATCTACCGAATTGCTTCTGTCATAAAATCCCTATCGACGAAAACACCGTCACCATAGCAACAATTTGAAGTAGTTAGAATATTCGTAATAACAACATTTCATTCATAACAATCGTCTTCACTGGACTAATTAAAAGATAGTATTTGTCAATTATCTATTTTGTCTAACGATACTGTGACGTCATAAAGCATATAGCAACATATATTTTATGACGTCACAATATTGACAAGTGGTCTCATTTGGAACGCCTCGCCCTCTACCTGTAACTGCGTGCAAGAAGGGAAAGGGCGAGGCTATTCCGAATTCCACAGTCCAGATTACCGACTTGTAATTTTGTTTGCAGTTACCAATGAAGATTACGGTTACACATGGAATTGAATTACATATATTCTTTAAATATTTACAAAACGCTATGCACACAGCAGGTATATAACTGGTACTACTCTGCGGTTTTGTCATACTGTAATGTCCATTGAATTAGTGCAGACGCAGCTCACTTAATTTGGTCTATTCGGAATTAATTCCCATGTGAGCAGGTATCTGACGTCAAATCATTTTGACGTCATACAATTCCTATATCATTTCCAGTAATTTTTCATTCTGGTCATGCCGGTGTCCTGTCTTTCGGATGAAACAGTAAAAACCGAATCCCGTGTCGTGGTATGCATGGCACGTTAAAGATCCCTCACTGCTTCGGGTGGGTCCGTTGCACAGGTCAAAATTTGTATGCCCCGCATCAGGCAGATGCCGTCACCATATACGAGAAATATTCGTGGTGTGACGTTAAACAAAAATTAATCAATCAATCAATCAATCAATCAATACGCCAGTTGTCATAGAACTCATTGTCCCAATGGTTTGACGTCAGATATGGGATATAACTCTGTATAACGAAAAGACACAGTACGCCTAAGATGCTTGGCAAATCTGAGAAGGGTTCCGGGTTCAAATCCCATCTATGGTCGTTTGTGTCCTGTCTAACAGGGGCCAGTTGTTCTAAACTTGAACCGATGGTTAAGCTAACCAGTGGTTAAAGTTTGAGATACAATAAAATTAATTTAAAAAATTTCTGTATAAAAATCTTAATTACTTTACAAAGCTTGTTTCATATACTACAAATCAGTACTAAGATTATGAATTAAAGTCTTCCCATTTCTAGGATATAGTCAGATGAAATTTAATCAATGGTTAGTTTAACCAATGGTTAAAGTTTCGAAAAAATGGCACCGGATGAATAATAAAAATCGAGGTCCCGTGTGACTGTAGACGCGGCACATGAAATATCATTTCACTGCTTGAATTTGGTCTGTTGCATAGATCTCAAAATTTCTGTTCAGGGCATCAGGCTGGTGCCGCCACCATTCAACCTTGGTATGACGTAAAAGAACAATCAACCACGGACTGCATTGTAGTATCACTTAGTATGTAGTACGGATACACATCTATCTCGTATGTACAGGTGTTGAAACAGTTTTGTAATGTGTGTATTACATGGCGGGTATATCTGACAGAAAATGAGAAGCTCACATATCAGGGGAAATTGGTTTTATCGCTATAATTCTGGTTTATGAAGAGTGAACAAATAAAGTTGTGGTAAATGCCACAATCACATCAATACATTTACATTTTGTCAAGTTTGTTTATTAGAGCTATTTCAGACTGCAGTAGAAAATTGTTCAGATGTAAATATGGTAAAACTGAAATTTCTGTTTTAAGTGAAACGGCTTAAGTATGTTTTTGTATCTTCCACGCCTTCGCAAACAATAGAGTGGCATACAAATTTAAGAAATACGAAACTTAGTAACGCAATTAAAATACCCTTTCCTCAGAAATCATATTGGGCACTTTTATTTGTCGCAGTTGTTTCATGAAACCAAGGCAGGGAGAATTTTATTGAAGAATTACAGCATGTATCATAGCTATTTTAATCCGTGGCTGATATATGGTGATATTAATTTAAGCGTAGTGTCGTGAATGTTCCGTTCCCAGGATTCAGTATGTATTGATGGTATTTTAAGACACAGCTAATGCATAAAGGCAATGAATTCCATACACTTTCCTCATAAATGAAGAAAATAAAGAGGGCAAAAAACCCTTATTTATTTTCCAAATGCTATAGCGATTAAGGTCATATAAAGTATGCCGGGTTCTGAATTGTGTGTGGTGGTGGCGGGGGGGGGGGGGGGGGGGGTGTTTGTTTGTTTGTTTGTTTTGTTTTAGATGTTTGCATACTGATTGGTTTATCGCCACGAACTTAATACTGACTTATTTGCATGACTTAAATACATATATTGGCTTTTTTACACGACCTTGATATCAACTTTTTGTCATGACCTAAATATTGGCTTTCTTGCATGACCTTGATTAACTTCTTCTCGCGTCTCGTGACCTGAAGAATGGCTTGTCGTCATGACCCTTATATTTAGTTGTTTTCATTACCTAAATATTGACACGATGTCATAACCTTGCTATAGGCTTGTTGTCATGACCTTAAAATCGGCTTGTCATGACCTAAATAGCTTGTATGACCTGGATGCCGGGCACCAAATATATAATTATGTCTTTTAATGTTGCTGTCTGAATACGGAACATGACCTGGATGTAAGAACGTAAAGTTCTTAATTCATGTTAATAGCAGTTTAAAATTAGGACTGGCCATATTGCAATGACAAGTATGCAAGGTTTTATAATTATCGTGCTACCTATTGCATGGATTAATTTATTGTTTATCTTAATTTATTTATTTTACCGTTATTGTTAGTTTTGTAAATTATTACCCACTGTGTTTTTTTATATTGTTGTTTAATGCCATTTCAAGATTATTGCACTTACGTGTTATGTGCAATTCTTCATAATTTTAACTAGAGCGGGAAGAGGGGGGGGGGGTCTTTTACGTGCCAAAGTATACCGTGTTACGAAGCCTTGGTTTATACCGTCTCATCTGAAGGTCAGATAGGGAAGCAGACGTTGTTATACAACCCTAGAAAAATGCAAGTCAAACCAGTGTCTTCACAGTGGAAGTTCAGTGTGAAACCATCGGACCAAACTGAGCCCCCTTTCTAATGTTTGCAGTGTATATGCTGTCCGCGCCACCCACTCTGGAAACTGAAAAATCTGGATTTTCAGTTATTCATCTTCAGAATAATTTCAAAAAGGCAAAACCATTCGATAGATCTTGTTTAGTCGTAACTTTTGGTGTATGCTATATGTTTCTATAAAGAAGCCTTCATATTTTATAGGGCGATTTCCATGTTAAATTTTGACGTGACGTCGCCAAGTTTCCCATAGACTCAATGTTAAACATCAGCGACGTCACTTCAAAATTAACATAAAAAACGCCCTATCTAAAATGATTTTTCCCTATAAAATACGAATGCTTCTACGTAGAAACATATAACATACACCAAAAGTTACGACTAAACAAGATCTGTCGATTGATATTAATTTTATAAAATTATTTTAAAGATAAATACGTGAAAATCCAGATTTTTCGGTTTACAAAGTGAGTGGCGCGGACAGTAGGTTTGTGTCATCTGTGTATTTCGAGATACTCATAGCGGGCTTACTCAGACTTGAGACGCTCACTCCTCCCGAGCATCTGGGTCCGGCGCCATAAACTAAGAATATACTTAAGTCAAAATTTCATATTCTCTTGTTCATCAATGAATTAATAGCTGGGATTTGGATTTTATTTAGTTTTATTCTATTGATAAATAGAATTAGATCACTCTATATGAGAATTTATTTGAACGTTTGATTATGGAATAAATTACAATGAAATATTTGACTTAAGTATATTCTCAGTTTATGGCACTGGACACTGGTCTCACATCTTTCACTAATGGTCTATGTATGTACATCGTGGTTATTTGTTGTGAGTGCCACGGTAGCATGGCATAAGTTACTTTCGTTTTCTACTTTCATATTTCATTCAATAACGGTATTATGTCCCGTATTGAAAAATAAATGAAATTAAGTTTTGTCCACCTATCAATTAAATACTTAACTAACAACTGAGCAATATAAACCTCACGCAGTTTTATCAATCATCAAACATATTATTCCTTTATTTGCAGTGTAATATGTTAACAATAAACTGCCGACTTGATTCAAATCCCTTTCCTTTGTAATTATTTGCTCATTGTTGTTGACATTAAAATAATACAATATCAATATATCCCTTTGGCAATGACGAACTCTTCCAGTACGAGATGTTGATCATTCAATATGCCTAATTCCTGCACAATACAACTCGAGTCACCTCCTCCCCGGGGACCATTTCAAGAGCTTTGATGGACAATAAATTTCTCGGAATGAGAGGGTAATCCTTAATAAGATAGGATGGCATATGCACTGCGGAAAGAATGAGCTTTCACTTCCATAGGGATTAGCCATTAGAATATTGGTTGCGCTAAATAGCACAAAAGAATGTCTGTGTTGTTTTCCATTCATCGCTAGACAAACGTTTCACGCATCCTGTACTGCTTGTATTGTTTTGTACAAAACGACAGAAGTATCATGTAATGAAATAATACATCTATCTTTAATCTTAAATTATTCCATTCCATGTTATATGCCTTTTGCATATATCTTCATATCAATTATCTAGCATTTCTAATTAAATTGTACTCTTTTTGAACTGTGAGTTTTTATCCATTTTAGATAAAGATTTCCTACGTGTATTTTCATTGTATCACATATGTCATTTCGTAATTTTCAATTTGAAATAATGATTTATATTATCATAATAATAATAGGCATGTGTTCATACTCTGTTGTTCGAAATTGAAATTAAGGGAATGACACGTGCATCTTTTTATTGGATGCAACTGTCTTTGACTTGATATAATCTAAAAATAGCGATCCGGTACATCTATTTTGAACAATGTAAACCGATTTTTACACATATATTTAATTTTAGTTTACAAGACCTATACAGTATTATACGGGAACTAACGCAATTTTCCTTGTTTTAAAATTTTAACCATTTTCCTTTTTATGAATTCTTCAAAATTTTATACAACGTTATATCTTTCTAATTTTGACAAAAACTGCCTGCTCTCAATATCATGTTATTTCACTGTTCAATTCATTTTTCAATCTCAGACTGGGGAGGGGGGGGGGGGGGGAGTTAAATGTTCTGTGTTTTCCTATGCTGTATCAGAATGTACAACCATGTTTCAGACATATTTGACATTGTGACTGCTGTCTCAGGATATTCCTTTTTAAATACAACCATTACTTTCTATAAGGTTACCTTTGAATACCTTTTAAAACACTCTACAACAATGAAGCGATTTGTATATGCTTTAAAGAAATCATTTACTTAGATGTTTAAGCCTCGATATGATTTCACAATGGACCACTTCCATTTCCGAGGATTTATCATTTTTATCTTTATTAGAATCTTCACTTTATTCTGGCTTTTTGTCCATATGTCCATTTTTGTGTGATATGTCCATTGTCTATTACAACAGGAATATATATGAATGTGTATTCAAAATGCAGTAATCGATATTCGCACTCCGACGTGTAATGAAAAAAAAATCTATAATTGTAACGACAATATTCGTCCGTAGTCAAATTCGTCATTTTATCAATTTCAAAATAGTTACAAAAACTCGGAAGTAGTTTTTCGATGATATTTGAACCACTGGAAATCATACTCCATGTGGGAAGGTGGGAAGAATAACAAGGAATAAAATATCAAAACAAAACTTGAACCCGAAGGACATACATCCCCCGTGACCTTTACCACAATATAGGGCTTGTTTAATTGACTGCAACCTCTACTCCGTCTTCACAGATCTATACTACCTATAAACAACCTGTTCTCCTGCACTCGCCATAATACCTTAATCACAATGCATGAATTCAAATCAATTTTTTCGCAACATTATCCAATGAATTTCCCCCATTCACGTGCCCAACATTCTTTGTGTCGCGGGTTATGGTTGGCTGGATTTCAACAAGATCTGGCATGCGAGTAACACGCGACAAAGACTTCAGTTTGAACTATTAGCCATATGCTTTCGTGATTACAATAAGTCAACTCCTATCAAACCACATCTAAAGATTCAAGCTATTGTCATCGAATGTTGAAAATGATTTATTTCTACACTTGTAACGGTAGTTTGTGATCTTTTGATAACTTCTGTTATAATTTGAAAGTAATGATGAAGATAAAAGGACATGCACCGATCTACTTTTGTATAGACTGTGATATGAAAGACACTGAATTGTAGTAATTTTTAAATGGAAAAAAATATATACGCAAAGAAATATATCATTCTAATGTATGTTTTGTTCTTTGAAATACACCTGTACTTTATCATCTTGTGTCATCATGATTGGAATTACGTTAGCTGTTAACTGCATTTATTTGATTCGGGGATTTTCATTCTCTGGGTCTCCCATTCGGTCTATCTCTACCGCCTTATTTTCGTCTTATAAAAGAAATTTATAACATATATCAAATATAACATCAATTACTTTACACAAATCGAAACTTTATACATATAATAATTCAATTTTGCCTGAAACACATGACGTGAGAAATTTGGCCAATTTACCATCTGGCAAGTGCTTCTAAAGAGCCCATTAAAATCGATTATCATAATTTATTGGATCATTATAAACGATGAGATCTGATTTAAAATCCTCCTTAAAATTTTCGGTCCAACTTTTTTAAATATCAATATTAAGTACAGTCTTCAGATCGGAGAAGTGGGTATTTTCAAAGTAGCAAGAAAACAGTTACGTACTAAAATTAAAATTGTAACATTATATTTCTGATATGTTGTTCTAAGACCCGAGTTTGATATAAAATACATTTCTCCCAAGGTCCATGTTTTTCCGCTGTCTGTGATTTCCGCTGTACACTGACCGCTAATAAAGGGTTGATATTACTGAATGTGGCATCTAAGAAATATAAACATACAAATATGTATGTGCTTAACAAATTGGAAAACATTTACATATTTGAACAACGTTATTGTCCGTTTGTTTTAAGCCGACAGAATGTTTTGTTCTTGTGGCAGTCGACTACGACGACGACGATGATGACGATGAAAGAAGAACATTTTATGTGTGTTGCTTTACGTCCTCTCTATAAAGCATTCCATTTGTATCTTGGCAGCAATTGTCTGATCCTTTGCCTAAAAATTCCATTCATTGTAATGAATGCGGTTCTTAACACACCAATTGTTCAACAAAACATGGGGCTTTTTTGTACGTCATAACCTTTCAAAACCTGTAAGGACATAATACTGTGAAGTCCGAACCATGAACTTGATAAAGAACGCTTTTCTTTACTATCACCTTATAATACTACTCAAAGTTGTTTGCTCGAAAAATTATCCAAAGGAAGGAGCATTTCCGTACTGCAACAATGTAATATAAAAATAGAAATTTATGTTGTAAATTCTATGAAATTTCTTCTAGATAAATGAATATAAAACATTTTAATAAATATTTAGTGATTATCAAAAACAAACAAACATACGCTTGTCAAAGTTTATGACTTGCTTTCCTATATCTAGAATATCTTCATATAACAACGTCAAAATTCATATTTATTTACGAAAAAAATGAATAGTCTAAATTGCATCCTTTTTTCTTTTCTTTCATACATATATATATAATGGTAATTTTAGTACGCGTGGTAACGTGTCGAGCACTCTTAATGAACCCACTGCCTTGACTACCAAACCAGTGCGCCCGGAAAATCGCGCTTATTTGAATATATCTAAGGTTGCCAAAAAGATTCATATACATGATACATATACAACTCATTTTGTCGTCAGTAAAGAGACTAGTTTTACACAATTGGTAACAAAGTAAAAGCACCACGTAAAATGTAAAAAATAGATAGGAAAGTCAAGAACGATAACTCCGCGGGGAAAAATCAAACTATCATATCTCTTAGGAATGCCGATATATCTTTTGTGGATTTGTGATTTATTTTCTATCATACACATGAATACAATTAAAGCAACAGATTTCATTCTGTTTAAATTTTTTTTCATTATATTCTGTTCCGTTAAATTTTACCTTGGAAAATACTCTGTTTAAATTGAATTTAAGCTAGAATCAACGGATAATATCGCCGATGTGTCAAGAAATATTCTTATCAAATACGACAAAATTGTTCTGATTATATTAACAAGTTTCCGTGACTATTTATTTAGATATATTCAACTTATCGGGATTTACATGTGCATTGACTTGGTGGCCCGGACAATAATAATGAATACTTTTAATCATGCAGCGTTAAAAATGTTAAATCTCATAACATTCTCCATTTTTACACAATTTAAATGTATTCGTGGAATAATGGGAATAAAAAAATTCAGATTGAGAACCTTTCACGTTGCATATATCTTAGTTTTGAATACAATTAAAGACGATAAAATATATACATGGCAATTAGCATGAATGCATTTTTAGAAAGTCATTGGCTTTTTTTTTTTTTTTTTTTTTTTTTGGAAAGTCGTAGATTTCAGACAGATTACGTTGCTGTCTGTAAAAACATGAAGTATTAAATTATAACATGAGTCGATATAATCTATATGGCCGTAATTTGTCATTCACATCTCTCGTAAATCTCAAATAAGTTCCGAGTGTAAAGCACTGCTTTCCATTATGATATTGAATGGAACGTGACATTCTTCGATGACAATCAGGATAACCTTTGCATCTCCGAACAAAATTCAAAAATTCAGTCAAATTCGTTGTTTCTATTTTTATTGTCAATTCAATAAATTAAATATGTTTCAACAACATCAGAATAAAAACATAAAATAAAGAATAAAAAGACATAATCAGTGTGGGCAAATATTGTAAAATGATTGCTCACGTCAATCTGAACAATCTGAACGAAATATTATATAACGTTATACATTTGGAGGCAGGAATAAAATGAGACTTGAGTAATGGAGACATTAACGGCGGAAATCTACTTGAAATCAAAAGATACCCTGAGCAGGTGGAAGTGATTTTGGTTCGAAATGAAACGCCTCGAGCACTTACAGGACATTTCGTTTGTAATCTATTTCGTGGTTATGATTTTCCAATACGTGTTTGATTTTCGTCCTCTTGTTTTAATTAAGCCATTTCTTTCAACAAACGAACAACCGCTGATTTCTCAAAACAATAAATGTTACCGCTATTTTGATAAATATCGGTCTCATGTTAAATGGAAAGTGTAAAACTCATTCTGTTTATATCAAATATCTCTAATTTTAGAAATGATTGAAGTCTGGCAAAATTGTTGGAGCAATGATCGGCTGGTACTTGTAACCTAATATCATATGTCATATTATATTGATTTACTCGTTCGTTTGTCATTCATTAAATATGCATGTTGAACTACCTTTTACCTATGTTATCATTTAATCAACTTATTCTTACATTGATATATATTGTATTCAGAAAAAAAAATGTAATTTGATGTAATGGTATTTACTTATATCTTATAATAAGATATAGACCACAAAGAGTACCATTTCAAACAAGTACTTTGCAAAGCCGGAGATTTCCTCACATTTAGGACGTTTAATTATGACTATAATCTATAGTTTTGCTATAAACATTCATAAAAGATCATGTTTTTTTCACTGCAATTATGTAAAACGTTTTGTAAATAAAACGTAAACATTATTTCGTTTTAGTCAAAATCTGTCTGTATGCCATAATTTGTTTTAAGGGAAATACAAATAATAATAATAATAATAATAATAATAATAATAATAATAATAATAATAATAATAATAATAATAATAAGGTACTAACCCCCCTTTACTTTTGCATATTGATTTAAAAGGGAAATGATAACCCATTCATGATTTACTAAAGAAAACTATAACTTTCATGTGTGTATCAAACTGTTAAGAAACTCATTCAAAATATATTGCAGAAAGCTATATTCCCTGAAGCACTAAAGTGTATTTTTTTCGCCAGGATATCAAAAAAATTAAAAAAAAAAATGGGTGAATATTTATGCAATAAAATACAAAAATATTTATACAAATTCTATTTATGTATAGAATCATTGCAATCGTGTATAAAATCTCCAGTATACAACAATGATTATTACTTAAATATTATTTTCATACAAAGTGCATTGCCCTGCGATCTCTTCAGTAGGGGATCCAAACACCACATCAGCCACATGTTTCTCATGGTTTTTGACGATGAGGGGGGGGGGGTGTTGTGTTACAGGTGAAATCCATACTGAATTATCCCAAAAAGTGTTTACACACATCCAATTGGGTTTTCGAGGACATTTTAATCACCCACCTCATGGATCCGCCCCTATGATAACTGATCATTTACAACAGATATACAGAGTCTGCGATGTGACAACACATCAGTAAATGTCATGATAACATTTCATTTCTTCCTCTTGTGATCCGCCATTCAATATCATTAATTTCCATTGCATAGGCAGAAACAAAACACAACACGATCTCTTAGCCTATTACAGTATTAACATTTCCCAGGGGTGATAAAAGAGTCGGGCAACCTTACGTACAAAGGGCTTGTTCGGAATTTTATTTTATCTCCGTGTGACAGTTACTCGATACCTTAAAATATTTCATGAGTAGTTTTACAAAACTTGATCAGTCAGACATTATGAAAATTGTGTAAATGTAAATTATTTGTAAAATGATACAGAGAAGACAACAAAGAACAAACTAATTGTACTCTAAACTCATCACACGTAAGGACTATACTTGTTTTGATTGCTCTGCTCTTGTTAAATTATTCCAGCGTTCATCGTTTCTCTATCCAAATTTGATTAATTTGTAATGTAGCACTCTTGAGCTAATAATTGCTGTGTCCTATCCCAATTTTTCTATGAAATCATAATTATTTTTTTTTACTATAAATTTTTTGTGACAATTTTGATGTAACCCCAAACATCTCATGATACAGTTCAACAGTTTTAAAAAAAATTACCTATCACACATATATTTCTGTGATATAATTTTAAACCCGAATATTGTTCAAAAATGTAAAAACTTTAAAGGACTTCAAAACTTTTATTCTTTTTTCTCTAATTTTCAACTAAGAAATTAGAAATATTTCTTTCTTGAACTTTTTTTTCCTCAGGTTAAATTGATAATATATTTTGTCCGTTTTCATTATCAAATGCATATATAATTTTGTCTGTGAATCTGTTTCAAATACATGCTTCCAAGATCCGTTAAATAAATAAATAAATGTCCATATGAAATAAATAAAAATTAATTACAAAGTGAGTCTATATATACAATTTACATTATGTACACGCTCTGTTTATAACATGAATTTTTTATTGTGCGATACTCTGAACACATACCCTTTTATATGACTTTTCAAATTGAGGATTCCATTGTCTACCCGATAAATCCAATTATGTTACTTTTGTTGCACTATTTTTATAGCAAAGTCCCAAAGAAATTATTTCTCTGCATCTAATGACCAGCGACCGCTGAAAATTTCATCCTCTTTTGTTTTTGTCTCTGATTGCAAAACCAAACGCGAACTACATTTTTCTTTAAGTCAAGTTTTTCTGCAATTTGAGCAATCTTTTCCCCTGATGGTCGTGGTTGTACCGCAAAGTATGCTTCTAGCGATCTTTTTTCCGGGGCAGCTATTGACGTTCGTTTCCGTTTCCTTTCGGCTGCTAGACCTCCGGCTTCCGCTTCCTTTCTTTCGCGCGCTTGTCTTTCGGCCTCTTCTAACCACGCTTGCAAAATAGGTTTCAGAGCGATCATATTATTATGACTCAAAGTTAATGATTCGAATCTGCATATTGTACTCTGACTCAAGGATCCTACTCCCGGAAGTTTCAAATTCGCCAAAGCCGCCCCAACATCGGCTTGTGTGACACCCAACTTGATTCTTCTTTGCTTGAACCTTTCAGCGAATGCTTCTAACTCCCGCGGATCACATTCAGTGTCGTGCATAGAATGGTGAACGACCTGGTGATGGCCCGAAAAACCATGATGTCCGCCCATTGGGTTGGGCTGTGAATATAGCGGTGGGTACATCTGATGGTGGGAATGTTGAATAGAATTAGGGATACTGCTATGTATATCGCCCATTCCTCCCAAAGGCATGCCGGGATTGCCCGTCAGCTGTTCCAGCATTGATTCGCCCGGTGGGCCAAATGGATTGTGATTATTCATTGTCATTTGATGCCTTGAGGGGGTTGCATTGTGACCCCCCAAGTCGGCGGTGTGACCGTATAAACCGTCGTGTTTCATCAGCGGTTGGGTAGATTGCTTAGAAATATCGACAGCCGCCAGAACCTCTGCTCTTGTAAGGAGACCATCGTCAAAGAAATTCCCCTGAAATAAAGATTACATAAGATAAGAACACTTCTACTGCAATTACTTTGTGAGTTACTCTGAACGATTGTTGAAAATAATGTTGCACCAGTTGTAAAACTCGCTTTGCGACCAATAAAACAGAATTGACAGTCTCAAATCTGATGTAAGAATATGTTAATCCATAAACACTGCAAATTCTTTTGTTTTTATATCATTCAAGGCAGTAATGTAGAATATTGCAAATCAATCCGCCCAGAAATGCTTTTAATAGCATTCAAAACAACCCTTATCCAAATGACACTATACTTGATGGGATGTGCAAAAAAACAAAAGAAAAAAATTGCTTTGAAATACGAAAAAGCCACATAACTAATGGTAGATAACACACATAAATTAATGCATCGCTCGACTATTCTAACTTTGTCATATTTTGTAAGGTTGAATATGTATCCAACAGCTCATTTTTAATAACAACATTTTATGTGTACTATCAAATCATTTGTGTACTCCTCGGGTCAAAATTATTAATCTAAACAGAATTACAATGCACATGTATTATCATGTCCCAAGTATTTTCGACATTTTTTTAAACTTCACGACGGAATATATTAATAAAAGAGTTATCGTTCATTTTTTAAGAGACGGTATAACTTAAATCTAGGGAAATGAATCGCAGTGAAAAATAAAATTAAATAGGTCAATGTAAGAAACATCGAGTTATTGAAAAACTTACATAGGGTATTTTAACGTATAAATTCGAATGGATAGATATATGATAATGAAATTAGACAAAGTAAGATAACATAAATGTCAATGTTAAAATCAGAAAGAAATGAAAAAGGATACTTTACGTTAAAAACTGAGTAATATATTTCCTAAAGTGTCGCCATTTCACCATATTAAAACCAATAAACGGATCAAGTATGTATCCGGAAATCAATTTCCCGCTACTTACCTTGCCTGGGCACGTCAATTACATAGAAACGACATTTAAATTATTCATAAAATATTAAAATCCTCATTCAAATTGATCCCAAGCTTTTATATACAAGACGAAAATCCAGCTACATGATTCAAAGACGAACAGAGCACTGGTGTGAATAAACGAGGAAACTAACACCGATTCAGTGGATCCGCTTCATAAAATATGAAACATGGCAAATAATACCACACGTATGCGCGGGCTGGCGTTGGATAACTACTATAGGTGATTAAAACACTGGCATCGGGTTACAATGGTAGAATAATGGGAAACATACCGTGGGTCCAGAGCCGCACCGCACCCTCTCGGGACCTCGATATGGTGGGGTATAACGTCCGGACATAGGGCCAGGATTCAAGGGATGAATCCCGACGTTCTGTTTGCCTGTGTTCATCATAGCTTGGCACTCTGAAGATACAAAGCCAGCCTTAAACAAGCCCCAGGCTCGACTTTGTTGTGTTCCGATATAACTTTTATTGTTACATTAAGTCCTATACACTAATGACTCGCCAACGAGAAAAGTATCGGTACCAAAGAAATTGATATTACTTTTGCGTATGGTATTGAACGAAGAATCCAGCACCTGTTCGTTGCAAGACAAATCACGTGGGGTTCTAAAAACAAGCATACTGAGCGCATGCTCTCTTCAAAACGGCTACTCTAATGGACAAATTATATTTTCAAGTCAGCTTCACGTTTTTTTATCGGGATCGTTGTGAAATTATCACTCGCTAAGGGGCCGTCTTTACAAGAATATGATGGACGAGACGCTATCATTTTCATATATGGGGTGTAAATGTCAGCAGTGGTCAGATTCGGATAACGGTGGCCTGAGAAATTAAAGGAAGATCATTTTACTTGCAGCAATGATCGTTTGTGCTAATTGTAATTTCGTTTTGAACTTCTGGCTTTAGCCACGTGCGCGAAGGACGACCGTATTTATATGAGCGGTATCTTCTGATCGTGGACTCGTGACTACTTCATTAAAAACAATGCCCAAAAGCAAAAATATTATTATCATTGTGGTATACAATCATCATTTGTTGTAAATAATGCAGTCATAATATTTTCAGCTTCAGTGTTTAACACCTGCCTCTGTCGTCCATACCTATACTTCACCCTTCAATATCTAATCGAATATCCTTGGTTAAAATTAATATGAGAAAGCAAATAACTTGTGAAAAATAATAAGAAAATGCGACACAAGACACGGATCAGGTGTTGCAATTGCATTGCTTTTGTTTGACTAACCTACGTGCGAAATATATACCATAATACTTTAAAATTTTCGGTGACTGAATTGCACTTTTTTTTATCTATATGAAGATGGATGTAAACGTGGTTCCAAAGTCTAATATGGTGAGCCAAAAAAAAATACCATACCAAAAAGTTCGTATCAGTAAAAAGGTAAAAAAAAAGGAGGGGGGTTATAATTTACCATTAAAAGAGGACAAAGTCTCCGAACTTCAATGTGCATGACATGAAGTTTTATTTACTGTTAGTTATATTTATATATATATGTATATATATATATATATATATATATATATATATATATATATATATATATATATATATATATATATATATTTATATATATATGTATATTCCTTTTTTATTTATTTGTGTGCATGAAAAAAAGAGAGGATGGGGTGTCAATAAACATTTTCGGGTTGTGCTGTTATGAGAGCCACAATGCTATTAAACAAGTTTCTTGTGTATTTTTAATTCTCCGTTTTTTAAACATTTTTTGTTTTTACATCTTTCGAACATAAAGCCGGTTCTACGAAGTACAAATTACGAAAGAACCAAAGCAGTTTTCACATATGTATTTGCTGACATTTAACTTTAAAGAAAAAAGATTATCCCAACAACTAGACACTCCGAATGGTATTCCTCGGGAATCATCCATCATAATTAATGGAAAGCTCTTGTTTCTTTATTCGACAGGGCGACATTGTATCTGCAAATGCCGGCTCAGTTGGAAACGGAGACGGTTCTATGGGGAACGGAATTGTAAAGCTCGAACAAATTGGAAAATGGGGGTACTGAGACAAGTAACATGGGGTTTTGTTGGATATTTGACTCAATTTTCGGAAGCGAATTCGTTACATGTCAAAGCTTAATTATCAAATTGGGAGTAAAGATATTGAGAACAATATGAGGAAATAACAATGGAATTGTATGAAAACAAAGGCGTGAGTTGTAATTTTAATCGCTTCTACAATCTAGCGAGTGGTGTTGTTAGGCTAGAGGGGGATGTTGCAGAGGTGGGAACTTATCATGTGATCGCTATACTTAAATGTTTTGAATCAGATTTTATTTGATAAAAGTGTAAACAAGTACATTTTCAATTTAAGCTAACCAATTATATAATGAAATTTATAATCATTTGTTTGATTTAACATTTTAAAAATATTTTCCAAATTTTCTGCTTACTTCACTTTATTTATAATCTGTCTATTTAATTTTTTTGTTAAGAATTATTTATTTAATTATTCATTTATCTATAATAATTTTCTTTCTTACAATAAATATACTGTGATTCAAACAATACTCATATTCAAGAAAGGGAAAAAGAGTTGTATATAATTTTGATTTAGACAACCTCACAGAATCCTATGAAAGCGATACATTAATAACACACCTATCGATTACAACGACGACTGCAGTGTCGCATAGACTTCAAATAAAATGGTGTGAGTGTTTGTATTCACAATGGCAAATATCACGAGGAAACCGTGCTTGACAAAATTATTTACCCAATTTATTTACTCAAAACCCGTTTATTAAAGAATGCAATTATTAACATTGAAATGGCAGATCGATACACAATAAAGTAAGACGGTTCTAGTTATCCGAAATAGTGAATGAACAACGTTCTACAAATAGCTATGCATTTTTAATTTTTGTCCCACATTCCTCTGTCTGCTTCATCAAAAATTAAACGAGCATACACTTCCGTATTTGTTTGTCTATTATTTTGTCTGGTGAGCTGTATTGTGTTTAATGTAATATGTATGTCAATTGATAAATCGTATATGTGTATGGAAAATGGCTTTATGTATGTGTACATGTATGATTGTGTTATTTAAAGAAAGCATTTGTATTATTTATGTTTTATGCTGTATTGTTTGTATATGTGTGTGTGTGTGTTTGCAAAAAGCAGTGTAATTGGTTCTTTTTCCAACGATAATGTTCAAAATAATGTCAAATGAGCAACCTACTTATAAATTGGGTTACAATTTCGTTATTTGAAAATGACACTATAATGATAAAATGACCTTATATTAGATTAATTTGTTTAATATTAAAGATATATATATATATATATATATATATATATATATATATATATATATATATATATATATATATATATATATATATATATATATATATATATATATATATATTTCAAATGGTGTTCATTCCTTATCCTCCTCTTGTAATATACCAAAACTCGGATTTGTCTCTCAAAATTGAGTAAGTAAATTTTATTGATCATTCAACAACATCTTGAACAATACATACTTGTCGATTTCTTCCAGGGAAATGTTACAGGTGCTACGTAGTATTACAATGCGATATTGAATATTGAAATCTTTAAAGGGGAAGGCGTTTATATACACAAGATATAAAGCGAGAAAACATTATATGTTTTTAATATCAATTTGTTTATCGACTATTGGTATGTTAGATGTTTTTATTTTTATAAAATGGTTCATATCAATTTGATTTCCAACCAGGTCATACATTATTACTTTCTATACTCATATATTCGTTATAGTCATAGTGTAAGTATTAAATACCATACAAAAATCCCCTCTTAACTTTTTTCCATCTTGAAAGGGTTTCTTAAATAATTTTAATTCTTTTTTGCTTTATGAAAAAAGTTAAGAATCGTAACATTAAAATCAAATTCTACATATGAGGACTACATTTGTATTTCTTCTTCACATGGTTTATTTCTAATGACGAAGCTTAGATTAAATAATTCACCTTTTTTTAATCTGTCAGTTTTATCTAAGTGACATATCAAGTTAAAGAAAATGTTCACACTATCATGCCATTATCTCCCAAGAAGACCAAGAAATTTACAACTTCATTTCATTGGTCTAACAATCATTAATTAGATCTCCTTCCCCTTATACTTTATTATCTCGCGCCTCCTCTGATCGCAGGAAAGTTAGAATTACTCATCAAACAAAATCCAGGAAAGTATCATTCTTGCCGGAAATCATTCAAAGGATATTTACGACATCTCAAAATAAAACTACCTCTGAACATCAACGACTTGGGTTATACGTATGCACGTGCTTGCGCGTGCGGCTGAATACAACTTTGACGTCGTTCACTGAAGTGAGCTTGTTGACAATTGTATCGCTCTTGACAGCTCACAATTGGACACGTGTTTTTGACTCAGTGTCACAGAGAAGCTTTAATTGCAAGTCTGTTTTGTCATTGTTGTGGCAAACTTCTGTTTAAGTACCTTATTAACTAATTATGTCATTATCACATCCAATAAATAATTATGTAGCAATTGAAGAAAATTGAAAAAAATTTTCTCGCCCTGTGTTACATAAAATGAATTTGATGTGTTTTTAAAGCGTTCAGATTTCAGGCAGACTTTTTAGGAGGAAAAAAATCTTAGCAGGTGATGATTAGAATTTAATATTTTAACATCTACCGGTCGTTTTTAATAGTTTTGAACTCTCTGCTGCGAACCCCTGATTAAAGGATTTAACAGAGTTCGTTTAATCACAGTACTTCGTTTCGATAGTTTTTATTTCGGGTTGATGGGAGAACACATTTCTATCTTTATCTGCAAAGGCAGCGTACTGAAAACGATACCAGGATGAAAGACGAAATCATTTTACGAATTTGCTAATTGCACGTAGATGGCATGGCTATCGTTTCGATGTTTTAATTATTTTTTTTTTTCTTACAAAAATACAATTGCTGCATTTGAAATTGAAAATATCGATTGAATTTCTGTTATGCAAGCCGTAATCTTTCCTTATGAACAGCATTTTACAAAAAGAACGTTTTCTACCTGACTTTGGCTCTGAATCTGTCTCTCCCCCCCCCCCCCCGTTTTTTTTTTTTTCTTTCTTTCTTATACTTCTTATAATGGTCGTGTCCATGCGCGGATCCAGAAATTTTTGTCAGAGGGGTCCAACCAAAAAAGGTAAAATTTTCTCCTAGACGATGGGGATCCAACCCGAAAAATGCCCAAATATTACCTTTTTTGGGGTGAAATTTTCGGATGCCAAGGGGGGGGGGCAGACCCACGGTACCCGCTCTGTATCCGCGCATGGTGTCAGATTAGTTTGTATTATGCTATAAGAAATATAACAAATACAGTTACAAAATGTATATAAATATAATCATTCGGAATTTATGGTATGCATGGGCTCATGGCTGATTAAAACTATTCAATGTCAATTAATCAACTCGGTTTATCATGATATCAGTTTCTAAATAAATGTTTTATATTTTAACGAAAGGTTTTATTTTCTATCTAATTTCATATTCCTAAAGAAAATACCATGATCGACTTACAACAAGCGCGAGTACAACATTGTGACGATGTCAGTTGCAGTCCAGCTTGTCCTATTAGAAGAAAATATCTTTAAAGAAAATACCTACAACGAGTTACAACCTACTCGAATACGACGTTACAACGATGCGTGTCGCAGTCCCTAGCATGTCCCTTCAGAAGAAAATACCTAGAACGACTTGCAACCTGCTCGAATACGACGTTACAACGGTGCGTGTCGCGGCCTCTAGCCTGTCCCATTAGCGCGATGAAGTTCGACTTCATAGATTAATTCTATCAGCTCGTCTATAATCTAATCCTTTGGGATACTAGCCTATCCTTTTGGCCACAAATTAATGAGTGCTGTTGTTTATATTGGCCCAGTCATCATGAAATTACTCAAGGTATGGCAAATGTAAGAATAAACAGGGATTTTTTTTTTCTAATTTATCTTTTTTTTTCTGTTTCTTTTCCGTGACGCTCTTTGTAAGTGTTAAAAGAAATTGAGTAAATGCATTAATTATTATTATTGATATTAATAGTACTACTATTATTATTATTGATATTATTATTATTATTATTATTATTATTATTATTAATCATTTTATTTATTTATTGAGTTTTCTCTCACTATTTTTCTTTTCTTAAATCTTGATGACATTAGAAATGTGCATAAATGAGATTTTCATTACCTATCTAATTGAGTGAATACATTTGGGAGGGGTTAGTGGGGACGGTTTGTCAGCCTATCCATCTAGGATTGGTATTTGTTCTGGGTACTCCGGTTTCTGCCACATAAAAAACTCCGATCCCCACTTCCACCACCAAACACTGGCTGCCACCTCCACTACAAAAATAAAACCGACCACCTCCTCCACCAATAAACACTGACTACCACTTCCACCACTAAGCAATGACTACCATCTCCACCAGTGAACACTGGCTACCAGCTCCACCAATAGACACTGGTTACCCTCTCCACAGCTGACACTGGTTATCATCTCGACTACTAAACACCGGCCACCACCTCTACCATTAAATACTGACTACCACTTCCACCAATTAATATCGACTGCCCTTACTACCACTAAACACCAGCCACAGCTGCCTCCACTAAACATCGGCCGCCATCTCCACCACTAAATACTGACCACCACCTCAACACTAAACACTGGCCGCCATCTCCATTACTAAACACCGGTCACCACCTCCACCACTTTACACTGGCCGCCATCTCCACTACTAGACATCGGCCACCACTTCTACCACTTAAACACTGGCCGAAACCCCAAAACGTAACATTGGCTGGTACTATACGACCGATGATGTCGGTGTAGAATTAAGCAACAATAAAGTAAAAATCTACTATTATCATAGTCCCGCGAGTCTTAGTCATGCAACTGTAGGGGTGTCAGTCTCAAGGGAAAATAAATCACACACACACAACCTCCAAAATATGAAACAACAAAAAGAAAGAAATAAAACAAAACAAAAGCAACCCCCCCACACACACACAAAGAAATAAACAAATAAATAGAATAGACATATAAATAAAACTTAAATATAAAAATAAGTAAAATAAGATAAAAAATCTAATTACATCAAAATTGCATCTCTTTAGTGAAGATTTTAGAAGTGTTCGTAATAAACACGTAAAATCATTCATATTCCAACAAAACTCTTTGACTTTCTGTAACCTCATTAAAACCTTGGCACATACGAAATATTCATCGTGTCAATGTAAATCATTTGTAAAGAATTTAAATTATTTTCGCTTATATGGTATTTCAACATACATTTATGCAAATCCTTAAATGATTCATATAAAGAAAGGTTTTTGAGTCGGTTAAACTCAGATGGGAGTGGGTCAATTGGCCCGTGACTGAAAGGTCCAGGGTTCGACTTCTATGATGGACAGTGGGTTCTGTGCTAAGATCTACAGGTCATAGCCGTGCAGATGACGTCATCATACTAGTGAGATGAACATGGCGTGTTGTAAAGCAAGACACCATCAGACAAATTTTACTTTTGTATAAATCTATTTGTATTTTAAGTCTAAGGAGTAAGAAGAAACTTCTTTAAACATGATGCAAGACAAAATAAATTCGTGTGTTTCATTCATCACAACCAATGAGAGATCTTTGGTGAAATTCTAATGTTATATATGTATAAAGCATCATTTGGGGAAAAAAATCAATGTATGTAAATTGTTACCTGCTTTTATATCAATGTGGATTATATTATATGGAAGAGTATTATATATAGATCCTTATACAAAAAAAAATAATAATAAAAAATAAAAATAAATATTAACATATAGCCAAGACTGATACATGAACATGAATAAATACGTAAATACTCGGGGCATGTTTGTAGAATACAATATACTTTCTTTATATAACGTATTGATGTCGCTTAATAAAATAAACAATTCCCAACCGTCGCCAAAACATCTGCTCGATCGTTTACGATAACAGATCTGTGTCTCCGTAACTGATTATTCAATAATCATCAAATCAAATTAACACGCCCAACATCTGACGTCGTTGTCGGTCATATACAAAGAAAGATAACTCGTACGAAAAAATTATCTTACCTTGTTCCATAAATATTGGTCGTGTTCACCACCCGCGAAGTCCCGAGGTGGTCCGAGGGGGGCAAGAGTCTACAAAAAATTTAATATTAACAATCAGATTTATTTGATAATATTTGTATAAAAAGATCAAGATATTTTCTAACTAACCATTTTCCTCCTTGTTTTGAGGCATGTACTATTGATTTATGCATCCCATTTGCTTGCTCACATGAATAAGTAAAAGAATAGATAATACACTTGGATAGACGATAATAAGCATGTACCAGCTAACCTTCCTTGTGTTTTTATTTTTGTTATGGAAATAGTTCCCTGTTCCATGTTTTGCTGATTATCGAGCTATTCCATTTTAATGGAACTGTTTAAAAAAGAATGCAGCATTTGCGACAAAGATAGCGAGTGTTCGACGTTTGGGTTTCAAATCGATTAAAACAATTTTTAAAACATATTCCCCCAAGGATGCAGGAAGCATCTCACCTTTTTAAAAGAGCATGACGCAATTCTAAAATCGAAGTCCGAAATGCACATACCATAAATAAAACACCATGACGCAAATCGGATATTGCACATACCGCAAGCGTTTGTTACTAACGTATACAATACCAAATTCAACCATTGTTCAAAAATACAGTGGCGGCACCAGTCAAGAAAGCACCAATCTTTGAATTTGTTTTTCTTTTTTCTTTTTCTTTTTTATTTTCTTCTTTGGAAATGAGAAGGGGGGGGGGGGGGGGGGGGGGGGGGGGGGGGGGGGGGGGGGGGGGGGGGGGGGGGGGGGGGGGGGGGGGGGGATTTAAGGCAGCTTTCAACAATAAATCATTCACATTGCGTCATCAAAACAGAATATCCAACCTCTGAAGCATAATGACTCAATCCGGGAATCGAACCTGCCAATCTCGGGCTTAGATCTTGTTAAAAGAAAAATTACCAATGAGTAGCTGTGCGACACCTTGAAGATGGTCATCTAATCCATAAAAACCGGTCTAGTGATCTGACGACCCCCGTCACTTGTTAACAACCCAGCAATATCAGCTTCAAGGAGCGAAGCTTATAGTATCTTTTTTTTTTTTTTTTGTTTATTTCCATATATTATGGTTTATCTGAGTAAACAATCAAAAATGAAGAGAATTGTCATATTTTCTTTTTGTGTTTTAACCCCCCCTTTCCCCACCCCACCTTTTCCACCTTAGTTTAAATTCAGGAAGTCGAACTCGGCTCACATATGATTGATTGCAATGTTTCATATAAATCCATTGATTTGAAGTATTCAAAAAGACAGATATATTGTCCAAAACTATATTTACTAAATCGCAGAGCGGACACATTAATTACATAGAAAACAGTAGGTGAAAATATAAAAACAATAACAATTAATAGCCCCAGCTAATGAAAACATGAAAGTAAAGAATTATAATATTTTGATTTTTGATGCATTGTTTTATGGTACTTTTGAATAGATAAATGGATGAATAGATACATTAATATTACATAAATAAATAGATAAATGATAAATAAATAAACACATTAAAAATCATAATCCAAAGACAACAACAATGCAAGTTTCTTTCCCATTTCTGATAACATAATATACTTGAAAACATAATAGGACTAAATACAGAGAAAGACATTGTAGAAGACGATGGCATGATTATGGAAGCGATCGCTGACGATATAAATTGTTGGAAGTCGATCCACTGTAGGGGTTATTGTTTGAATGGGTGGTAAGTTACTCCTTTTTTTTTTTCGCGAGAAGATCAAAAGCTGGTTGTTATCGGTGTTCAACTATGGTAAACTAACTAATTCCCAATCGGAAATAATTTCATATGAAACGATCCTGTATATATATATATATGAAAATAAGACACTGTGTAATTTACAATCGCTAAATATCATGTCAAATCAGGGTCGGGTGTCCTTCTGTAGTTAAAAAAAAAGAAAACAAAAAGAAAGAAAGAAAGAAAGAAAGAAAAAAGAAAAAAAAGGAAATCATTTGAGACTCGTAAATTCCTTGGACTTGACGGCTTAATGTATAGCAAATCAATTAAAACACGAAATTTATTGCATCTTCGTCTTTCCATTATTTATTTCTCAATTCGTTTTGCACAGTATCAGATTTTTTAATCATTCAGTTCTAGAAGCGGTGTTTGGGTTCATACGCCTTAACCCTAATCCCACAAATAAATTGATTATGTTAAAAAAAATACTTATTCATTATTAAGAATATAGATTTATATTGATTTATATCTATATTTATTTTCGTATGGTTAATAAATAAAAGACCTAGCATGTTCTTGTAACCATTTTTAATTTTAATATATTTTCTTACCGTGAAGTTTTCACAACACTGCAATTCCTGTAAATATTTCATGACTAGCTTTCACACGTGTTTCTCTAGCAACAACAGAGATGTAATGTTTATTTCACAAAATCCCCCATTCTTTATTTGAATTTTCAGGTAACGGGACCTCAAGTCGTTTGTTGAGTGGGCGTGGTTTAATCGCATAACCCCTATGATCTCACCGACTCCCGTACTCTCCACCCTGTTTTAGATCATACTTTGACAGGTGGTATATGTTCATTTCTGTAAAATGTATCACTTACAACAATTTGGGTCAAATTTGGAAATTCATGGCCAATTTACCATACGGTATTACACCAAGGCAAATGTGCGTGTCCCAAATTATTTGAAAATATCAGCGCGTGAAAACAAATCGCGTCTGCCACGCGACGCCCGCGCGTCAACAATATTGTGCGAAAACTTAAGACGATTTCACATTATTTAATCTCAATAAATGTGTCGATTGAATCTTTTATCAGTGATTTTGGGGTAATCACATTTCCTATTTCTTCGTCGTAAGTGCGCTGAGCACACGACATATTTGTAAACAAAACTCGTTTTCATTCGATGTATTACTTTCTGCTTAATTTAGTCCCGCGTTTATATCGACGGACAGGTTTATGGAGGTTGCTTGATTTTGAAAAAGAGAAAACAGAGAAAATATTTACTAAATTATAAACAGATATTATACAGTAAACGTATATAGATATTATATACATGGACAAAAAAGGCAGATATACCGTTTACTATTACATGAACGTTCATTAGTCTATGCAAGCTCTGAACTTATTTGATATATTCATATATAATTTTGTATCATATTAAGATATAAAAACATGCTGATTCGAGACAGCACTGCCCCAATGAACAAACAACAATAATTTTACTATTATTATATTTTGTTTTATTTCAAATTTATTTTGATATATATATTCTTAATTTTTTAGTGAATATATCTGTATCTTATTATAATTTGCATAACCTTACATATTGAGATACTCAATTTATCTATTGACTTATTTTTGCATATACAATATATATTAACCGAAGCGTGATTCATTTTAACGGATGAAATTATATGTTTATTCCCAAATATTTTAATAAACTTTCGAATGAATTTCTTTTAAATAAAAGATCGCGCAAATATTCATTATGAAATGTATTCCTCGGCTTAATTCGACAAAGATACATTGATATACATCCAGGTCCGTTATATAGCTTAATTCTTACTTTTCGTCGTACCAAAATTTATTGTACTACAATAGCGACGGCATCTGCTTGATGCATTGTCAGAAATTTGCACCTTTGCAACGAACCCAACCGAAGCAGTGGGGGATCTTTTACGTGCCACGCCTACGGTGACACAGAATCTCTGATTTTAATGTATCGTGCGAAGGATGGGACACCAAAAACGGCTCTGAGGGGGGTTCGAACCCAGGAAGTCTCGGTCATGAATTCAACACCCAACAGACTGGTCTACCTGTATACATGTAGATTCTTTCGCATTTTTTTTCACTGTCTACCACCTCTCCTACTTTATTATGTGACTAATGAAAGGAAATGAAAGAATGCACTTAGTCCTTCCGCATAAATGAAATTAAATAATAACGCGCCGAACAATATTTACATTTTCAAATAATTCGATCAAATGTTCTTTGATGCAGTGAAGACCTCTTAGTTTTGCTTGTGGGATATTTGATACGCTCCGTTGCCTCAAAACTCGTATACAACAGACAACAGATGTCTCTGAATGCGTAAAGTATGCCGGATCATGACATTTACATCGAATCTCTCCCCCCCCCCCCCCTCTTTTCTCTCAAAAAGCATAAAACAATACAAATAACAAAACAAATAAACAAGGAACCATTATATAAATAACAAATCATAAAAACAATATTATCATATTTCTTATATTTATATCATTGCTATATGTATGATAATGTGTGTTATGACTTCTGAGTTTGAATGTGCCTATAAATTTGACCTACTACAAGATGATATAAGGTACAGGTCAAATTAACTTAATAGTAAATAATTAATTGTTCGTATGTTTCATTATTTTCCAAATTATTGAAATACATGTAATTGTCTGCAGATAGGAATGAAACGGATAGATTACAAAGCACTTCGAATGTGACCTATAAAAGTTGAACTATTACAAAATAATACAAAGAGCACCTGCTGTGCAAGGTGGCGCTGTAATCTACTGGGTACCGTTACCAAAACGTGCCGCCTCCCCAGGCCATGCGGCGTCCGTGTCCAGACTGTGTTCTCCATCAAACCAGAGGACCTTCTGGGCAAACATCAGATTTTAATTTCGTAAGCATTGTAATTTGATTTTGCTTAATCGTTGCGATCGAATGTTCATCATTATATTTTCCACACTATTTTTACAGTCCAATTGTTTTAGTGGTATTTTGTCAGATTCATTAGTATTGGCAATTAATTACTATTACCGATGTTCCCAACACGCTCATGAATACCAACCGAGTTTGCACACTTGATGAATTGTCCCCCTTACGGCCATTCTGAGCCATAATTTCACTCTTGCTTATAACGAGCGAAATTGAGCAAAAAATTATGGTACCTGTTTTTGTCTATTTGTGAAAACGATTAATTACGCACGAGCTGAGAGATCCCGTTCTTACTGCTTAATATTTATAAGTTTTAAAATCCTTCTGATAAATGAACTTTTTATAAGAATAAAAAAGGGTTTAAACTCGAGAGAAATGCAGCATATGATATTATCAAATATCGATAAATGTTGCCCTCAAGTGAAAAAAAGCAAATTTATCTCGTTACATGCGGTGCTAAATCTTTGAGATTGATACATGTTAAAC
Organism: Pteria penguin; assembly: GCA_035048485.1. Taxonomy (NCBI): domain Eukaryota; kingdom Metazoa; phylum Mollusca; class Bivalvia; order Pterioida; family Pteriidae; genus Pteria; species Pteria penguin. Next base: position 38,549,892 of record CM068585.1, on the reverse strand, counting down.
ATAGCTTGCAATTTCATTTAGATATCAATCAAGTTATGTTTTGCATTTGTATTATCATGCGTGAAAACGATTCTTCTTAATGTAGAAAAGTAAACATCCGAACTCCATATTTGCGGGGAAGTCGTTACAGCTGGAAGTTTGCAGGTTGCCGGATTAAGATTTACCGTTTTCGGTTTTTATGTTTAAACTAATCAAGAGCGTAACATCGTATAAAGCTCTCAGGGAAAAGAAAATCAACATTATCTCCTCCATTTGTATGTAGAAGTGACACACGGGAGTTAAAACAAAATAAACATATCATTTAATTTCTTTACTCACTGGCGACTGGATCAGAAGCGCATTGTTTGCTTAACTCCTCAAATAAAACACACCATTACAATACAAATCGCTACGAACGACGAGCAGGAGCACTGACTGTGATTTAACTCGTAGATCGAAAAAAAAAAAAACCTAAAGTGTGATTAAATTTCACCTAATACATGTACTGGGACTGGCATTATGTGTAAATGCAGATTTAATGATAGCCTTGCCGTGTACTTCAAGTAAACGGATACGAGGAATTGCGAATTGCCTCGTCGAATGTTACTTTTTTTGATGAAAAGGGGATACTTTAATTGTTCTCAAATCACGACTCGAACATCTTTCTATTAGATATTTCCTATGAACCGTAAATTCTCTTCAAATTTCAGACAATATTCATTAAAAGGTGATTGACATTAATTTAGCGCATATGAGATATTTGAATCTTTTTCTCTTCCATCGCCAAATACGGAAAGAAACAATATGAAACACAGAACAAAGCTAATAACCAAATTATAGAATAATTTCACCATTTTTAGAAATGTCTCTATATGAAGTTCACAAAGGGGAGGGTTACTATAATGATAGTGTAAACCTACACTGCCTCTGAATATCATCAAAACTAATCAAAACTAATGTAAGAATTTAAGAAATTACAGTAAGATTTGGAAATGAGAATACCAGTTCATTGATTGGTTAATGGATCAAGTTCCACGAAAATCATTGGATAAGACTTGGAGTACCGTCAATATGATTGGATGAGACCAAGGAACCATTTCATATATGAAATCTGTCAAGAATATACAGATGGTACTTTAGATCTCTTACAATGTTTATTTGTCGCGCGAAGACATCTAAACACTTATACGACGGACATTTTGCTCGTCGTAAACATGCAAAACACAACTCCGACCACTAGATACACACTCTACATGCTGAAAGATGAAGCAAGGTTCGAATCTGTTAGATTTCCATATGATTTGAATTCCATTATCACCCGAACATGACGGGCGTATATTCATAAAAATGCTACCACTTTTCACCCAAATTTTGACGTCATTTCCTGTACATGCTTCAGATTACACGTGATTTTTGCATATTGCACTCTTTCTATGGAAGGTTACGAACATTGTTCCTTGATACAGACTTTCTTTTGATACTCCGACGGTCGCATATTCATCTTGCATACACTAAAAATTCCTGGAGTCGAACCTGTAGCCTTCTGGTCATGAATCTATCATAATTGGAGGATTTGTTTATAGAAATACGAAGTTGAGCATTTCTTTTGTTAGTTATAACTGCAGTTTTACGCACATGTATTCAGATATATCACAATAGATTTTGTCTAGGAATTATTTGGATTAAATACAAAAGTATTTTGAAAACGTTTTCTACATAGATTTTTGTATGTGAAGGGAGGGGGAAAGGAATAATGCAAAACATCCCCTCTTTAATTTCTTGACTTCGGATTTCTTTTGTTATTATCAAAAGACTTTTCCCCATATGATGACAGTGTGAAAGGGAGGAAGCCAAGGAACATGCATTAGGTACAATGAACGTGCATAGGATGGCTAGCGAATCTGCAATCTGCTTACTCACTCATGGAAATCGAACACTGGACCACAAAATGGAGAAGTCTGTAGATCATACCATTGTGACACTTTATTTCCACCGCGGCATTAGTCTCATTGATTCATATTTACACTTTATTTATTTATTTATTTATTTATTTATTTATTTATTTGTTTGTTTATTCATTTTATATACTGGTACACTACCATGCTTACTCATCTGTAAACATTAAAGTTATTATATGTATCCACGGTTAAAGAAATTAATGTCAATAATGAAGTAAATAGATAACAAAATAATGATAATTAGATGCATAAATGCATTCATAGCAACAGTAATATGTGATATCAGACCATATCTAGTGAAAAAAGACATTTCTACATTAGGTACATATATTCCGAAGTGCTACAAAAGATGATCGAAATCATACCCATAAAGGCAGAGTTCCAGCGCGGCGCTATAACGAACTCCATGAAATCATGAAGTAAAATTCAGAGTTTTTGTTTTAAAGGAAATCCGCATGCAGAGTTATTTTTTATTTATTTACTTATTTATTTATTGAATTATGTTTAACGTTAACACTACGAATATTTCACGTATTTGGTGACGGCATCTTCCTGATGCGGGGCATACAAATTTTGACCTTTGCAACGGACCCAACCGAAGCAGTGAGGGATCTTTAACGTGCCATGCATACCACGACACGGAACCTCGGTTTTTTACTGTCTCATCCGAAACACAGGACAACGGTATGACCAGAGCGGAACTCGAACCCCGGCCTCCCGATCAGGAGGCGAGCGCGATACCACTAGGCCACGCCGGCTTTCACATCCAGAGAAATATGAAATCTTATTTAAATTTTGTTATTGGTACTTCCTCAAGTTATAGTATCTGGAATTATAAGTGTTCTAAATCTAATCACGTGCACAATAATGTTGTAAAAACTAAAACTAAAACATATATATATGTTTACAACGTCAAAGAGTACATTCATATAGCATTGATATTTCCAAACAAATACGGTACACATTTCTAATATGAAAGTAAGAACCGAAAATTGAAAATAAAAGACATCGGATTATCAATGATATTTGATATTACAAAACACCTTGAAAAAAATCATGGCAATGTCGAATCAAAAATTACATTTATAAAGAACTATGTAGATTTACTAAAGGAAAATGAAACTAGACAAAAATGCCCTTAAAAGGTAAATACTGGATAAGCTCTGATCCTACCAATTTGATAATTTATTTATTGACTTTAATGTGTATTATTGTAATTATTATTTCAACTGATATCTATATCAAGTTTTTAAATCATTCTTTGCTAAAACAGACGTAACGGTAAAATGAGCTATGTAGTTAAGAAATTTGTACAAGCTTATTTCATTTTACATTTTACTTCGATTACATGTATACATGTGCACGCGAAATAGTTTTTGTACCATTTAATGTCTAGCGAATGATTAAACATAAATACGTATGTTGACATAATATGAGTTAATACTCTGCGTTCAAAAAAAAATATGAATACTAAACCAACAAACCTATAACGGGTATTCCAAACTCTGCAACTTTACATTATAAACGCATATACATATACATTTACCTCAATGTTTTAGAAGCTAAGTGCAGATATTATTCCATTGTTTTCTTTGATCAATTCACACATGATATATGATATGTTATCCGGGGAGTTTTTTCTTTGTCAAAGTTTAAAAATGTAAGAAACGTTACGAATGGATATCCTTCAGTGATCAAGTTCTAACTGAAATTTTCTATCCCTGTTGTTTGTCTGTAATGATCAAGTAATATTAATGATTCAAGTCGTGAGATATGCATTATAACCGTCAAATAACAGTATATAGATACGCCTTACATATGCAAGGAAATTATAAAACTTGCATGGTCTCATTCATAAGAAATGAGGAGCGATTCATAACGGAAACCGTTTGCGATTCAGATCAAATTAACGCGCTAATTTCCGTTAAATATTTCAAAATCTTGTTCCGATCCTGCGGTATAAAATGACATTAAGTATTTAAGAAAATTCCAGAAGTCGATGAAATCATTATGCCGTACTTACCTGCGGATGGGGGTGATATAATCCGTATCCGGACATGTCTGTGTAAATTGTTTTGATCACTTTAGACCGATTTTACAGATTCTTAGAAATTTTCTGAAACAACTGAATCCGAATTTTGTCTTTAAGTTCTAGAGCTCTAAATACACCATGTTTTGGGAACTCTCCTGGAATGGAGTTTTGTTAATCAATGTTGGACATTTACCAATGATTGGCAAGCCGCGCCAATTCCGGCTTGAGGAAGGCGTGATAGTTACCTGGCATAAATTTAACTTCAAAGCGAAAGGTAATCCCAGCCTCGTTGTGGATTGAGTTCTGTCCGACCTATACCATGTGGCCTATAGCAGCAGATACCCGACTAATCAATAATGAAAGTAAAAACAAGGAAACTGTCAAAACGCATAAAATATGAATAAATTATAAGCGTTTAACCGATTTCTTGCATGTTTTCTACATATTATTTGTGGAATAAAACCCGGATACAACTGTTATAGTAATTTAAGATGTGGTCAATTTTTTTGTCTTACAGCGTGATCGTAGAATACACATATCACCTCATATTGAAGAGGCCCTTTTATTACCGGAGTTTTATATATACTTTTATGTCAAGTATGAAAGTAATTAACACTAATTAAAGGTAACGTGGCTCTTCATAACAATATAGATTAAATAACTACTAACGTTTTAGAAAATCCTAAGTTATCTTAGAAAATTTGAGCATAATTCTTGTTTGTAGCTTTATATCATTTTCTGGAATTTCACACTCGTAAAATAATACAGTGGCGTAGCTAGCTTAAAATTTCGTGTATTCAAATTAAAAATACATAGGCAGGGGGTTTGTGGAAGGCGAAAATTTTACTTATCAAACAATGCAGACTTCAAAATATTAATTACATGAATGGTATACACTCTAGTAAATATGAATAAGACATAGGCTACAGCATGATCCGCAGTTTCCCGTGTATTCACTAGCGTTTTTTCGTAAAGGGCGCCATACCACTGTATTAGTACATGCATCATAAGTTTTGGAATTTACCATGAATGGGGTATACTCAAAACTGTGATCATGGGTTAACCCCCCCCCCCTTCCCCCTCCCCAGCCCTTTGGTTAATCCAAAACTATAGTCATGAGACATGGATCAAAGACTGCTGCCGAGCTTTGATAAAAGCTCCTGTGGGCATCCGGCGTACACCTGTTTATAGGCCCCAAGAAGTGTTTGTACTCGTCGTATATTTATTAACATAATTCGCTCGCTCATTTGCTAACCCCAGGTCTGTAGAACATTGCAATAAGCTGGGTTATCTGCCCTTGTTGATTTAGACGGTCAAAAGAAGAGGGCAAGAAGTGTTATAATAGTTGTGCATTGACTGTGTAGTTAAAGTATTTTCCCTATTTCAACGATGAGATATAACCACGCTCGTTAATATTGCATAGTCATTAATATTAAAAATGGTTATAAGACAAAATTTTACTTAGTGGCAGTTTTTTACCCTTCTAAGTGTAACAGATGATTCTAGCTAGCCCCCCCAAAAATGGACTTTATCACATTTTCACTCTCGTAACAGACGTATGGGCTCGAAAAATCACACATTCAACATCTTTTAAGACACTGAGAAAATATCAGGAGAGTTTGAGATGAGGACAAAAAGATGACGGAGAAATGAAATCTGTTGTAAAATCTTTTATTCTTCGTCGTGCGAAATGACATTCAGTTCTACATTCTCACGATGTTCCTTGACATGTAATACACGGGAAATATTTAGGGGTTTTCAGGGTATACATGTACATATAAGTTAAGTGATATAGAACAAAAAGAGTTTTATTCAAGATTTTCAAACGCAGAACAGACTATATGCGTGAAAACTAAAATACAGAATCCAGCTGACGTGAAAACCGGGGACTTTCTTTACGAAATAAAGGAAGAAAACATAAAAGTATAAAATAAATCCCAGTTCCTTATCTGACATGAATTAATTAAGGAAGCTGTGAGAAACTATCGAAAATCATTTTCTTTAAATATCCTTCCTGTATGGTAGATAAATGATAAACAAAATGCTGAAAGACATATTTCTAAATATAGATTGGCAAGAATCGATACATATAATTAATCATGTTTACCACAAATTTTTTAACACTGTATTATCCATTTCGTTTTTATTTATAAATATCATTTCCTTTTATATATCCGTTTTATTATGGTATACAAGCCGGCGTGGCCTTGTGGCATCGCGCTCGCTTCCTGATTGGAAGGCAGGGGTTCGAGTCCCGCTCTGGTCATGCGGGTGTTTTGTCTTTCGGATGAGACAGGAAAAAGCGAGGCCCGTGTCATGGTATGCATGGCACGTTAAACATCCCTCACTGCTTCGGTTGGGTCCGTTGCAATGGTAAAAATCTGTATGCCCCGCATCAGACAGATGCCGTCACCATATACCTGAAATATTTGTGGTGTGACGTTAAACAAAAATTAATCAATCAATCAATATTATGGTATACTGTATTGCACATAGTCTGCATGTTTATGGAGATCCCTTTCGCACCAAGGAATCCATAAGTATCCACCGTGGTGCACTATCGTGAGTGTCACAACGACATTGCACCGGTTTTCTTTCTAGTGACATTTTTGATTGTTCAAGTCTACTACGTTTTAAAAAAACAAAAGTAAACAATCGGCGCAAAGGGCAATCATATTTAGTTTGTGTTACTATTTTTATTGTGAAAAAGAAACATACGATAAGGTTTGTGCATCCGGTATTTTCCTTAAAAAATAGATTACGAAGTTGAAAATGTCGCATAAACCTGTTGCAAAAAGTTTTATTATCGCACTTAATAATGGTTTTATGGTTAATACATATAGATGCATATTACTTATATTCATAGGATTGTATTCTATTTAAAATATCTTTTCCTATAATTATTCCTTAAGGTTTTGCTCATTTCATCGTCACGTTTAAGAATGTATGTAAGTCTAAGTTTTGTAGAGTATATTCTTTGTTTATACTGCTCACCATTCGCACATGATTCCTACGGGAAGTGTCGGTATTGTCTTTGATCTCCTTTATCATAAAAAAATTACCATCAACACATTTGTTCGTTGCATGTATTATTAATTTTAACGCGAATAACTTGTAGTGATGATGAATTCAAAATGCATATTGAAGAACATGAGCAGTTCATTTTTTTGTTATAATTATAGAAAGTTCCTTTTCAAAACATACCTTAGAGGCTTGATAGAAAAAAAAAAAGAATATGAAGCTATAATAGAATCGTACAATTTCAACCACAGTATTAATTAGCCTGGAACTTTCTGGGGGTTCGCATATCATAAATTTCATAACCTGACGGAGAATAATCGGTAATGACTTTTTTCGTTGCTTTACACCATGCCTAGATTTACATGGTGACAACTTCTTACGGTGGCACAGAAGGAACATGCTTTTTTCTTATCTCGAGGGAACGACTTTTATCGCGAGGGAACGATTTTTTGTATCTCAAGGGAGCGACTTTTTTAATCTCGAGGGGACAACATTTTGTCTCGAAGGAAGGCATAATTAACCAATCAGAATTTGCGTTAAATGAGTATTGAAGCGCGAAAAAAATTCTTTCCATCAACCGTTTCATTCTGTAACCGTGACGGCTTCCATACTCTTTTACATCATCAAAATGAAATCAAATTCAATGACTTCCCTGTTTTCGCAATACGTTCTCTTTCTCAGATTATGGGATCGCAAAATCCTATGTAAATGGCGCAAAAAGTAACCCCAAACTGAAACTCCATGTGCATTCAGCATAACATTTCTAATTTGATTATAAGATAGTCCTTCTCCAAAATAATCCAACATATATGTACTTCTGTCGTCCATTATAGTAATAAATGACAAATCATACAAACAATTTAATTGATTGGTTACCTAGAGGATATAAAAGTGGTTCCCTCGAGATAATAAGTAGTTTTCTCGAGATAAAGAAAGTTGTTCACTCGAGATAAAAAGTCGTTTCGTCGAGATTAAAAGTCGTTCTCTAAATATAAAACAAAAGGAGAAGTGTATGTCACCTCTGTGCCACCGTAGTATCAACCTACTACGTAAGACTGAAATTTAAATCTACTCAGTTGATCCACCATAAGAAATTAGGGATCCACCTCAAGAAGTGAGGAATCCAACTTATGAAATACCTCACTGGGTGCCGACAGGGACCAAAGACCACAAAGCCCCTCGTCGGTAGCGGACATAGACCATATAGGACACCTCTCAACTGGAGCGGACAGGGACCAAAGACCATATAGGAAACCTCTCACCGGGAGCGGACAGGGACCAGGAACCATATAGGAAACCTCTCACCGGGAGCCGACAAGACAGACACAGGGAACCTCTAACTGGGAGCCGACAGGGACCATAGTGGAAACCTCTGACCGCCTGCCAACAGGGCCTATACAATAAACCAATCACCTAGTGCCGACAGGGCCTATAAGGAAACCTCTCACAGGTAGCGGACAGGGTCCATACAGGAAAACCCTTGCCTGGAGCTGACAGGGCACAATACAGGAAACCTCTCATCGTGAGCGGAAAGGGCACATTCAGGAAACCTCTCACCGGCAGACAATAGAGCCCATACAGGAAACCTCTCACCGAGGGTGGACAGGGCCATACAGGAAACCTCTCAGCGGGAACGGACTGGGCCCATACAGGTAACCTCTCACCGAGAGCGGACGGGGAATAACCTCTCACCGGGGTGAACTGGGACCATTCAGGAAAACTCTCAACGGGAGCGGAAAAGGCCCATACAGGAAACTTCTTACCAGGAGCGGACTGGGACCAACCTCTCACCTTGGTGGACTGGACCATTCAGGAAAACTCTCACCGAGAGCGGACTGGGACGAACCTCTTACCGGGGTGGACTGGACCATTCAGGAAAACTCTCAACGGGAGCGGAAAGGGCCCATACAGGAAACCCCTCACCGAGAGCGGACTGAGACCAACCTCTCACCGGGGTGGACTGGACCATTCAGGAACACTCTCAACGGGAGCGGAAAGGGCACATACAGGAAACCTCTTACCAGGAAAGGACAGAGCCCATACATGAAACCTCTCTCCGGGAGCGGACTGGGCCCATACAGGGCACCTCTCATCGAGAGCAGACATGGCCAATACAGGAAACCTCTCTGTGGGCGCGGACGACTGGAACCATACAGGAAACTTCTCAGCGGGAGTGGACAGAGCCCATACAGGAAACCTCTCACCGGGGGCGGACATGGCCTTTACAGGAAACCTCTCAGTGGGAGCGGAGTGGAAACCTCTCAGCGGCAGCCAACAGGGCCCATACAGGAAACCTCTCACCGAGAGCGGACATGGCCCATACAGGAAACCTCTCTGTGGGAACGAACTGTGACCATACAGGAAACCTCTCACCGGGAGCGGACATGGCCCATACAGGAAACCTCTTGAGCACCAAGAGCGGATATGGCCCATATAGGAAACCTCTCAATGGAAGCTGACAGGGTCCACATAAAATACCTTTCTATGGGAGCCGACAGGGCCCACACCGGAAATCTCTCACTGGGAACCTACAGGGCCCACACCGGAAACATTATAATTATGAGCCGAAAGGACCCACATCAGAAACTGGGAGCAGACAGAGCCCATATAGGAAACCTCTAACTGGAAGCCGACAAGGCCCATATCGGAATCTTCTTTCTTGGAACCGAAAGAACCTACACCACAACTCGTCAGCCCCGAATTAAACACACTATCGTCTAAGCTACATTGGTTCAAATCATGTGACCGTTTCCTGGTAGGGTTGATAGCCGGAACTTCGTTCGAGCCTGTGAAGGGGCAATAGTAAAAAGTCGACATCTTTCAGTTAATCATTTGATTTGTAACCATGTCCATTTTCGACTTCGTACATTGATCTCTTTAGTGGCAAACACGTTTTGATAATGTTAAAGTTATGTCATGTGATTTTGCAGTATAGTTGGCAACTCTCAGACAAGATACGGAGCCAGGCTGTTTGAGTGTTAAGGATTTTTGGTGACGATTCAGAATGTCCAGGGGTCAAATTTCCACAGTAGTCCCACCAATGTCCTTTGTCTCGAATGAGCCAAAAAGCCCTACATCCCCGGTATGTGGATGAACGCTCACTACTTCAGAATGACCTTTTTCAAAGTCACTTAAAATTTAAGCAATGCGCCAGGATGGTGCCGCCGTCATATGTGAAATAACATCGGCGTGGTGTTAAGCAATCATCACTTTATGAATTAAATGACAGGGAGAGGGCTTCAAGACCTTAAAACCCTAAGCTGAATAGACACAAGTATAGACAGTATTGTAAAAGCATTTAAGGTGATAATAGGTAAGTTGTAAAAAGTTCTTTTAAACCTGAATATGTTGAATATTTCGTACAATTAGAGACCGACATTATGCTGCACAAATTGTTCTTGCATGGACACAGAAAACACTCATTGTTTGTGTGTGTGGCGGGGGACGTTGAGGAAGTCCCTCCAATTTTTTAATATTGGAGAGGGTGGGGTGGTAATCGCCTCAAAATGTTTCATGAAAATGTATCTTTCGCACTGGCTACCGAATTAAGATACTATAGATTCTACCTTCTTTCAGTTTGTTTCCTACAATTCCTTTGTCTTCGCAAATTTGTTTTAAAACTTACTATTCATACAAAATTGAAACGATTAAAGCTTAGAATGGTAATGGTCAATATTTCTTAATATAGACAGAATAATTTTTCATTGCCATTGTTTTTGCATGATTCAGATAATTTATGATAGTGGCAATGAAACCGCAAAAATTATAGGGAAAGTTTTGTGAATTACAGGAAGCCTACGATGCAACTAACTGAAAAAGAAATGCATATACTCAGCACTCTGAACGTTAGATGAGGTGAACAATAATAAATAGTCAATTGCCACAGTCAACAATTGACCACACCCCCCTTACCCTCTCTTTCCCATCCCCCCCCCCCCCCCCCACATTTTTTGTCCCTTTCATAAATCCCAGTTCACACAAATTAGGTGTTGCCAGTACAAAGGTGTAAAATCAACTGAAACAATAAACAAAAATGTATCAAATCCTTCAATTCTTGACTTTCTACCTGTGCTCATTTCTAACATCATTCAATTTTTCCCTTTCAATACCTACAAACCCTTTCCCTGATTTCTTCAACCCCTTCCTTCTCTCCCCTTAAACTCTTTTACTCTGTACGCTCACATCGAAAACAACCAAACTTAACACTCAATTTTATATCAAAATTGGCACCATATGCCATCTTCCCTAGTCAGTCATCAAGGCAAACCAGAGACTTGGAGAATTGCGCGAAGATGGCAATAACGCCGTAATTAAATTGTGTCTTATGTTGGTGTAGCTGATTAGATTTGTCTTTTAATTAAGCTACCTCTCTTGGATCGATTAGTACCCGATCCTATCTGGAAAACAGGTGCGATATCATCAACAATGTCCCGTAGTGCAATCTTGTTAGAGACAATCCTGTAGTACGATACAGAAGAATGTAAGAAACACGCAAACACGAAGGTACGGTGTCCGAAATGTTTTGAAATGGACTTGTCAATTAAGATATTTTGTTATTTTTGAAAACGTGTGTGTAGGACAATGAAGATGGGTGCATGGACATATGACTCTAACTTTCAAAAATGGATTGGGGAGGGGAAGCAAATCCTTTCGTGCATCCTCTTTTGAAAGTGAAAGACGCGTGTTCCCTCTCCCTTTTAGGAAGGAAAGGGGGGGGGGCGAGTACAGTTACACATGTATTACATTGATTTTTTTTTCAATACCTATACTTTTTTGCTTTCCAGTTTTTAGAGACTTCGCCCTACTGTGGTACATGTACGTCTTGTGGATGGGAATTAAAATTCGGCACGTGTCAAGTAAAAACTCCGTCTCGTGACTGATCCCTAGCTGCCCATAGCGCTGGTGTTTGACCATAACCACCGACAGATTACATCGCCATGGCGTATGTGTAAAATCACTAAAATGGCGATAAAACAAGCAACAATGAATCCATCTCGCACGTTGAGGTTTATTATTTTATTTAAAGAAAGGCAAAATCGGTTGAGTGATTCATCGCTGGATTTACAGTTCCGGTGTTCTGAGCTCGATTCCCTACTTCCGCCACTGGCTGAGCTGTCGAGTCATTAAAAGCATTCTCATATCGCAATGTGTCAAAAGTGCTTGAAGCGACGTAAATCCTTTCAAATCAAACCATAATGCATCATTAATATAACATGACTTTAAAAATATTGAATTTTTTGTACATCGTTATATGCAGGCTAAGCGTACCACGTTTAATCAGAGAGTACGAAAATATATGTAAGCTAAATTTATGTTTTATATTTTAATTCAACTATAAAATGTGGAAACCGCACTTTTGAATACGATATTTTATTCTAACGCATCAAGCAGGCAAGCGTGTGCTGTTATTCTTTATTTCTCTTGGGTTGGAGGTCTTCTTTAGATGGGTATACAATCTTGATGCAATGCAGGTAGGTGTCGTCTCACATTATCTCTACGTTATAGGAAACATCAGCGGAAAATACGGTATTAGACGACAAAGTGACATCTATGGTTTAAAAGTATATGTCACCAGTAATTTAAAGAATACATGATTTCTTGGTTCTTCGTAGTAAAGTTATTATACGGTACCCCCCCCCCCCCAAATAAAAATTAAAAAAAGCCCAAAAGACAAAAACAAAAAGAAAACAACCCCCCCCCCCCCCCCAAAAAAAAATAAAAAAACAAAAACAAAAACAAAAACAAAAACAAAAAAAACCAAAACAAAACAAAACAAAACGAAAAAAAAAAAACCCAACCTCAAAGAACAACATATTCGAGGCCCTACAGGCTTTGTTCTGTCTGTTCGCAAAATTTGACATTGTTACTTTGAACACGTTAAATGTGGGAATTTGATACTTCACACGTATATTCCTTGTGCCTACACTATTCGGTTGGTACCATTTGTCTTAGTGACCTTGACAGTTTATTTTTCAAAATGTTTATATAGTTGCCAACTGAGGCATCAGTGTATCACAAACACATCCGATCTTTATTGTCTCATCCCTCAACCCCAGTCAATATTTATATAATATTGTATACTAGTTACAAAAATCCAAAGATTTACAGAGAGAAAACCATGAAATTTAAGAAAACTTAGATATTTTCAGAAATTTCACACAAGATAACAATTTCTAAAACTTCTTTTTTAGAGATCAAAATAAACCAAAACGGATTTAAAAAAAAACATTTTTGCGTTGAAATAAAAATTCTTCAACTTAAATCCTACTTTAAGAGAAAAATAATTAAACCAGGATTTCTTTCAATCGTGTGGGGTCACAGAGAAGAAAGAAGTTAAATTTTATAGTTGCGTGTTCGAGTATCACATAGTTGCATGAGATACTGTGATGAGATAATAATGCCTTGTCTTGACCACATTAACAACCAAATCGAACACTCTCTACAATAAAAACAAGAGCGAGTCCTTATCTTTTTCAAATATCTGAACGTCATCGTTATCCCGTACTCTCTTTGCGGTCCAATCGCGTGCAATGCTGCTATGATGAAGGTTTTGGGAAATGAGCATAGAGCTGTATTAGTCCATCTATCTAAGAAAATTGCTTAAACTAACACAAGATTGATTAAAATGGCTAATTCCCAAACACATGGTCTTAAATTCTTCTAACCCAATTAAGGGGCACTTTTTCCAATCAGGATAAGAGAAAATCACGAAATGTTTCTTTTTGAATTAGCTTCATCTTGATTGAAATTGTAAGAAAAATAGTAATAATTTCGTTTTGAAGATTGAGCTTTTTCAGATTATGTGACAAAAGTTCAAAGGACTCGGAGAGATGTCGTGAAAAGAAAAAGCGGAATCTATCTGCGTGGATCTTTTAGTCTTTGAACAAATTAGAACTCTATCTTGCTCGACATTATCACAGACATAAGGGCACCACTTGTTTTTGCTAATTGGTAATTTCTCTAAGATCTCTACACCGATTCTTATATTTACGAGTTGTTATGAAATCTAATCTTCTATACGATAATACGGCGCCGACGATCCGGGTTTGATTCCCGGGTTACGCCACTATATCTATGAGGTTGGTTACCTCCGGCTTCCATGTTGCTATATAGCTGTAAAATTGTTAAAAGCGACTTAAAACACCAACCAACTAACCAACCTATACGATAATTATATTATTGTTGTTGTTGTTTGGGGCGGTCGCGGGGGTGTGGGGGTGTGGGGGGCTGTTATGTTGATTTTAACAATTTCCCCCTCATATTCAGAAGTGCAAACAAAAGCTTATCTAGATATAATGTTGAACAGTTGAACATATCAAACGAAGTACTTTATCACCACCCAAGTCCCCAATTTAGTATTATATTTGTACCTAAACTGCAGTATGTCAACATTTAAAACTTCTCTTTGTTGATATACATTAAGTTTAGTTTTCTATATATGCACATGTATTACATGTATTAATGCTATATACCATTAAAGTTCGGGTTGACAGGACGGAGAGTTCAATATATTAAAAGATACTATTTCATAAAATCTTGTGTATTCAAACTTGTGAAACTTCTTAGTGTTAACGATGTTAAAGAACTTACAAAACTTGGTAAATATATTTCAATGGCATTTAAGAGTAGGGCGGAAGCTGTATGAATGTGTATTTCGATGTATCGATTATTATGCATACTTTATTTTACAAATGTTCATAATTTGTAAACGACTTGAATATGTGTATATGTATGTGTGTGTACTAGTATACGTATGTGTATGTATATGTACGTATATGTACTTATATGTGTGTGTATGTATATGTATGTATGTTTATGTAAGTGTGTACATGTATGTGTATGTATGTATACTATATGGAAAAAGTGCTCTAGAAACTAAGCTTTGAATGTATGAAATGTTTGTTACCTTAATTGTAATTACATGTATTTGTATGCATTTATGTACACATATATGTATGTATATATATAATTACTATTACTCGTAAAAACTGCAATGTATCGCATGTCCAATTATTTATACTCATTCACTCTCTGCTGTCTTTGTAAGAATTTATATATTGTAAATATACATATCTGATGTGTCTTTGACATAAAGAAATAAATGAATTGAACTGAATTGAAAGATCCAGCGACAGAGGAGTCGGTCTCGTGAGCGAAGATTCTGGCTTCGAATTTCGTTGTATGATGTTTGTTTTACGTCCCTCCACCACCATTTCAGGTATATGATGATGGTACCTGCCTTATGTATTGCACAGAAATTTATACGCATGCAACGGACTTTCTCGAGTCAGAGAGAGATCTTTTACGTGCCACGCCTTCCGTGACCGGGGCCGCGGATTTTGCTGTCTCATGTAAAAGATAGGACACTGATGTACCCACAGCAGAGTCGAACCTATGACCCTTTAGTTACGGGCCGAGCACCCCATCCAGTAAGCAACACCGGCTCCGCACTGCGTGTCATTTAAAACCTGCACAATATTAGCTTATGTACCTATATATCAGTGAAATTGTACCGAGCGGAATGTAAATCATTGCAAAATTAATGTTTATCTTGCTTTGATAAGAAAACTTATTAATATTTACAATATCTTTTAATTTGATTATCATTATTTTAATGTTCAAATGTGATTTCTTTACATGCAACGATTTTAAAAATACAAAGTGACCTTTTCCCTAAAAAGAATATTTTTACGGAAAAATTGTATCCCGATGTACAAAAGGGGAGTGCGACCTTAATGAAGACACGAAACATTTGATCATACATGCAGATGACAATATAGCATGCCAATAAAACCAAATTCCACTTTAACAATAAAACAAAGAGATAATTAATTGCATTATCGATTTCTAATTTCTTTGTCATATGGATCGTGAATGGGATTTTAAAGATAAGGTAATTGTTCCGATATTGGCATACAGTAATTGACACCAGGTAAGTAATATATCACGTCCTGCCTATACCTATTGGTCCGATACACGGGCCAGGTGAAATAATAGATCCTCCCCAGGGGGAGATTGGAACATAAGATCAGGGAGATTAATGGTACAAGCGGCACTCCAGACCGATGTTAAGTAGCCGTACAATCTGTTCACGGTCGGATATTTCCATTGACCAGAGACATATATACAGATGTCTCTGCATTGACATTTATTCATTTCTTACACTAGTAATAATACGAGAGTATTTGAATACGATGTGTATTGATTCATTAAAAGTAGAAAGACGAAGAGTGTAAAGTGTGCATTCTTGAAAATATTTCTATACAAAAATGCGATTTGTGACATTTAATGTGTAACTTCCTTTTCTAGAACTAAAAAATGTCGTATTAAATATAAAGAAATAAAAATTATATCATGCGGCTGTGATTCGATGCTGACACAAAATGTATACTTAAAATCCTAGTTGCTAGCATGAATATATACCATATCATGCAAATATAAAGCTGAATGTTCTGCAAAGAAAATTTATAAATAGTTGAAATTCTTCCACATGTGTAGTCCTGACTTTAAGGTGGTATTCAGCTCTTGTTATTAGGTCAGTTTGATAATAAACTTGCTCTGTAAATACTTTTGACTGCAGTTTTTTTTTTTGGCCTTGAACATCACCAAAGAAACATAACAGTATTATTTGGTGCATAAAACTAATAGTGATATATATGCCTATAGTTGTAGTAATGATAATGAATATATTGCCCTGTGTGGCAAGAGCGGTCAGAGCGCTAATATAGCCTGAAGTTAGTGGACACGAATTCCATTATAATCAATCGAGTCAGCTTAACTCAGTCGAGTAGGTGCTTGGCTCATGACCAAGGGTCTCTGATTTGAGTCCCGCCCGTGACTCGTCAATGTCCTGTTTTTCGGATGAGACAGTAAAAACTGAGATCCCGAGTCACTGTAGTCGTGTCATGTAAAACTCCCTCACTGCTTCGAATAATTCTTTGTATAGGTCTAAATTTCTGTGCACTGCATCAGGCAGGTGCCGTCACCATATAAGTGAAATAATTTTGATGTGACGTAAAGCAAAATTCAAACAAAGAGATAGGAAATGATTGTGGAATTCCTCAAACGTTCGGGACGTAAATAATTATACCAGTGTCGAGGAAAGTTTTGATACAAAAATTACCTTTAGTTGCCCATAGCGAAGGCGCTTGACAACAGGTCAAATTGTGAACCCATGAACTCAAAGTATCGCCAGTTTTATAAGTAATGTATGCTATATCTTTGAGTAATTCACAATTTATTTACATCTAAACTTTACACGATCGACCACCTATGCATCGTGTGAAGCCCACGGGGTACGACGTACCTCACGAACCCGTGGGCTACTCACGATGACAGCTATGTTAAATTGAAACTTAGTCAAATTTCACTTGTGTTGACTTATTGGAATCCTATCCATACTATTTACACCCCCCCCCCCCCCCCCCCCCCCCCCCGTGGAAAATATAGATAAGGGTGGTGATTAACCTCTGAAACGGAATAAATGCATGAACTCCTATGAATAAGTTACGTGACTTTGTTGTGTTTTTGTTATTGTTTTACAACGTACCAAGACTAATCTACATTTATTATGGCGGCAACCGCCTGGTGCATTGCGGCATAATTTTCTCCCATGCTGCGGACCCACATTAAGTAGTGAGGGATCTTTTTCATGGCATCGCGTACCGTGACACATGTCTTCGGTTTACACTACCTCATCCATAGGACAGACAGTGAGACAGATGACAAAGCAGCGTAGAGGTAATCCCAACTGGAAGTAGGAATCCAACCTAGATAGTGAGCTTTGAACGGAGGATACTACTGGACTGGACCTTCCCTTAGATTTACAAATTAACCAATACCTTTTGAATGCTTAAGGAGATCATATTAATTATTTATTTGTTTATTTGTTTATTTATTTATTTATTTTTCATCATCATCATCATCATCATCCTCATCATCATGAAGTATAACGCTCATTTTTTGAGTACACTTCGTATTGGAAGATGAAGATCATCATCATCATCATCATCATCATCATCATCATCATCATCATCATCATCATCATTAACATTATCATAATTGTTATTATTATTATTATTATTATTATTATTATTATTATTATTATTATTATTTATTTATCTATTATTATTATCATTATTATTATTATTTTATTATTATTATTATTATTATTATTATTATTATTATTATTATTATTATTATTATTATTATTATTATTAAATGGCCGTTTTGGCGTAGTTAAAACCAATAGATATCGCAGTGGCAATAAAATTTGTGAAATCGACGTATATCTCAGACAAACCCATCCAAACCATATTTGTTAACACATTTATACTTACAACATATTCACAATCCTCATTCTACACCATACACATCAAGTACGCGCAGTTAGAAAAGCAAACAAATTTGTTGATAACAACCTCTAGGGAGTGTTTGACTCATTTAAGAGCAATTAAGAACCCATCCTGTAAACGATTCATATCCTACTATTCAAAATCATTAAGGTATTACATGAACTTATGAAACGCAGTAAATATAAACCAAAATAATAGATTAATAACTACGAAGATCTCGTATAAGATTGTGTACCGGTCCGGTGAAAGCTGACTAATTCAAGGGCGTAGGAGAAGGGGAAGGGGGCACGCACCCCCACATTCAGTAGTGGGGGGAGGGCACAAGTGGGTTTGTGTCCCCTACTTTCTGACGTAACTAAATTGATTTTCTACAATAGAATACACGAAAACGTGTTCACGGCCATCCTTTTGAGGTTATTTTTATTTTATTTTTTTTTCACAAAATTCTGATCTTACTATTATTTTTGCTATTATTGTTAACACACCGGTATTCTGTTTTTCGGATGAGACAGTAAAAACTGAGATCCCGTGTCACGGTAGGCGTGGCACGTAAAAGATTCCTCACTGTTTCGGATGGGTCCGTTGCAAAAGTCTAAGTTTGTATGCAATGCATCAGGCAGATGCCGTCACCATATACGTGAAATAATCGAGGAGTCACGTAAAACAATAATCAATCAATCAATTAATCAATCAATATTTTTAATAGCCTGAAAAGTATTAAACCCCCACCCCTTTCTGTAATATCATATGTGACGGTCTTCTCCTTTTGTTACAAAAGCATGCTTATACATGTATTCAAAATTTTACTCTCTGAGTTATTATTTATTTATTCATTCATTCATTCATCTATTTATACATTATCCAATCCTCGGTCCATATGAATCAACAACCAGTAAGGTCATCCTGAAAACATTTTTACATAAACTTGTATATACATTTACTCCCGGTTCAATTATTTAAATACGCCGCTCCCGTACAGAAAACTGAGAAACCCACCCTGATTTAAGCGGTAATGAGACGGAAGCAGCCGCATCGTGGCGTACCCAACAAATGAATTGGAAACACCAATACATATTTAAATGCTAAATGATCACTTTATTCCCATATTGTAGCCAATGTAAACGGACACTGGTATTTTTTATTATTATATCTCGCTGTTTCCCCAGCAGTGTTACACGAGATACATCTTCCCGTAGACACAATTAAAATCATATCGTCTCTGCAATCTGCATTTGTTATATTTTGTAGTGGAGTTTGAAAGAAACTTGAGACAATGGTCGTATCAATGGTACTTTAATTGTAATTTTACAAAAGAATAACAAATGACGTTGCTAATTTATGGTGCAACAGGGAATAGCATATCACCAATTCGCGTGTGTTTTCTGTTCTCTTCAATTTCTCTTTTTATTCTCTATTGTCTTATGTGACATATGGGAGATTCCAACATGGGACTATCTCTTTAGTTTCCAAGTTCACTTGAAGCAGAAATCTTTGCTAAAGGAACGAATACATTGCATTTGTATGAAAAAAAACCCCTCAAGTGTATTATTAAGATGTTTTTACTGTAGAAAATCCTAAAATGAAAAACGAAAAAGAAAAGATATGTGATAAATTCATGGGGTTTTTTGTACAATAAACCATGGAAATGGGGGTGGGGTTGGAAAGGGCCCCTAAAAATACGTCATTGTGTTTACGTAATTATGATCACATTTCCGCATTTCCAGAGAGAGAATTTTAAAAATTGATTCTTCTATACCTACACTTTTATTTTTCATCTCGAACAATGTCTTCTTCTTGTACTGGACGATTGAAAAGTGTTCTGTTGACAATGTTCGTGTAAAAAGAGGAATAGTAGTAGTAGTAGTAGTAGTAGTAGTAGTAGTAGTAGTAGTAGTGGTGAGAATAATAATAATAATAATAATAATAATAATAATAATAAATGATTATAATAATAATAATAATACTCATATTAAATTTGATTTTACTTAAGTATTCAATAATGAAATTTCTGAATGTATTTACTATAAACCAGCATAAAACAAAAGCACGTACATGTTTTATTGCATGCTATCATTGTACTGGAAAACTCTGTAATTTACTGAAATTATTTTCCTTAACGTTGCTCCCCCTGCTTCATAGGTTTACTAATTTGTATTTGTTCATTTGTCTGAAACCTTTATTCTATAATGTAAGTATATGTATATATGTACGTAATAATAAATAAATAAAATAAATACATGTAAATAAATAAATAAATAAATAATAGATGAATAAATAGATAAATACATAAATAGAAATTAAAAAAGCAAAAACAAAAACAGAAGAAACAATAAATAAAGAAATAAAGCAAGAAACCAAATAATAAAAAACTGAATAAATCACACACCCCCTTTCCCAATAAAACCCAGCCTTCCCCTCAAAAACAATACCCGCGAAAAAAAGAAAGAAATGAAAAATAAAAGAAAAATAAATAAATAAAATACCAAAACGAAAAACTCCCGACAACCTAAAACAAACTAAAACATTTTGTGAAATACATTAATACGAGCCGAAATGCTTGAATGAACAACAAAAAATAAATTTGACCTCAATCCTTTCCCTCTCTTTACATTACCTCATGCACCTGTTAACATTCAGAACAATTTCACCCTCCAGTGATCTCAACATAATCTGACTGATCTGGGCTTCGTTGTGCACGTTTTGTTCGAAAACTTATACCTTACTGGGATGTTGGATGATTCTATTAATGGCTAGATTGTATCAAATTATCGAATGATAGCATATGTATCATGACCGGTCTAGGCGCGTGCCAGATGTAGGGGGCGCCATTGTTTGAATCCAGTCATCGACAAAAAATGACAGGAAAATACCCATGTAGTTATCACGTTTGTTTTGATCTTGAACGACTTGTGATGCGCAAGCTTGTCCACTCGGCCAAAATGACAGGTCTACTAATGGTAAAAAGGAAAAGGGGACCACCTCCCCAACCATCCCGTGTGACTTCTAGATCATTTTCGATTTTAATTACAAATCTGGAGTTTTTTCCGGAGAGTTTTTAAATAATTTTCGTCTACGTGACAAAGAAGAAAGAAAGAAAGAAATAAAGAAAAAAAAAGAAAAGAAGAACAATGAATGAAAGAAAGAGCACAGAAAAAACAAATTGCTTTATATATAGATTTGCCTGACTTGAAGTTCATAGCTGTTACTTATCTACAGAATTATTTAATTAATACCTGAGTTTTGTTAAGTTTTATTTGGACATGTTGCAAACGCTGAAATTTCTATACTTGACATCAATTAGATTCACTACTTCATCTTCATTATGGTTGTATGGTGCTGGCGATCGAAGCGACTCGGCCAGTTCCGTAATAAATAAATAAATAAATAAATAAATAAATAAATAAATAAATTCATTCATTCATTCACCCACCCCGGCCGGTAAATACCTTGCAGAATAGTTCTATTTAAACAGTTAGCCGATGTGACTCGGATACAGTATAAACAGAAATTGCACTATCAAACTGAAAAAATATTCTTATTTATTTATTTATTTATTTATTATTATTTTTTATTTTATTTTATTTATTTATTTATTTATT
Source organism: Pteria penguin (assembly GCA_035048485.1). Lineage (NCBI taxonomy): Eukaryota > Metazoa > Mollusca > Bivalvia > Pterioida > Pteriidae > Pteria > Pteria penguin. The sequence continues at coordinate 38,527,949 of CM068585.1, read as the reverse complement.
TATATATTTTTTTTTTTTGGTTCCACAATATAAGCAGTTTGATATATGCGACCTGTTACTTTGATCATGTGACTTTACGCCGTGCTATATTTATATATGACCAAAAATTGGCATTACTGTCCAACTAAGCCATAATGCATTCGAAATGTTTCTGGTCCCTTCTCATTAAAGAATCGGGCGTTACGGAAAACTGGAAATCGACAAAATGTTATCCACAAAGTGCGGACCCTTCTCATTAAAGAATCGGGCGTTACGGAAAACTGGAAATCGACAAAATTTTATTCACAAAGTGCGGACTTTTCAATTTTTTTTCTTCAAAACTTTATCACCAAAACGGAACTTCTTTTTTAAAATAACTGCTCATTTCACTCGCCAACAAAATGAATATAAGGATAAACAACAAAGTTGCGCGTGCCAGATGTATTTGGAAACATTATCTAAAGTAAATCATTCGTGGCATAGCTGTATGTATACGAGATATAATTGAGGTAAATATCTCTCTAGGCACAAGAGGTGGACTTGCGACATGCTAGATTATAATTTAAGTTGTGTCGTGAGGGAATTTAAAGCATCACATGCTATGTAGAATATCAAATATGTTGTGAAAAGCACCACAGGTAATTGTAAACAAGCCTGCCCTTTCACAATCTGAGATATGATCAATATGTAGGATTTTAATTTAAAGCCGAAAAATAATCCAAGTTGAAACTTACAAAAAAAAAAACCCCTTCTAATATATTACATTAAAGCAACAAAAGATGATTCAGCAAAGATAGGGTAATGCGCCATACCGTTCCGGATTCCTACATTTGACAGTGTGGGCATCTCATATTTGCGAGGAACATCTGTGTTAATCCTTTGGGTATAATCTGATAAGATTAATCTAACGGATGTTAAAATGTGTAAAATGTTCCAACAACTCACAGAGATATTTTGTTTGCTATTGGAAACTTTCTAATAAATGTTGCACTGAAATTTGTATTCCTCTTGATATTTATTGTTCTTTATATTCATTGTTCTTTATGCGTGTTCGTATGTCTTTATGAGTGTTCGATGTTCTTATGAATGGTAATTATTCATCATGATTGTTTGTCTTTATTCAATGTCTTTATGAGTGAAATTTTTTTTTAAGTTTTCATTGTTTTATGAGTGTTCATTGTTTTATGAGTATCCATTGTTCTGCATGAGTGTTTATTGTTTTTTCATGAGTGTTCCTTTTGCATTGTTATGTCTGTGAGTTCATTGTTTTATGAGTGTTCATTGTTTTGCAAATGTTCATTGTTCTTCCTGAGTGTTTATTATTTCTTCATGAGTGTTATTTTATTGTTATATCTGAGCGTACATTGTTTTATGAGTGTTCATTGCCTATGAGTGTTCATTGTTCTATTAGTGTTCATTGTTTATGCGTGTTTATTGTTTTATGAGTGTTCATTGTTTATGAGTGTTCATTGCTTATGAGTGTTCATTGTTTTACAAATGTTCATTGCTTTCGATGAGTGTTTATTGATTCTTCACGAGTGTTCATTTTTCATTGTTATATCTGAGAGTTCATTGTTTTATGAGTGTTCATTATTTATAAGTGCTCATTGTTGTATGAGCGTTCATTGTTTATGAGTATTCATTGTTTTATGAGTGTTCATTGTTCTTGATGAGTGTTTATTGATTCTTCACGAGTGTTCATTTTCATTGTTATATCTGAGAGTTCATTGTTTTATGAGCGTTTATTGTCCTTGATGAGTGTTTATTGATTCTTCACGAGTGTTCATTTTTCATTATTATATATGAGAGTTCATTGTTTTATGAGCGTTTATTGTTTTATGAGTGTTCATTGTTTTATGAGTGTTCATTGTTATATCTGAGAGTCATTGTTTTATGAGTGTTCATTGTTTTATGGGCGTTCATTGTTTTATGAGTGTTCATAGTTTATGAGTGTTCATTGTTTTATGAGTGTTCATTGTTTTATGAGTGTTCATTGTTCTATAAGTGTTCATTGTTTTATGAGTGTTTATTGTTTTATGAGTGTTCATTGTTTTATGAGTGTTCATTGTTCTATGAGTGTTCATTGTTTTATGAGTGTTCATTGTTTTATGAGTGTTCATTGCTTTTGATGAGTGGTTATTGATTCTTCACGAGTGTTCATTTTCAATGTTTTATCTGGGAGTACATTGTTTTATGGGTGTTCATTGTTTTATTAGTGTTCATTGTTTTTTGAGCGTTCATTGTTTTATGAGTGTTCATTGTTCTATGAGTGTTCATTGTTTTATGAGTGTTCATTGTTTTATGAGTGTTCATTGCTTTTGATGAGTGTTTATTGATTCTTCACAAGTGTTCATTTTTCATTGTTATATCTGAGAGTTCATTGTTTTATGAGTGTTCATTGTTTTATGAATGTTCATTGTTCTTGATGAGTATTTATTGATTCTTCACGAGTGTTCATTTTTCATTGTTATATCTGAGTGTTCATTGTTTATGAGTGTTCATTGTTTTATGAGTGTTCATTTTTCTATGAGTTTTCATTGTTTTATGAGTGTTCATTGTTTTATGAGTGTTCATTGCTTTTGATGAGTGGTTATTGATTCTTCACGAGTGTTCATTTTCAATGTTTTATCTGGGAGTACATTGTTTTATGGGTGTTCATTGTTTTATGAGTGTTCATTGTTTTTTGAGCGTTCATTGTTTTATGAGTGTTCATTGTTCTATGAGTGTTCATTGTTTTATGAGTGTTCATTGTTTTATGAGTGTTCATTGCTTTTGATGAGTGTTTATTGATTCTTCACAAGTGTTCATTTTTCATTCTTATATCTGAGAGTTCATTGTTTTATGAGTGTTCATTGTTGTATGAGCGTTCATTGTTTTATGAGTGTTCATTGTTTTATGAATGTTCATTGTTCTTGATGAGTATTTATTGATTCTTCACGAGTGTTCAGTTTTCATTGTTATATCTGAGAGTTCATTGTTTTATGAGTGTTCATTATTTATAAGTGTTCATTGTTGTATGAGCGTTCATTGTTTATGAGTGTTCATTGTTTTATGAGTGTTCATTGTTCTTGATGAGTGTTTATTGATTCTTCACGAGTGTTCATTTTCATTGTTATATCTGAGAGTTCATTGTTTTATGAGTGTTTATTGTTTTATGAGTGTTTATTGTCCTTGATGAGTGTTTATTGATTCTTCACGAGTGTTCATTTTTCATTATTATATATGAGAGTTCATTGTTTTATGAGCGTTTATTGTTTTATGAGTGTTCATTGTTTTATGAGTGTTCATTGTTATATCTGAGAGTCATTGTTTTATGAGTGTTCATTGTTTTATGGGCGTTCATTGTTTTATGAGTGTTCATTGTTTATGAGTGTTCATTGTTTTATGAGTGTTCATTATTTATGAGTGTTCATTGTTTTATGAGTGTTCATTGCTTTTGATGAGTGTTTATTGATTCTTCACAAGTGTTCATTTTTCATTGTTATATCTGAGAGTTCATTGTTTTATGAGTGTTCATTGTTGTATGAGCGTTGATTGTTTTATGAGTGTTCATTGTTTTATGAATGTTCATTGTTCTTGATGAGTATTTATTGATTCTTCACGAGTGTTCATTTTTCATTGTTATATCTGAGTGTTCATTGTTTATGAGTGTTGATTGTTTTATGAGTGTTCATTGTTCTATGAGTGTTCATTGTTTTATGAGTGTTCATCGCTTTATGAGTGTTCATTGCTTTTGATGAGTGGTTATTGATTCTTCACGAGTGTTCATTTTCAATGTTTTATCTGGGAGTACATTGTTTTATGGGTGTTCATTGTTTTATGAGTGTTCATTGCTTTTTGAGCGTTCATTGTTTTATGAGTGTTCATTGTTCTATGAGTGTTCATTGTTTTATGAGTGTTCATTGCTTTTGATGAGTGTTTATTGATTCTTCACAAGCGTTCATTTTTCATTGTTATATCTGAGAGTTCATTGTTTTATGAGTGTTCATTGTTGTATAAGCGTTCATTGTTTTATGAGTGTTCATTGTTTTATGAATGTTCATTGTTCTTGATGAGTATTTATTGATTCTTCACGAGTGTTCAGTTTTCATTGTTATATCTGAGAGTTCATTGTTTTATGAGTGTTCATTATTTATAAGTGTTCATTGTTGTATGAGCGTTCATTGTTTATGAGTATTCATTGTTTTATGAGTGTTCATTGTTCTTGATGAGTGTTTATTGATTCTTCACGAGTGTTCATTTTCATTGTTATATCTGAGAGTTCATTGTTTTATGAGTGTTTATTGTTTTATGAGTGTTTATTGTCCTTGATGAGTGTTTATTGATTCTTCACGAGTGTTCATTTTTCATTATTATATATGAGAGTTCATTGTTTTATGAGCGTTTATTGTTTTATGAGTGTTCATTGTTTTATGAGTGTTCATTGTTATATCTGAGAGTCATTGTTTTATGAGTGTTCATTGTTTTATGGGCGTTCATTGTTTTATGAGTGTTCATTGTTTATGAGTGTTCATTGTTTTATGAGTGTTCATTATTTATGAGTGTTCATTGTTTTATGAGTGTTCATTGTTTATGAGTGTTTATTGTTTTATGGGTGTTCATTGTTTTATGAGTGTTCATTGTTCTATAAGTGTTCATTGTTTTATGAGTGTTCATTGTTTTATGAGTGTTCATTGCTTTTGATGAGTGGCTATTGATTCTTCACGAGTGTTCATTTTCAATGTTTTATCTGGGAGTACATTGTTTTATGGGTGTTCATTGTTTTATGAGTGTTCATTGTTTTTTTAGCGTTCATTGTTTTATGAGTGTTCATTGTTCTATGAGTGTTCATTGTTTTTTGAGCGTTCATTGTTTTATGAGTGTTCATTGTTCTATGAGTGTTCATTGTTTTATGAGTGTTCATTGTTGTATGAGCGTTCATTGTTTATGAGTATTCATTGTTTTATGAGTGTTCATTGTTCTTGATGAGTGTTTATTGATTCTTCACAAGTGTTCATTTTTCATTGTTATATCTGAGAGTTCATTGTTTTATGAGTGTTCATTGTTGTATGAGCGTTCATTGTTTTATGAGTGTTCATTGTTTTATGAATGTTCATTGTTCTTGATGAGTATTTATTGATTCTTCACGAGTGTTCATTTTCATTGTTATATCTGAGAGTTCATTGTTTTATGAGTGTTCATTTTTTATGAGTGTTCATTGTTTTATGAACGTACATTGTTTTACGAGTGTTTCTTGTTTATGAGTGTTCATTGTTTTATGAGTGTTCATTATTCTTGATGAGCGTTTATTTATTCCTCATGAGTGTTCATTTTTCATTATTATATCTGAAAGTTCATTGTTTTATGAGTGTTTATTTTTTATGAGTGTTCATTGTTTTATGAGTGTTCATTGTTTTATGAGTATTCATTGTTTATGAGTGTTCATTGTTCTTGATGATTGTAATTGATTCTTCACGCGTGTTCATTTTTCATTGTTATATCTGAGAGTTCATTGTTTTATGAGTCTTCTTTTTTTTTTTTATCAGTGTTCATAGCTCTTTATGAATGTCAGAGTATTCATTGTACTCGTTCATTCCTTACAATACAGCATATGTGCTCATTATTTTCTGTTATCTATCAATATTCATTGCAATTTATATCAATGGGTAGTTGTGAATATTGAGTACAAACATTCCTTCCTTCGACTGTATCTTGTAATTATATCCCAGCAAACGTAGTTTGTATGATATGTAGGTATCATCCTGTCCGTCCGTCAGTACGTCCGTCTAGGAATTTAGAAGTTTAACAAATCAAGTTTCTCAAAATATACAAGTGGGACATTCATTACACTTGTACCAGTGATTATCTTGGGACGAATTATTGCAGGTTTCAACGTTGTTGTTACAGGGAAAAGGGGGGGGGGGGGGTTGTACCGTTAAGACGGCTCTGGTATTTGTTTGTTTTGTTGTCCGTTATTTATTTTTGTCATGGTTCTCTGCGGAGGTTCAAAATCTATACATTGTCATAGTTCATTGTGAATGTTCAGACTTTATTTCTCATTTTCATTGTCCATTGATAGTAGCTTTATGTTGTACACAAGGACAAGGTCTGCTTTTTAATTCTATCGTAGTTAATAAAAATCTAATTATATCACCAGAATTATAAAGGTGAGATATTTTTTACATCAAATATTCCATCTTATTTAATCTAGAGGTGTTTATTCACACTTAGTGTAAACTGAAACCTCTTGACTTGGCGCACTCCTGTTTGTAACTTTATCTCTTGTATCTCGAATCTTTCACCTGTTGATTGTTTATGCGCATGCGTGATTGACAAGTCAGTGCTATATTTTGACATTTATAGAGAAATTAATTCCAAAAAGCAGGATGTGATTCACAGTTCTAGAACTGAATCCTAACCCAAATCATCTTGTTTAAATGACGGATGGTAATCTTTGATGTTATTAGGACTGATTCAGGAACGCCGTTCGGAACGACGGGAAATTCTACGCGCTGAAAATTCATCGTTTATTTCAATATAGATTACATCTTTGAAACTGGTTACGAGTCGCATTTTTCGGACATTTATTGTATCTAATGTGATAGATTGAGAGTGAATTAATTTGACCAGATGACTTTGCTAATCAATGCCTCTTGATCTCTATAATATGGTCCTAGCCCCTGATGTAACTACTGTAAAGGACAACTTACGGCAAAATAAGGAGGGGGTAGTTATTAATCTATTAATCTTATAATTATTAATTTATTCATTTATGTATATATTTATGTATCTAAATTATTTCTTTGAACCGAAAAGTAAGCTTATTTTTCACATTCAAGAAATGTTGAAAAATAATGAAATTCTGATAAAATGTTATTATCGAAAACGTTTCTAAACGCTTTGAAGTGCTTTCTCATTTGAATGCATACTGGGTCAGTTTTGATGGTTCATAATTGTTGTACGTCACGACACTGTTACTACTCATGTATGGTGATTGCATCTGCCTGAGGCATTGCATAGAAATTTATACCTACGAACGGACCCAATAGTAATGATTCTGTTATGTGTCAGGCCTTTCCACACCGGTGTGACTACGGCGGAAGTCGAATTCTGGACCGCCCGGTCACAAGCCGAGAACCTCATCCATTTAGGCACAACAGCGAATTGAATAATAAATAATAAAGTGATCGGCAATTACTAAAGTAATTTTGAGGACCTGACGAGGGTGTGAGTGGGGGCGGAGGGGGTCCTCCACTACCGACCACGGGATACCAGTATATAGGTGCAATAATCCGACGGTCACCAACCACAGGTCACCACTCTATCGGTGAAATAGTCCGAGGCCCACCGACCACAGGACACCACTCATCTTCACGAGTCAAGGGAATGCGCTACGTAAACTTCTCTCTCCCCTTGACCGTTTGCATTCAAAAGTCGCGGTTTGATGGCGCCGCCTAGCGAAAAGTATTGTTTACTACTAACCAAATTTGCCATTGAGATTAAACCTGACTTAGCCCACTTGGTTGCTAAGAAAACCAATAATGGTGACAATCATCTGTTCTATGCATCGCTAAAATTTGAGACGTTTTCTGTAGACAGCTTAAAAGGTTTGCAAGCGAAATGCACAGTTAGAGGCTTCAATGAAAGGGAAAGAAGTTTTCATCCCGTCGATCACATGTGCTAGATCTATTATTTTCGTTTTGCTACAATGATTGTTTCAATGCTTCTTATTCGTGTATGTGCATAACACTCTATAGGTGAAATAGTTTAAGGGAAAAAACCACGGGACTCTACTCTATCAGTGAAATAATCCGAAGACCACTAAACACGGATCACAACTCAATTGGTGAAATAGTCCTATGGCCACCAACTATGGCACAATACTCTATTGGTGAAATAATCCGAGGACCACAAACTACGAGTCACTTCTCTATCGAGGAAATAGTAAATAATCCAAGGGTTACCAACCACGTGTCACCACTCTATCGGTGAAACAGTCCTAGGGCCACCAACTACGGGTCACCACTCTATCGGTGAAACAGTCCTAGGGCCATCAACCACAAGTCACCACTCTATCGGTGAAATAGTCCGTGGGCCACCAACCACAGGTCTCCACTCTATTGATGAAACAGTCCGATAATCACCAACCACGTGCCACCACTCTATCTGTGAAATAGTCCGTGGACCACCAACCACGGTCACCACTCATTCGGTGAAACAGTCCGTAGACCACCAACCACGGGTCACCAATCTATCGGTGAAATAGTCCGTGGACCACAAACCACGGTCACCACTCTTTCGGTGAAGCAGTCCGTAGACCACCAACCACGGGTCACCAATCTATCGGTGAAATAGTCCGTGGACCACACACCACGGGCCGCCACTCTATCGGTGAAATAGTCCGTGGACCACCAAGAATGGGTCACCACTCTTTCGGTGAAGCAGTCCGTAGACCACCAACCACGGGTCACCAATCTATCGGTGAAATAGTCCGTGGACCACACACCACGGGCCGCCACTCTATCGGTGAAATAGTCCGTGAACCACCAACCAAGGATCACCACTCTATCGGTGAAATAGTCCGTGGACCACAAACCACGGGTCACCAATCTATCGGTGAAATAGTCCTAGGACCACCAACCACGGGTCACCACTCTATCGAGAAATAGTCCGTGGACCACCAACCATGGGTCACCACTCTATCGGTGAAATAGTCCGTGGACCACCAACCACGGGTCACCAGTCTATCGGTGAAATAATTCGAAGCGCAAAGAAATACCTGCATCCATGAGTTTACTTATTTGATAACGTAAACCTCTGGTAACTTTTATTAATCCTCTCTTCAATGTACTTTTTTGTTATTTGACCACTGGTGCGTTATGATTCTGAAATTTTGAGCTTCAGAGTTAAGGTCACGACGACACGGTGTTTTGAGACTATTTTCAAACTTTTAAAATACTTGTACATTTTTCTGCTTTTCTTCTTTGTTTGCGAGGGCGTAACTGCACTCTGAACAAATTTACAGTAATAAAACGATATTGGCACAGGTTATTTGCTTTCTGTAGTCAATGGTGAATTAAGAAGAGGATGGGAATCTTCTATATATTGCACAATAAATCTTCTACTTTTTTTTCTTTATCGTCATCATCATTATCATCATTATCATCATTTTCTTCTTCTTCTTCTTCTTCTTCTTCTTCTGCTTCAATTCTCTTTCACTTTCTTTTAAAGTCTTAGAATGGACAATGACGGTTCCCGCGTAAAACAGAAACCAATCCTTGACTTGTACAAAGTTTTGAAACTCACCACACAACTGCAGATGAATCAAAGCTGATCATGATATGGGACAATGGGGATGGTAGGGGAGCTAACTGATGCCAATCCCATGTTGGTTCTGAACGGGACTTGGCAACTTGTGCCAGGTCATTATTTTGTACAACTGAGGGACTACCATTTAATCCCAGTTGGACCTTTTCACGTAGCAATTACGTTCAAGGAAACATAGGAAGAGAATCGCGTGTTCAACATCGGGAAAAAATATTGGAATGTAAATTTGTAAACAGGCCAATACAAATCATCAATATCAATAACGCAAATGAGGTAATTAAAATTGTACCACCAACATTGTTTAATATGTTATGCATATCTGTAAATAAATATTCTGAGATCATTCCATCAGGAGGTTGTCTATAAGGTATAGAGAACATCTGATGGAGACAATCTCAAAATTTATTTATTAAAATACGCAAACCCTTATTCAAAGAAATAGGTGTATATATAACCACGCTACAGAAGCAATAAGATAACCTCGCGTGTATATAAATTTTCATGCGCGCGACAGAAAAGGTTAAAGCGACCCTAAAAGTACTATCTAAAAGAACCCATTGGCCGAGACAATGGAAATGACACCTTTCAAAACAAAACTTGAAAGTAAAAATGTCTCATCAAATGTACAAGGGCCCTGATATATTTTTGCAAAAAATATTAGCAAGTTATAATACTGCGTCCATTGGGTTTCTTCAAATAGTGCATTTCTTGTATTTCAAAGGCCAGTTATGTATTATTAGTATATAAACCACAAAACAAAACCGTGTTTGCATGATGCTTTGTTTTTAATTTGGATCCGAGTCAGAATGCATGAGTAAATTCTATTAATCATTGGAATAATCGAGGTTTGGATTACACCCCTTCGGTGGTACACGATATTGATTAGGTATATATTTCACTAAAGACATATTGAAATACACATTAACGAACAACCATTTTCAAAATCTCCCAAATCATCGCATGATTGCTTCGCAAAATGATAACTTTCCGAACACTTTAGAATCCATGAATAATGAATGGCTGTTCTAAAACGCCTGCCTTTGAAATATTCCTAGTTTTTCTAAGTTTTGCGATTTGTGAGACTGAAAGCTTTCCAAGCGGATCTCGGCGTAAAATTTTATGAATTATGGCTATAAATATTTGACTAGATGTTGAAATTCATTTCAAAGCTTTTGCATACCTGTAGAGCTGTTATGGGACTATAACATCGATGGAATAACTTCGCTTATTACTATTTCATAAACTCCTATTTATGGGATGGATGTAGGGGCTCCAGTCCTGTCATTATCTGATCGATGTCTACTGTTGTTTGAAATTCTTTAGATACCCGTATTGTTGAATATGAGAATGACACTCTAACACCATCCCTAGACATGTGTTGCGTTTAATTTTGATAGTTCATCACAGAAATTTTTTTTTTTTGTATTATGTTTGCTTGCTTGTTTGTGTGTTTGTATGTAACTAGTTATGTCATATTTTGATTAGTCGTAATACGTATTGTTTTAATCTTAAATGTCTTCATAACTATACCCGTAATTATTATTTTTCGAATTCGTATGGTTTCTTTTCTGAAGGAGGAGGGTGGGTGGGTGTTGTTTAGGGGTTATTGCATATGCATGTATGAAAATACATCTTTACGTTTAAAAATATGAATAATATAGATATCTAAATTAAAGGCAGCAAATTTGAAATTATTGGAAAACAAATTCTGAGAAAAAAGTATATACTTACTTTATGCTCTTACTTATGTATGATGCCAGATACAGGTTAATATACTGATGAACGTGATGTATTTCGAAAGTTGTCAATACTAATATGTATATCCTATTTTCATTGTTATTAATTATTTATCTATTCATTCATTCGTTCGTTCATTCATTCATATAATCAATCATTCTATCATATTTTTGTGAATATTATTCAAGGGAAGGAGTGTTAGAACAATCTTTTTCTTTGTAAGACTTTGAATTAAAAAAATGAAAAAAAAATATCGGAGAAAAGTATGCAGATTATATCCCCTTATATTCCTATATCTTCTCAAGCATACGCTTCTATCGTTTTTACAAATGTGAACTAGCTCTTTTTTTTTTTCTATTCTATTCTATTTTTGATTAAGTGGCAATTAAATAACAACTCTTAAATTTTAAGATAAAATATTACGAATGTACTGTTACTAGAAGGTATAAACTCATAATTTCTGTTTTATGCATCCATAATAATTTAATAATTATATTCAATTTAATGTATTTTACCCACGTTTAATCTTTGAAAAAAATCATAACTTCCTTAAAACCTTATCTATGTATCATTTATCATGGTATATATAAATATGACCTAGCTCATAAAGTCTTTGTTGTCTATATGTCCTGTTCCCAGCACGTAATTTATATTGATTGAACAAAGATCTTGCGGGTACTATACTAAATTCAATTTTCCAAATGTTATTCAATTTTATTTTATTTTATTTATTTTTATCACAATTTGATATTTAAGATAAAGTTCTTCCTCGCGTCTCCCTTACAACAATAAACTTTATTCCTCTGCGTAATATTTCATCGTCCCTTTTTATTTCTCCACTTTTCAATATACAAAAATTAATACACCACTCAGCTTGCACCGCGCCGTATCAGAGGAAATTCAGATAGATGAAGAGGAAGTTGTTTTGCATTATATCATTCGAAAAATCCAAACCTACTCAAATCGGATATTTTCTTTATTACTTCAGATACATTTCACCTGTTAAGCTTCCTGTTACGGAAAAAATAATAAAATTACACCGTCATAAAGGTTCCGAACATACGAAAGGCTTATCAGACAATGATCAGTTTCGACAATAGGTATTGATATCAATTTATAATACGAGGATTTGACGGGATAAAGTTCCCGTTATCTATGTCCAATAAGTTCCGCACGTACCCCATCTGGTGGTTTTTCCCCTATTTGTGTAACAGGGATTATACGGTACAATGTGTAATTGTCGTTTTTCCGTTGGAAGTTTTATTCCGAAAAAATAATTCAAGGCCAGGCAAATATCCACGAAATCGTTATGTAAATGTGTTTGAGTTCCCATTGTAAAGGGTTGTTAAATTATGGAAAGAAGCTTTGTAGATCCGATCTCGGATTAATCGAGATATCGTCCATTTTAAAATACCAGTGAAGGATTCAGGGTTGTAGGAAAGAAGGAGGGCGGATTGCAAGGTCTCGAGGTTAAAAAAATGAAATGAAAATAATTTAACAGAATCCTCGTTGTCTCCTGATAAAGTTTGGTCGAAAAAAGGGAGAGAGGAGCACCCTGTCTACCTACACCCGCCACTGATAATGTAGTTCATCACGCAAAATGAAAAATCCGCTAAGTTACACTTGTATCGCAAGAAAGCAACGCCCATTTTTAACGCTTTGACAAATAACTATGCAGTGGCGGATTTAGAGGGGGGGGTGCCCGGGTGCCCGCCCTCCCCCCTTTTGGCCACATATTTACTAGTAAAAATCCAGATTCTGCACCAAAAATGGCTGAAGTAGTTTGGCTAATACACGTGTGCCCCCTCCCATTTTCGGAAATCCTGGATCCGCCACTGCTATGGAGCTTGTTTCAAATAAATATAAAAATGAAAAGAATAATAAAATTCATAGATAGATAAATAAAAACTAAATAAGTAAAATGAATAATACATGTATTTCATTTTACTCTTTTTTATATCCGTTCTTTTCTTCGGATAGATAAACAAAATATTTATTTAATTAATTGTTTAATATTATTTGTTTATACTCTATTATTTTCGCCGTTTTTCTCTGCGTAAATGCAGTGGATACAACCAGACAGCTACCCTTTCGTTGAAAATACCGATACATGTCTAACTTAACTGGAAACATACGGGTTTTTTTTCGAAACTAATCTTAATTTAGCTTATCTCATTTTATAATCAATTCTTAATATTCCTTATTTAAGAGGACATCTTGATAATATAGTTACTTAATGAAAATACACGTATTTCCAAATTATTTATCATAGTTCTAATATTTTATTGAAAGGTATTATTACATAAGAAAAAGAAAAAATTGTTGATGTTCCCTAAAACTCTATATCATAATTGATATTTCAATTAATTCAGAGTTTGAATGTTTCTTTTCTTTAACCGCGAAACATCGTGCAGGTTGATACGTTTCTTTTATAAAATTGTTGATGCAGTTTTCAGGGGAGGGGGTTGTTTGGGTTTTGGGGGGGTTTTTTTGTTTTTTGGTTTTGGGTTTGTTTTTTTTTTTTGGTTTTGGGTTTGGTTTTTTTTTTTGTTTTTTTGTTTTTGTTTTTTTTTTTTTTTGTTGTTGTTGTTGTTTTGTTGTTGTTTTTTTTTTATTTTAATGGAATACAAAATCTCAAAATAAGACCCGTACAATTTTAATTCTTTGAAAGCCGGTGTAGCCCAGTGGATAAGGTGCTCGACTCATGAACGTGAGGCGCAGGTTCGACTCTAGCCATGGGTGCACCGGTGTCCTGTCTTTCGGATTGAAAGTAAAAACCGAGGCCCTGTATCCCTTACTGCTTTGCGATGCATCAGGCAGATGCCATCACCATATTCGTGAAATAAACGTTGAGTGACGTAACACAATATTCAATCAATTTAATTCTTTGAACTCAATCGAGCGCAAAATATGTACCAACGATTTGCTTGTGATCTGTTATTAGGATTTAAAAAGTTGGTAGTCACCTGTTTCTAACTGGCGACATAATTGAAAACAAAGGGACGCAAAATTTTGACCATCAACCAACCATTGTCATTGCTATACGGGTAGTCATATACCATGTCATATAATCAAATATGGAAATAGACAGAATGTAGCTTTGAACTAAAACTCAAATCTATAACGGTGAGATCTATCATTAGGTAATTATTTTCCTTCTGAGGAGAAAGACTTTCCGGGGGATCTACTATGGGTAAAAACATTACATGACACCGGCCAGTTGTACCATACCTGCAACGATAGTCCAACCTGGCTAAAAGATCACCTAATGAAAGACCTAGAATTGACCTATGTACTTTGACCTATATGTAATGGTTTAATTTTGCAGGAAAACTGTAGATTTTAAAGTCGACCTTTAGGGACATGTGACCTGAAATAGAGGCAAACGTTAAGGTATTTTAGTGTATCTTGAAATCCATCGATTAATGAAATCAAATAACAATTATCAAGGCCAACAATATATAACTAAATAACTATGCGGCATTACTGCTTTATGAGCAGAAAAATAGGGATAGGAAAAGTCAAAGCATATTCTACCGGCTAGCGACGACCGCCATACAACACATAGACTGAATGACGCAGAATTGTCGGTATAAATCATTTATTTCATGGAAACAGTTATTTGTAAGAAAAGTTTCAATAACATTTCTGAAACGAAGCCGTTCGGATTGTAGCCTTTTCTGGCTTTCTGGTAAGGATGGTCATATATACATTACACGTATATACGCTTGTATAAAAATGAAGTCCTTTGGTAATCAAGTTATTTTAACACACATGAATAATAAATGTTTCCATTACCATTTTTATTTCCCTTTAAATCTGCTCTACAGATTATTGCCTATGGGAATTTCAAACCACTTATTACAGAATCGCATCTATTAGGAGAAAATTAGGCTTTTTCTAACTTTGAATACCAATATAAAATACAACAAATGTTTCATAAATCAATATGTTAATGCCAAGAAGACCCCAGTCTGGAAGAACCTGACTATTTCAGAGTGCTTGTTTGAGAGATTTTCGTAGAACGTTTTCCCCGATGATCCCACACAGGACAATTTATTACTATTCAGTTCGGCTTTGTTTCACATCCGTCCGCGAATTTCCTGGAATCCGGTTTGCATGTCATTTATTAGGGGGAGGCCGGGGGGGGGGGGGGTTTCCATGTAGATTCCTATCATATTTCTAGAATTTTTAATTCGTTGTATTATTGTTTTTCGACACTCAATGATTACTGTACCTATGTAGTGGCGGCACCTGTCTGGTGCATTGCTTCATAATTTTGTCATAAGTTAAGGACAAATCCGAGACTGTTATTGATCTTTTACTTACCAACGTAACTTGGAACATGGAGCCTCGGTTTATAATATCTAATTCAAAGGGCAGAAACGGAGGCAGAGAGCAATAATTCACTAGAAAAATCCGAGTCGAACCGAGTCCTTCCGTCTGTCCGTATCTCTAAATCCATTGAATAATTTCATATATTTCACACAAATATTCCTTGGGACGGAGACTTTCGGACAATGGTCACTCAAGGTAATCTCTGCAAGGTGAAAGTAATTCAGCACATATTCCTTATATGCATGTGCATGTATGGGGAAATGCCTTATATCTGTTAAACCATCTGTTTACCAAAATCTGGACGGCTCTCTCTCTCTCTCTCTCTCTCTCTCTCTCTCTCTCTTTGTTTGTGTCATATTAAGGGTCATTTTACTTCATTTCCTTTTATCGTATATCACATTTTCCGCGAAAATTTACGTATCGCGTAGACTAGCGAATCAGAGTCGACACAAGAAAAATTACCGCCAACAAAACAGCACAGACATGATAATTATGACCCAAGAATACATTCGAAGTAAAACCTTGCAAAAATAAGGTCACGCGAAATATAAGTAATTTGCACTACATTTTGAGGTGAAATTCTGCATTTAATCACATCTGACCTGCTTCTGAGAACTTGCGGTAGGGGATTTTTGTGGTCGTTGAAATGTAAAGTCTATACAGAACTCGGGAAACGATGCGTATGCACTTTGAAAATGTGTTCTGCAAGATTCGAACATATATCCTTGCGACTTACGATTCTCATTTTATGTATTTGATTCACTGGGGTTCGTACTGAAGTAATACAAATGTACGTTTGATGTTTTATATACATTTCTCCCCCCCCCCCCCCAACTACTACCGAACCGATGAAGAAAAAAACCCCGAAAAACAGAAAACCGGAACCACGGAGCACAAATAGGTTTATATCACTCGTTTGATCCAGTTGAATATTTGAACACACGAAAAACTTACAACGTATCAGGATGGTCTCTAATGAGAGTATCCTTTTCAAAATAGATTTCGGAGTAGATTAAAAACCACAAAAGGACCACTGTGGTGTATTAGGTTTGTTCATCTATGCAGCTGATCTGAAAAGAAGTTTGTCAGAGGAGAGTAACCTCTTGGGTCTATACTGCCCCTCCCTAGATCCATCCCTTGACAGATTTGGTTGAAAAAAGTAACACTTTTTAAGGAACCATGAGTATTTCATACTTACCAAGTTTCATTGATTATCTTCCAATTAGTTCTGAAGGAGATGTCCATCAAACTGAATATTAATAGTGTATCAAATCTCTTTTCAGTTTTGGTCTTTCTGTTTCTTTCTAATTACATTTGTTACAGTAAGGTCAGTTAAAATATGAAAATCATTATATAAGAAGAAGAACATCTTAGGTATTACAAGAAAATAGGCGAAAAATATCTCTCTCTCTCTCTCTCAATTTTTTGTTTTGTTTTGTTTGTTTATTGCGGATTTTATTTCCATATTCCTCTGGGGATAAATTGAACTTCATATTCTCGACAAACTCGGGTACAAAATTTCAACTTGCATCGCGGCATAGCTGAATGATTGCTCTTTTCATCAAATTCAACGAATGTGCAGTCATAAGCGACATAGGATCAGAGAGCTACCAACTTTTATATAACATAATAAATCTTTGTCTACATATCAGACTGCCATAACGATGTGGTAAACGCGTTAGGCACTACCGCAACAAATGACAAATAGACTAGCAGTAAAACAATGGGTCATGTTCAATTAGCAAATAAATAATAAATGTAAAATGTACTTTTGAGAACAATGAGCGCACGAGAATTGTACACTCATTTGTGAATTTTGCTCGTCTATTATAGAAAATGAGTGCAAAGATATTTTAAAGCCCTTTTGTTAACCATTTTTTGTTTCTGTCAAAATGATGTATTATAATTTTTTGATTAATTAAGATATTGCATTGTTTCTTTTCAGTCGCACTCCCACCTAGATTTCGCATTGTTCCTTATAAATCGCATTGGCATAGATATCGCATTGTTTCTACTAAGTCGCACTGACCTAGATGTTACATTGTTTCGACTAAATCGCACTGGGTTTAGATATCGCATTGTTTATACTTAAACGCATTCTGATCTAGATATCGCATTGTTTCTACTAAGTCGCACTGACGCAGATATTGTTTCGATTAAGTCGCACTAGTCTAGATATCGCTTTTTTCTCCTTAGTCGCACTCTGACCTAGATATCGCATTGTTTCTACTACGTCGCACTCCGACCTAGGTTTCGCTATTTCGTTCTAAGTCGCATTTATATGTTTGCGTGGGGAATGTTTATTTTTTTGGGTTTTTTTTTTATTTATTATTATTATTATTATTATTATTATTATTATTATTATTATTATTATTATTATTAATATTATTTTGTTCACATCACTCCAGGATTATTTAACTGACGGTAGGTGTTTTATTGTTGAGGATACCATAATATGAATTATATACAAAATAAATTATTTTTCGCTTGAGATAAATATTAATGACACTTTATATCGCCTTGCTATTGACTGTGTAAATTATTAGGAATCCGGAAGCATTTTCCTCCGATGTTGGTTTCGGAAGTAATTTAAGGAAAACACAACACTATCGTTTTATCTATGATAAAAATAGAATGACACACTACTTTGTAAATGTATATACTAAGAAGTGTTCTATTCAACTGAAGTTTGGCTTGAGATAATACATTAATTACTATTTTTAGATTGTTGGTTCGATTATTTAATTTTCATTAGTTTATCTCTTCACATTTAAATTAACACTTTAAAGTTCTGCCTTTCTTTGTTAACAAAGTTTTTGTCCAATGCCATTAACATAATGTTCGCTTCTACGTACCCCGAAAACGATTTTATCAATATATATTACTGACATTCACCTTAAAGCACTACGTTAGTCTCGGACTACCATTCCTTACCCTAGACTTGAAATCCATTTTCTTTTTTCAACAAGTGAAATATCAATTGTTTTGCCTGTAACGTAATAATCAAATATGCTACTTCTCTGTTTACAAAATAGGAATTCATGGGAGCCCTTTATGCACTTTTTGTAACACAGAGGAAGATACATGTAATTATTCATCTGCTGTGGGAATGTTTAATATACACAACATTTTTTTTCAATGACATCGAGAATTTGATATTTGAATTTAAAAATTATTCGACTTGTTCTACCTAAAATGACGTCATAACAATAAAGCTGGGCTCTAATTGCCGTGTCACTAATGAAAATGGATTTGTGCATTGTAGTCAGAGAGTCGTAGGTTCAATTGAGGGATCGCCAGATCCAACTTTAACCACGCCCATTAAGTAGTTTCATTGTGACGTCACAGTTAAAATCATGTTTGACGGGCCATTTATTTATGACGCCATAATGAAAAAAAGTGCCAAAAGGTGGGATGTCTAGCATTTGACGATCAGTCAATTGACGGATTGTCAAATGCCCGACATCGTAACTTTTGCCACAATTTTTTATTATGACGTCATAGATAAATGGACTGTCAACATGATTTTAACAGTGACATCACAATGAAACTACATAATGGGCGTGGTTAAATTTGGTTCTGTGGTTCCCTCAATTCACCTTTCCACGGTTCGTTATAGAACGTGACATTAATTAAGACCATTTTTAATTGTTCTATTTATGACGTCATAAAAAATGCGTTATTTGTCGGAGTTTTGTTAGACCTCACTTGGCGTCATCACAACGAAAAATTGCGTTTTGTGGAAGGGTTAACGGGATTCATTGACAAACGCAACCTCCTCATTGTTATTCGGAAAGTTTTACTCCAGAAAGTTTTGATCCAGAAAAGTGACTTTGCATGATGTATACTCCTCGGATTTATCTTCAGATTTTAATTTAAATCTTATTTTTCGATCTTTAGAATTACTATGACCATTGCCTGCAGCGAAAAAAATAATTAGAAATATTTATTCATTTTTTCCGGTGAATTCAAATGCTGGTATTCATATATTTACTGTAATATTAGTAACATACATGTATGACTGAAAATTTGCGTCATCGCTTACGATAAAACCAAAGTGATACCCCATAATACATTTGGAATGTTTCGGACCTCTTCTTATACAATAATCGGGCATTATGTAAAACTGGAAGCGGACGAGTATAGCTGGTAAACCCCATTCTAGCTGGTCCGTTGCCATATAAAAATATTTGTTGTTTTTGCGACGTTAAACTCGTCTATGTCTATCTGCTATATGTATTTCTATGTATCAATGCTAGTTGAGCGCTTGGTCATGTCGGATATAAACATCTTGGCTAAGACTGAAGTTCATGTCATGGTCATGTCGGATCTTGGTAAATACTGAAGCTCTTGTCAAGGACTGACCTGTAAGGTGGTAAAACTTTCCGAATAACAATGAGGAGGTTGCGGGTACGTTACAGGACACATATTTTTAGGCTTGCTGTGTAAAAATGGCGCCGCGATACAGGTTAAATATTTCGTGAGGTCATAACGAACACCATCAAATTTAACAATCACTGTCTCAATGTAAATACTCACAAGTGCCCTCTCATCGATGAACTCACGCAACATCAATGCGCATCTTTAGTGTGATGTTTTAATCTCGGAATATTTCATGATTATAACGCTATATTTAAAACATAATGGAAAACTTAATATAATACAACGAAAATGGGACATAAGAAAACATACCAGGACCCAGTTAAATATGACAGAAGAACTAAAATATTATGTATGTCCTTACCTTACATTTGTGAACTACACCCCTGCACAATCATACCAAAGACTTACTTACTATGACACGTAAAATATGAGAAGATGTTATTTATGAATTCAAGGAACTTTGATGATAAATATTTCACATGCATACCCCATGTTTTATGCAGGCTTCATTTTATTCTCCCAAACCGTGGCCTGGAGTGTTCGATTTCTTTAAAATTTCAACACTAGCCTATAGGACTGAATACCCCAGTTAGGTAGACCAAATACATAATTTAGACTAAATTCTGACGTGAATTCCACTTTATCCAGTATCACTATTGTTATCAAACCCGTCTTTATTAAAAATTACTAAGCCAATTAAATCATTAGGTATCAAATAGCAGATCGTGTTGGGCTTGCAAGTTTGGAGGGAATTCTCTTAAATGTTCAGCATCCTGGAACTAATAGAGTCTTTCAAGGGAATCGTGTGTGCGTTACTTATTGGTTCTGCAAGATAATTGGTAAATTATAAACAACGTCAAAGAAAGAAAATTGAAACTTATTGATTAATTTTCAAATGGGATGTATTGAAAGATAGGTTGAATTTAAGGCGACATGGTTTATATGAATCGCCACCAGAGGGCGCTTTCTCTGTTGTCGGCGAATTTACAAGAATTTTGTAAAACACAAAATGTCCTCATACTTCAAATCACTACAGATTTATCCAAGTTGAAACATATAAATAAGAGTAAAAGTGGTCTTGTTTTCTTTGTTTTCCCTCATGGAGACTGATAATTGAAAATATGAAAAGGGACTATTTCTTCATTTTCCTACGCTTTAAATTCGCTTTATATGGCAACAATATTCACAAAGGAAGCCCTTTCACACATTATAAATCATGTGACCTTCCGAACTATTTTAGCCGAAAACAGAGGAAATGCGAATCCGTGAGCGCCCTCTGGTAGTTAGATTGAATGTAAAAGTTAAGCGACTCCCAAGGTGTATACCATTTATATGTAGTGAGGTCCAGTACTCGGTGTTCGAGGATACATAAATAACTTCATGAAAGAACTTTAAAAAACTTCGCAGTTCGGTAAGTATTCTTTGGTGAAGCCTTCCGATAATGCAGAGCAAACTTATCGCCGATTGTCCCAGATACTCTCTGCGTAAATAAAACGACGAAAAGGTCAACGTTACTTAAAAAGAAGAGTATCATGAAAATCTCAAAATGAAAATTGATAGCAAAACAAAGAAAGAAAAGAAAGGAAAAAAGAAGAAAAAGGAAAGCCCAGAACTGAAATACCACGACTACAACTACCCATTTCAGTCAATTTCATACCCGCTTCATGTTGTTTGTCTATTGTGTCACGATTTTTACAAACCCTGGTCGGTTCCACATGTCTGCCATTATAGGAAGGCATGGGGTGAGTTTAACTAAAGGTCGTAAGCCCAAACATAGACGTACATGTAGACGTAAACTTTGCTAAGAAATATTTGTCTCCTCCCTAGAGATTTCCTTTTACACCGTTTACCAATGTAGTTATGTATGAAAAAATTCAATTGACGTACATGTAAAGTTAGACGGAATGTTTACGGCTACGTCTACGTTTGGGCTTACGACTAAATTTATTGTAACGACACAACGAAAAACAATGCCAAAAGGTATTAGCTCGGACAAAATGACAGCCATTATCAAGACAGGCAAGTGGTCTAATACTCCACTATGTTTTAGGGGCAGACTGGGTGTAGTGATTAAGCGCTTGGCTTGCGGCGCCGACGATCAGGGTTCGATTCCCGAGTTGCGCCACTATGTTTAAGAGGTTGGTAACCTCCTGCTTCCATGTCGCGATGTAACTGAAATATTGTTGAAAGCGATGTAAAACACAAATCAACCAACCAACCAACTACTATGTTTTAAGAGCTGGTTACCTCCATCTACCACGTCACACTATAACTGCAATATTGCTGAAAACGACGTTAAACTCCAATCAGCCGACCATACACTATATAAAAAATATGGTCTTAAGTTTACACGTCGTGTACTTCAAGATACTGAAGTCTATTCATAAAACAACTGAGGGAAGAGGGGATAAATATTGCATATATTGATTTTAGTCATTTGACCTTCAGCGCCTCAGTCCAAAATGTGAAAAAAGGTTATTTGAATTTCAAAACACACATTTTTGGGAAAAATTTTCGGAAAATCTGGCAGCAAATTCCATATTTGCAAATCTATGTTTACCGTTTCCGATGCTGGATCAAATAATGCCTGTAACGTATCACTTGTATTTTAAAGTGAAAAGATGTATTTTTATGTGATTTTTCAAGATCCTTTATTGTTTATAATGGTAAATTGGGTTCTTCACTTCAAAGTTGTTAAAAGAATTCTGTTGTCAGTAAAGGTTTTTTCCTTTTTTTGGACTGAATTATAATTCAATCAATCATAATACGAAATAAGGCCTACAGAGCAATTGTTTGGCCGATTATGGACAAATTTCTTATTACGTTACGATACGAAATTCAAGATGTGGTCCCCTCAACTTTGAAATACTTCTTACGGCTCTGTTTGATACGTTTGCATTATAATGTCACAGTAATTCCCTTTGCAGTATGGAGCTCGTAGAAAAATTCCCCGTGGAGGGTTTGACTTAAGTGTTCTTATACCTTTTTTTCTTTGTTATGTGGTAATAACGCTTTCTACACAGTGTTGGTTCACATTCATTTATGTATACAGTGCCGAATTACTATTGTTTCATCTGTATATATGGGCATTCGCGGCGGATGTTGCTAGCTATTCAGGAGACGCTTACTCCTCCCGGGCAACTGGTCTCACCTCTGAATTTCAGGGGTTCGTGAATGTCCACTGTTGTACATTGTTGTTAGTGCCATAATCATGTGACACCAGTTACTTTCGTATTTTGTTTTAATGTCTCACTTATTCCATTTGCAGTATGGAACTCGTAGGCTATTATACTGTTTCCTGATGTTATGTGGCAATGATGCTTTCTACATAACGTTGTTTCACATTCATTTATATATACAGTGCTGCGTTACATTTGTTTCTTGTGTACGTAAGAGCATTTACAGTGGGTGTGGCTTGCCATTCAGGAGACGCTTACTCCACTCCATTCCACTCTGAATTTCAGAGGCCTGTGTGTCCACTGTGGTACATTGTTGTAAGTACCATAGTCGCTTCACACCGTATTTTGAACAGGTTTATTTTGCAACTGAAATGCAGAAAACATATCTGAAAATGAAACTGAGAAACATATCGAAATATGTAAAGCATGATTCTGAGACCAAATCTTCAATGTTAGCTAAATAATGATAAATTTAGTTTTAAATTGCTGCTTAAATGAGATGGATTGATTGATTATATACTTTTTAATGTCACTCCATGATTATTTCACGTATATGGCGATGGTATCTACCTGATGCCTTGCATACAAATTTAGACCTTTGCAACGGACCCATCCGAAGCAGTGAGGGATCTTTTACGTGCCCACCGTGACACGAGTCCTCGGTTCTTAATGTCTCGCCCAAAAGACAGAACACTAATTAGTCTTGCCCCATGATCCCTTGTACTGTAAGAACAGACACCAGTTTACCCACCGCAGGAGTCGAACCCGGGACCTCTCGATCATGAGCTGAGTACTTCATCCACGCCGGCTCAACTTAAAAAAGAAACAGAAAAAAACATTTCACACAATTTTGATAGTCTCCTCATAATTATGAAAATACATGCTTTCTATTATATCAGTAGGAATTCATTGGGTACAGTATATCAAATATTCTCTTCATGACTTACGTCACGTGATCAGTTATGAAGAAGAAATATATGGCATCGGAGAATGTCGATCCCGTGAAGGATTCACAGCCTAAATTGCTTTTTAACTACAATATAATTTGCATTGTGGTTATGCATTGTATTTACGCTGATTGCATATAGTCAAAAAGAAATTAAAAACACTTATCGAATTTATTTCAAATGACAGAGTACATTCAGTAAAATGGAGTGCAAAAGGCAAAGGTTTCGACGACAAAGTTTTTCACAAAGTAATAGATTTTATTTCATTTCTCGTAATAACAAAATAGCAATGAGTTAGAATCCATAGTTATCCTCCTTTGGGAGTCGCATGTCATTTAAAGTTTTAAATCACAATCGAATTCAATTATCCCCCAAAGGTGAAGTCATTTACTTCTCGACGATTTCAATTGAAAGCGGTTTCTATACCTTCTCCAGGTAAACCAATAGAGTGTTCGAGTCGTATACTTCGGAAAATTAGATTTAATTCTCACAGTGATCCAATTTGTGAAAAGAGCATCAGAAAATTAAATGACTACGGTTTTGTCTCCAAGGAGTGAATTGTTTGAAGGAAAAATAGGATGAAAATGATGATTCAATCTGCAGGCCAACTTTGTTTTAACTCAGTTCGAAAAAAAAGTCAATCGGAGCGCATGCATTATCAGTCATCATGACAGAATGTTCCATGAAGCTGAAGGGCGAAGTTTTAGTGTTCGTGATTTTTTAAATTCTAATTATATTAGATAGCCTTAAAAACTTTATAACGATCTCGCTTTCTTTCCGGGAATGCAGCTAAATATGTCGAACTTGGTATGGATTTTCTATGCTTCAGGAAATGTTTGTAAATCTCATATTGTATATGTGATATGGATATTCAAGCGCTAATTTAACATTGAAAACGTATCAAATGTATCAACATACACCAGAGATCAACTACTAAATCATAACTTTGTGACTTTGAAATAGTATCTTCTTTTATTATGATTAGATTACATGTATGTGGAAACCATTGTATTATCTACCGTCGGTAAGTTGAAGACATTTTCTATATAAGCGTGAGAAATATTGAAAATGTCGTATTCACTTCTCATGCATACACTGCACAGTAATTAAATGACCTGACTGCTTACCTCTTCCCATGTATCAATAACACGGTGCTTATGCATAAACGGTAATTATATGACCTGCTCCCTTATCCCTTCCCATATATCAATAACACTGGTCTTATGCATACAAAACAATTATCTGACCTGTTCCCTTATCCTTTCCGATGTATCAATAACACTGTGTTTATGCATACACAACAATTATATGACCTGTTTCCTTATCCCTTCCCATATATCAATAACACTGGTCTTATGCACACACAGCAATTATATTACCTGTTCCCTTATCCCTTCCCATATATCAATAACACTGGTCTTATGCACACACAGCAATTATATGACCTTTTCCCTTATCCCTTCCCATATATCAATAACACTGGTCTTATGCACACACAGCAATTATATGACCGGTTCCCTTATCCCTTCCCATGCATCAATAACACAGGCCTTATGCACACACAGCAATTATATGACCTGTTCCCTTATCCCTTCCCATGTATCAATAACACTGTGTTTATGCATACACAACAATTATATGACCTGTTTCCTTATCCCTTCCCATGTATCAATAACACTGTGCTTATGCATACACAGCAAGTATATGACCGGTTCCCTTATCCCTTCCCATGTATCAATAACACAGGTCTTATGCACACACAGCAATTATATGACCTGTTCCCTTATCCCTTCCCATGTATCAATAACACTGTGTTTATGCATACACAACAATTATATGACCTGTTCCCTTATCCCTTCCCATGTATCAATAACACTGTTCTTATACAATACAGCAATTATATGACCTGTTCCCTTATCCCTTCCCATGCATCAATAACACTGTTCTTATACAATACAGCAATCATATGACCTGTTCCCTTATCCCTTCCCATGTATCAATAACACTGGTCTTATGCACACACAGCAATTATATGACCTGTTCGCTTATCACTTCCCATGCATCAATAACACTGTTCTTATACAAAACAGCAACACTTATTTGACCTCTTCCCTTATCCCTGTGCTCATGCATACACAACAATTATATGACCTGTTCCCTTATTTCTTCCCATATATCAATGTTGATTGATTGATTGATTTTTGTTTTAAGTCACGCCACGAATATTTCACGTATATGGTGACGGCATCTGCCTGATGCGGGGCATACAAATTTTGACCTTTGCAACGGACCCACCCGAAGCAGTGAGGGATCTTTAACGTGCCATGCATACCACGACACGGGGCCTCGGTTTTTACTGTCTTATCCGAAAGACATGACACCGGCATGACCAGAACGGGACTCGAACCCCGGCCTCCCGATCAGGAGTCCGACGCGATACCACTAGGCTACGCCGGCTTACTCATATATCAATAACACTGTTCGTATGCATACACAACATTTATATGACCTGTTCCCTTATCCCTTCCCATGTATCAATAACACTGGTCTTATGCATACACAACAATTATATGACCTGTTCCCTTATCCCTTCCCATGCATCGATAATACTGTTCTTATGCATACACAACAATAATATGACCTGTTCCCTTATTTCTTCCCATGTATCAATAACACTGTGCTTATGCATACACAGCAATTATATGACCTGTTCCCTTATCCCTTCCCATGTATCAAAAACACTGGTCTTATTCATACACAACAATTATATTACCTGTTTCCTTATCCCTTCCCATGCATCAGTAACACTGTGCTTATGTATACACAGCAATTATATGACCTGTTCCCTTATCCCTTCCCATGTATCAATAACACTGTGCTTATGCATACACAACAATAATATGACCTGTTCCCTTATCTCTTCCCATGTATCAATAACACTGTGCTTATGCATACACAGCAAGTATATGACCTGTTCCTTTATCCCTTCCCATGTATCAATAAGACTTTGCTTATGCATACACAACAATTATATAACCTGTTCCCTTATCCCTTCCCATGTATCAATAACATTGTGCTTATGCATACACAACAACTATATGACCTCTTCCCTTATCCCTTCCCATGTATCAATAACACTGTACTTATGCATACACAACAATTATATAACCTGTTCCTTTATCCCTTCCCATGCATCAATAACACTGTTATTATACAATACAGCAATTATATGACCTGTTCCCTTATCCCTTCCAATGCATCAATAACACTGTTCTTATGCCGATTTGTATATATTTTTTTTATTCTGTTCCGTCATTCTCTCATCATTGAGTTTTTGCTCATTTTCTCTTCGAAGAATTGATGGATTAAATTGATATTTGGTATACAGATGTATCAAGGGAAGATGCAGGTCAAGTTCGAATATGGATGTGTTCCGGTAATTTTGACAGTTATTGTCCTTGAACATATACAATTTCTTAAAAATGACAGTTTCCGCTTATTTTCTCGGCGAAGGTTTGATGGATTAAATTTATGTGGGGTATAAAGATATATCAAGGGAAAATGCCGGTCAAGTTCGAATGTGGGTGTGGTCTGGTAATTTTTGTCAGAATTATAGCCCTTGACATTAAAAATGTCTTCTCTGGCAATTACATTTCACTAGCTAAGCTGCCAGCGGGGGCACTTTTATGGCACCGACACATTAAAAGTCAAGTCAAATAATGTAATTTATGCTATATTATGCGCTATGAATTTTGCCACTGTCGGAGGCAGCCGAGTCAACAGACCGCCTCTTCTAGTTTTTCTTGCTTTCCTTCACGCCAACATTATTTCCCTTATTGAGTTTTTTTTCGGTATTTTCCACTTGGACGTCAGAAATTTCCTAGGGAAACGTGAAATTTGGACCGTCATTTCCATGAATTTTAGACCGGTTTTCACTTAATTTTATGACGTAACAATTACTTTTTATCTAATTCCGTCCTAAATGGAGAGTAACTCTGGTAAAAGAGAAGACCAAATTTATTGTGGTGACATTTGTCTTATATACGATGATATGATATAATATATGATGTAATAAAATATAATATATGCAATATGATATAATATGATATGATAAAATATAATACATGTAATTTATTCCTTTTGTAGGAAATATAATATGATATAATATAAATTAATACATGTAATTTATTTCTTTTGTAGGAAATGTATAATACAATATAATGATATAATGTGGTATAATATAATATTATACAAGTAATTTCTATTATAAGAAATGACACTCTAAAGAAGGATTTTAGTATCTAAGCACAGTGTGTAAAGTTAATGATTGTTGTAGATGAAATTTTTTTAAATCTCAAATTTCGCGACCCCGAAAATAAAGTATTTATACTATTTCTATGAAAATAGGTTGAACATATAATGGTTGGATCAAGATAATATATAATAAAAATTCTTTCAATTATCGATAAAAAAACCTTTTAATTACAGTGCCGTTTTTCTTCATCTAAAATAATTATGTTAAATTTTTCTTTTTAAAGTAAACTTCAAACTCATGACAACGATAATAATAAAGTTTCATGATATTAAAGCGCCATACTTAATGATAATACTTTCTTTTAAACGTATGATTACAAATAAACTTACTCAAGATGAAAAGACCTCATTACACCTGTTATCATTCGCATCCATCCGCGAAGCAAAATTCAAATAGTTAATTATTCATACATCTACCATATTGGGAGCGATATATCCACCAATATGCATCGGTGAATTTTAGTGTTGTGTCTGCCTCGGGAACGTGAGTCCTAGCTGGGGCAGGTATGCAACTGAAGCGTACCATTTCACCCAGGTACGTCTGATGAATATTTCAATAGTTTTAATGGCGAAATAATTGTATACGTTATTATTCCCGGGTGGAAACTTTCATTTCGTGATATTTTATTGGTTGATTTCTAGTTTTAACTCTAGAATAACGTGTAGTCAGTATATGTATGGGATCGATTTGTTTTCCTTGCCTGCCTCTACCCATATATCAGAATTAGTTTCAAGTGTAGCCAGATGGCAAAGCGAATCCCTGAATAAGAGCGACACTTTTATCACTCTGAAAAACCTTAGCTAATTCTCTCTCTCTCTCTCTCTCTCTTTCTCTCTCTCTCTCTCTCTCTCTCAGCGTCAACCTGCGTTATTCAATCGGCTAGGACCTTGGTTCGTCACCGAGAGACCCGGGGTCGAGACCTGCCGGTGGTTACAAACCGTTTAAGGCGCTATGGCCGGAGTGCAAAGCAAATTCGAAACAAGGTCAAGGTCATAAGTCATCTTATCAATTGAAAGTAATGGTCATAAAGAACTTATGTGTGAAGTATCAAAGCCCAAACGCTATTGATTCAGAAGATATATCCCTTTTTTTTTCTTTTTATAGTAGGTCAAAGTCCCAGGAAAATGTCACTAGGGCAAACGTCATGGCTTAATTGGAAAGATCTTCAGATTAGTCTGATATTTTGCTTCATCTAGAAACTTAAACATTTCGTTTCCACCAGAAACTTGACCAAATGGAGAGACATCCAGACGGACGAACGTACCGTCTGACGGACATTGTCAATCTATGGACCGAAATTGCTTTGCAATCTGGCAAAAAAATCTTAACTTTGGATTCCTTTTAATGCCCCTATAACAGTACATCACATGTGCTTTAGAAATACGGCTGAGAGTAAGCATTTTTAGTACGGAGTGCGGGCTACCATGTACGTGTGGGAGGAGTCTGTAAAGACCAAGGAGGTTCAATAGGATCTATCTACAGGCTCTATCACAGAGTTTCCTCAATTATACGCTCTTATCAAATGAGATAAAAATGAAAAATGCAGTAGAATAAAATAAAATGTGTTTGTGAAATACAAATACCTCCTGTGGCAACAAGAATGAGGCAAATTTTGCACTGTCCTATATCTTGATTGCATCCCATCTCATGAAATATTGAAGACCTACCTCTTACCATTAAAATATTATAACCTGTGTTAAAGTTTTTTTAAATGTAGGTCAAAGGTTACAGTCAAGGTCAGAAGGTCAAAAATTATTGTTTCAACGAAAAAGTCTTGTCAAAAGGAATCAAGATCTAAATGTTTACTAGTAGAAAGGTATTCCCACAAGATATGCACATGTGAAATATTACAGCTCTGTCACTTAGCATTCAAAAGTTATAGCATAAGGGGATATTTTTCCTAAATGTATTAGGTCAAATTCCAAGGTCAATGACAGAATGTCAAATATCATTGTAAAAAAGAAGAAGGAAAAAAAAGCCCCCCCCCCTCCCACTTGTTAAATATGAAAATCCTTTCACCTACATTTACATGTAATGTCTCTTTTATTGAAAGACGGACGGACTACCTAAACACTTTACGCCCCCGTGGTCTATAAGACGGGGACATAAAAATCAAATCAAATAAAATGAAATCAAAGTAAATAAATAAAAAGAACAAAATAAATAAATGGATCCATAAAGACAAATAATAAATAAATAAAAATAAATGAATAATTCTCTATCTTATTATTCAGTAGGGTCTCTGGTCACTACCAACCTTTTTTCAGTCCTACAAGGCACTCAATCATACTATTTATAAAGTGCCACTCCAACAAGATTATACGGTACCACTCCAACAAATTATATTTGTTATAAAGTGCCACTTCAATAAATCATACTTGTTATAAAGTGCCACTCCAACAAACCATATGTGTATGGTGTTGACATTTGACTGCTGCTTTGCATAAGACTGTTGACATGTGCAACAATAAATTGATTGATTGATTATTGTTTACCTTCATTCCACGATTATTTCACGTATATGGTGACGGAATCTCTCTGATGCATTTGCAATGGACCCTTCTGAAGCAGTGAGGGATCTTTTACGTTCCACGCCTACTGTAACACGGGACCTCGGTTTTTACTGTCTCATCCGAAAAACAGAAAACCGGTCCAAGGCGGGGGTCGAATCCGGACCTCCCGGTCACGAGTCGAGCACCTCATCCACTGGGCTACATCGGCTTGTAGCAGTAAAGAAATAACAAGTATTGTTTCATAAATTACCGTTGCGCTAGATTCTGTACAAGACTTAATTCGCGAGGACTTTACTTTCGCGTACTTTTTGTGAGTATTACTCCAAAACAGTCTTCTTCATCCTTGATTTGACTAATACATGTACACTGTAACATGTACATGTGTATGTGGTTTCTTGTGAAAATCATATTTCTGTGATAGATTTAAAGAGATATCGTCGCCAAAAATCAAGTCACTCGAAATAAAGCTATTTTACCGTAGCTAAGAAATATTTTCAAGGTTTCTGAAAGACCAATACGGAACTTTTGTGATACGCTTTAGTGATTCGATTTTAATGAGTTTCAAATTTAAGGCATTCTATACCCGGCATGATGCAAAAGCTGTACAGCTGTAACCCACAACCCTCACGGAAATTCTTCACAATGCTGTAAACAAGATTTATATTGTTGTGATTTTCATTTTGTATACGTACAATGTTTTTATAAATTACATTAAACTAACGAATGTCCTCTTTCACTCTGTTTACATTGATTGATTGATTTTTGTTTAACGTCACACCACGAATATTTCACGTATATAGTGACGACATCTGCCTGATGCGGGGATCACAAATTTTGACCTTTGCAACGGAGCCACCCAAAGCAGTGAGGGATCTTTAACGTGCCATGCATACCACGACACGGGGCCTCGGTTTTTACTGTCTCATCCGGAAGACATGACACCGGCATGACCAGAACGGGACTCGAAACCCGGCCTCCCGATTAGGAGGAGAGCGCTATACCACTAGGCCACGCTGGCTTCCCTTTGTTTACAAGATTTTTTCCTACTGTTGTATATATTAATAAGTCTGGTTTCCGAGATCTCTTTATCTATGTGAAGAGGTTTTGGGAACCAAACTACCCACATATATTTATACCATGCCGAAAATTGATTGCTTTATATTTCATGAAAAACTGTAAAATTCGAATCGGACGCCTATTTCGAAAGTCGATTATAATTATACTTCAACTGATTATTTTGTATATGTCACTGCACGATTATTTCACGTATATAATGAAAGCATCTGCCTGATGCATTGCAAAGAAATTTATGCCTTTGCAATGGACCACCCCAAGCAGTGAGGGATTCATGCGAAAAACAGAACACTGGTGTGCCCACGGTGGTAGTCGAACCCGGGATCTCCCAGTAACCCAAACACCTAATCCATTGCGCCACACCGGCTTTATTTTATTCTTTGATCTTTTTTTGCATTTTCACGAAACAAGAGATCAACTGGATGTTACCAATTTTTTTACATAGTGACATGGTTGGTCTGATCGGTTTAGAACCCATGACACCTCAGCTTCTGGTCAATCATTTCACCGCCATATCGACAACGCCTTTACCATTGATGTCCGTTTGCCCACGGCGGGAGTCGAACCCGGGACCTATCGGTCATACGCCGAGCACCTCATCCATTGAACTAAACCACCTATATGTAAGTATATAAACACAATGTTAGCTATTCTTGTAACCGCATTCGTGCGCCTGAAAATATGTAATTAAATCTATAACCAAGAGATTTTAAACTGCCATTCAGGTACCTGTACTATGGTAGATTTTGTCGTCAACAATGCTAAGAAAGATAACTCCTGAGAGATTTTTAAAAACTCCTTCATCTCTTAAAAATACTAACGCATTATTTATTTATTTATTTATTTATTTATTTATTTATTTATTTTTTCGTATGTGCTGCTTAAATTTCAATTATGTTAATGAACTAATCTATGGCAAGATTACAACTTGTGCAACCAATTTCAGATAATCTATGGCAAGAGTTTTCTAAGATGAATTTTATTTATTTTAACTATTTTTGTTGTTATATTCTGCCCTGCTGACTTTGACCATAGGGAAAGTCCTATTCAAACTGGATTTTGGCTAAAATTAACCGCAGGTATTCTATCACTAATAGTCGTTAGTTTAGTGTACACACGTAGGTAAAATACTCAAATCTTTACCTACATGTTTACAAAAGAATTTAAAGGCAGGCGTGGTGTAGTGGTTAAGCGCTTGGCTTGCGGCACCGACGATCCGTGTTCGATTCCCGGGTTGCGCCACTATGTTTAAGAGGTTGGTAACCTCCTGTTTCCATGTCGCGATATAACTGAAATATTGTTGAAAGCGACGTAAAACACTAATCAACCAACCAACAAAAGAATTTACATGTACTGAATTTCGTATTCAACTTTAGACTAAAAGTTAAATTAACACGCAATAAACCAATTATCTAAATATATGTACATTCATGTATAAATGATATGGGTTATTTATCTTATTACGTGGCCGATTTATTAGGTGTTTTGGTTTCATCATGCCACATTGAAATTTTAGCAAGGTTTGTTTCAATACACAACATAATTTAGCGCTTACATTCCCTGTATTTGACAACAGTTGTGCAAAATGCTTTAAATCCCCCTCTCTCTGTCTCTCTCTCTCTTTCACACACACACACACACACACACACACACACACACACACACACACACACACACACACACACAATCGATAGATACAGAGAGAGAGAGAGAGAGAGAGAGAGAGAATAGAACTGAGGTAAGGTAGAATCCGCTCAAAATGCATTGTTGGACGAGTATCAGATCTAGAGGCTCAGAGCAGTAGGTAAGTAGTTTAGGGTTCGAATCCAGTGTCTAAAATAATCAAAGTTTATCCTATAAAAAGAATTTAAAAGGTGAGAAAGGAGCTACTCAATATTTTTACGTACATACATGTACGGTATCTACATAAACTTATAGGCGTCGGAAACGATGGGCACACCCCTTCTATTTATACACAAATAATTATTTATGATTATGTTCATTCTAAATACCTTCTCGAAAATTATAAAAGTAGTGCATCTGCTCCATTAAGTCGGCCGCTAAAATTTTGATTGTGAAATAAAATGTGCAAAAGTATTTCTAACCGATCGCAGTGGCATTGCAAAGTTGAAAAGGTTGGCAATTGGACACTTAATTGTTTTGAAATCGTATATCACAGGTTAAATCTCAAATACACACGGTAAGAAAAGAAACATTTAAAAATTTGAACAGTGCTTACGACTCAAACATTTGATCTCCATCCACGTTCAGCTATCATGAGCCAAAGTTTCTGTTAAAATAGATTAGGCGTTAAGCGCTCAACCCCTTCTGTAATGATATATTCTGAACTTAGCATCAGATCTAAACGTTCCGGTGAGACACAACTAGCCACCACAGTAGACAGTATTGCCCGCTCCTTGGACCAGGGAAGCCAAGTCGACATCATCCTTTTGGATTTCTCCAAAGCCTTCGACAAGGTCCCTCACCAGAGATACATAAGCTAGACTACTATGGAGTTTGAGACAACACCCTGCTTTGGATCAAGGACTTCCTCAACAACAGACAATAGCAAGTCTTACTTGATGGCCATACTTCAACAAGTGCAGATGTGTTATCAGGAGTGCCACAAGGGACCGTACTTGGACCATTACTATTCCTGACCTTCATCAACAACCTCCCAGAAGTTACCCAGTCAGAGGCCCGATTGTTTGCAGATGATTGCCTACTATATAGCAGGATCAACAGCGAAGAGGATAGCGACATGCTGCAGAAGGACCTAACAGCACTTGAGGAATGGGAAAAACGTGGCAGATGTCCTTCCATCCAGAGAAGTGTGTGGTAATTCAAGTAGCCACTAAAAGGAAGACTATACCAGCAAACTACAGTCTACACAACCATCAGTTAGAAGCTGTTGACTCCAGCAAGTACTTGGGTGTTACGATTAGCAACGATCTACAATGGAAAAAGCATATTGATGCCATTACAGCCAAGGCAAACAGGACCCTGGGTTTCATCCAACGAAACCTCAGAGGATGCAGAACAACAGCACGGGTCAGAGCATATGAAGCCATTGTACGTCCAACCTGGAATATGCTGCCTCTATCTGGGACCCACACTCCGTCAACCAGATAGAGAAAGTACAACGAAGAGCTGCACGTTTTGCCACAAGAAATTACTGGGACAGGACACCAGGCAGTGTCACCAACATGGTCAACTCGTTAGGATGGGAACCACTACAAGTAAGAAGAGTAAGGATCCGCCTTCTACTGTTCTTCAAGATCAAGCACAACCTAGTGGCCATCCCAGCAGAGCAGTATCTCATCCAGACTGACATCAGAACCAGGGCAAAGCACACCATCCGTATACCAAAAACAAGGAGGAATGCGCACAATCAGGGATTGGAATAAACTACCATCATCAGTAACATCATCCTGTTCTTTGGAGGAGTACCGGACAGCACTCAGCAACTTACCACCAGCTCAGTTTAGTACAGAGTAAGGAATTAAGATTTTTATTGATTTAATTGTAACACCCTTTTCACACAACTAACCGGGCCTTCTAACTAGCGCAACGCGAAAAGGCGTCCAGACCCAGAAACCTAATAAACCCGAGCACACACAAAACTTCCTACATGTACCTCACTCATGCACCATCTAAAACCTTGCTCCTTTTTTTTTTCTTTTACTGCCTTCTGAGGCTTTTATCGTGACTGCCACATGAAGTATGACACTCATTCATAAGTACACTTCGTAATGGAAGAAGAAGAAGAAGAAAAGTAAAAAACGAAGAAATACCGAAGGGTAAACCATATTTCATAGTCCATTGAATAAAGGGGACAATATTGTGTTTAGTGTCATATTCAGACAAATGCGAACCCCGATAAAATTGAGGTGAGACCAGGTGCTTGGGAAGAGTACGCGTCCCCTGGTTACATGCAACACCCGTCACAACAGTCCTGCAACAACCTTTCAAGTGAGGACATGCATATCGGTCAAAGCATAGTAATTCCTTTTCCCACAGGGTCCCACTTTATATTACTATACTTCCAGCATTATTAGCACGACCTTTTATCTCTTATTTTTATACAAATCATATATCAAAATGTTTGTCAGTCCCTTCTCCACCCGAATTCTAACAATTTTTAATAGGTAATTTACCTTGATTTTGAGAAACTCTTGCTTTTTTATACAAGTCATATATCGAAATGTTTATCAGTCCCTTCTCCGCCAGAATTTTAACAATTTTTAATAGGTGATCTACCTTGATTTTGAGAAACTCTTGCTGGAAAGGGGAATTATCCCCAAGAAAACTTGCCAAATTTCAAATGTAAATAACACCTCTTCTTTAGGTAATATAGTCTTTACAATATGGACGTAACTTGATAATCTGTTTTCAATATTTCCCACTTGATAAAGGCCACGCGGCCGAATATTTGTGGACATTCGAGTGTTTTGTTGTTTATTCATTACTATTTCCCTACGAAGGACTTTCATTTAATTAATCTAATATTGTTTTACGTCATGCCAAGATTACATCATTCATGTATATAACATTTGATGCATGTTGAATTCGACTAATCCATCGATCCACACAATCTGAGTATTAGATATTTTCATCCACTGAGCTATAATGTAAATGGGCCACCAGCCCAAAATTTATTCCACTATTGAATTGCGTGGCCCAGCCAGACTAAGATTTCGATCCATACATGGAAAACAGAATGATTAAAGTTCATATTTTCCGAGGTTACTCATATAACCAACATATGAAAATTCTGCACTGAACAGAATGTATAACAAGCCTAAGGAAAGATGTGATAAGCCTTGGGTTTGAACCCAGTATCTTTGACTTCCACGACGTTGCTGCATTAACTGTTCATGAGCTGCTTCAACAACTTGAATCATCCGAGTTCTTTTATGTTAGCACCGACACTAACATATTCAGCACTTTTATTGTAACCAACTGAACTGCCACTACAGGTTGTGACAACAACTGTCAACTGGAGGACCAACAGGAAGATTTATGTGCTAATTGATTAATGGATTTAAACATCTTATGTAATCGCTTATTTTCTATTTCGCATGGAACATGATATCAAGGAAATGACCATTGTGTGTATATTTACGTATGAAGCAAAATTTCCTGTATTGACATTTGGTATATTCTTAGTATATTAATTAGAGTGCGAAAACGAGGCTAAAATGGAGGGAGGTTTAAATATTTGCTGAGAGTGAATTGCGTGATTTTCTGTTATATCAATTGGATTACAAGAAAATTTTGTGATACGGATTTACATGATGGGCAGGAAATTCAAAAGAAAACGTAAGAACAAGTAATCCAACTCGTAGTTTGAAGTACAATTATAGCTTCAATAGTTCTCAATCTTGCACTGAGTCTACAAATATGGCGGGTGATTCAAGTGTTGACAACAATGTTTCAAGCAGTGACAAAAACAGTGTTCAAGTTAATGATACTTTAATAAACAATACAATTGCCAAGCAAGTTCATGATAGCATTATTGTTGCAAACCCCGTCGGGGGTTTGCATATTACGTTGATACCTAATCTGGAAATGCGCATGTGCGACATGATTATGCTGCATGCTGGGAAAACATAGCCTCCAAAAAGTAGTTGCTTTACTTTACGAGGTCAGACAGTATAAGTTTTGTATTGTCCATGACATCGATATTTCTAATGCGCTTAAAAGGAAAGGAATGAAGAAGAATACCCTTGCTTTCAAAGGCAATGCTCATTACTAAATCAATGTTACAATTAAGCGTTCCAAACGAATAGTATTTACCATACTTTCAAACGCAGAGAGGAGTATATGAGGATAGAGATTTTAATAGGATAGACATTATGACTTGGGGGTGATTTTCTTTAGTGAATGCATATAAATGATAAATAAATCTTACATGCAATGTATTCTAAAAATAAAAAGAAATACTTTAAAATACATATTTCTAGATAAATTAGTGGATGCCACATAAACATGTATAAATATGAAGGATATTCATACTTTGGAAATCAACATTCGTGTAACCTTTCCCACGGCAGCAGTGGAATAATCCAACAGATTTTTCCCGCGTAATACTAATTAGATGTTCGTACCTTTTAGCGTATGTACATTATCTGGCTATAGAAAATCTCGAAAAGTTCCGAGTAAATTAAGGCGGAGTATCAAGGATTTCTAGCAGTTTAATTGGTGGAGCAATTACTGCGCAGTTTGTAACATTCTTTGTACTTATGCAAACTTCCCCAGCGATTATTTGGGCACAGGAGGCCTCGACGGGGAGTTCTTGGTCTTTAGGTGTTGAAGTTGGTGGAGCAAGTACTGCGTACTTTGTATGATTTCTTCCAGGTCTAACTGTACGAAATGTCATTCCGACGAATATGGTCAGCTTTCCCAACCCAAGTCTAAACATAAATAAACATTAGAAAGGAGGTATTAACTATTATTTAGACAACAACCTATCTAACATCATACAAGAGGGTCTTCATTTTAAAATGACCCACAAGTACCATTTTCCTCGCAATTAAAAATGCTACAGGGTTTGCATTCTAAGCTTTTTTAAAAGCTAAGCTTGTTCATACTACCGCCGCTGGCAGTGTGGATTAAAATATGTCTGGTGGATCGTCATTTGAAATAAGCACGCCCATATTTCCTAACCCCCCTCTCGATCCTATGCCTGGTCAGCCGGTATTCCCAAATCAGGTACTGATGACACACCCACCTTGGGTAGACCAGCTTTTTGAAAAATTATCCGATTAGGAAAGTGGTATTGCTAAAATTGACAGGATTGAGGCCAGCATATCTTCCATGACACAGTCTGTAAGTGACTTATCTCTCCGGGTTACTGAAGTTGAAAAAACTGCAGGTTCACTAGGAAATAAAACGGGTAACTTAAAGAGGCAGTTAGATTCAGTGTCACAAGAGTTGAAATCGTCTAAAGCCGAACTTGAAAAACTAAATGAAAACGTGTTGGATCTGCAGTGTCGCAGCATGCGTGATAACCTATTGTTCTTTGGA
Organism: Pteria penguin; assembly: GCA_035048485.1. Lineage (NCBI taxonomy): Eukaryota > Metazoa > Mollusca > Bivalvia > Pterioida > Pteriidae > Pteria > Pteria penguin. Next base: position 38,489,149 of record CM068585.1, on the reverse strand, counting down.
TTAGCCGAGCGTGAAGACGGCGGGCGTGAAGATTGCTTGAATCTCCTAAATGAATTTTGTGCGAACAGTCTTAAATTTGATGGTCCAGTCTCTCGGTTCATCAACAGAGCACATCGTGTTGGTAAGCCAACTCGTGGCAAATCCCGTCCTATTGTCGCCAAATTTAATGACATCAAAATCCGTGAGGAAATTCGGTTGGCAATGCCTAATCTTCGCAACACTAGATTCAGTGTTCAGGAAAAATTTCCTAAAACCATTGCTGACCGTCGTAAAGAGCTACAGCCAGTGATGCAAGACGCACGAAGACAGGGCTGCCGGGTGGCGATGGTCAAAGACCGCTTACACATCAATGGGCGACAGTATATACCTGCTGAAAGCGGCGAGGCGAGGGTAGATCCGCCTCAGTACGCATAGGAAACCGCGGGGGATGACCTGTCTCCAAATACAGTCAATGTAGACATAAGAATCTTATCCTGGAACGTGAATGGTGGTTTACTGAACAGTCTGATCAAAATTTCAAAATATCATTTTAAACAACGATCTTGTATTCCTGACAGAGTGCTGGATAGACAAATATTTTACCGTAGATATTCCAAATTTTTCTGTTTTTTCTTTTCCAAGAAAGCTGTCTCAAAGCCTTTAAGGTGGTGGTACCATCGCTCTCATTCGTAATGCATGCATAAAGTATATTTCCATAGTTCGTAATTATGCTGACACTATTATCTGGTTCCGTGTGGATAGGCAGCTGACTGCATGTAACCAGGATTTGTACATTGCTTGTATATACCTTCCACCTAGCAATTCATCTTTTTACTGGCATTATGATGTGGATATTTTTTATAATCTCGAAATCCACATCATTATTCTAGTCTTGGAAAAATTCTCCTGCTTGGCGGCATGAATGCTCGTACTAGCGACAGACCTGGCTACATTGAAACCGACAATCTACATGGAGATCTAACGCACCATCTAGCATCGTTGGTAACATCAAACAGTGAATGAATTTGGTTTAAAATTGCTCACCCTGTTTCGCAGCAGTGGTTAGAGGATACTCAATGGTCGCCATGAAGCTGGTGACTCGAACGACCTCCCATTTGCCGGTAGCAGAGGGCTTAGTGTTGTTGACTACCTAATCACAACACCTGATATGTTTACGTTTGTGAATTCCTTCCAAATTACAAATTTTAACACATTCTCCGATCATGCGCCACTATTTTTTTTTATCTACGATGTAAGGCAAACCATGTAGACAAAGTTAGTAATGTATCGCATAATACTACACCATTTCGCTCGTTTAAATGGACTGATGATCTCTCTCATATGGCGCGTGAGGCTCTGACAGTCAACAGTGACTCTCTCTTTCATACCCTTGACAACATATCTGACAATCGAGATCAAAAATCCATAGATAGCGCATTCTCGAATTTTCTTCCGTATTGACAGGTATCTTATCGCCTTTCTACGAAGACAGTAAGTTGAACGGTACAACTAACCAGAGATCCGATACACATTCCTGCAATCGAGCAAAGCGTGACCGTGGGCACTCATCCGTTCCCGTTGCTGACAAGCCCTGGTTTACAGACGAACTCAAGCATAAACGCACGTCATACTTACAGGCTCTTAGAATTTTTAACGATGATAAATCCTTGGGTAATTTAGAGCATAAACGACTATAAAGGTCTATAAATCGCGTGAAGGGAAACTAAAGCGCCGATTCCAACGTATAGAAGGCGACACGCTTAGTGACCTGCGTAGGTCCAAACAATCCAAAATTTTTTTTCAAGCGATTCAAGAGGCATAGAGTATCCTGTAGGAAGGGATAGTTACCAAAGTTTTATGAGCATTTCCGCGATATCTCGTGTGCTAATTCCTCTACTGGCGATGGGGAACTGAATCCTGAGCCCGATTAAAATGTCACAATTTTCTACGAACTTGATGCTGATAATACGTTAAATGAAATTAATGATGCATTAAAAGACTCAAAAAAGGTAAATCGCACGGGGAGGACTGTATTTTGAATGAATTTCTCATAGAGTTTAGTGATTTTTTGTCACCTCTGTTGATAAAAATATTTAATACAATTCTACATTCAGGTTTTTTTCCGACCAAGTGGTCATCTGCAATTATTGTCCCTCTTTTTTAAAAAAGGCGATACCTCTGACCCGAATAATTTTAGAGGCATCAGTTTACGTAGTTGCATTTCTAAGCTTTTCACTTCCCTGTTGATTAAACGTTTACTTTCTTGGTCCAGTGGTAATGACATTGTTACTGATTCCCAATTTGGGTTTAGACCAAAATCAGGCACATCAGAAGCTATCTTTGCATTACATTCTATCATTCATAAAACTTTGAGTAAAAAGGAAAGGCTTTATTGTTGCTTTGTAGACTACAAAAAGGCATTTGACTCTATTGTCAGGAGGCAGCTATGGTATAGATTGAGCAAAATTGGAATACTAGGTAAATTATTAAACTTTGTAAAAAGTATGTATGAAAATGTCAAATCATGTGTTACAATACAGGGCTTGAAATCTGAATATTTTAAGAATTGTCTAGGCCTTATGCAAGGTGAAGTATTGTCACCAATATTTTTTTCTCTTTATGTGAATGATTTTGAGATGGAGTTTATCAAACATGGATGTACACCTACTAAATTGTAAAATTTACATTTGTTTATTTTGATGTATGCTGATGACATGATCCTATTTTCTGAAACTGTCAATGGTTTACAAAACATGTGAGTGGAAACTTGAGGCAAACATTGGAAAATTCCAAATTGTAATATTCAGAAATGGGGGTCAAATTAGGGATAACGAGAAATGGCTTTATAATGGATCACAGATAGAAGTGCTACACCAGTTCACAATATCTTGGTATTGTATTGAATTACAATGGTAAATTTTCTGCTACCATGAAACAGCTTGCTATCCAGGGTAGAAAAGCCTTATTTGCTATGAGATCTAATACGTCTGATATGTCTTTAAATCATTGTACTATGTTTTCTCTTTTTGATACTTATGTCTCAAGTATACTTAATTATGGATGTGAAATCTGGGGAAGTCACAGAGCTCTACATATTGAGAAGGTGCATCTCGACTTTTGTAAAAGTACGCTTGGTGTTTTACGAAGTACTAGTAACGCTATGGTATACACTGAAACAGGTAGATTACCTCATCGATATATCAGACTTATACGGATGTTTAAATTCTGGTTTAAATTACTTACCTCAAATAATTGCATTCTACGTGAAATATCTTCCTCCATGCTTTACGAATGCGAAGATCATAATGTTCCATGCAACAACTGGTTGAGCAACATTAAACAAGAGTTATCTCGCTTGGGTTTATATTATTTGTGGAATCAACAACGTATTTTAGTACTTGGTGTACATTTTCCGTTATTTTAGATCACTGCGTTCAATTGCTTTTTGCTGATGTTTCTGTTTCTCATAAATGTGAATTTTACAAAAATTTAATTGGATCATTTTTCTCTACAGTACTATTTATGTAAACCTATTTCTATGTCCAATAAAACGCAAATATGTAAAATTAGACACACAACTTGTCTATTAATAATTATACTTTGTCAAATTCTGCAACCTCAATAACATTTTAAATAAAAAAAAATACACAGGGTGATACTTACATATTCATATTATGTATGTTTCATAAAAACCTCACGATTTAAGCCTGTCTTCGTTGTGATTTACTTTATATATCAATTTACGTCGAAATAAGTCAGAGATGTATGTTCTTAACGTTTTTTATCACACTTTCTTCTTAAATATCGGCGACAAATTAACTTGTGTTATTTACATTGGGATTTTTTTATACGTTACAAATATTTTAAAAACATCAGTCAGGACTGTAATATGCTCTTTTACAAAACCAGCAACATGTCTCCTACTGAATATGTTTTTATACGTCACGCATCTACCGGAGTGTAAATTTTGGAGAGGTTGACAAACTAATCCTTAATTATGTGAAATCTATAAACCAACGTCTGTTAACTTAAAAAAAAAAAGATCCCAAATTTTACTTTCACATCTATTGGTAATTAAACTTGGGACCTCCAAGAGAAGCCCATACTGACTGAAGGCAAAATGTAGAAATGAAAATGTCCTGTCATTTGTGTTGCCCTTCATGAAAATGATGAAAAATTATTTCATATTAATCCCTATTTTTAATTGTATATTCTATTCTGTTCATATTATTTCTGAGGGGCTGGCGTGGTGTAGTGGTTAAGCGCTTGGCTTGCGGCGCGGACGATCCGGGTTCGATTCTCGGGTTGCGCCACTATGTTTAAGAGGTTGGTAACCTCCTGCTTCCATGTCGCGATATAACTGAAATATTGTTGAAAGCGACGTAAAACACCAATCAACCAACCAACCAATATTATTTCTGTTACTTTCAAAAGTGTTGCAATCTTAAATCGTCTCAGGCATTATGTAACCGGTGAACTTTGACATGTTTCTCACCTTTGATCAAATGTAGATTATCACCGGGTCAGGTGAACCATTACTTATTATTAGTGGAACTCTGCGGTCTGCTCCAGAAAAATATGCCGATTTTCCTTATTTTGTTTTAAATACGTGAATTCTATACGCATTTGACACATCTGTCCCTATCCTCAGCATCCTAGTACTTCAACATGTCACCTGCCTCAAGCACAAGTGTCCATGTCATTTGCCTCAAAGCACATCTGTATATGTCTTCTTTTATGATCATGATATTTGACATATCTTCCTCTAGGTCACTGATGCCATTAGAAACCAATTGTGAGTTATCACCACTGTCAGATCAAACCGTTATTTGAATACTGAAAATGTGTAGACGGACGTACAGCCTCAATGACATTAACGTAGTAGTTACATAAACAAGCAGGTTTTAAGCCTTTTAATACCAAACTTGCTATTTGTACTGTACATTGGTTTCCGTTGAGTTCTCACTTTTATCTGAATCAAAATTAATTATATAACTAATAATCATTAAAAACTTGCTACGAAGTATAGTAACAATTAAAATACATCTTTTATATTGAACGTTGATATGTTATATATCGAATTCAGTTATTACATTTCTCCTTACATTTGATACTTTTCAGTTATCATTTTTTGAGAGAAAATTATAAAAAAAGATCATCCTTAATAGAGAACACACAAGACATCTGATGACACAGATCACCAAGGGCATGAACATAAAATGTACTGATTGTCTTTCTTTTGCTATAGGGTATTAGCCTGCATCTTTGAACAATGCTTATCTATGAAAGAAAGGGTGTTGGTAATATTTCATGGTCTGCTAATACAATTTTTATTTCTATTTATAAGTTATAACCGTAAGTATGTAACGCGGAGAGAAAAACTTGACTTTTTTTAAGCTTGGTAAATAGGGTACCGCTTGATATTTGACCGTTTATGAAAAAAAGGTTGTTCGACTTTGACCTTTTGATAGTCAGTTCATCTTCCTGAAACGATGTACTAAAATTTCTAATTCAGAATATGTTTTTCAAAATGATGAAACTCAGGTCATTTTTGGTATTTATTGTACACCTTTGTAACAAACAGATTGTCATACCGAGAGGACAGAGAACTATCTATCAGTTCTTGATGTTGCAGTGAATATAAGAACCAGAGCTTCAGTTGTCCATTCGTAATTATCCACAATGTGCAATAAAGCAATGTTTCAAAGCATTCCACTGGAGTTTACATCATACACAATAATATATTTATATCAATGAAACAAAAACTTTACATACATTCTCTCCAATGCCATTCAGTACAGGATGGATAGTTTCCCATCATCTGCACCGCAATTAATACAAATTGATATGGATTGAAAAAGGACATTTGTAGAATTATGTAAAAACCTTATGCAAAATTTGTGGAATTGGGAGGGTTAATTTGTTGAAATATCTCCTATACTATGAGTCTATGGAATTTTTATGGTAGCCTTTAAACAGAAACATCGGACTGGCATCAATGTTAGTCCATTTGGAAGGAAAAGTCTCGGATTAGGAGCTTGTCTTTCCTGGTCTGCAAAAAGATGTATAAATTTTTACAATAGAAAGATAGTTAACAAAATTCAGTTTGCAACACCGAAAGAAATCCTGAAGTACGCGGTATGCTTAGAAATCTTCAGAGTTGAATTCTCGAATTCTTGATTTCACTCATAACTAAGGTATCTCTTGACCTTCTCTGAACAAATAGCTTTGTAACATCAAACTTTTTATATTCTGTTCATTTCCCACGTACGATGTGCTTAAAGATTTTGATTAATGGTAGTTAATAATATGTTGCAAACCACGACACCCACACTCATACGAAGTGCGTACAATTCAATTTAGATATCAAAATGTACAAAAAGACAGTTATAACGAGGAGACAGACAGACATCGATTAACATGTATCAGATCTTGATATCACACTGGATATAAGAACTAAGGGCCTCAGTGACGAAGTAATTTGTAACAACATTACACCTTTATACAGATCATTCACAATATTACATAATGGATCATTGAAACAAAACGATATTCCTTTATGCTAATAAGGTGATGCAACTCTACTAAAATTTTCTTCATGTCCTGAACACTGGCTAGTCCATTTTCCATCATCTTCACCATGGAAACCTGCAATTGATACAAGCCACTATGGTTAGAAGAAGAACACCTGCAATTGATACAAGCCAATATAGTTAGAAGAAGATCATTTGAACAAAGCAGCACAATCTGATACAAAATGTGTAGAAATGGGTTTGCTAAAGGTTGAAATATCTCCTTTAATGGGTCAATTCATTGGTCAATTATTTAATTTGCAAATAAAGGCATTGCTTATTTAAATTTTGGCCATAATTCAAAACCGCCATGTATTTCCTATAGCTACACAGCATCAGTTGCACCCAAAATTTATAATTACAAAGGGTTTCTACAGTGTCTTGATCTTAGCAACTCTGCATGCCATCCTCAACCGTGTGCATGTTCCTCATCTAATTTTGTATATTCTCCTTGTGGCCATGTCATTACTGGTGATTTTGATATTGTTAAAACACCAAATTAAGAGAACTTTTACTTAAAAATTACTTTGACAGCCTAGTGAAAAAATAGGATTAAATTCAGCTCCAGGAAGTCCTACTTATACTCTCACGAACTTTTCGGTTTCGGAAGTACTTGAGAATCATAAATCTGTCCTCAGTACGTTTGGTATTGACACAAATAAATTAAATTTAGTACTTTCATATGTGTACTGCATTCCAAATAAATGCACAAAAATTCTTACATACAACGCTTTATCGCTGGTTCCTCTAAGTGTTCCACAAAATCTGTATCAATGCTACTCACACACACACACACACACACACACACACACACACACAAAATTATCAGAAATTAAATCTGGCCTCCATAGGTATTGCGAAACAGTATATTCCAGAAGTGGAATTAATCAAATGTGGATCCTTAAAAATTCAAGAGTTGTTAGAACATCTAAAATCAAAAAGTGTTACTAAAATTCACTCCATCAAGTCTTTTGACATTTCGACTCTTCACACAACGTTCCCTCATCAGAAATTAAAAGACAGATTAGCGGAAATTATTCAAAATGCATTTACTAGTAAAATGGAAGCTGAAAATTTATAAATATATAGTTTTTGGCCATGATAAAACTTACTTTGTTAGGGAAAATTCTGATTACAAAATAAAATGCAATGAAACAGATATCATCCAGATGTTGAACTTTCTTATCGATAGCATTTATTGGTGTTTGGAGGAAAGTTTTTTTTTTTTCAATTTTCGGCATTCCAATGTGCTCCGCCTCTGGCTGACATATTCCTTTACTCATACGAAGCTGAATTCATTCAGTCTTTGCTTTAGCAAAGAAAGAAACGATTGGCTTTTTGCTTCAATTTCACTTACAGATTTATAGATGACTTGCTTTCAATTAATAATCTTTCATTCGCAGATTACCTTAACATCTTTTATCCAAACGAGCTGGAGGTCAAAGAAACCACAGAAAGTAGGCATTCTACTTCGTATTTAGATATTATGTTGTCTTTCGACATTAATGGTCAATTGAACACCTCACTCTATAAAAATCGTGACGATTTCAATTTCGCTATCACAAACTTTCCTTTGATATGTAGCAACATTCCATCATAGCCCGCATACGGCGTATTCATATCTCAGATAATACGTTATTCCATAGCATGTTCAAATAACAATGACTTTGTTCTGAAGGCTAGGCGACATTCAGATACACTACTCAACCAGGGTTATATATGTGCTAGACTAGCAACGTCGCTGAGGAAGTTCTATGGTCGTTACGAGACTCTTATTACTCCATATGATATCTCGTTATCCATACTTTTAAATGATATTCTGGACTGAGTACGAATCCGATCATTTTACATCATTTATGACAGTTATAATATAACACTCAAGACTCAGTGTTTAGACCTATTAGTAGTTGTTTTGGATGGGTGTCAACAATATGTATTTCTGTAGTATTGATAAAGAATAAAATTCGTTCTTAACAATGTAGATCACGACACTTTAATCAATTCAGTAACAGATGTTGTTTATTATCACAAGGTATCCTCAGTTTAAGAAATGCAGCATGAATCATTATACAAATATAGCCTCCATAGCTCAGTGGTTAGAGCACTGGTCTTGTAAACCAGGGGTCGTGAGTTCGATCCTCACTGGGGGCTTATTTTTCTCTTATTTATAAAAATTAGTACCCGATTTATATCTTAGTTTATGATCATATCCTACTTATTCCATCATCGCCCGCATACGGCGTATTCATATCTCAGTTTATACGTTATTCCAAAGCATGTTCAAATTACAATGACTTTGTTCTGAGGGCTAGGCGACATTCAGATAAGCTACTCAACCAGGGTTATATATGTGCTAGACTAGCAACGTCACTGAGGAAGTTCTATGGTAGTTACGAGACTCTTATTACTCAATATGATATCTCGTTATCCATACTTTTAAATGATATTCTGGACAGAGACTGATTCCGATCATTTTACATTATTTATGACAGTTATAATATAACATTCAATGCTCAGTGTTTAGATCTATAAGTAGTTGCTTTGGAAGAGTGTTAACAATATGTATTTCTGTAGTATTGATAAACTCCACATGATATCTCGTTATCCAAACTTTTAAACGATGTTCTAGACTGAGACCGATTCCGATCATTTTACACAGCTTTGACACCTTCTATACTAGAAGGTTACCGACTTTGACTTCTCCAAATATAAATATATATGGAATTTACACGATTTGACTCTTTCTACTGGGCATATGTGACGGGTGTTTCTGGCAAGCAGGAGATGCTCACTTTACCCGGGCACCTAATCTCACCCCATCATAGGGATTCACATATACTCTACAAGTAGACACATTTTGTTATTTTCCACTTGGTTTTCATTTTCACTGATTTTGTATGTCCTCTGGTTTCATGATTTGCAGACTTATGATTTGGATTTATCCATCATCTTTACATTTAACAGTGTTTCAGATACATCCAAAAATTGCCGTAGAATGAGGGATCTCAAATCTGGAGCTTGCATTTCATAGTTTGCAAATATATTTTGAATTCTTTATATTACAGGTAACAAGACTCGTCATCATGCAACGCTGAATGGTTTTTTCTTTACTCTTTTATATAACATGGCAAGTCTGGCATCTGTTTGTCTGTCATCTGCTGGGGTGCTACTATGCTTTCCATTGATATGACTAGATGAACCAGAAGTGTCGTCAATTGTATTGGAGAAGTCTGTATCTCCTGCCGACCAGCCGACAGCACTTTTCTGTCTTAGTACGATCTAACTTAATTCGTTAGTCCTATCGCTGCGAGGATTGTTAACAATACGTATTAAGACGCTCTCGACTCAGACGTGGAGTGACGTAAAACAATAATCAATTAATCAATCTTGATCCAGAAAATAGACTGTGTTTGAAAGCTACCGTGATATTCTGTGTATTTGTGTGTTTTTTGTTTTGTTTGTTTTTTCAAATTATTACCTTATTAACAGTACATTTCTGTGGTGACTTCTATCATACGGCTCAATTAAATGCTTTTATAATTTCCTTGACAACAGTTTTATTGGTTAATCTCACAAGACAATACAATGAATTAAGTAACATATGTTAATTGTTATTGCATGGGGTCTTGATTCAGACGTGGATCAGATATGACGTATGAATTATATTATAACTATAGTCTCAACAGCTCAGTGTTTAGGGCACTGGTCTCGTAAAATTTGGATCGTAAATTCACGTTTGTCCGACATCACATTTTTATGTTTTATGTAAAAGAAGACTGATATTGAATATTAATAAAACACACAAATATTATTGATCAGCCCTACATTTAGCGTTTAAAATCGAGCTTTAGTCAATTTGTCATCCACAACTGAAATTTGCACGCAATGGATGTTTCGAATCTCCTGTGAGTAATTCATGACCGCCCACTATACTGTGTTAATCACATTTAAAGGAAAGCTGTGTTGTGAGGTTAACTAGAATAGGACTAGAATATCAAAGGTTGAATTGATACAATGTCAAAAAGTACAAATCCCAGAATAAAGGGGCATTATTAGAACCCTAAATGAAGCTACAGAAGTCTTATCTTATAAAAATATACGTAGATGAAGACACTATAATCAATTCAGTAACAGATGCGAATTATTATCACAAGGTATCGTCAGTTTAAGAAATGCAGCATGAATTATTATACAAATATAGCCTCCATAGCTCAGTGGTTAGAGCACTGGTCTTGTAAACCAGGGGTCGTGAGTTCGATCCTCACTGGGGGCTTATTCTTCTCTTATTTATAAAAATTATTACCCGATTAATATCTTAGTTCAAAATCATATCCTACTTATTCAATTTTAGGATAAATTTGCTTCAAAACTGAACCAGATTCTTCTTATTATATATTAAAGAGACTCATACGTCTGATGTGGTTACCAAATGGAAATTTGGAGTTTTTACAACTTCCTTTGTTTACTGAATTAGACATTTTAATTGCTATGTATAGGCAAAACAACACATTACTCAATATATCCTTTTAATGAATATTTTCTCTTCATATTTGAAATAAAATATATCGGATACATAATCAAATATTGAAAACCTTTCTATATAAACCGTTTTGTGCAAAGACAAATAAATCTGTATTTGCAATATTCTTGGCAATCCTGCAGCTTTATTCAAAAAACATAAAATTAGAGTTATCTCTCATGTCATCAACTGCATTTAATACAAGGAAACCATCAGTACAGAGGTATAATAGTCATTAAGTCATAAATATAAGCGAACCCGCCCTGCATACAATGTTTAGCTATCATCAACATAACTTCAAGAGCTAAGGATCTCCTGTTAGTTACACAAGACCCTATTCGTATTAAAGGATAAAGAGGGAAATCACGGATACCTGAAGGGGCCAGGTACTATGAGGATGTAAGCACCTCCAGCCATGATACCCAAGTTTGGTTTATTAGACCAAGTAATCATGTTTCTGATGAGCATTAACAGTGACTGTTAAAAGAATATTTATATAAAACAGTATTTGTCACTTCTAGTGTAATTCATGAACATTTCATTTTCTTACCCCCAAAGAAATTGCATAAATCGATTCCTTAACAGATGCCAATTATCATAACATCCACATTCACTTAAGCAGCATGAAGTCTGATACAGATATAGCCTCCATTTCTCAGTGGTGAGCACTGGTCTTGAAAACCAGGGTCTTTTGTTCGATCCTCAATGCGGGCTGCCCATCACGCAAAAAAAAAAAAAAAATACAATTTAAATTGGATACTAGTATACCATGCAAATATACTGATCTTAAGTTATTACTGGAAATGAATGCAAGTGTAACACACAAATATATCTATATCAACCCTTTATATTACATACAGCAATAACCATCTACAACGGCACTTCCATCACAGTGGAAGGCGAGTAAAAATTATCTCCCGTTAGAGAGTCATGACTGTCATCATCTCTGTGTCATTTTAGTCAAAAAAAATAAAAAGTGCTTGTATAAATGCATGAGAAAAAAATAATAATATCCCGAGCTGGGAACGGAAGTAAGATGGAATTCTAACATACAGATCAGAGCTGCAAAGTTGTCCATTCTTTGAAAGTATATATACATCTATCTAGATTAAACCATAAAAAGCGAGTGTCCTAGGGATCAATAACTTCTTAACGTAAGAATGAACGTGGGAAAAGCATAGACACATCAAATGAAAAAAATTACGGATAGAAGTATACTTTAAAGCGCGCAGCCAATGAAATGCACCGTTGCAAGTCGAAAGTGAACGCAATTGTATCAAAACAGTAGAATAAATTAGGTAATGTTGTGATATCTAATAGTGATTACGGAAGCGATATAAAAATACAATAAAAAGCAGGATAAAGGAGCAGTCACTAACTTCTACATGAACCAGAGGCGTCATCAAGTAGAGAGAGGCTGGTGTCCTGCTATGATTTGTTTCGGGCTTACTTAATTAGTTACTTCAATCGTTGTGATGAGTGTTAACAATATATATTAAGACAATGTTAATGCAGATTTCTTTGACAACATAGATCAAAAGTAACAAATATAACATCCGAGGTTCAGTGTTTTGAGAAGGTACTAAAAGGAGGTAAGGATCTCTTGTACAAATCTCATTCCCGCCAGTATACCTTAGTGTGATTACATTGAACCGTAAATCCGTTTATTCTGATATATACATACAATTTATATTACAACTAATAATTGATATTTCATGGCCTTATCTTATAAAACGATAATAAGTTACAAGTAACAAATGACAATTATTATCATCTTCTACATTCACATGTGCAGCATAAATTATAATACAAATATAGCCTCCATAGCTCAGTGGTTAGAGCACTTGTCTTGTAAACCAGGTGTCGTGAGTTTGATCCTCACTGGGGGCTGGTCATTATCTCATGTTTGTATTTGATGGAAATCTGTTCGGTTCTGCCCATGTGATGATCACAATAGAATCACAATGGTGGATTCGGAAAAAATCTGCTGGCAACTGATGACCTCCAACAACACACTCTGTGTCATACGTAGACAATAAAACGTACACCATAAGATTGATTGATTATTGATTTACGTCACATCACGAATATTTCACGTATATGGTGACGGCATCTGCCTGATGCGGAACATACAAATTTTGACCTTTGCAACGGACCCACCCGAAGCAGTGAAGGATCTTTAACGTGCTATGCATATCACGACACGGGGCCTCGGTTTGTACTGTCTCATCCGAAAGACATGACACCTGCATGACCAGAGCGGGACTCGAACCCCGGCCTTTTGATCAGGAGTCCGACGCGATACCACTACGCAACGCCGGCTTTACACCATAAGATGAATGAAAATCATATCCCAAACAGTAAACGGAAGCAGTGCTGAATAATACGATACAGATTTCATTTTTAATGATGCGTACATATTTCTGTAGTATTTCTAGATATCAATCTAAACGCGAATTCCTTTTGGGACCCATTTTTTCTTGACCTACATATAAAGGTACGAAAAGCACAGCAACATCATATAAGAAATTGTGTTGTTAGAGGTAAACTACTAATCGCGCATCCAGTCAGATGCGCTGTTTCATGTCAAAATGAAATGCCATGTTTATCAATACAGAAGGATCAGTTAGGAAATGCTAAGATATCCAAAAGTGGATAAAGAAGCAAGATGACAAATACAGTAAAATCCATAGATGAACCTTAGGTGTCATCAGTTGCAATAACGGAGTGGGCATCTCCTGCCCTACATTTGTGAGCGCCGTGACATCTTAGTAGTGTCTAACTAAACTTGTTATTCCCATGTTTGTGATGAGAGTTAACGACATATATTTCTGTAGTATTGACATAGAATAGAATTCGTTCTTAACAACGTAGATGAAGACACTATAATCAATTAAGTAACAGATGCGAATTATTATCACAAGGTCATCGGCTCAAGATATACAGTCTGACTGATAATACAAATATGGCCTCCATAGCTCAGTGGTTAGAGCACTGGTTTTGTAAACCAGGGGTCGTGAGTTCGATCCTCACTGGGGGCTGTATTTCACCTACTTTTATATAAATTATTGCAAGAATTAAATATCAGTTTAAGGTCATGTCCTACTCATTCAGTTTAGGATAAATTTGTTTCAAAACTGAACCAGTTTCTTCTGATGATCATAGAGATATAGTGACGTCTAGTGTTACCAAATTAAAATTTTCATTTTTTTTTTCAATTTCCTTGATTGACTGAGTCAGACATTTTTCATTGCCATGTATCTATAGGCAAAAACAGCTGAGCACGTTATATTCTTATCCGGTATATATTTTCTCTTCATATTTGAAATAAAATATATTCGAGATATAATCCCCTAAATAAAGCACAAAAATGGACATATTTTTATATAAAACTTTCTGTGAAAATAGAAAAAAAAATCGGTATCTGCAATATTCTCGACAATTCCGCATCCTTATTCATATCTAAATTAGAGTTATCTTTCTTGTCGTGAACTGCATTTAATTTGAGGACTCTTTAGTGCAGAGATATAAAAGATATCAGCTATCATTAAGATAACTTTGGAATGTGGATTATTATTGGTATTTTCAAATTCGAATATGTAGCATGAATTATATTACAAATATAGCCTCCATTGCTCAGAGCACCGGTCTTGTAAACCAGGAGTTGTGAGTTCGATCCTCACTGGGGTTGTCCAAAGTAACATTTGACTGTGTTTTGAAAAAAGTACTGAAAATTAAAATTAAAAGAACACACAAATATTATTGAACATACCTTATATTTAAGATGCATCTTTACTCATTTTGTCATCTACGGCTGAATTTGCTTGCCCGTGCGTAATTCATGATCGTCCACAATAATGTCTTAATTATATATAAATAATGGTAGGCGGGGTTCACTAAAATATGACGACGATATCAATGAATAGACGCATTGACGAAAAGTACAAGATATCGCCGGATAAATGGTCAGTGTCATAACTGTAGGAGGAAGCAGTAGACCCAAGTGCCATAGAGAAGCATCTCCTGCTAGAATGTCAGCCCCGTTATAACACCTTATTGCAAGAGTATTAAACTTGTTAATTCCCTTTTTGTGATGAACATTTACAATTAGTATTCATTGTATTAGTCTTTTATACAATGGTGTTTTCACAGAGAATCTAAAACGTACATCTGTACTTCCAATAACTCAGGATTCTTTTCCAACAAACAATATACTTCATATAAATACTGGACTTGCAAGGAATTATGTAAAGCACCAGATTTTCTCATGAATAATATTTTTGTGCATTTTGATGGTAAGATATATCAACAAATAGTTGGGATTCCTATGGGTACTAACTGCGCGCCTCTGATAGATTTATTTCTTTATTGTTATGAGAGGGATTTTATGGTTTCTAATCAAAAATCAAAACGTTTTGACCTCAATGACAAATTAAATAATACTTGCAGATATCTGGATGACATTTTGGTTATCGACAACCCTGAATTCGAACAATTTATATCAGAAATATATCCACCAGAGCTCACATTGAATAAAGCTAATACTTGAGATAAATCTACACCTTTCTTAGATTTAAACATCAAAATTATCACCACCTAATATATACTAATATTTATGATAAACTTGAGGATTTTGGATTTCCTATTGTAAATGTCCCTTACTTGGATGGCGATGTCCCTCGACTCCCATCATATGGTATCTATATATCTCAATTAGTTCGATTTGTCAGAGGCTGCACCAATGTTTTGGACTTTCATAAACGAAATTTACAAATTACTACTAAACCTTTAACTCAGGGTTACAGATATTACAAGCTAAGAAAAACATTCGGCAAATTCTTCAGATCTTATTCAGAACTTCTGATTTATATAAACTCAATTTGATTATTTTATTTTCATATAATAAACTCTTTCCTCGTATTCCGTCTCTTCCACCCAAGCAGCAATTTCTCAAAATTAAATTTATTTATAAAGGCTTCGATCTACTTAACATTTCTAATATTTTCCGTGATCATAGAGTCACATCTAAAATCCCCCAATTATTTTGAGAATTTAGAAGCTCCACTTATTTGTTACCAGTACAAAAAGCCTATAAGAAATCTTATTTTAAATTATAATAAAGTCATATCTAACCCTGATGTTTCAGACTCTATTCCTTCGTCGTGTTCTTGTGAAAATTCTAAATATGTTTATAAACCGGCAGGTCATGTTATTACTGGTGACCTAAACTGTATTTCGGACAAGAAATTGCGCACCCTTTTTGGAAAAGGACCTAAATAAAGGTTACCGTCCAGGATAGATTTCAATAAATGCCGTGACGTTATAGAAGATTCTTTAACTACATATTGTAAACGTTGGTGTAAAAAAGAACAGGTAAATGTTCATGCTCTTAATGATTGGAAATTCGAGATTTTAAGAATTGTCGATATCCGAATTAAGAACTTTACGGAAAATCCGCATTTATTTCAACAGCCTAATACACTGACGACAAATTCTATTAAAAAGAAGATAGCTGACTTACATGCTAAATATGTCTTTGTTCCCGCTGATAAAGCAGGTAATAACATAATAGTTGTTTGAAAACTATATTATATTGAAGTACTTAAAAACGAATTAAACTCCACTCATACATATGTTGAAAGCCCTACCTCAAAAGAGAACACCTTGCACGACCACCTCATGACCATGTCCGACTTCAAAATTAAAACTGATAAATCTGATCTACCAACCATGTATTGGCTCCCAAAACTACATAAAAGTCCATATAAATCACGTTTCATATCTAATTCTAGCCACTGCTCTACTATGGTACTATCGAAACATATTACGTCTGCTCTAATTGCTATAAAAGATCATATTATCAAATATTGTGATGTAGCATTTCATAATAGTAACATAATTACTTCTGGTCGATTAAAAATTCTCATGAAGTTATAGACAAACTTCTTTCGCTAAATTTCAAAGCGACTCAAATTTCTACATTTGATTTTTCTACACTTTATACATCTCTGCCTCATGATTTGATTAAAAGCAAGTTGCTGTCTCTTATAAAATGGTGTTTTCACAGAGAATCTAAAACGTACATATGTACTTCCAATAACTCTGGATTCTTTTCCAACAAACAATATACTTCATATAAATACTGGACTTGCAAGGAATTATGTAAAGCACTAGATTTTCTCATGAATAATATTTTTGTGCAATTTGATGGCAAGATATTTCAACAAATAGTTGGGATTCCTATGGGTACTAACTGCGCGCCTCTGATAGCAGATTTACTTCTTTATTGTTATGAGAGGGATTTTATGGTTTCTATTCAAAAATCAAAACGTTTTGACCTCATTGACAAATTTAATAATACTTGCAGATATCTGGATGACATTTTGGTTATCGACAACCCTGAATTCGAACAATTTATATCAGAAATATATCCACCAGAGCTCACATTGAATTAAGCTAACACTTGAGATAAATCTACACCTTTCTTAGATTTAAACATCAAAATTATCAACAACCTAATATATACTAATATTTATGATAAACGTGAGGATTTTGGATTTCCTATTGTAAATTTCCCTTACTTGGATGGCGATGTCCCTCGACTCCCATCATATGGTATCTATATATCTCAATTAGTTCGATTTGTCAGAGGCTGCACCGATGTTTTGGACTTTCATAAACGAAATTTACAAATTACTACTAAACTTTTAACTCAGGGTTACAGATATCACAAGCTAAGAAAAACATTCGGCAATTTCTTCAGATCTTATTCAGAACTTCTATCTAAATTTGGAAATATTTCTTTTCAACAGTATGTATCCAATGCAATTTCCCATCCTAATTTTTACGGTGATCTCGTATATAAACTAAGGAAGTAAAAGGCTCCGATAACGTTATTTTATCGTGTAATAAAATAGTCAAACGTCTCCTAAATAGACAATATGATATTGAGATCATCAAAAAGACTATAGGTCTTGTATTTGGCCCCTCTACAGCCTTATGCAGACTTTTACTTGAACGTTGCACGCTGACTAACAGGGCGGTGGGGACTATATGACGGGCCTTGTCCAAACCTCTTTCAGAGGAGACATGGTCCTGAACCTGGTCCCCTCTGACTGTTAGTCGGGACTCCTACAGATCTAGGGTCTTAGCTCGCTTTCAGACTGGCAGAGCACGGTTTATCATGTTGATGTCGCATATATTTTTATACCATTATGTGTTATACAATACCTTACGTGTTTATATTTTTATGACCTCTCAGTATGCGAAACCTGTTGACCCTTGTTCTTTACATGGATGATTATTTATAAATTTTTAAATGTACGTCCTTTGATTGTTCTGCTGTTACGGTGAGTGGGAAGGTGGGTCCGTAAACCGGTTAACCACACCATTTGTTTGGCTTTTGTCAAATTAAATTACCGTCCTAAGTCGGTATTGTAGTTGCACTACAATCAAATATTTTGTAATGTGTTATATGTTCTATTATATTATTTATATTCATGTATTGTATAGCTCCATGGTGACTTCTGCCACTTAACTGAGCCAGTAACTCCTCTTTTTTCTATCCAACACAGAACTTCTTGGTTTCATTTTTATTGATGCGTGTATTTTTCTGTAGTATCTCTAGATATCAATCTAAACGCGAATTCCTTTTGGGACCCATTTTTTCTTGACCTACATATAAAGGTTCAAAAATCACAGCAACATCATATAAGAAATTGTTTTGTTAGAGATAAACTACAAATCGCGCATCCTGTCATGATCAGATGTGCTGTTTCACGACAAAATGAAATGACATCAATACAGAAGGATCAGTTAGGAAATGCTAAGATACCCAAAAGTGGATATGGAAGCAAGATGACAAAAATCCAGTAAAAGACATAGATGAACCATAAGTGTCATCAGTTACAATAACGGAGTGGGCATCTCCAGCGCTCCACTTGTGAGCGCCGTGATATTTTAGTAGTGTCTAACTAAACTTGTTATTCCCGTGTTTGTGATGAGAGTTAACGACATATATTGCTGTAGTATTGGTATAGAATAGAATTCGTTCTTAACAACGTAGATGAAGACACTATAATCAATTAAGTAACAGATGCGAATTATTATCACAAGGTCATCGGCTCAAGATATACAGTCTGACTGATAATACAAATATAGCCTCCATAGCTCAGTGGTTAGAGCACTGGTCTTGTAAACCAGGGGTCGTGAGTTCGATCCTCACTGGGGGCTGTATTTCACCTACTTTTATATAAATTATTGCAAAAATTAAATATCAGTTTAAGGTCATGTCCTACTCATTCAGTTTTAGGATAAATTTGTTTCAAAACTGAACCAGTTTCTTCTAATGATCACAGAGACATAGTGACGTCTGGTGTTACCAAATGAATTTCATTTTTTTTTCAACTTCCTTGATTGACTGATTCAGACATTTTTCATTGCCATGTATCTATAGGCAAAAACAGCACCTTATATTCTTATCTGGTGGATATTTCTCTTCATATTTGAAATAAAATATATTGGAGATATAATCCCCTCGATAAAGCACAAAAATGGACATCTTTTTATATAAACCTTTCTGTGAAAAAAGAAAAACAAATCGGTATCTGCAATAATCTTGCCAATCCCGCAGCCTTATTCATAACTAAATTAGAGTTATCTTTCTTGTTTTGAACTGCATTTAATTTGAGAAACTCTTTAGTGCCTAGATATAAAAGATATCAGCTATCATTGAGATAACTTTGGAGTGTGAGTTATTATTGTTATTTTAAAATTCTGATATATAGCATGAATTATATTACAAATATAGCCTCCATTGCTAAGTGGTTGGAGCACTGGTCTTGTAAACCAGGAGTTGTGAGTTCGATCCTCACTAGGGTTGTCCAAAATAACATTTGACTATTTTTTTTTTTGGAAAAAGTACTGAAATGTAATGTTAATAGAACACACAAATATTATTGAACATACCTTATATTTAACATCCATATTTACTCATTTTGTCATCCACGGCTGAATTTGCTTGCCCGTGCGTAATTCATGATCGCCCACAACAATATCTTAATTATATATATAATGGTAAGTGGGTTTCACTAGAATATGACGACGATATCAATGAATGGAAGCAATGACGAAAAGTGCAAGATATCGCGGGATAAATGGTCAGTGTCAGAACCCTGTAAGAGTAAGCAGTAGACGCAAGTGCCATGGAGAAGCATTTTCTGCTAGAATGTCAGCCCCGTTATAACACCTTATTGCAAGAGTATTAAACTTCTTAATTCCCTTTTTGTGATGAACATTTATAATTAGTATTCAAACAAAATCACCATAAATATGAGAGCATTATCGTGAGTTATTGACCTTTCAGAAATCTTATCTTATAATAAGATATAATAGATGAAATACCAGTAATAGATGCAAATTATTTTTATCTGTTATATCCACATATAATACCAATACAGCCTCCATAGCTCAGTTGTTAGAGCAATGGTCTTGTAAACCATGGGTCGTGAGTTCCATCCTCACTGGCGTTATTTATCATCTTATTTTTGTTTTATGCAGAAGTATTACTGGAATGTAATACTAGTATGAGACATGAGATATAATTGCTTACTCCCTGTGAGGTCAATATGGCAAATTGACGGCCAGATACCTGCTACTCGTGTTGGTCTGAATCAGATGTGTGGTCATATCTAATGAATGACTAGGCATCTCCTTCTCTCGAGATAGTATAACATGCAGATATACTTATCCCAACCTAATTTCTATTGAAACGGTCGGCTCATACCTTCACCACCGTTTCTATTTCACCATTCATATTTTGTGTGGGAAAACTTTGCCGATAGAAACTGGGTCATTGCATCCAAATAATGGAGTGACAGGCACAAATCACTTACCTTTTCGGCTAAATAAATCCCTTATTATTTATATCGATCCTTTTTTTCACAAAAAAATCCATGCATATTCGTGTAAATAGCTTTTTAATGCGACTGTGGTACTTCTGCATTGCTTGACACAGAAAATTCAAACTAGGCGGTTTGCGCATGTCCAAGAGTAAGTCTTCATCCCGTGAAGTAGCTTGTGCGGCACCAGTGGGGAAATCGTTAAATCTTTTCATAAAATGATGGAAAAGATCGTTTCTCACGGGGTTTTTTTTTTAAATGAAATTCACTAATTTATGACTGTTGAAGGGTTTTAATACAAATTTGTTGATAAAAGTGGCTGGATTTGTTTAAATTTTATTAATTGGAACATTATACAGTTGAGAACTTGGAATTATCAGGAGGATTTCCAAGGTAGCTTGAATCATATTATCTCCTGGTTCATAATTTAAAGTGTTTTTTCATACTTTAATGAATAATAATTTTTTTCTTTTCTTTTTGTTGTTTTTCTTTCTTTTTAATTTTTTTAGGGGGGGGGGGGCTTTTTTAAAGTGTTTTTAATACTTTAATGAAATTTTTTTTTCTTTTTGTTGTTTTTCTTTCTTTTTGGGGGGGGGGGGTGGGGGGGAGGCTTTTTTAAAAGTGTTTTTTATACTTTAATGAATAATTTTTTTTTCTATTCTTTTTGTTGTTTTTCTTTCTTTTTTTTTTAGAGGGGGGGGGGGGGGGCTTTTTTAAAGTGTTTTTTTGATACTTTAATGAATAATATTTTTTTCATTTCTTTTTGTTGTTTTTCTTTCTTTCTTTTTTTAGGGGGGGGGGGTTTCCGTAGTATAATTTTCTTTCTCAGTAGTGCTTATCCTTTTACTCATGGGATTTATGTAATGATGATTTATGTATGTGTTTGTTACATATATCAATTGACAAATGGAATGCTGTGACTACTTCCATGCTAATAACCACCTGTTCCCAACACAATGTCATATGCATGTATGAATGAGACAAAACTGATGTGTGGCTATGTCATATATTATAAAGGTAAATGACACAACAGCAAATCTAAATACATTTGAAATCATAAATCCCTTAGACCTATTCACAATTATTATGCAAAAATGATCATAAAAAGTGGTGGAAAATACAGACCAGCATTACTTTAAGAGATCTCACTCAGGACAAACACAAAAATCAATACAATACAGCAATATGTAGGTGCACAAATGGGCAAATATCAGGTAAAACAATATCTATTACATATTTATACACCTTCATATATAAACATATTTTGATAATACATATCCAAACATAATGACTACATATACAGTTGGGTGCAGTCCTAACCTTACATTCAAGTGCACTTGACTAGTGCACTTCAAGTTTAGTTTTTCGTCCTGAAAACCAGTCATAAAATTTAGTCAAGTGTACTTGATATGAAGTTTACTTTAAAGTTATTCCGTCTTCAAGTTTACTATCACGTGACAACAAGTTTACTTTTCAGGTTTGTTTATTACAATTATCGTTTCGTATATCACGATAGAAATAATTGTCTTATTATGTACAATTGCTTATTTTATATAAAAAAATAGTTCTAATAGAAAAATATAGTAAATGTACATGTATATAGAAAGTAAATTAAAGTTGAAGTGCACTTGGAGTAAACTTGGAATCAAGTTTAGTACTAAACTTAGAATGAAGTTTACTACTAAACTTGATTCCAAGTTTACTCTGTTGTCGCCAAGTAAACTTGAAAAGCAGTCATGAAGTTAACTTGAAGTGCACTTTATGTAAGGTTAGGACTGCACCTAACTGTACATATCATATTTGTTATGATAATGAAAGTACAATTATTTAACTTCAATGAAACAATAAATAAGGTAACAAAACAAGTAAGGAAACAATTCATTGCAATGGTATAATGCACATTTTCCCACTCAATACAACTAAATACAAAAATTCAAATTATGCAAGTGATGAATAGACAAATTAAAGGTCAAAAATTTGATAAAGGAAAGAGTGAAAGGGAGGGGGAGCAGAAAAAAAGGATTCAAAACATCTGATGAAACTAGCCTATCACATGGTAAGTATAGATTAGTATGAAGTAATATTTAATCATACTGACCATGTCAAAATAACATAAAGGAGTCAGTTGTACAACTTATTAACTATACTTAACTAAACATGAACTATTTTCCGCTGCCTGTCTAAGCGCTTGCTTAGCTTTTTCAGTTTAGCATGCAAACGTTTAGGATTTTTACAGTCTAAAGAATGATGAAAATCAGGGAAAGACTTGAATTTCCTTCCTGGATTGTAAACAAAGACTTTCTTCCTCTGCATTACATTTAGAAAAGAGGTAAGCTTCTCTTCAATACGCAATTTGGGTGATTTTACAACCGCTTTTTCTTCAACTCCAGATATTCCTCCATAGAGACCATCAATGGTCTTGCCCAAATGACCTACTAGTTGGCTATGCCTAGCTACAGTTTCCTTTGTTATATTACCTCCAGCATCTCGCAGTGAGTCTGGGGATAAATGTATAAATTGACAACAATGAACTTTTGCAATCATCAAAATTTCTGAAGAATATTGATATATTTAGCAAGCATCATATATCTGCATTAAATCTACATCCTCATTGTGACTATTTTTTGTGACTAAATATATATTTGAATAACAATTAAGTTCATTCAGGCTTAAAGTGTTTGAAATTGGAAGAATTATAGATGCTTACGTTTGAATTCTTTATTTAACAGTTCATTTGCCAAGTCCATTTCTATGTGCCTGCCTGGTCCACCAGTAAAGTTTACAGTGCGGTTCCATGTAAGGTCAGCAGCCAACCTCGGTGGAAGCCAACCTGAAACCCCTACAATAAATGCTAAAGTTTGTAAAATGGTCATTAGAAAACTTCTATGGATATTATTGCAAGTATCATACATAAGTTTAAAATGTTTCTTTATGTAAAAACCTCATAATTAAGTACCTGCAATTAGTCGATGAGCTAAAATGACATATTTTGTGTGATTTCTATTGAAGAATGGCACTAAATCCCATTTCCAAAATGAAACCATCATTGGACCATCATTTTCTCTCTTCTTTGCCAGATCCAGTAGACCATGAAAGAGAAGAGATGTTGCGCACTCTTTCACTCTGTCTGGATTTTCCTTTGCATGTTTGTCTTTGCATGGCTTGGAACAGTACCATGATCCAGCTGAAATTTAATACATTTAGAATGTTACATCAAATAAATCATTGTGTCAAATTAATTGCTGAAGCTAAGATTCTTATAACAAGATCTGAACAAACTACATTTGTATTATAATCTTGTTAAGTCTGATTCTAAACATTTCGACATTTTGAAGTGATCTATAATCCATAAAGTATGATGGTTATGAATGTTCTTTCCCTTTCTTAAAGAGATGTTGTGCCTATACACACCTGGAAGATTTTTAACGTCAACACATGACAAATGGAACCACTCCTTTTCACATGCTGGATTGTCACATGCAATCATTCCAGTTCCTTTGTCCTGGTAACATATACAATATGGATATAGGGATTTCTTTGCTTCACAGTTACGACAGTACCAATTATCATCAGGTACTTCTTCCACCCTCATGTTTATGCATCCCAAGTGGAACCATTTTCCACTGATGCATTTTGGCCCACTGCACTCTCTCATTTCCTCATCCTTGTCTGTATGAAAATTAATGTAAAAATACACATATATCACTTTTGTAACATGTTAAGAAGAGTCATTATATATTGCAATAGTATGATATATACATCTAAGACATAAAGGTGACAAATTTGATTACTGAAATGTTTATACCTTCAGCACAGTAACAATATTCATACAGTGATTGCTCAGCTGTTTCAGGATCAGTGATAGTCTGGAAATTTGGTTCAGTCCAGACTGATGAGACAATCTCTTCGGCAATATCTGTTATTGTTGTTTCTTGTATATCTTGGGGGATATCATTTATGTTGTCAATCTTCATTTTTGTCATGGCCAGGAGAATTGTGTACCCAACTGTTGTTAAATACAGGAATTCTGACACCTGGTTGAATGAGGAACCAACATCTTTGGTCACATTTCTAAATCCAAGGAGGTTTCTCAAGTGGCATAATGTCCCTTTATCAGTCAGTCCGCTTTCATTGAAGAAAGTGTCCATAATGTCCTACAATTATTGTTAGATCATATAGATTAATATATATGAATCAATAATGCAAAAATGGTTAAGCATATTCACTTCATAGTTAGATATTATGTAAGATCAAATACATAGTTGCTAAACTTCAAAGTACTATGTTATGGAATATTATATTAACATCTCATACCTGCATGATGAGCATTCTCTTATGGAACTCTTGAGCTGCAGGTTCCAGACCCTCAATCCTGTCTGCTGCTGAAGCACCATTGATCCTTGCCTTATTAGCATCATTGTGCCTTTCACAAGACAAACCGTCACCGTAACATAAGACCTTTAAGATACGGTCACCATCTATGGGAACATATGTATGGGTTCTGACAGTATCTTGATAGTTCCCGAAATGGTCGAGGGATCCTCTTGAAAAACACCAAGATTAATCTGAAAAAAAAAATTAATGTAAAAGTGAGGAAGTAGATATAGCTTCATTTTTATTTACTGGCATGTGAATAGGCTGTTTCTCTGTATAATGGTATAAGTTAAATATTTTACATAGTTAAAAATCAGATGTTTCATTACATTTGCCTTATATTTTCATTACATGATTGTGTCGTAGTGGAAATTCCTGCAAATCATGATTAGAGCACTATAATTACATGTAATACATTGTGACATCATCTCTAGCTAACAAACTAAAATTCACAAAAATGATTAAAAGTATGTTGGCTACTCTGATATGTGAAATTCTACTACATGTAAAGGTTGTAGATTTAATATCATAACTAGGATATATTCATGTCCCTAGTCTAGCTCTCTCTCTGATCTCTCTCTCTCTCTTTTATTCTAGGCCTCACCAAATTACATCTCATGTGACGCTTGGCCTTTGATTTGAAGAAAGCAGGCATATGAGTCTTCAAAATGCTTTTGACTACATGTGTCAAACGCAGCTTTATGGCTTCAACATCTGTATGTGATGGGAAAAAGGTACTGATAGGGATTTCTGAAGCTTGACATATAACCTCAGAGTTCAGCATTGTAGTTTGAATTCGATTTCTGGCAGCATATGCTAAGGCCCACACCATCATTTCATTTTGTCGCCCGGTTCCATGGTGCCGTGCCTTTACCATTTTCCCCACATTATCCCATACTAGGGTGAAGCCTGGGAAAATTTCTGTTGTAAGAAGAGGCTCATCAGAGGACTGGACAGCATCTAATGTAGCTGATCCACTGTCATGGATTGCTGGAATAGTAGTATCTAAATCTATCACTGGAAGAGCCTACAAATGATAGAAAATTACAGGATAATGAGCAAGATGTAATTATAATGTGGGATATAAACACACACAAATATAATATAATATAATGTAATATATTATAATATAATACAATTTGGAAATTAATATAAATAATTAGTTTCTGAAAGTGGATCTTGAATTCAACTTTTATCTCATGCTTTAAGTTTACTTTAACAGTGCATGTATCATACTTCAAACTGCCTTTTCCATTCCACCAGTTCTTGATCAGCTACAACTCGAAGACCTGATAATATCTTCATTGTTGGTCCGATGCTCATGCATAACCCTAGATGATTGAAGTGTTTGAACAACTGTAACAGAAATATTGAACACTGATCAAGTAAAATCATTCACAGAGAAGTCAGTTTACAAAAAAAATAAAAAGACACTGCACTTTGCACAAAATGTCATCCTATTCATTAACTTTTAACAAGTGAGTTACACAAATAAACTTAATTTCACATGTTTAAGGTCAATATTATACATTTTATAGAATCTGACAAATCACGATATTGCTGTGAATCTAAATTAGATATTGTGTTCAGTCTGATTGAGTAACTTGAACTGAAGTCACATTTTCTATTGTGCAGAATCAGTAGTTGGGGAAATGAACAGAAATTAGGTGAAAATTATATTTCATTATGCTTTTATGTTTTATCAAGAAGATAATTAATTGATATTACCTTGCGTTGTGCTCCACTCCTCCATAGCTCTACAGAGTGCATGTAAGGAATCATTGTCAGTTTCTTGGGATGTCTTACAAATAGTATTGTTGATAATATGCTGCCAACAATGGACGTCTGGTGATTGAACTAAAACATCAAAGACAGATATTATGTGAAAACCTTTCATTAATGTCATCAAGATAGCAATCTGCAGTTTATAGTAATATATTACAAAGAAAAAATAATAAATTTGGAGTTTTCTGTTGTCAGAATTATGATTATGTTTCATACTCTAATTTCAAATGAGGACAACACTTACAACACAACACTTACAACACAAAGGGCTAAATTTAAGACTGTAGAACACAAAACGATACCATTCCATGTCTTTCTCTGACTTCTTTGTTGTCACAGCATGATGTATGGCATTATAAAGCATAGGAGCACGAGATCTCGTTTCCTGCAATATATCTGGCCATGAAAGTTTCTCAATATTTTCCATTGTGCATTTATCTTGAAGAGTAGTGTAAGTCTGGATAAAAGTACTAATTTCTTTCCTAATGACTTGACCAGCAATTCGGTAAAAGGCTTTGCTCCCCCCCCCCCCTCTTGAATTCCTAAATACGGACAGCAACCCTCTGTAGTAATTTCCATGATTTATCATCCATGTAGCTGCACCAATCGAGTCCTATGACAAAGTGAAAAGTTTATTCACTGATTCTTTCATTATACAATACTAGAAAACATCCATTATCTGCTTTACTCCTAGTTTAGACCCTTCATTAATTATTTACTTTTCAATGTAGATTACTAATGTAAAAAGAGATGAGGAATGCTGTATTCAATAAACATGGGATAAATATAAGATCTATTAAATATGCCCTAAATGTACAGTAATCCTGGGGTTAATGAATGCTTAAATTTGTGCATCTGATGACAGTTGCAAAGATAACGTTCCAATGTTACTAAATAATTGATATTTTTCAACACTATTTGCTATAATGTCACTGCACTGCAGTTATGTAATATCCTTTACTTGCTTATCATTATGTTACGTAGTATTAAGTTTTTAACAGGCCCGTATGAAGTTAATATGAACCGTGGAGGGAAGGGGAGCGCCAACCCTCCCAATTTCACAGGTCAATTATAGACCAATTCTTTATCGCGCCATGGAACGATATTTAATGTTTGGTCCCCGTCGCCTTTGAAATACTTCCTACGGCCCTTCAGACAATTTCACAATATTGAATAGAAATGCGTTCGTAACGTGACTTTCAACTTTCTAGACTATGATATAAAATTGGAATATACGGAACACAATTTTTTTTAGTTGTTACATTTTGTGATAAAAGATATTTTCACTGATAAAATCATTCTCAGTTCAAATCCCCCCTGTCCGAAAAATCTGGGGTTAAAATCACATCTATTACGAGAAATCCTGAAAAATTTCATAAGCATTTTTTAAAATTACCTGCAGATGTATATACACCTTTTCATTCATATTCTTTTTATATATGCTTCACTGATATGCAGCAGTTCGAAAAGGTGATGTTAAAAAAATATAAAAACATCCACATATACTTACTTTGGTTCCAAATTCCCTTATTTTCTTAGGTGTTGCTCCAACTCTCGTTGCTTTGTAATGTTTTACAGGACTAGGATATAATAAACGTTTTGACATCATGCACTTAATCTTCATAAACCATTCATCGATAAATATAATTTTTAAATGTGTTCCTGCTCGAAATTGGCGGTTAAAGGGGAAGGTGTAAACCCCGCCTCTTACTTGGACAGCTAGCGGATAGTGATACTTTGAAGCTGTCAATCATGTATCGATTTATCACGCTGACCACAAGAGCAGATGACCGGGGTACTTGTGGTCAACCATGCGATACACGCAATACACAGACAATTGATGTCACGCAAATTGCAAGCGAGTGATTGACTGATGTGCCGTGCAAATTTCCGATGCGCAGTTGTTCGTTACTTGTACACAAAATATCCAATGATGTAACGTGCCGCTAAGCGGCGAAAAGGGTAGAAAATAATGTTCTTTCCTTCGCGTTGAGAAAACATGGAAGCAAGAGATGTACACTAGGTGTTCCGACGATTAAAGTCCTCATATAACCTTTTGATTTGAAGGAAGAACAAACAGAAATTATAACCGCCTTGTTGAATAAAAAGGACACATTCGCCCTCATACCGACTGGTTTTGGAAAGTCTATGTGTTACATTCTTCTGCCACTGATATTGGACGAGGTATTTCAAATTAACGTATATTTTAAACTGTTCATTTCATCTTTTCAAATTCAACTTTGTTACTTCCTATCTTTGTCATATATTGTTATGAACTTAATTAAGATTTCAGAGAAAATGCTCGACAGTCGTTTATACTACATATGTATATTGTCGGGAAATAATATTTAAACATACCGGTATTGAATGTTTTAAATATTAGTATAACATTAGTCCCTTCCCCCTTTTCTTTCTATATATTTCTTTGAGTTGGACTGGAGTAAAACACAGATCGCTTTGGTGATATCACCGTTGATATCTTTGATGAAGGATCAAATAGCTTCCCTGAAAAACATGAAGATTTCTTCGGAATACATTGGCCATGACGCTGATATAGATACAATACAGGGTGAGACCTTAGATTTAACATAGTGAATTGTTATTGAGCAATATAACAATACAATATTACATGTCATGAATAAATAATAATGACAGAAATAAATAAAGGGGGAAAAGAGGTAATAATAATGGAAAAGTAAAAATATATCTATCTAAAACTCTAATTCCTGTAGTGACATAGATCTGTACAATTACCTGAATTTCTTTTTTTTTTTTTTTACATATTATAAATTGTACACTTCTCACGTCGTGATCGTTTATTATATGTAGGTATAAAAGAAGGGAAGTACAATATACTTTTTTTTCATCGCCCGAAGCAGTCAATTCACCTCAGTGGAGAAAAGTTTTACTTACCAAGACTTACCAGGAACAGACTTGTTTATTATGTTTTGATGAGGCTCATTGTATATCAGAATGGTAGGTACAAACAATCAATATTATTCTCTGATTTGTGAAAGAAATAATGAATAAAAAAAAAAAGAACGAAAGAGAGAGCGTTAAAGACAGAAGTCGGTACCGTCACATGCGGTTTTAAAAAAATTCTAAATGACGATTTATCTATGTATTTATTTATCAATCGTGCATATTTTTCTATCACTTGAAGCACCTTTTATTGTTTTCAGGGGCGATGATTTCCGCCCAGATTACAAAAGGGTTGGAGAACTCAAGAGTCTGATTGATACACCACTTCTCTTACTTACAGCAACTTGCACTGAGAAGATGCAGAGAGATTTGTTTTATTGTTTGGCTTTAACATACGAAGACGTATACCACGTTATATTGTCACCAGACAGGTTAATATTCAAATATAAATAAATAAATAAAAGCAATATCCGTATATGTTTAATCCATGGTTTCCATGTTTATATTGCGTATGATTAAAATCGACGAAAATATAGTGAGCGGATGCAAAGTTGAGATAGGTGTTAACTGCTCGGTCTTAGTACCCTGGTTATGCAATTTCGGTACCTAAATGAATAATGTCTGAAAACAATGCAGTATTGATATTTCCAGTGCAATACGCCCAACCCGTATATTCTGTATCTATCTGACATATCATCGTTATCATTTATTATCGGGACGCCATTTCGTACACTTTTACAAATACAGGTTTAATCATAAACTCGTATCATGATATTGAACAACAACTGGGTTTCCAACAATTGTGGCAACTATAGCACATCGAATATACACTAACACCAAGCAATTGACTGATCGTCAAATGCCCGACATCGCACCTTTTGGCACACTTTTTCATTATGGCGTCATAAATAAATGGCCCGTCAAAGATGGTTTTAACGGTGACGTCACAATGAAACTACGTAATGGGCGTGGTTAAAGCTAGATCTGGCGATCCCTCAATTAGTAAAACCGTTAATTATTTCATTAATAAAAGTCATTATAAGAATATCATAATACATGTACTCAAAATTTTGTCATATTATAATTATGTATGGTGTCACCGGATCATTATAATTCTGTATAATGTCTTTACATTTGAATCTATTATTATTTACTTATTAATTACTTTTATCCAAAAACTCATAACTTAATTATATGTATGTAATTTTAATCACCTATTAATAAAATGAAAACTCTCAGATACACCTTTTAGTTTATCATATAATAACGTCAGACTTTGAGACATTAATTTTTTTATTTTCGTTTTTGTTTTTGTTTTTGTTTTGTTTTGTTTTTTTCTTTCTGAATTGCATTCTGGTATTTTATTATCTCAGTTTTATTTATATATGTGATGGAGAATGCATGTCATCATATACGTGTATATGTTTAAATCAATGAATCTTCAATCTGTTGATTATATTTCAGACCGAACATATTCTTAGATTATCAAATTGTGTCATTTGATGAAGAACAACTGACATGGGTGTTAAACCTACATTTGTATTAAGCGAACGTGGAACCGCAGCTCCTAAGACAATTATATATTGCAGGTAACTATACGCTTTTGTTTTATATTTTCAAAACATGAATGCCACTGAAAATTTCGTTTTTTACCTATAACTTATCAAATAGGATACGATGCTGCATGGTTAAATTTTTTCAATGCCCTATGATTCCTTGAGTTATATGAGAACTTCAGATCACATTGAAATCCAGCAGAAGTTTTGTGAATAAAGTTTCCCTTCATTCTAGACAGGGGGAGATAACTGACAAAAGATTTAACTGTACAAGTATTAACGGCTATTCATACATGTAAAGGGATACAAATTTTAATTGATTGGCTGATATAAACATGTGAGTATCATTTTATCTGTATTATGTTTCATCATTTCCAACTTACTATGTATCTCTTATACCTTTCTTTCCAGAACTATAACTCAAACAGCAGAAATATACTGCAAATTTATGGAACACTTAATAGACAAAGGGATGGATCCCGAACCCTCGCAAAGAGCAATAGAAATGTTCCATAAGAATATAGACAATGAAAGCAAAGAAAGAATTCTATCCGAATTCCGAAAAGGTAATAGCCATATAAGATGTCTGATAAGTACTGTAGCATTTGGCATGGGCGTCCAGATAGAGGATGTTAGGATTGTTATTCACGGGGGCGGGGGGGGGGGGGGGGGGGCGCAAAAAGTCTTCTGGCGTACTGGCAAGAAGTAGGTAGAGCGGGAAGGGACGGTGAGAGATCTGTTGCAGTATGCTACGCATATCGACGCTCATTGGATAAAAGAATTACAGATGAAAACATAAGATCTCTCAAACCTGATAGTTGCATACGAACGCAAACTCTTCAAGGACTATTTCTTCCGGGTATGAGAGGAAATACAGAGAAGCTTGTGTTCAAAGTGTTGTTGTTGCGCTGTATGCTTTCAAATATGTAAATGCCCACAGCAGTCAAAATTCACCCTTTAAATACTTCAGAAGAAACAATATATATATACCTACTTCATACTAATCTATGCTTATCATGTGATAGGCTAGTTTCATCAGATGTTTTGAATCCTTTTTTTTTCTGCTCCCCCTCCCTTTCACTCTTCCCTTTATCAAATTTTTGACCTTTAATTTGTCTATTCATCACTTGCATAATTTGAATTTTTGTATTCAGTTGTATTGAGTGGGAAAATGTGCATTATACCATTGCAATGAATTGTTTGTTTACTTGTTTTGTTACCTTATTTATTGTTTCATTGAAGTTAAATAATTGTACTTTCATTATCATAACAAATATGATATGTATATGTAGTCATTATGTTTGGATATGTATTATCAAAATATGTTTATATATGAAGGTGTATAAATATGTAATAGATATTGTTTTACTTGATATTTGCCCATTTGTGCACCTACATATTGCTGTATTGTATTGTTTTTGTATTTGTCCTGAGTGAGATCTCTTAGAGTAATGCTGGTCTGTATTTTCCACCACTTTTTATTAACATTTTTTGCATAATAATTGTGAATAGGTCTAAGGAATTTATGATTTCAAATGTATTTAGATTTGCTGTTGTGTCATTTACCTTTATAATAAATGACATAGCCACACATCAGTTTTGTCTCATTCATACATGCATATGACATTGTGTTGGGAACAGGTGGTTATTAGCATGGAAGTACTCACAGCCTTTCATTTGTCAATTGATATATGTAACAAACACATACATAAATCATCATTACATAAATCCCATGAGTTAAAGGATAAGCACTACTGAGAAAGAAAATTATACTACGGAAAAAAGCCCCCCCCCCCCCCTAAAAAAAGAAAGAAAGAAAAACAATAAAAAGAAACGAAAAAAATATTATTCATTAAAGTATGAAAAAATCACTTTAAAAAAGCCCCCCCCCCCTAAAAAAAAAAAAAGAAAGAAAAACAACAAAAAGAATAGAAAAAAAATTATTCATTAAAGTATGAAAAAACACTTTTAAAAAAGCCCCCCCCCCCCTATAAAAATTAAAAAGAAAGAAAAACAACAAAAAGAAAAGAAAAAAATTATTATTCATTAAAGTATGAAAAAACACTTTAAATTATGAACCAGGAGATAATATGATTCAAGCTACCTTGGAAATCCTCCTCCTGATAATTCCAAGTTCTTTCAATTAATAATCCTTCATTCGCGGATTACCTTAGCATCATCTATCCAAGTGAACTGGAGGTCAAAGAAACCACAGAAACTAGTAAACATATTTTGTTATTTTCCATTCGTTTTTCATTTTCACTGATTTTGTATGTCCTATGGTTTCATGATTTTTGGACTTGTGGTTTGGATTTATCCATCATCTTTACATCTCAACTGTATAATGTTCCAATTAATAAAATTTAAACAAATCCAGCCAATTTTATCAACAAATTTGTATTAAAACCCTTCAACAGTCATAAGTTATAGAATTTCATTAAAAAAAACCCCGTGAGAAACGATCTTTTCCATCAATTTATGAAAAGATTTAACGATTTCCCCACTGGTGCCTCACAAGCTACTTCACGGGATGAAGACTTACTCTTGGATATGCGCAAACCGCCTAGTTTGAATTTTCTGTGTCAAGCAATGGAGAAGTACCCCAGTCGCGTTAAAAAGCTATTTACACGACTATGCATGGATTTTTTTGTGAAAAAGGATCGATATAAATAATAAGGGATTTATTTAGCTGAAAAGGTAAGTGATTTGTGCCTGTTTCATTTTTATTGATGCGTATATTTTTCTGTAGTATCTCTAGATATCAATCTAAACGCTAATTCCTTTTGGGACCCATTTGTTCTTGACCTACATATAAAGGTTCGAAAAGCATAGCAACATCATATAAGAAATTGTGTTGTTAGAGATAAACTACAAATCTCGCATCCAGTCAGATGCGCTGTTTCATGTCAAAATGAAATGACATGTTTATCAATACAGAAGGATCAGTTAGGAAATGCTAAGATATCCAAAAGTGGATACAGAAGCAAGATGACAAAATTACAGTAAAAACCATAGATGAACCAAAAGTGTCACCAGTTACAATAACGGAGTGGGCATCTCTTGCCCTCCATTTGTGAGCGCCATGATATCATAGTAGTGTCTAACTAACCTTGTTATTCC
The DNA here is from genome assembly GCA_035048485.1 of Pteria penguin. Classification (NCBI taxonomy): domain Eukaryota; kingdom Metazoa; phylum Mollusca; class Bivalvia; order Pterioida; family Pteriidae; genus Pteria; species Pteria penguin. The sequence goes on along the minus strand of CM068585.1, from coordinate 38,454,423 downwards.
CATGTTTGTGATGAGAGTTAGCGATATGTATTTCTGTAGTATTGGTATAGAATGGAATTCGTTCTTAACAACGTAGCTGAAGACACTATAATCAATTAAGTAACAGATGCGAATTATTATCACAAGGTCATCGGCTCATGATATACAGTCTGGCTGAATATAGCCTCCATAGCTCAGTGGTTAGAGCACTGGTCTTGTAAACCAGGGGTCGTGAGTTCGATCCTCACTGGGGCTGTATTTCACCTACTTTTATATACATTATTGCAAGAATTAAATATGAGTTTAAGGTCATATCCTACTCATTCAGTTTTAGAATAAATTTGCTTCAAAACTGAACCAGTTTCTTCTAATGATCATAGAGACTCATAGTGACGTCTGGTGTTACCAAATGAAAATTTTCATTTTGTTTTTCAACTTCCTTGATTGACGGATTCAGATATTTTTCAATGTCATGTATCTATAGGCAAAAACAGCACCTTATATTCTTATCTGGTGGACATTTTCTCTTCATATTTGAAATAAAATATATTGGAGATATAATCCCCTAAAGAAAGCACAAAAATGGACACCTTTTTATATAAACTTTTTTGTGAAAATAGAAAAAAAAATCGGTATCTGCAATATTCTTGGCAATCTTACAGCCTTCTTCATAACTAAATTAGTTATCTTTCTTGTCATGAACTGCATTTAATTTGAGGAACTCATTAGTGCAGAGATATAAAAGATATCAGCTATCATTAAGATAACTTTGGAATGTGAATTATTATTGGTATTTTCAAATTCAAATTTGTAGCATGAATTACATTACCAATATAACCTCCATTGCTAAGTAGTTAGAGCACTGGTCTTGTAAACCAGGAGTTGTGATCTCGATCCTCACTGGGGTTGTCCAAAATAACATTTGACTATTTTTTGGAAAAGTGCTGAAATATAATGGTAATAGAACACACAAATATTATTGAACAAACCTTATATTTAACATCCATCTTTACTCATTTTGTCATCCTCGGCTGAATTTGCTTGCCGGTGCGTAAGTCACGATCGCCCACAATAATGTCTTAAATATATATATAATGGTTAGCGGGGTTCACTAAAATATGACTCCGATATCAATGAATGGAAGCAATGAGGAAAAGTACAAGATATCGCGGGATAAATGTTCACTGTCAGAACCCTGTAAGAGTAAGCAGTGGACGCAAGTGCCATGGAGAAGCATCTTCTGCTAGAATGTCTGCCCCGTTATAACACCTTATTGCAAGAGTGTTAAACTTGTTAATCCCCTTTTGGTGATGAACATTTATAATTAGTATTATAACAAAATTACCATAAATATGAGAGCATTATAGTGAGTTATTGACCTTTCAGAAATCTTATCATATAAAAAGATATAATCGATGAAGTACCAGTAACAGCTACAAATTATTTTTATCTTCTATATTCACATACATGTATGTAGCATGAATTATAATACAAATATAGCCTCAATAGCTCAGTTGTTAGAGCACTGGTCTTGTATTACGTCTGCAATAAACATATTACGCCTGCTCTAACTGCTATAAAAGATCATATTGTCAAATATTGTGATGTCGCATTTCATAATAGTAAAAATCAATTACTTTTGGTAAATTAAAAATTCTCATGAAGTTATAGACAAACTTCTTTCACTAAATTTCAAAGCGACTCAAATTTCTACATTTGATTTTTCTACACTTTATACATCTCTGCCTCATGATTTGATTAAAAGCAAGTTGCTGTCTCTTATACAATGGTGTTTTCACAGAGAATCTAAAACTTACATATGTACTTCCAATAACTCCGGATCAATATACTTCACATAAATACTCGACTTGTAAGGAATTATGTAAAGCATTAGATTTTCTCATGAATAATATTTTTGTGCAATTTGATGGGAAGATATATTAACAAATAGTTGGGATTTCTATGGGTACTAACTGCGCGCTTCTGATGGCAGATTTATTTCTTTATTGTTATGAGAGGGATTTTATGGTTTCTATTCAAAAATCAAAACCTTTCGACCTCATTGACAAATTTAATAATACTTGCAGATATCTGGATGACATTTTGGTTATCGACAACCCTGAATTCGAAAAATTTATATCAGAAATACATTCACCAGAGCTCAAATTGAATAAAGCTAATACTTGAGATAAATCTACACCTTTCTTAGACTTGAACATCAAAATTATTAACCACCTAACATATACTAATATTTATGATAAACGTGAGGATTTTGGATTTCCTATCGTAAATTTTCCTTACTTGGATGGCGATGTCCATCGACTCCCATCATATCGTATCTATATATCTCAATTAGTTCGATTTGTCAGAGGCTGCACCGATGTTTTGAACTTTCATCAACGAAATTTACAAATTACGACTAAACTTTTAACTCGGGGTTACAGATATCACAAGCTAAGAAAAGCATTCGGCAAATTCTTCAGACCTTATTCAGAACTTCTATCTAAATTTGGAAATATTTCTTTTCCACACTCTGTATCCAATGGAATTTCCCATCCTACTTTTTACGGTGATCTCGTATATAAACTAAGGAAAGTAAAAGGCTCCGATAACGTTATTTTATCATGTAATAAAATAGTCAAACGTCCTCCTCTAAATAGACAATATGACATTGAGATCATCAAAAAGACTATAGGTCTTGTATTTGGCCCCTCCACAGCCTTATGCAGACTTTTACTTGAACGTTGCACGCTGACTAACAGGGAGATGGGGACTATATGACGGGCCTTGTCCAAACCTCTTTAAGAGGAGACATGGTCCTGAACCTCGTCCCCTCTGACTGTTAGTCGGGACTCCTACAGATCTAGGGTCTTAGCTCGCTTTCAGACTGGCAGAGCACGGTTTATCATGTTGATGTCGCATATATTTTTATATCATTATGTGTTTTAGAATACCTTACGTGTTAATATTTTTATGACCTCTCAATATGTGATACCTGTTGACCCTTGTTCTTTACATGGAGGATTATTTATACATTTTTAAATGTACGTCCTTTGATTGTTCTGCTGTTAAGGTGAGTGGGAAGGTGGGCCCGTAAACCGGTTAACCACAACATTTGTTTGGCTTTTGTCAAATTAAATGACCGTCCTAAGTCGGTATCGTAATTACCCTACAATCAAATATTTTTGTAATATGTTATATGTGCTAATATATCATTTATATTCATGTATTGTATAGCTCCATGGTGACTTCTGCCACACAACTGAGCCAGTTCATCCTCTTTTTTTTGTAAATCAGAGGTCGTGAGTTCCATCCTCACTGGCGTTATTCATCATCTTATTTTTGTTTTATACAAAAGTATTACTGGAATGTAATACTAGTATGAGACGTGATATACTATTACTCCCTGTGAGGTCAATATGGCAAATTGACGGCCAGATACCTGCTACTCGTGTCGGTCTGAACGAGATGTGGGGTCAGATACAATGAATGAGTAGACATCTCCTTGTCACCAGATAGTATGACATGCAGATATACTTATCCCAACCTACATATTAAAATCAGCTATTTTCTTCCGCGACAGAACTTTGATCACGATGATGAATGGCAAATTTAATCATGCCCTAAACAGTGAACGGAAGCAGTGCTGATGCAATAATAATTGGTGCATATAACCTGTACTAATTGAGTGCGCCATATGCGGATTTGACAGCTTCTGTCTCCTCATTGATGACCATGTGATGATCACAATAGAACGTAGATCACAATGGTGGATTTGGGAAAAAAATCTCCTATTGGCAACTGATGACCTCCAACAGCACACTCTGTGTCATATTTCGACAATAAAACTTACACCATAAGATGAATGAAAATCATATCCCAAACAGTAAACGGAAGCAGTGCTGAATAATACGATACAGATCAGGGTAACGTTACGTCGTCGCATTGAGCCTCATGCATCATTGTCAGTTCATTCAATGAATATACGTTCGTCTAACACAAAACTTCTTGGTTTCATTTTTACTGAGGCGTATATTTTTCTGTAGTATCTCTAGATATCAATCTAATTGCGAATTCCTTTTGGGACCCATTTTTTCTTGACTTAAATATAAAGGTTCGAAAAGCACAGCAACATCATATGAGAAATTGTGTTGGTAGAAATAAATTGCAAATCGCGCATCCAGTCAGATGCGCTGTTTCATGTCAAAATGAAATGACATGTTTATCAATACAGAAGGATCAGTTAGGAAATGCTAAGATATCCAAAAGTGGATACGGAAGAAAGATGACAAAATACAGTAAAAACCATAGATGAATCATAGGTGTCATCAGTTGCAATAACGGAGTAGGCATCTCCTGCCCTCAATTTGTGAGCGCCGTGATATCTTAGTAGTGTCTAACTAAACTTGTTATTCCCATGTTTGTGCGAGTTAACGATATGTATTTCTGTGGTATTGATATAAAATAGAATTCGTTCTTAACAACGTAGATGAAGACACTATAATCAATTAAGTAACAGATGCGAATTATTATCACAGGGTCATCGGCTCAAGATATACAGTCTGAATGATAATACAAATATAGCCTCCATAGCTCAGTGGTTAGAGCACTGGTCTTGTAAACCAGGGGTCGTGAGTTCGATCCTCACTGGGGGCTGTATTTCACCTACTTTTATATAAATTATTGCAAGAATTAAATATCAGTTTAAGGTCATGTCCTACTCATTCAGTTTTAGGATAAATTTGTTTCAAAACTGAACCAGTGTCTTCTGATGATCATAGAGATATAGTGACGTCTGGTGTTACCAAATGAAAATTTTCATTTTTTTTTTTCAAATTCCTTGATTGACTGAGTCAGACAATCTTCATTGCCATGTATCTATAGGCAAAAACAGCTGAGCACCTTATATTCTTATCTGGTGGACATTTTCTCTTCATATTTGAAATAAAATATATTGGAGATACAATCCCCTAAATAAAGCACAAAAATGGACATCTTTGTATATAAAACTTTCTGTGAAAATAGAAAAAAATCGGTATCTGCAATATTCTCGACATTCCCGCAGCCTTATTCATATCTAAATTAGAGTTATCTTTCTTGTCGTGAACTGCATTTAATTTGAGGACTCTTTAGTGCAGAGATACAAAAGATATCAGCTATCATTAACTTAACTTTGGAATGTGGATTATTATTGGTATTTTCAAATTCGAATATGTAGCATGAATTATATTACAAATATAGCCTCCATTGCTCAGAGCACCGGTCTTGTAAACCAGGAGTTGTGAGTTCGATCCTCACTGGGGTTGTCCAAAGTAACATTTGACTGTGTTTTGAAAAAAGTACTGAAATTTAAAATTAAAAGAACACACAAATATTATTGAACATACCTTATATTTAAGATGCATCTTTACTCATTTTGTCATCTACGGCTGAATTTGCTTGCCCGTGCGTAATTCATGATCGTCCACAATAATGTCTTAATTATATATAAATAATGGTAGGCGTGGTTCACTAAAATATGACAACGATATCAATGAATAGACGCATTGACGAAAAGTACAAGATATCGCCGGATAAATGGTCAGTGTCATAACTCTGTAGGAGTAAGCAGTAGACGCAAGTGCCATAGAGAAGCATCTCCTGCTAGAATGTCAGCCCCGTTATAACACATTATTGCAAGAGTATTAAACTTGTTAATTCCATTTTTGTGATGAACATTTACAATTAGTATTCATTGTATTAGTCTTTTATACAACGGTGTTTTCACAGAGAATCTAAAACGTACATCTGTACTTCCAATAACTCCAGATTCTTTTCCAACATACAATATACTTCGTATAAATACTGGACTTGCAAGGAATTATGTAAAGCACCAGATTTTCTCATGAATAATATTTTTGTGCATTTTGATGGAAAGATATATTAACAAATAGTTGGGATTCCTATGGGTACTAACTGCGCGCCTCTGATAGATTTATTTCTTTATTGTTATGAGAGGGATTTTATGGTTTCTATTCAAAAATGAAAACGTTTTGACCTCAATGACAAATTAAATAATACTTGCAGATATCTGGATGACATTTTAGTTATCGACAATCCTGAATTCGAACAATTTATATCAGAAATATATCCACCAGAGCTCACATTGAATAAAGCTAATACTTGAGATAAATCTACACCTTTCTTAGACTTAAACATTAAAATTATCAACCACCTGATATATACTAATATTTATGATAAACTTGAGGATTTTGGATTTCCTATTGTAAATGTCCCTTACTTGGATGGCGATGTCCCTCGACTCCCATCATATGGTATCTATATATCTCAATCAGTTCGATTTGTCAGAGGCTGCACCAATGTTTTGGACTTTCATAAACGAAATTTACAAATTACTACTAAACCTTTAACTCAGGGTTACAGATATTACAAGCTAAGAAAAACATTCGGCAAATTCTTCAGACCTTATTCAGAACTTCTATCTAAATTTGGAAATATTTCTTTTCCACACTATGTATCCAATGGAATTTCCCATCCTAATTTTTACGGTGATCTCGTATATAAACTACGGAAAGTAAAAGGCTCCGATAACGATATTTTATCATGTAATAAAATAGTCAAACGTATTCTAAATAGACAGTATGATATTGAGATCATCAAAAAGACTATAGGTCTTGTATTTGGCCCATCTATATCGGGACTCCTACAGATCTAGGGTCTAGCTCGCTTTCAGACTGGCAGAGCACGGTTTATCATGTTGATGTCGCATATATTTTATACCATTATGTGTTATACAATACCTTACGTGTTTATATTTTTATGACCTCTCAATATGCGATACCTGTTGACCCTTGTTCTTTACATGGAGGGTTATTTATAAATTTTTAAATGTACGTCCTTTGATTGTTCTGCTGTTACGGTGAGTGGGAAGGTGGGCCCTTAAACCGGTTAACCACACCATTTGCTTGGCTTTTGTCAAATTAAATGACCGTCCTAAGTCGGTATTGTAGTTGCACTACAATCAAATATTTTGTAATGTGTTATATGTTCTATTATATTATTTATATTCATGTATTGTATAGCTCCATGGTGACTTCTGCCACATAATTGAGCCAGTAACTCCTCTTTTTTCTATCTAACACAGAACTTCTTGGTTTCATTTTTATTGATGCGTATATTTTTCTGTAGTATCTCTAGATATCAATCTAAACGCGAATTCCTTTTGGGACCCATTTTTTCTTGACCTACATACAAATCGCGCATCCAGTCAGATGCCTTGTTTCATATCAAAATATATCCAGATGTGGATACGGAAGCACGATGCCCAAATACAGTAACCACCATAGATGAACCTTAGGAGTCATCAGTTGCAATAACGGAGTGGGCATTTCCTGCCCTTCATTTGTGAGAGCAGTGACATCTTAGTAGTGTCAAACTAAACTTGTTATTCCCGTGTTTGTGATGCGAGTTAACGATATATATTTCTGTAGTATTGATATAGAATAGAATTCGTTCTTAACAACGTAGATGAAGACACTATAATCAATTAAGTAACAGATGCAAATTGTTATCACAAGGTCATCGGCTCAAGATATACAGTCAGACTGATAATACAAATATAGCCTCCATAGCTCAGTGGTTAGAGCACTGGTCTTGTAAACCAGGGGTCGTGAGTTCGATCCTCACTGGGGGCTGTATTTCACCTACTTTTATATAAATTATTGCAAGAATTAAATATGAGTTTAAGGTCATATCCTACTCATTCAGTTTTAGAATAAATTTGCTTCAAAACTGAACCAGTGTCTTCTGATGATCATAGAGACATAGTGACGTCTGGTGTTACCAAAAGAAAATTTTCATTTTTTTTTTTCAATTTCCTTGATTGTCGGATTCAGACATTTTTCATTGTTATGTATAGGCAAAAACAGCACCATATATTCTTATCTGGTGGATATTTTCTCTTCATATTTGAAATAAAATATATTGGAGATATAATCCCCTAAATAAAGCACAAAAATGGGCATCTTTTTATATAAACCTTTCTGTGAAAATAGGAAAAAAAATCGGTATCTGCAATATTCTTGGCAATCCTGCAGCTTTATGCATACGTAAATAAGAGTTATCTTTCTTGTGATGAACTGTATTTAATTTGAGGAACTGTTTAGTGCAGAGATATAAAACATATCACCTATCATCAAGATAACTTTGGAATGTGAATTATTATTGTTATTTTTAAATTCAGATATGTAGTATGAGTTATATTACAAATATAGCCTCCATTTACTAAGTGGTTATAGCGCTAGTCCTGTAAACCAGGAGTTGTGAGTTCGATCCTCACTGGGGTTCTCCAAAATGACATTTCACTATTCTATAGAAAAAGTACTGAAATTTAATATTAATAAAACACATAAATATATTTGAAGATACCTTATATTTAACATCTATCTTTACTCATTTTGTCATGCACGGCTGAATTAGCCTGCCCGTGCGTAATTCATGATCGTCCACAATAATGTCTTTATTATATATATAATGGTAAGCGGGGTTCACTAGAATATGACGACGATATCACTAAATGGAAGCAAGGACGAAAATTACAAGATATCGCGGGGTAAATGGTCAGTGTCAGAACCCTGTAAGAGTAAGCAGTGGACGCAAGTGCCATGGAGAAGCATCTTCTGCCAGAACGTCACCCCCGTTATAACACCTTATTGCAAGAGTATTAAACTTATTAAGCCTCTTTTTGTGATGAACATATATAATCAGTATTAAAACAAAATTACCATAAATATGAGAGCATTGTAGTGAGTTATTGATATTTCAGAAATCTTACCTTATAAAAATATATAATCGATGAAGTACCAGTAACAGATGCAAATTATTTTTATCTTCTTTATTCACATAAGTAACACGAATTTTAGTACAAATATAGCCTCCATAGCTCAGTGGTTAGAGCACTGGTCTTGTAAACCAGGGGTCGTGAGTTCGATCCTCACTGGGGGCTATCCACCATCTCATTTTTATATTCTATGTACAAATATTACCGGAATGGGATACTTGTATGACACGTAATATACAATTAATAACTCCCTTTGAGATTAATATGGCAAATTAATAACCAGAGATCTGGTACTGGTGGTGGTCTGAACCAAAACCAGAAGTGTGGTCAGATACAGTGAATGAGTAGGCATCTCCTGTTCACCAGATGCGAGCGCCGTGATGTTTTAATCTGGTCCTACTAAATTTGTTATTCCCAATGTTGTAATGATGTTAACAACATGTATTTAGATGATATTGACATTGAACGGATTATTGCATGGATAACAGAAGCGTAGCTTTTTTAAAAGCTTAGGTTGCAATCGGAATATCATAGGATCTTCAAGTTGTTGGTCAAAAGTCAAATGGCTCTATGTAAATAGGAAATACATGTACTTGTTTTTAAAACCATCGTTTTTGTTTGCGCAGTTGTGATTTTTCCCGCTAAAATTTCTAAAGCCACGCCTCATTTTCTCCTTATGAGGAAGGTAGCCGCGCCTTTTTCCTTTTTAGGAAAGTCTATCGGATGTTATCGTTAATATTCGGAAAGTTTGTTTTTGTAGTGAGCAAATCTTGTTTTGAAAAAAGTGTGAACATTTTATAAGATTTATTTCTAGAAATCTCAATATTCACAGCAGAATTATGTGCTAATATTGTTTCTTAGTATTCGATTATTACCCAACACGCCACGCTAATGGAGTTCGCACATGCGCTCTCAAAGCGAATTTAATATCTTAATATACAATCGGCCGAGGCCGATTGCAATAAAAAGGCTTTAATGAATTCCGTAAAAGATGCAAATTATCACTATCTTCGACATTGACTAGAGCAGCAAGAAATTTGATAGTAATATGGTCTCCATAGCTCAGTGGTTAGAGCACTGCTCTTGTAAACCAGGGGTCGTTAATTTGCTCCTCATTGGTGCTGTTTAACGCCTCGTTTTAATAGGAAGATATTACTGCAATGGGATAATAGCACAATACACAATTATTCCAACCCTTCATATCACATTCAGCTATTGTCATCCATAACAAAACCTCATTTAAGTGGGGGCTTTAGATGAGAGTCTCCCAATTGAAACTAATGACCGCCCATTATAATTTCTACGTTATTGTTAGGTAAAGAAACGAACACCTTGATAAAAATGAGAAGACTAGTCATATATCAAACTGAACGGAAGCACGAATAGCACCATACAAATCAGGCTAGAATTGCGCTTAAAGGATAATGAAAAATAAGATTTTTCGCATTTTGAATGTATGTACTAGGAATAATCAGAAAGTTATGAGCCCAAAATACTGATTGAAAAAATTGTTATTATTATTATTTTTATTATTATTTCAGTATAATCTCCATTCATCTCAATGGACATTATCCAACTCTTTTACAAATTCTGAATCCATCAAAGCCGGTATGGCAAAGTGGATAAGGTGGTCGGCTCGTGTCGAGAGGTTCTTGGTTGGACTTCCGCCCTCGGCGCACCGGCGTAAAAGATCTCTCACTGCTTCGGGTGGGCCCGTTGCAAAGGTGTAAATTTGCGTGCAATGCATCAGGCAGATTCTGTGACTACATACGTGAAATAGTTGCGGAGTGACGTAAAATATTCAATTAATCATTAAATCTGAATCCATCGAAACAGAATGCTTCATCCTGATCCCCTAAGGACAATGCATTAATATATAGCGTCCATTACACCCCAATGCTCCCAAACTTCTTAACACGTGGGTAAGATTCTAGTTTTGGGAACAGACAGAATTCAGATGGGTTAAATCTAGAGAATATTGGCTATGGAGTAGACCTTCGAAACTGCTTTTCTTTCCTCTTTGTTTCAATCGACTGAGGCAGTTGATTCGCATAATATCCATCATGTATCGTGTGGTCGACCTCAATAAAATCAATTATGATTATTTTCTTATTAACCCAAAAGATAGAGACCTACATAGACTTTCCTAGCTGAAGATGCTTGTAGGAGGGGTGAGCCAGGGTGAATTCATTGCGTGTTTTTTACTTACAACCACGATCAAAATGGAAAACCCAAGTTTCATCTTGTGTGACAATTGGACCCATAACGTCCTCGGAGTCATCCTCATAGAGAGATAAAAGATGTAAAGAAACATTATATATCTTTGTTTTATTTATCTTCAGTCAAAATTGTAAACACCCATCTAGCCGAGACGTTAGCCATGCCTTAGACGTGGATTTTAATTTATTGAACAGCCGGATCATGCCAAACTCTCTAGCTGTATCTGAAAGATTTTGCCTTCTGTCTAACATGACCAGACAGTGTACAATATCAACGTTTTTGTCTGTGGTAGTCTCCTTGGGATATCCTAATCGTTTTTCATCTTCAATGCTCTTCCCCTCCCCCTTCTACATTCAGTATCCCAACACTACCATAATAGGTGACTCCTTCCCAAGGATTTTCGAGAAGTTCTCATGACCTTCCTTGGGAATCGACCCCTACTTACATAGATATTTAATCACTGCTTTAAGTAACTTCCGTTTTTCTCAATATTTTTTCTTTTTGCGGCTTGACTAACGCTTCTACTTTATTAGCAAATTCGCTGTATAATTAAAAACATTGAAATACTACTCTCTACCAAAAACGTTCCGTTTTATTGAAAAATGGTATGACTGGGGTTTTATACTTAATTATTGTGTCAAAGTTTATCGAGCAGAGAACTTTTTCATCATACCTCGTATTTTATTTGAGGATAAGAAAGCCTTGTCCTGACTAAGAATTTCATCTAGGTTTGTTTCCACAGGTAGATATTGGGATGTAATGCATTGCTTTAGATATTGTCGTCAAAAGCTTATTTCGTTGAGATCCATCCTTTTCGAGCACAGGGCAAAAGGTAGAAAAAGTATAGACACGGCTGCTGAGAAATACTACCGCCAGAATACGTCCGGCCAGGCTTTAGGACGCATACCACCAAGATGATAGTAACTCCGTTAGATACCAAAATTAAATGATGTGTATATCAACAAAGTACGATCAAATCGGGGATACCAATATATCTAATTTAGTACATTACAACGCAGAATACGTCCGGTGTTATATAGTAGTTTTTCCCCCTAGCCATCCCCCCCTCGGAAAAATGGCTATGTAGTAGTCCCCCCCCCCCGGAAAATGGCTATATAGTAGTTTTTACCCGGGGGAAATTTGGATATATACCCATCCCCCCCCCCCCCTCTTATAGCCATTTCCCCACCGGGGGAAAACTACTATATAGTGGATTTTCCCCCAATGTAAAAATCCAGATTTTATTTTCACACACACATGTAAGTAAATTCAGCTTGTTGCCTTGCTAACAATAAATAGATTTAAAATAGAGATATCTCAACGTTTTATACGGAGATATAACCAATTAATTTAGAGATATTTCATTTTCTTAAGTAGAAATGTCTTCAATTTTAATCTCTTTTCCAAATAGAAATGTATATATTTAGAACAGAGATTTATCTACTAGAATCTCATGCGAGATATCTTTATTTATCCCAGAAATTTCCATATATACAAATGGAAAAAATAAGAACAATTTCGTTTTTATGCCCCCGGAATGAAATTCGGGTTCATCTAGTTTTTGATCTGTCTGTGACTCTTACCCTATGACAAAAACCCTGACTATATCGTTTGTACCAAAAGGTACAAGGCTTTGAAATTCCACATATAGTTTTCTTGTGATGAGACCTTTTATTTGGGACCATGATTTTTTACCTAGTGACTTTGACCTTGGTATTCTACGTTTTCAAAACTTAAATTTTGGCTGTATCTTTTGTACCAAAAGGAGAAGGGGATTTGAACACCATATAGAGATTACTTGTGATAAGATCTTTAATTTGTGACAATGACATTTGACCTTGACCTTGAAGTGTGACCTACTTTTCAAAAACTTTAACCTTGACTATATCTTCTACACAAAAGGGTGTAGAGCTTTGAAACTTAGCATATAGATACTTTTAGATTAAACCTTTCATACACTGCGTAAGGGACAAGGAAATCACATCCTTGTGATGTTCATCATGTACTCTGTACATGATGAGCGATATTGTGATATGTATAATGCATCAGTCTTAATGTATTTAGGGATTGAATGTTCAAAGAATTCTTGCACGTTCAATTCTTATATTAGTCATTTGAACATTTTGATTGATAAATTCCTATTTTACTTATGATGTATTACGAAAAGTTGCCTGGGATCGAATCTTGAGTCACATCCTGACATGATTGACATTACACAAGTAAACGACAATTTTTACAATGAAATAATGGAAGAAAATAACAAACTATGGTAATATATATAAAAAGAAAGAATTGTAAATAAATAAATAAAACAAAAAACAAATACACACACACATGCACAAACAAAACACTTAACAGCATATAGAAACCCATTAACCATACCACCATCGGTTTGATCCACAGGCTATTTCTATAGTATATTTGTACTTCAAATGTTATCTGACTGAACAGAACGAATGTGTATAATTTCCAAACCGTTACGTAAGGAGGAAAAACTACTATGGGGGAAAGACTACTATATACTAGTTTTTCCGCCATGGGGCAAAAAATTACTAAATAGCCATTTTTCCGGGGAAAAACTACTATATAACACCGGTCAGGCTTTATGACACATACCACCAAGACGATAATAGTGAGACTATTGCAGAATGATATATAATGAAATATTTTTTGATGTCTTTTTTCTGAGTGTATCTGACAGTTATCATGTTTTATATGCATGTCCTTGATAACATGTGTCATACAGTTTATAGTCAGATAACTTAAGGAGGAAGCGATAATATATGTCATTATGTGGGAAAAGTTTATTATATGAAAATGCTATAATCATTTTAAGTCTAAATCAATCCATGAAAAATAACCTTCTTAGACCAGCCTCACCAGGATAGGTTTCAATCTTGTGATAGTAATAAACGATAGTGGATATACAGGTACAATGGAGGAGTAGGCATCGTCTGTCGACCAGTTGCATATTAGTCTAACAAATCTTAGTACTGCCATTGATGTGATGCATTGTAAATAATATGCATTTAGACGATCTCGATTAAGAATAGAAGGCATTCTTGGCAACAAAGAACAAACTTTACAGTATTATTGGATTATCTTACAAAGCAATATAATCAATTAAGTAACAGATGTTAATTATTATTATTACTACTAGGTTTCTTCAAATTCAGATATAAAGCATGGATTATATTACAGATATAGCCTCCATAGTTCAGTGGTTAAAGCACTGATCTAATAAATCAGGGGTCGTGAGTTCGACCCTCACTGGGGGCAATTCATCATCTTATTTTTGTATTATGCAAAAGTATTACTGGAATGTAACACTAGTATGGCACGTGATATACAATTGATTAATCCCTTTGAGGTCAATATGGCAAATTGACGGCCAGATACCTGCTACTCGTGTTGGTCTGAACTAGAAGTGTAGTCAGATACAATGAATGAGTAGGCATCTCACAAGATGCGAGCGCCGTGATGTTTAAATCTGGTCTTACTAAATTTATTATTCCTAACGGTGTGATGAGTGTTGACAACATATACTTAGACGATATTGACATTGAATAAAGTTCGTTCTAGACAACGTAGATGAAAACACACAATTTTATAAGTTTACCATACAAAACATAATAATCAATTAAGTAACACACGTTAATTATTATTACAACGTATTATCAAATTCACACAAACAGTATCAATCATAATACAAATATAGCCTCCATAGTTCAGTGAAAACCAGGGGTCGTGAGCTCGATCCTCACTGGGGGCTGTATTTCATCTACTTTTCTCTTTTATATAAATTATTGCAAGAATTAAATATCTGTTTAAGGTCATATCCTACTTTTTCAGTTTTAGGATTGTTGCTCAATTGCAGATGCAGAAAAAATCTCAGAAAATCACAATATATAAGATGATCTTGTAAAGAAGAAATAGAGGAAGAAATCAAATTCAGCATGTGAATTGCAGAGATGCAAAGAAAATTAAGATGGGAGGTTAGAGACTTTTACATTGTTTCAAGTACTATTATCTAATTTTAAGTAGTGATTGCTTCAAAACTGAATCATTTATGTTCTATATTTATTATTTCTTCTCATGATCATAGAGACTGGTAGTGACGTCTGATGTTATCAAATGAAAAATTTGCGCTTTTTTCAACTTCCTCGATTGACTGATTCAGACATTTTTCATTGCCATGTATAGGCAAAAACAGCACAGTATCTTCTCTTACGCTTGATATTTGAAATTAAATATATTGGATAGATAATCACCTAAATAAAGCACACAAATGGACATCTTTGTATATAAACCTTTCAGTGAAAATAGAAAAAAAAATCGGTATCTGCAACATTCTTGGCAATCCTGTAGGCTTATTCATAACTAAATGAGAGTTATTTTTCTTCTCATGAACTGCATTTAACTTGTGAATCTCTTTAGTGCAGAGATAGAAAAGATATCAGCTATCATCAACATAACTTTGCAATGTGAATTATTATACTATACAAAGCATAATAATCGATGTTAATTATTATTATAAAATATCATCAAATTCACACATACAGTATGAATTATAACAAAAATAGGGCATCGATACCTAAGTGGTTAGAGCACTGGTCTTCTAAACCAGGGGTCGTGAGTTCGATCCTCACTGGGGAATGTCCATCATCTTTCTTTTTTATACAGATTATAACTTGTATTCAAAATCGAATTAACTCATAAATATGAATTTACCCGCTCTGCATATAACGTTCAGCTGTAATCAACAGAGCGCCATGTGCTGTTGGAGTTTCGGTCATGCTGTTAGCTAAACAAGGCCGTCCACAATAATTTCTGTTTTATATTTACGTTTGAATAAGGGCACCCATGAATGAATAAGACTGTGTTATCAAACACTGATCAAACGCAGAAAGTACATTAGAAATGATAAAGGGGGTAATCATGGATACCTGATTGTGTCATGTGCCGTGGAGAAGTAAAGATCCCTTGCCGAATTATCGCCCCGCCATGATACCTTAGTGTGCTTTATTAGATTTTATTATTTATCTTATTCATGCTTTTGTGATGAGAATGCGTTACTTTTAAAACAATATTTATATAAAGAAAGAATTTGTTTTATTCCTAGTGCGATTTATCATTCCTCACGAACAACTTTAATCCGTTCCGTGAAAAATGCAAATTATCATTATCTTCGAGATTTACTAACAGCATGAAATTTGATTGTAATTTCTCATTGGTGGCTGTTCAGCGCTTCGTTTTTAATGGAAAGATATTACTCGAATGGATAACTGCATAATACACAAATATCTCAATCCTTCATATCACATTCAGCTATTATCATCCATAAGAAAACCTCACTTGCGTAGGAGTTTTAGATGAAATATCTCCCAATTGAAACTTATGACCGCCCATTATAATCTCTGCGTTATTTTTAGGTAAAGAAACGAACACCTTGATAAAAATGAGAAGACTAGTCATATATTGAACTAAACGGAAGCACGAATAGCACCATACCATTCGGGGTAAAGTTGCTCCTAAAGGATGATGAAAAAGTAGAAACTTCCGCATTTTGAATGTTTGCACTAGGAGTAATGAGAAAGTTTTGAGCCCAAATTACTGATTGAAAGAATTGTCTTTATTATTATTATTAGGTTTCACAAGTTTCACTTGTGAAACCTTTTATTATTCTACTGTCTTTTCTTATTATTATTATTATTATTCTTCATCCGTTTTTTTTTTTTGTGACTGCTCAGAAATCACTCATTATTAAAGATATTACTATTCTGTTTTCAGTGTTCGATTCGAAATTAAATTTTCAAGATTTGATTTTTTTAATTTTCTAAATTACCGCTCATAAGCGCGCAGCGCCACCTACGACGCCAAAATTTTGAATAGCTATATCTTCCTTATTATTTGTCCGATTGGAATGAAATTTTCAGCATTCGATTCAGAAAAGGAGATGCAAGATTTTATGTCACTGCGTCAATTTCGTAGCTCTACCCCGAAAAAGTTGACCTTGACCCGATTGTTTTCATTTCCAAAAAAATATTTCAATCTTAGATTTTAGACAGTAGGATGAAAGATTTTAATGGTCTGATTTGGAATATGAAAAATTTTTGAAATCGGACCATAAATAAAGTCACAATGAGCGTGGGAAAATTCGCTATGACGTCATCAAAGCTAATTAAATATTCATACGTTAATATCTCTCTTATTAAATGAGATATCGGCATGAAATTTTATATCTAAACATGTTTCCACATTCTTAATCTACCTCTAGAATGAAAATGGCATGCTGCCAATATTTTTGAAATTATTGAAAATTTTCGAATCAAATCTTTGGCAAGGTCTAGCGACTTTATTTGCAGTCGGATTTTGATCGGGTTTCTTCCATTCGATAGAGCGTTCAAATACCTACGAGTAAAGTGTTCTCAGATTTTCGCTAACTCTTACGGTTCTCGAGTTATTTGCGTTTGAACACGACAACCCCCTTTAAAGTGATGTTTGTGACGTCATCAACACTCATTAATTATTCATGAAATGTTTTCGCCTATAGCTCGCTTATTGAGGAAGATAGAGGTGTGAAATTTGGTAGCATGATAGAGATTGAGAATATCTACCGACTGACAAGAGGAATTTGGCATGGAGCCAAATTCCTGAAAATGACGTCATACTTTGTAAATGACGTCATATCTCCCTTATTTTTCATCGGATCGAGGCGGGGACGGTTGGAATCGATTCTGCGTGAAAAAGTAAAATGGTAAGTACCAGCAACAGAATTTCGATATCTCTTACCGTTTTCGAGATATTTGCGGTCAAAGTTCAGTGTTTGGCCTTTCCTGAAAATACAATTTAAAACTTCAGGTACCTGTGTTTCGCTTATTGAGGAAGTTAGAGGTATGAAATTTGGTAGCATAAAAGAGAATGCAAATATCTACCGACTGACAAAAGGGAATTGGCAAGGTGCCAAATTCCTGAAAATGACGTCATACTTTTCTAAATGACGTCATAACTCCCTTATTTTTCATCGTATCGAATCGGGGATTGTTGCAATCGATTCTGCGTGAAAAAGTAGTTAAAGGAGAAAGGTCTGGTCTCAGATTTTCGATATCTCTTACCGTTTTCGAGATATTTGCGGTCAAAGTTCAGTGTTTGGCCTTTCCTGAAAATACAATTTAAAACTTCAGGTACCTGTGTCTCGCTTATTGATAAAGCTAGAGGTATGAAATTTGGTAGCATAAAAGAGAATGCAAATATCTACCGACTGACAAAAGGGAATTGGCATGGTACCAAATTCCTGAAAATGACGTCATACTTTGTAAATGACGTCATAACTCCATTAATTTTCATCTTATCGAATCGGGATTGTTGCAATCGATTCTGCGCGAAAATTTATATGCATAACATTGCCATCAAATTTTCGCTAACTCTTACCGTTTTCGAGTTATTTAGGTTTAAACACGACAACCCCCTTTAAAGTGATGCTTTCAACGTCACATAAAGTTCATTAATGTTTAATGAAATGGTTTCAGCTAAAGCTCGCTTATTAAAGAAGGTAGAGATGTGAAAATTGGTAGCATGATAGGGAATGAGGGTATCTACCGACTCTTTACTTTGAAATTTCATCTTTCGGCTATTCATTCTCACAGACACATACTCCCGTTTAATGAAAAAATTTTTCGAAATATACGACGTTTTAAGAGAATTACGTAAGATTTAATATTTTTCGATTTTCGCGTATGTAGCTTTTAGTTTTAATGGTAGATCTCTCAAATTTTCACTGTTATGTTCTCTAGGTTCATATCTTTAGAACTTTCATCGGCCGATATTATCTATCTCTTTTAGTTTGGCCTCTATTTCAATTTAAAGTTTTTTAAAAATTACGTAATGTTCAAAACTGTCTTATTTTTAGTCTTTTAGTTTCCAAAACATTACAAAACGATTTTCCGTAACGATTTTACTATGAAACATGTTTCCCGGTATTTGAAAGTGAGCAATTTAAAGATTTTTTTTATAAAAATATCTTACTTGCGTAACTTTCAAGTATTTTTTATTCGTCGTATGAACAAATTATAAAAACAAGAGTTTGAGAAAGCATTTTGATTTCGATTTCTTAAACAAAACTCAAATTTTGGGCACTCTACTGATGAACAACGCAATAAACATATCTTCAGAAGCGCGGTCAATTTGCCTTGCTTAATACCTTGCACGACACCGCTGTGATATAGGACTTCTTCCATGGACAAGGCGCAGTAACTCGCGATTAATTCAATCGCGATTTAAAGTGCTTTCTATAAAATAGAGTTTGAGAAAGTATTATGCATTCGAATTCTTAAACAAAAAAAAAACCCCAAAAAATAAAAAAACCAACCCCCCCCAAAAAAAAAACAAAAAAAAAAAGAAAAAGAAAAAAAAAAGCAAATTTACATTCTACGAGCTACTGCTGAACAAGGCTATAAAGAAATCTTCTCCGAGCGTCGGCATTACACATTAGAGAAGCGCGGTGAATTTGCCTTGCTTAATACCTCGCACTGCGCCGCTGTTATACAGGACTTCAAACGTGTGTGAATTAATCGCCAGTTACAGTGCTTTACCTGTGGAATACGAGACATTGTCAAGTCTTTCTTTTGTATATTGGGGAAAGCGGCATTACTAAAGGCCATCGCGAGGAGAATTGTTTATTCCAGCAGAGTGGCGATTCAAGGTCAAACATCTGTACACGCGAAATAACTTGCGTAAGTTCATCGCGAGGAGAATTGTTTATTCCAGCAGAGAAGCGATTCAAGGTCAAACATCTGTACACGCGAAATACCTTGCGTAAGTTAATAAATAAACAACATAAAGCGGGCAGTAAGGACTGAAGATCTAGGTTACACGTGCAGATTGTACTAAGTGTGATTGTCCTACATGTTTCTTGTTTCAAATATATGGTCAAGAGTAGTCGATATTGTGCGATGTAGGCTTCAGTATAATGTGTATAATGTAAGTCGCCGTTACCTACAATTTCTGCAAGTAGATTGCGCAATGTGGATACCATCACTAAAGATCAGATATCTGGATCGTGAAAAAGAATTTTGTATTAGAGTAGGAGATCTCAGCTTCGCTGCTTCGACTTTAACTTGTGAAACCTACTCGTTGCTTTAGCAACGAGCTCGTTTCTAGTTATTATTATTATTATTATTATTATTATTTCAGTATAATCTCCGTTCATGTCAACTGTTATTATCCAACTCTTTTACAATTTTTGAATCCATCAAAGCCGACGTCTTTCGGATGAGACAGTAAAAACCGAGGTTATCCCGTGTCACGGTAGGTGTGGAACGTAAAAGATCTCTCACTGCTTCGGGTGGGTCATTTCAAGGGCCTAAATATCTCTGCAATGCATCAGGCAGATCCCGTCACTATATACGTGAACTGGTTGTGGAGTGACGTAAAACAATATTCAAGCAATCATTAAATCTGAATCCATCGAAATAGACTTCTTCGCCCTGGTCCCCGAAGTACAATGCATTAATATATAGAGTCCATTACACCCCCAGTGCTCCCAAACTTCTTACCACGTAGGTAAGATTCTAGTTTTGGGAACAGACAAAATTCAGATGGGTTAAATCTAGATATATGGGCTATGAAGTAGAACTTCGAAACTGCATTCTGTTGCAACGATATTGCATATTGGAAAGTGTGCCTTACCCCGCAAGTGCAGAACTCCTCTTATGTGCTTTTCTTTCCTCTTTCTTTCAATCTCCTGAGGCAGCTGCTTCGCATAATATCTGTCGCGGATGTGAATTATTTTTATATATTGATGATAAATGTATTACTAATATTTTCTTCATAATAATAATTTCTCCTTATGAATGAATGTATGCATGAGTAACTACATGAATGAATGAGTGAGCGAATGTCTTGACATTGACCAATGGACAGTTAAATTTGTATGCGCATGCGATAGTAATTATACCCGTTTGTACCTGGCGCGCTTTCCGCAGAATAAACACAATAGTTGAATTAGACATTGAAACCACACATGTAATCCGTCAAAGATTCATATTTCTAGGTTTATTCTTAAATATCAAACAGGTATGTTATGTTATACATTTGTATAAATAACTTTTATATGTATAATCATTTATTTAAATTATATATAAATATACATATTTATCTATTTATCACTTGGTTACGTATTTGCCTGTCCGTACATTTATTTCAAATATTTGTATTAGGTCATTTCCATTGTACATATCATATTAACTTTCTTATTAGAAAATATTGGTAATACATTGTTATTAATGTTGCAGGACACTTTTTGCAGAGTATATGACGACTTCAATAAATTTAAAACCAACTATAGTTTTCAGACTTATATCGAACTCCGGCATTACTTATATGTTTACCCGGTGACAAAATGGAGCCCCCAGTGATTTTGTATATATGATAAGTGTCCTGTTGAAATAGATATAAATCGTCAAGTTTATATCAGAAATATTGAGCGGCACTAAGTTCAACTCGGGAATGTAGAATCATGAGAATTCCGCTGTTGAGTACAGTTCATAGTGCGCTGCCTAGGCCGTTTAGATATCTTTACGTACAGTTGTGAGCATCGATGCGTTGACCCGTTGACCGGTTCACTGACCATATACAGAGCGTCTGCATTTGTATAGTAACCGATTTTCAACCGAATTATAAGTGTGTATTGATTTCTGGATCATCGTTTTCATCAAGAAACACGGTGCACATCCGATAGAACAAAACTACATTGTAATTGACTTTGACATTATTTGTTGTATATATTTAATTATCAAATTCTTTTCATTTTGTATCATTGTATGTGAGCACCGGTGACGTATGAGAGTGGTTGTGACGAGTGTTAGATTTTAGGCCTGCTATTCAGCTGAATAATATTTTGTTTTGTATTGTATTGTATATATTTTCAATAAGATTTATATATTACTTACTATAAATTGTTTTGGAATCTTGCATTTTTTTAAAAAAGATTTTTGATAAAAACTAGTCTGAACTTAACTAAATTGTTCCTTCATTCCCAGCGTATAGCGCATAGGTGATTGCAATTTTGGGGAGTTATCTACCTTGGCGACTGCTATAGTATGTTTGAAAGTGTTGTTATCCTTGATAATCTGTACTAACAATACACTTAGAGATATCGATTGTGTGAATTTATTTCAGAAATAGTTACAGTATCGATAGCAGTGCAGTTTACAATTTCAAAATTTATTTTCAGCACCATTATGAACGGAGCATCAGGACCGTTACATAGTTAACAATTTTCTTTTCAGACAGTATTAGATTATATTGCATTGTTGAATTAAATTGCTTATTTTGTTTACATTTACTTCATTTGTATCATTGATTCTTAGTATACCTGTTCTCGCGATCGGTTTGTTTGGAGAAATGTGGAAATAAAACCAACAACCAAAGTGCCATTACAGTTTAGAGGTAGGTATTTTGCTGAATCTAGTTTATTTGAATGTTGTACTTTAGATTCTTTGCATTTTTAGTTGTACATATTGGGCTATTAGCTGTGGTAGTTTGGTGTGAAACCATGGCAAGTGGTGGTCCTGATGAGGACGAGTTAGCAAAATTGCTACATGAAGTTGCTCAAAATCCCTCAAAATACAAAATTTTGACCAATGAAGAGTATGACATTTTGCAAACAAAACATCCGCGTTTTGAAACGAGTACTCCGAAGTTGAGTAACACTAAATTTGACTTTAAACCACTAGGTATTGGGCAAACTCCAAGGTTGAAGTTAATGGCAGATGTGGTACACGGTTCTCCGCAATCAAATAGTATCAGCCCTGTGTTACATTCTATGAATAACCCAAAACTGCCAATGTTCAGTGGTAATGAAGGTTTACAAAAGGGGGAGGTAACATATGATGTATGGAAATTTGAAGTGAAATGCTTGGAAAGTAGTGGTCACTATCCAGAACATATGCTTTTGCATAGTGTTAGAAATTCATTAAAAGGTACCGCAAGATCGATGTTGGTTACACTTGGTGAAAATGCTACGGTAAATGATGTTCTGGAAAAGCTTGACGGTTTCTATGGAAACGTGAGTACTAGTGAAATTTTGATGCAGTCTTTCTATAGTGACTATCAGAAGGAAGATGAGTCTATAGTTGCATATGGTTCTCGCATTGAAGAAACACTTATCAAAGCTATTAATACTGGTAAGATGAAAATTGATATCACTGCTAAAGATTCCATGCTAAGAAGTAAATTCTGGACAGGTATCAGAAGCCAAGAACTTAAAAATAGTACTCGTCATCACTATGATAGTGGTACAAGCTTTCAGACATTGTTGCGAGAGATCCGAAAGGTGGAGCAGGAAGAGAAAGCTAAGGTGAGTCAGGTGAGTAAACAAGTGCAAAAGTCCGCACGACAACACAGTACCCAGATTGAGAAAGATACTTCCAAGGAAATTCTTGAACAGTTGTCTTTACTTATGTCTAGGTTAAAATCGCTTGAAGACAAGGTAAACAAACCTATTCAAACTCCACAGAATTCAGAATCTTCCTCACAGTGGTCAAGTGGTCATCAGTCAGGTTTTCGTGGTAGAAATCGAGGTGGTTATAGAGGTCACAAGGGTGGTAATCGTCGAGGAACCAGCGGCCGGGGTTCCGAGTCTGTTTCTGCCGACAAGACTACCAAGCAACCTGAGGGTCCGTCAAACTAGCTACCCCCTCTGTTACTGGGCAAACAGAGGGTGGTGGTAAACATTTTCAGAGCCCACCTCAGAAAGTAAATTTGTTTGACCGATTGGTTGGATCAGCTAATGAAAGTGTAGTTAGAGTATGCGGAAAAGAAACCAAAGGTTTAATAGATTCTGGTTCTATGGTTACATCAATTTCCGAATCATTTTACAAATCACTAGACCCCGTACCAGAGTTACATCAGTTATCCGAGTTCGGATTAACTGTAAAGAGTGCAACTGATAATGAGTTACCATTTATGGGTTACATAGAGGCTGATATCACCGTCCCATTTTTTAGTAAGTTTGAATGTTGTATACCCTTACTTGTTGTACCGGACACTGAATATAACGTCAATATACCCATTATTGTCGGTACTAATATCATTCGACTTTTAAAGGTGATAAAAACCAATGATGGAGTTCCAGACGCCTGGAAAGTTTGCGTTCGACAGTCTGTGTGATGATGACGGCATTCCTGTCAGAACAACCAAACAACACGCTATTCGTATAGGACCAAACGAGACGAAAACCGTCCATGGCATTGTTCGAAAAGTCAGCAATGTGAAAACTGCGGTCACCGAGCATACTGACACATCATTGTCTGGAGGTATAGTTATTTGTCCTAGACTTGTTACATTAAAATCAAGCAGTCCAGTGTCAAGAATACCAGTACGTATCTGCAATTTATCCACCCGTGTTGTACATATTCCACCAAAATCTATGCTATGTAAGCTTAATAGTGTACAAGTGGTAGATTCTTGGATTCCTGACCCTTCACGTGTCCCCGAATCTGAATGTTTAAAATCTACTGACTTACTGGAAAATCTAGGTGTTAAGATTGATAGTGGTAATTTGACGCACGAGGAATGCGATCAGGGTAAAAACCTTTTGACAAAGTGGTCTCATATATTTTCCACTGGCCCAACTGATATAGGTAATACAGATCTGGTAGAGCATGAGATTCAATTGGCTGACAATACTCCATTCAAAGAACCATGTCGTAGAATTCCACCAGGTATTTTTGAGGAAGTAAGACAAAATTTGAATGAAATGCTCAGTGTAGGCGCTATCAGACCATCTCAAAGTCCCTACTCTTCTAATGTTGTGCTTGTCAGAAAGAAAGATGGCGCTTTACGGTTCTGTATAGACTTTAGAAAACTCAATGCTCGTACCATCAAAGATGCCTACAGTCTTCCTCGTATAGATGATACCTTTGATAGATTGATTGGATCTCAATATTTCTCGAAATTAGATTTGCGCTCGGGGTATTGGCAGGTTCCTATAAGAGAAGAGGATAAGGCTAAAACGGCATTTACAGTCAGTGGATTGGGGTTTTACGAGTGTAATCGTATGGCATTCGGGTTAACTAATGCCCCAGCTACATTTCAGCGTCTAATGGAACGATGCATGGGTGAGATGAATTTGAGAGATTGTTTAATTTTTCTTGACGATGTTTTGATTTTTTCAAGAACGTTTGACGACCATTTGACTAAACTAGAAGCTGTGTTTAGTAGGCTTTACAAACATGGATTAAAGTTAAAAGCTTCTAAATGTGAATTCTTCAAACCCAGTGTCACATATTTAGGTCATGTTGTCAGTTCTAAAGGTATCGAAACCGATCCAGAAAAACTTAAGGCATTGTCTGATTGGCCAGCTCCCCATGACATCAAATCATTGCGCACATTCCTAGGTTTTGCCGGATATTACAGGCGATTTGTTAAAGGTTATTCTAAGGTGGTAAAACCTCTTAATGATTTACTTGTTGGTCAAGGTTCATTACGGAAAACTCCGAAAGGTAAGAAGAAACCAAAAGTAAAGCCCTGGTGTTGGGGTGAGACAGAGCAGTCAGCGTTTGATAACATCAAGAAATTGTTGAGTTCTCCACCAATTCTGGCATATGCAGATTATTCGAAACCATTTATTCTCCATACCGATGCTTCAGGCGATGGTCTTGGTGCTGTCCTTTACCAGGAACAAAACGGCAAGGAGCGAGTTATCTCATATGCAAGTAGGGGTTTACATAACAGTGAACGTAACTACCCAGCTCACAAGTTAGAGTTTTTTATGTCTCAAATGGGCGGTAACTGAAAAGTTCCATGATTACTTGTACGGTAATACATTTAAGGTAGTTACCGATAATAACCCCCTTACCTATGTCCTTACCACTGCAAAATTGGACGCTACAGGCCATAGATGGTTAGCATCCCTGAGCAATTACAACTTTGAGATATTTTACAGAAGTGGTGCATCAAACGGAGATGCCGACGGTTTAAGTCGCCGACCAAATACAGAAGTATTTCCTGATGTTGTGAAAGCAGTATGTAAATCAGGTATAGTAAATAGACAAGAGTTTGCGTATGTTGAGAACTTAGTGACTAACCCATCACAGTTCAATACTGTATATGGTGATTTTCAGAATGACGTCATGGGATCCAGTATGACGCATGTAGATTGGTCTAAAGAGCAACGTTCAGATGTTACGTTGAGTAGAGTGTATGATCTTATTCAGTGTGGTTTTTATCCCCGTGGGGATACCTTCAAGAATGAAACCCCTGAAGTTTGTAAGTACTTTAGAGAGTGGAAGAAATTATTCTTAAAAGATGGTGTACTGTTTAGGTCAACTACCTTAAACGGCGAGAATTGTACTCAGCTGGTTCTCCCAAACAACTACAAACTGTTTGTTTTACAACGTTTGCATGACGACCTTGGTCATCAAGGTAGAGACAGGACAGTATTCTTGGTGCGTTCACGATTTTATTGGCCTGGTCAGGAATCTGATGTCGAGAAATATGTCGGTTCTTGTGGACGATGTATTAGACAGAAATCAACTCATCGGCGTAGTGCTGAACTGGTCAGTATTGTAAGTACTCAACCAATGGAGTTGGTTTGTATAGATTTTCTGTCATTAGAGCGGTCGAAAGGCGGGTATGAAGATATCTTGGTGATAACTGACCACTTTACCCGCTACGCCCAAGCTATACCTACCCGTAATCAATCAGCTAAAGTTACAGCCAAAGCTCTGTTTGAAAATTTTATTGTACACTATGGATTTCCGGCTAAATTACACAGTGATCAGGGGAGAAATTTTGAAGGTAAAGTTATTAAAGAACTATGCAAATTGGCAGGGATTATGAAAACCCGTACTACACCTTACCACCCCATGGGTAACGGAATGGTTGAACGTTTTAACCAAACTCTTTTGGGAATGCTCGGAACATTACAAGATAAAGAGAAATCTGACTGGAAATCATTTGTCGCTCCACTGGTCCATGCATACAACGCTACCAGACATGACAGTACTAAATACAGTCCCTATTTTCTTATGTTTGGTAGACATCCGAGACTGGCTATAGATGCATATTTAGGCTTGTTATCGCCACATGATACTCAGTATGATAGTGCAGGTCATTATGCTACTAAGCTGGGTAAACGTTTAGATTATGCTTATAAAGTTGCTTCTCGTGAGGCTGAGAAGAACGCTTCAAGACATAAAACGCATTACGATTTAAAGGTCAGAGAATCAACTATTGACATGAATGACAGAGTTCTCGTTCGTAATGTCGGTCTGAAAGGTAAGCATAAATTGGCAGATAAATGGTCTAGGGATGTGTATATAGTTATTTCTCAACCAAACCAGGATATTCCTGTATATAAAGTGCAGAACGAAAGTACTGGACAAGTCAGAACTCTTCATAGGAACATGCTTTTACCATTTTCAGCGATTCCTATTTCATCAGATTTCCTAGAAGTAAACAACCCACGTCAAAATTCTCCAGAGAAACGGCGAACGAGGTCAAAACCTCAAAATACTTCTGATTCTGGTTCTGATTCTGAGTCAGACTGTGATTCAGATATTATTAAATTTCAGGTACCTCATAGTATTGTTCCTAAGGATGTTATTTCTGATACATATGTTTCAACTATGAATGACACACCTGAAATGCATAATCCTTCTACTTTTTCAGAACATAACGCAAATTACTCATCGTCTTATAGAAATAACACAGTTGAAAAAATCGAAACAGAACCGGAATCGGAACTTCCGCGCAGGTCCGGTAGAATTCGGAAACCACCGACGCGTTACGGCGATTGGGTTGTAGAAAATAATATGCAAATATGGTATGTTTAGGGGAGAATGTCATGTATTTGTATATTTTCAGCTATTTTCAATACATATATTTTTATATTATTTTCAGACATAATATGTGTTGTATCAATTGCTGGAATTTACTTTAATGTATTGCTTTTCAGGATTGAGAAGTACGAAGTCTTTGCGAATTCACTAAATACATTTTCTTCTTATATTTCAGCATATTGAAATTACAAAATTATGACCTATTATTTTCTGAATTTGATATTTTAGCTTTGAAATGTCAGGAGCCATTTTCCAAAGCAGGGGAGAATGTCGCGGATGTGAATTATTTTTATATATTGATGATAAATGTATTACTAATATTTTCTTCATAATAATAATTTCTCCTTATGAATGAATGTATGCATGAGTAACTACATGAATGAATGAGTGAGCGAATGTCTTGACATTGACCAATGGACAGTTAAATTTGTATGCGCATGCGATAGTAATTATACCCGTTTGTACCTGGCGCGCTTTCCGCAGAATAAACACAATAGTTGAATTAGACATTGAAACCACACATGTAATCCGTCAAAGATTCATATTTCTAGGTTTATTCTTAAATATCAAACAGGTATGTTATGTTATACATTTGTATAAATAACTTTTATATGTATAATCATTTATTTAAATTATATATAAATATACATATTTATCTATTTATCACTTGGTTACGTATTTGCCTGTCCGTACATTTATTTCAAATATTTGTATTAGGTCATTTCCATTGTACATATCATATTAACTTTCTTATTAGAAAATATTGGTAATACATTGTTATTAATGTTGCAGGACACTTTTTGCAGAGTATATGACGACTTCAATAAATTTAAAACCAACTATAGTTTTCAGACTTATATCGAACTCCGGCATTACTTATATGTTTACCCGGTGACATATCCATCATTTATCTTGTGGTCGACCTCAATAAATCAATCATGATTATTTTCTGATCAACCCAAAAGATAGAGACCTACATAGACTTTCCTAGCGGACGATGCTTCTGGGAGGGATGAGCCAGGGTGAATTCATTGCGTGCTTTGTTTCTTACAATCAAGAACGAAATGGATGATTCCATGTCGTGATATAACTGAAATATTGTTGAAAGCGACGTAAAACACCAATCAACCAACCAACGAAATGGAAAACCAAAGTTTCATCCTGAGTGACAATTCGACCCATAACGTCCTCAGAATCATTTTCATAGAGAGATAAAAGATGTTAACAAACTTCAAATCGCTTTCTTTCTTTTTTATCTTCAGTAAAAATTCTAAAGACCCATCTAGCCGAGACTTTAGCCATGCCTTAGACGTAGGTTATAATTTATTGAACAGCCAGATCATGTCAACTTCTCTAGCGGTACCTCAAAGATTTTGCCTTCTGTCACACATGACCAGACAGTTCACAAAAACAACGTTTTCGTCTGTCGACGCCTCCTTGAGACATCTTAATCGTTTCTCATCTTCAATGCTCTTCCCCTCCCCCATTCAGCATCCCAACAGTACCATAATAGGTGACTCCTTCCCAAGGATTTTCGAAGAGTTCTCATAACATTCCGCATCTTGGATAGATATTTAATGACTGCTTTTACTAACTTTCGTTTTTCTCCTTTTTTTGCGGTTTGACTTATGTTTTTACTTTATTAGCAAATTCGCTGTATAATTAACAGCATTGAAATACTACTCTCTCCATCAAAAACGTTTCATATATTTGAATAATTGCAGGATTGGGTTTTATACTTAATTATTGTATCAAAGGTTATCGAGCAGAGAACATTTTTATCATATCTCGTATTTTGTTTGAGGATAAGAAAGTGTTGCCCTGACTAAATATTTCATCTAGGTTTCTTTGCACAGGTAGATATTTAAGAAATAATGACGTCCTAATCGTTATCTAATGTCCAGTAATAATTTGATTGGTCAATGCGACGAGGGCCGGTTACTGGACATTAGATAACGATAAGGACGTCATTATTTCTATTCTGGCATGAACTAGTTAAGTACTTACCGTAAATATTGATATCTTATGTTAACAACAATAAATTTAGACCATGCAGACAACAGGGGTGCATGTGATGTAAAAATCAAGAATTTGATTTTCAGAAAATCTAAATGGCATGACCTAAATTTGTTTTCTGGAAATCTAGATATTGATTTTATTGACACGGTCAAAATACCGATGGGCGGGGCTTTTAAACGTCGTGACTGCTAGTAAGGCGTGGTGATTCTAACCGTGAATATATCGGAGAATATTGCACAGTGGGACATATAGGGGAAAATTCTCAAGTCATGATAGAATGGAATGTAATGAACTGCTTTAGATATTAACGTCAAAAGCTAATTTCTTTGAGATCCATCTTTTTGAGCACAGGAACAAATGTAGCAAAAGTAAAGACATACTGCTGAGACAAATGGGTGCAGTCCTAACATAACATACACGTTAACGCGAAAAGCGGTCACGGAGACTACTTTAGCACACGTGCTTGGACTGCTCGACCGGACGCGCGTGCGCTTCTTGCGTTAACGCGATTTATTCCCGCGTGCGCTCGGTCCAGTCGCACGTTTACATGCCTATATTTGTAATTCTCTATGCAGTGGTACATATGGAGAAAATAAAAGAGATCTAATTAAATTACTGTAATGTCGCCATATATACGAGTATTACATGTAATGTTAATATGACACCACGTATTATGGGTTTCATATGAAATGTAATAATGGAAATTACCGCGTAGACATTCACTAAGGTATTTATGAAAAAAAAAAAACTTCTTAGTTTATACTATAAAGAATGTGGGATATTTACATTCTAATTCTATTTCATTTATTTATTTTTAATTAATCAAAGTATGTATTTATTTCTTATTTGCTAATTTATTTATATATTTAATCTTATGTATGTATTTATTATTGTTTATTTTTTTTTTGTTAATCAAGCACTTTCACGCGGCAGCCAAGCACGTGAACGCGGTATCGAAATTATTTTCACGAGGAAATCTGCGTTAACGCAAACGCGTGTGCTCAGCAGTCCTGAGCGCACAAGGAAAGCAAACTTCACGTTAATGCGAAGTTAACATAATGTTATACTAGGACTGTACCCCAGAAATACCAATATATCGAATTTAGTACATTACAACGCAGAATAAGAAGAGAAGGCAGAATACGTCCAACCAGGCTTTATGAGACATACCATCATGATGATAATAGTCACATGCTTATAGTCACATGCGTTCTCTTTGATAAAATGCAATTTAGTAGGAAGCGGTGGTATATGTGGGTAAAGTTTGTTATATGGAAATGCTATAATCATTTAAGTCTAAATCAATCCGTATAATGTAAGCTTCTTAGATCAGCGTCATCCAGGATAGGTTTCAATCTGGTGACATATAGAAATCGACGATGGTGGATATAGAGGTACAATGGAGGAGTGGGCATCGCCTGTCGACCAGTTGCATATCTAAACAAATCTTAGTACTGCCATTGATGTGATGCATTATAAATAATATGCATTTAGACAATCTTGATTTAGAATAGAAGGCATTCTTTACAACATAGAACAAACCTTATAGTATTATTGGATTATCTTACAAAGCAATATAATCAATTAAGTAACAGGTGTTAATTATTATTACTCGATATGTTCAAATTCAGATATGGAACATGGATTATATTACAAA
Source organism: Pteria penguin (assembly GCA_035048485.1). Classification (NCBI taxonomy): domain Eukaryota; kingdom Metazoa; phylum Mollusca; class Bivalvia; order Pterioida; family Pteriidae; genus Pteria; species Pteria penguin. The sequence continues at coordinate 38,422,865 of CM068585.1, read as the reverse complement.
TATAGCCTCCATAGCTCAGTGGTTAGAGCACTGGTCTTGTAAACCAGGGGTCGTGAGTTCGATCCTCACTGGGGGCTATCCATCATCTTATTTTTATATTTTATGCAAAAATATTGCTGGAATGTGATACTATTATGAAACGTAATATACAATTCATTACTCCCTTTGAGGTCAATACGGCAAATTGATCACCAGAGACCTGGTACTCGTAGTGCTCTAAACTAGAAGTGTGGTCAGATACAATGAATGTGTAGGCATCTCCTGCTCACAAGATGCGAGCGCCGTGATGTTTAAATCTGGTCTTACTAAATTTGTTATTCCCAACGGTGTGATGAGTGTTGACAACATGTACTTAGACGATATTGACATTGAATAGATTTCGTTCTAGTCAACATAGATGACAACACACTATTTTATAAGTTTACCATACAAAACATTATAATCAATTAAGTAACACATGTTAATTATTATTACAACGTATTATCAAATTCACACAAACAGTATCAATCATAATACAAATATAGCCTACATAGCTCAGTGGTTAGATCACTGCTCTTGTAAAGCAGGGGTCGTGAGTTCGATCCTCACTGGGACTGGATTTCACCTACTTTTCTCTTTTATATAAATTATTGCAAGAATTAAATATCTGTTTAAGTTCATATTCTACTTTTTCAGTTTTGGGATAAATTTGCTTCAAAACAGAATCATTTACGTTCTATATTTATTATTTCTTCTCATGATCATAGAGACTGATAGTGACGTCTGATTTTATCAAATGTAAAATTTGCGTGATTCAGACATTTTTCATTGCCATGTATAGGCAAAAACAGCACATTATCTTCTCTTTCTCTTGATATTTGAAATTAAATATATTTGATAGATAGTCACCCAAATAAAGCACACAAATGGACATCTTTGTATATAAACCTTTAAGTGAAAGTAGAAAAAAAAAATCGGTATCTGCAACATTCTTGGCAATCCTGCAGTCTTATTCATGACTAAATGAGAGTTATTTTTCTTCTCATGAACTGCATTTAACTTGCGTATCTCTTTAGTGCAGAAATAGAAAATATATCAGCTATCATCAACATAACTTTGGAATGTGAATTATTATACAAAGCATAATAATCGATGTTATAATTATAAAATATTATCAAATTCACATATACAGTATGAATTATAACAAAAATAGGGCATCGATACCTAAGTGGTTAGAGCACTGGTCTTCTAAACCAGGGGTCGTGAGTTCGATCCTCACTGGGGAATGTCCATCATCTTTCTTTTTTATGCAGATTATAACTTGTATTCAAAATCGAATTAACTCATAAATATGAATTTACCCGCTCTGCATATAACGTTCAGCTGTAATCAACAAAGCGCCATGTGCTGTTGGAGTTTCGGGCATGCTGTTAGTTAAACAAGGCCGTCCACAATCATTTCTGTTTTATATTTACGTTTGAATAAGAGCACCCATGAATGAATAAGACTATGTTATCAAACACTGATCAAACGTAGAAAGTACATAAGAAATGATAAAGGGGGTAATCATGGATACCTGATTGTGTCATGTGCCGTGGAGAAGTAAAGATCCCTTGCCGAATTATCGCCCCGCCATGATACCTTAGTGTGCTTTATTAGATTTTATTATTTATCTTATTAAGCCGGCGTGGCCTAGAGGTATCGCGTCGGACTCCTGATCAGGAGGCCGGGGTTCGAGTCCCGCTCTGGCCATGCCGGTGTCATGTCTTTCGGATGAGACAGTAAAAACCGAGGCCCCGTGTCGTGGTATGCATAGCACGTTAAAGATCCCTCACTGCTTCGGATGGGTCCGTTGCAAAGGTCAAAATTTGTATGCCCCGCATCAGGCAGATGCCGTCACCATATACGTGAAATATTCGTGGTGTGACGTAAAACAAAAATCAATCAATCAATCAATTATTTATCTTATTCATACTTTTGTGATGAGAATGCGTTACTTTTAAAACAATATTTATATAAAGAAAGAATATTTTTGATTCCTAGTGCGATTTATCATTCCTGATGCAAATTATCATTATCTTCGACATTTACTAAAGCAGCATGAAATTTGATTGTAATTCCTCATTGGTGGCTGTTCAGCGCTTCGTTTTTAATGGAAAGATGTTACTCGAATGGATAACTGCATAATACACAAATATCTCAATCCTTCATATCACATTCAGCTATTATCATCCATAAGAAAACCTCACTTGCGTAGGAGTTTTAGATGAAATATCTCCCAATTGAAACTCATGACCGCCCATTATAATCTCTGCGTTATTTTTAGGTAAAGAAACGAACACCTTGATAAAAATGAGAAGACTAGTCATATATCGAACTAAACGGAAGCACGAATAGCACCATACAATTCAGGGTAAAGTTGCTCCTAAAGGATGATGAAAAAGTAGAAACTTCCGCATTTTGAATGTTTGCACTAGGAGTAATGAGAAAGTTTTGAGCCCAAGTTACGGATTGAAGGAATTCTTTTTATTATTATTATTATTATTATTATTATTATTATTATTATTATTATTATTATTATTATTATTTCAGTATAATGTCCGTTCATGTCAACTGTCATTATTCAACTCTTTTACAATTTCTGAATCCATCAAAGCCGGTATGGCAAAGTGGATAAGGTGGTCGGCTCGTGACCGAGAGGTTCTGGGTTCGATTTCCGCCCTGAGAGCACCGACGTTCTGTATTGCGGATGAGAGTAAAAACCGAGGTCATCCCATGCCACGGTAGGTGTAGAACGTAAAAGATCCCTCACTGCTTTGGGTGGGTCATTTCAAGGGCCTAAATATCTCTGCAATGCATCAGGCAGATCCCGTCACTATATACGTGAAATAATTGTGGAGTGACGTAAAACAATATTCAAGCAATCATTAAATCTGATTCCATCGAAATAGAATTCTTCGCCCTGGTCCCCGAAGTACAATGCATTAATATATAGAGTCCATTACACCCCCAGTGCTCCCAAACCTCTTAACACGTAGGCAAGATTCTAGTTTTGGGAACAGACAAAATTCAGATGGGTTAAATCTAGAGAATATGGGCTAAGAAGTAGAACTTCGAAACTGCATCCTGTTGCAACGATATTGCATATTAGAAAGTATGCCTTTCCCTGCAAGTGCAGAACTCCTCTTATGTGCTTTTTTCCTCTTTCTTTCCATCTCCTGAGGCAACTGATTCGCATAATATCCATCATTTATCTTGTGGTCGACCTCAATAAATCAATCATGAAAAGATAGAGACCTACATAGACTTTCCCGGCGGAGGATGTTGAGCCAGGGTGAATTCATTGCGTGCTTTGTTTCTTACAATCAAGAAATGGAAAACAAAAGTTTCATCCTGAGTGACAATTCGACCCATAACGTCCTCAGAATCATTTTCATAGAGAGATAAAAGATGTTAACAAACTTCAAATCGCTTTCTTTCTTTTTTTTCTTCAGTAAAAATTCTAAAGACCCATCTAGCCGAGACTTTAGCCATGCCTTAGACGTAGGTTATAATTTATTGAACAGCCGGATCATCCAAACTTCTCTAGAGGTACCTCAAAGATTTTGCCTTCTGTCACACATGACCAGACAGTGCACAATAACAACGTTTTCGTCTGTCGAAGCCTCCATGGGACATCTTAATCGTTTCTCATCTTCAATGCTCTTCCCCTCCCCCATTCAGCATCCCAACAGTACCATAATAGGTGACTCTTTCCCAAGGATTTTGGAAAAGTTCTCATAACCTTCCTTGGGAATCAACCGCATCTTAGATAGATATTTAATGACTGCTTTTACTAACTTTCGTTTTTCTCAATTTTTTTGCGGTTTGACTTATGTTTCTACTTTATTAGCAAATTCGCTGTATAATTAAAAGCATTGAAATACTACTCTCTCCATCAAAAACGTTTCATATAGTTGAATAATTGCAGGATTGGGTTTTATACTTAATTATTGTATCAAAGTTTATCGAGCAGAGAACATTTTTATCATATCTCGTATTTTGTTTAAGGATAGGAAAGTGTTGTCCTGACTAAATATTTCATCTAGGTTTCTTTGCACAGGTAGATATTTAAGAAATAATGACGTCCTAATCGTTATCTAATGTCCAGTAATGATTTGATTGGTTAATGCGACGAGGGCCGGTTACTGGACATTAGATAACGGCTAGGACGTCATTGTTTCTATTCTGACATGAACTAGATAAGTACTTACCGTAAATATTGATATCTTATGTCAAAGAAGAAAGAGGAGTTACCGGCTCAGTTATGTGGCAGAAGTCACCATGGAGCTATACAATAATCAATTTAGACCATGCAGGCAACAGGGGTGCATGTGATGTAAAAATCAAGAATTTGATTTTCAGAAAATCTAAATGGCATGACCTAAATTGGTTTTCTGAAAATCTAGATACTGATTTTATTGACACGGTCAAAATACCGATGGGCGGGGCTTTTAAACGTCGTGACTGCTAGTAAGGCGTGGTGATTCTGACCGCGAATATATCGGAGAATAATGCACAGTGGGACATATAGGGGAAAATTCTCAAGTTATGTTAGAATGGAATGTAATGAACTGCTTTAGATATTAACGTCAAAAGCTAATTTCTTTAAGATCCATTTTTTGATCACAGGACCAAATGTAGAAAAAGTAAAGACATACTGCTGAGAAATATTTTGGATGGAGGTACAAATGGGTGCAGTCCTAACATACCATGCACGTTAACGCAAAAGCGGTCACGAAGACTACTTTAGCACACGTGCTTGACCGCTCGACCGGACGCGCGTGCGCTTCTTGCGTTAACGCGACTTATTCTCGCGTGCGCTCGGTCCAGTCGCACGTTCACATGCCTATATTTGTAATTCTCTATGCAGTGGTACATATGGAGGAAATAAAAGAGATCTAACTAAATTACTGTAAATGTCGCCATATATACGAGTATTAAATGTAATGTTAATATGACACTACGCATTAAGGGTTTCATATGAAATGTAATACCGCGTAGAGATGCACTAAGGTATTTATGAAAAAAAAAAAACTTCCTTAGTTTATACTATAAAGAATGTAGGATATTTACATTCTAATTCTATTTCATTGATTTATTTTTAATTAATCAAAGTATTATTAATTTCTTATTTGCTAATTTATTTATATATTTAATCTTATTTATGTATTTATTATTGTTTTTTATTTTTTTGTTAATCAAGCACTTTCACGCAGCAGCCAAGCGCGTGAACGCGGTATCGAAATTAAGTTCACGAGGAAATCTGCGTTAACGCAAACGCGTGTGCTCAGCAGTCCTGAGCGCACGAAGAAAGAAAACAGCTTGCGAAGTTAACATGATGTTATATTAGGACTGTACCTCACTGTATATGCCAAACATAGCAGAACCAATCAAGAGCTTCGTTAGATACCAAAATTAAATGATGTGTATATTAACAAAGTACGGTGAATTCAGAATTACCAATATATCGAATTTAGTACATTACAACGCAGAATAAAAAGAGAAGGCAGAATACATCCGACCAGGCTTTATGACACATACCACCAAGATGATTGCAGAATGATCGAATATTTTTGTGATGTCTTTTTCTGTGTATATTTGACTACTATAAGGTTTTATGTGCTTATAGTTACATGCGTTCTCTTTGATAAAATGCAATTTAGGAGGAAGCGGTGGTATATGTGGGTAAAGTTTGTTATATGAAAATGCTATAATCATTTAAAGTCTAAATCAATCAGTATAATGTAAGCTTCTTAGATCAGCCTCATCCAGGATTGGTTTCAATCTGGTGACAGATAGAAATCGACGATAGTGGATATAGAGGTACAATGGAGGAGTGGACATCGCCTGTCGACAAGTTGCATATCTAAGTCAGTCTAACAAATCTTAGTACTGCCATTGATGTGATGCATTATAAATAATATGCATTTAGACAATCTTGATTTAGAATAGACGGCATTCTTGACAACAAAGAGCAAACCTTACAGTATTATTGGATTATCTTACAAAGCAATATAATCAATTAAGTAACAGATGTTAATTATTATTACTCGATATGTTCAAATTCAGATATGGAACATGGATTATATTACAAATATAGCCTCCATAGCTCAGTGGTTAGAGCACTGGTCTTGTAAACCAGGGGTCGTGAGTTCGATCCTCACTGGGGGCTATCCATCATCTTATTTTTATATTTTATGCAAAAATATTGCTGGAATGTGATACTAGTATGAGACGTTATATACAATTCATTACTCCCTTTGAGGTCAATACGGCAAGTTGATCACCAGAGACCTGGTACTCGTAGTGCTCTAGACTAGAAGTGCGGTCAGATACAATGGATGAGTAGGCATCTCCTGCTCACTAGATACAATCCCCGTGAGGTTTAAATCAAATCTTACTAAATTTATTATTCCCAATGTTGTGATGAGAGTTAACATCATGTATTTAGACAATATACGAACATTTAATGCATTTCCTTCTAGACAACGAGATTAAGACACACAATTTCAGTAACAGATGTTAATCATTATTACGACTTATCAAATTCACACATAAAGTATGAATTATAATACAAATATAGCCTCCATAGTCAGTGGTTAGAGCACTGGCCTTCTAAACCAGGGGTCGTGGGTTCGATCCTCAATGGGGGCTGTCCATCATCTTTCTTTTTATGCAGATTATAAAATATCAAATTAACTCATAAATATGAATGTACCCGCTCTGTATATAACGTTCAGCTGTTACCAACAGAGCCTCATGTGCTTTTGGAGTTTCGGGCTTCCTGTTAGCTAAACAAGGCCGTCCACAATCATTTCTGTTTCATATTTACGTTTCGATAAGAGCATCCATGAATAAATAAGCCTGTGTTATAAAACAATGAACAGACGCAGAAAGTACATTAGAAATGATATAGAGGGTAATCATGGATACCTGATTGTGTCAGGTACCTTGAAGAAGTAAGCATCTCTTGCCGAATTATCGCCCCGCCATGATACCTAAGTTTAGTTTATAAACGGTTTGGTACTTCTTCGATATTGATTTTATTATTTATCTTATTCATGCTTTTGTGATGAGAATAGTGAGTTACTCTTAAAACAATATTTATATAAAGAAAAAGTATTGTGCGATTCATGAACATTTCATTATCATACCTCACAAAAAAGCTTTACTTAATTCCTTAAAAGAAGCAAAGTATCATTATCTTCGACATTTACTAAAGCAGCATGACTTCTGATTGTAATATAGTCTCCATAGCTCAGTGGTTAAAGCACTCGGGTCTTGAAAAGCAGGGGTCGTTAATTAGATCCTCACTAGTGGCTGTTCTACGCTCTGGTTTTAATGGAAAGATATTACTCGAATGGGATAATAGCATAATACATAAACATACTTATTTCAACCCTTCTTATCACAGTCAGCTATTATTATTCACAACAAAACCTCAGTTGCATGGGAGCTTTAGATGAAATATCTCCAAATGGAAACTAATCACCGCCCATATAATATCTGCGATATTTTTAGGAACAGAAATGAACACCTTGGGATGAATGAGAAGACGTGTTATGTATTAAACTGAACGGAGGTACGAACAGTAAAATACAAATCCGGGTAAAGTGCGTAAAGCATGATGTAAAAAGGACAATTTTCCGTCTTGTGAAGGTATACACTAGGAACGATCAGAAAGTTTGCAGCCGTATACATTGATTGACAGAATTATCATTATTTTTTTCAGTATAACCTAGAGAATATGGGATATGAATAAAAGGGCTGAAGCTGCATTTTGTTGCAACCGTCATTGCACCTTAAAAAGTGTGAGTAGGTGCATCATCCTGTAAGTGCAAAACTCCTCTAGTTAGCTTTTCCTTCCTCTTTCTTTCCATCATTAATATACGTTTATCGTGCGGTCGACCTCAAGAAAATCGATCATAGAGACTATGACTTTTCTAGCTGAGGATGCGTTAAGAAGCGGGTGAGCCAGGGTGAATCTATTGCTCGCTGTGTTTCTTACAATCAGGGTCACAATCGGGAGTGCAAGTTTCATTCCGAGTGACAATTCTACCCATGAAACCAAGGAAACTTCATGCCTTTTTTATCCTCTGTCAACATTCTAAAGACCCATCTAGCCCAGATCCTAGACATGCTTAATATATAGGTGAAACATTTTTGAATAGCCCAATGGCCTAGTGGTATCGCTCTTGCCTCCTGATCGGGAGGCCGGGGTTCGAGTCCCGCTCTGGTCATGCCGGTGTCCTGTGTTTAGGATGAGACAGAAAAATTCGAGGCCCCGTGTCATGGTATGCATGGCACGCTAAAGATCCCTCTCTGCTTCGGGTGGGCCCGTTGCAAAGGTCAAAATTTGTATGCTTCGCATCAGGCAGATGCCGTCACCACATGCGTGAAATATTCGTGGTGTGATGTTAAACAAAAATCAATGAATCAATCAATCTCTGGCTATATCTCGGAGGTTTTGCATTCTGTCACACATGACAAGAATGTGCACAATATTAACGTTTCTTTCGTCTGTGGTAGCCTCCTCTGGATGTCCTGACCGTGCCTCATCTTCAATGCTTCCCTTCCCATTCTACATTCAGCATCCCAGTTGTTTACACCGCTATCAAAAGGTGACCCTATTCTCAAGGATTTTCGAGAAGTTCTCATGGATTTCCTAGAGAATCAACCGCTTCTTACACAAATATTAAATCATTGCTTTAACTGATTTCAGTTTTTTTTCCATTTTGGCGGTTTAACTAACGCTTAAGCTTTTATTAGCAAATTCGCTATATATTTAAAAACATTGAAATATTACTCTCTCCACCGAATACGTTCAGCGTGATCGAATAATGGTATGATTAGGGTTTTATACTTATTGTCTCAAAGTTTATCGAGCAAAAAAGGTTTTGATCGTAACTCGTATTTAGTTTGAGAATAAGTCCTGGCTGTAGAAATTTCATCTAGGCTCCTTCGCTCAAGTAGATATTGGGATGAAATAAATGGCCTTAGATTCTGAGATCCCTCTTTTTCTAGCACAGGAATAATTTAATGTAAGAAAAAATATAGACATGTCTCCTGCGAAATAATTTGGATGGAGGTATACCAAATATGGAAGTGCCAATCAAGTGCTCCGTTAAATACCAAAATTAAACTGTGCGTATATCAACAAAGTACGATCAATTAATGAATACCAAGATATCTAATGTAGTACGTTACAACGCGGGATAAAAAGAGAAGACAGAAGACGTCCGACCAGGCTGTATGAGACATTCCACCAAGGATATGCACAAAAAACCTGATAATTAGTCAAACGATTGCAGAACGATCGAATATTATTGTGATTTCTTTTTCTGTGTATATTTGACTATTGTTAGGTTGATTGTGGATATCCTTTATAATGTTTGTCATACAGCTTGGTCATATTTCTTCTCATTGATAAAGTGGAATGAAGGAGGAAGCAATGGTATATGTTGGTAAATTTTTTTATATGAAAACGCTTTAATTATTGTAAGTCTAAATCAATCCATATAACGTTAGCTTCTTAGACCAGCCTCATCGAGGATAGGTTTCAATCTGGTGACAGAAATAGACGGTATTGCATGTAGAGTTACTATAGAAGAGTAGGCATCGCCTGACGACCAATTGCGAGCCCCGTGATATCTTAGTCTAACAATTCGTAGTATTGCCATTGATGTGGTCAGTGTAAATTATATGTATTTAGACGATCTTGGTTTAAAATAGAGGTCGTTCTTGACAACATAAAACAAACGTTACAGTTTTATTGGTTTATATTACAAATCAATATAATCAACTAATTAACAGATTTTAATTATTATTATTATTACTCAGTATCTTGAAATTCAGATATGAAGCATGGATTATATTACAAATAGTGGTTAGATCACTGGTCTTGTAGACCAGGGGTCGTGAGTTCGATCCTCATTAGCGGCTGTTCATCATCTCATTTTGTTTTTTTGGTTTTTTTTAAAATCATTACTCGGTTAACCACACCAGTTGAATGACATTTGTTACTTTAAATGACCGTCCTGAGTTGATATCGTAACTGCAATATAACCGAATATTTTTGTAGTGTTGTGTTCTGTGTTTATTTCAAAAATAAGTTTGCTTTGTGTGCACGTCGTTGGTGATTGGTATCATTACAGCCTGGTCAGACATTTGCGATCTTCTCTCGTATTGGATATCAATATAACTAATAAAATCACTTGTACTCGTCCTATTTATCATGTTCAGCTGCTATCTTCCACAACATTACTTTACGCACAATTTGAGATTTGGATTTCCTGTTGGGAACCACCCACAACGTAAAATTTAGGTAAAAAACAACAGTAATGGATGAATGAGAAACAGGCTAAGCTAACAAACAGTCAACGAAAGCAAAGGCGAAAAGTTCGATATAAAGGACAAAGAGGGCAATGAAGGATGCCAGATGAATCCATGTGCAATGCAGAAATAAGTACAGTGTATCTTCTGCTGAAATATCAAGCCCGCCATAATACATTTCTGTGGAATAATAGAACAAAGTTATCTTGATTTTGTACTGCGAATCAGTATTTATATATATTATCTATATAAAAGAGCAAATTTGCTACATGTGTGAACATTTCTTTATCGTAAATACCGAAAAGCTTTAATCAGTTACGTAACAGATGCTGACTCTATTATTATCTTCCACATTCACATCAGCGGGATGAATTTTTTTGTTAGAAATATAGCCTCCATAGCTCAGTAGTTTGAGCACTGGTCTTGTAAACCAGGGGTCGTGAGTTCGATCCTCATTGGGGGCTGCCATTCATCTCGTTTTTTATATTTTATGCAAAATATTACTGTAATAGATTGATTGATTGATTGATTGATTTGTTTAACGTCACACCACGAATATTTCACGTATATGGTGACGGCATCTGACTGATGCGGGGCGTACAAATTTTGACCTGTGCAACGTACCCACCCGGAGCTGTGAGGGTTCTTTAACATGCCATGTATACCACGACACGGGGCCTCGGTTTTTACTGTTTCATCCGAAAGACAGAACACCGGCATGACCAGAGCGGGACTCGAACCATGGCCTCCCAATCAGGAGTCCAGCGCGATACCACTAGGCCACGCCGGCTTTATTAAAATGGAATATTAATAGAACACGCAAATATACTTATTAGCTACATATCATATTCAGGTAATATTATAATCTACAAAAGAACTTAGCTTTTTTCGATACATAAATTCCTACTGCCATCTTCTGATGACCGCCAACAATCATATGTGAGTCATATTCAGGTTTTAAAACAATACTGTTGGATGCATGCCCTTCATTCTACACCCAAAGTCAATAAAACCGTGCAATGGAGAGTGTGAAAATGTAAAAAATGATTCATCAAGTATCACTACGAAAACGACGTGTTTTAATCACCCGATGGTTGCAGATTACGTTCCAGAGTGGGTTCCAAGTCAAGTACCTTGGTTTTGTGTCTATGTATCATCAAAGTATCAACTTTTTCCCCTTCATTCAGTGCCATGTAACATTTGTTACTCCTCACCGGCTTGCCAACAAGCAACGGTTATCCTCTTTTCCGGCTTGCCAACAAGCAACGGTTATCCTCTTTTCCAGTATTCACTTTGAAGTCCCGTTTAATTTTTGCACAGAGGATGCTCTTTTTGAAGAAAAAACCTCGAAGTATAGTTTATACTTTTTTCCTCCTGCAACTAGAACAATAACCATTAAAAACTGTCGAATGAAATATTACAATTGTAAAAAATGACTACATTTCAAAACCAATACCTTTGGTTCAAAACAGTATTAGACATTAAGAACTATATATTCTCAAACAACATCTTATTAACAACATATCATCGAAAAAACCCCAAAAGAACTATGACAACCATTGATTTTCAAAATTATAATAGTTAAAGTAGGAACTATAGTGAAATATAACGTATGTTTCACTATGCTGTCATGTTTTACTTCCTGTAATCTGTAAACATAATATGTTATCAATGTCTACAAAATTCAAAATAGAATATATCCACCTTTTGTTCTATAAAATAACTCTTTCACGTGTTTTATATGTCTGATTTTGTTAAGAATTTTATATTAAATAGATAATTTACACAATTATATGAAATTAATTCATAGATGAAATGTATGCAAATGATATATATATATATTATTGAGATCCATGAATTTGATTTTCACCTGATCAGACATAAAAAAAGTTCTTGGTCATTATGTTACCAAAAACAAAAAACATTAAATAATATCAGACTGTACTGAGTAATGTATGTTTCAGATGCATTAATGCAATATATACTTTCACTGGAGTCGGCGAAAAGTCACAAGTAAGACATATGACAATTATTTAAGCTAATAACAGTCATGTAGCATGGAACAACAGTTAAATGCCACTGACTTATTGAACCACGTGTACTTTTATCCTTTCAAAACAACTATGAATTAATTGTATGTACGTACTCCTGTTGTACATAAACCAATACATATAAACACAAGTATTCCTTCAAATATCCTTATAAGTAATCATTTTTAATAAGTTTTTACATTAATATGAATCCTTGTATATGTTTTTAGAAAAATGACCTTGGACATTTGTACTTTGTCATTTTCATCAAAGTAAAAAAAAACATTCTTCGTCAAGTTTAAGAGTATATATTTGAGATAATAAGACTTACAATCAATGTTTATATCTTTTTTCGTAATACCTGTAGTACACAGAGTAGATTAATGAAAATAAATTACAAAATTTATGCATAATTGATTAAATTATACACTCAGAAATTGCGAGGTCGTGCATTTTTTTATGAGCTGGAAAATGGCGTGAAAATGCGATATTGTCCATTTTCAAATCCTTATATCTTGTAAAGTACTTGTGATAAATCAATGAAACTTTTCGAGTTTGTTAACCATAAAGCGTATATTGTACCTTATTTATTCTTAAGTATATTGTGATACAAATAAATTATTGATTGGTATCTAAAAAGTGTATCTCATGTGTTTTTAAGGAAATAATTTGGGCCTCCCTACAATATAATACGATAGAACAGAATTTCTTCATGTTCAAAATAAATCGTTTTTGAAACATTTTTGTATTTGCGTGACCAATGAAAAACGATAAGATATCTACATTTCTGAAAACGTATGTTTCAATTCAACCGTTGAAATGTTGAACTGATACAGAGAGATGCCATCAGTGTTCTTAAAGAGAGAACGAATAGTTTTGCGTCATGTATGAATCACACATGTAGCCAAGCCTCTCTGAGTACGTGTGACGGAAACATTAAGTGACAGACGGACTGACAATACTAATCGACCGTGGAATGCCAAATTGACACGCATTGCAACACAGAAACTTGGAGAAATGAAAAATACTAAGCAAAACGGACACTCTTATTTCATGACGAAGGCATGACTTATAGTTACATGTGCAAGTACATTCAATATGTTAAGCAGATTGCAACGCATCAAAGCTGTTCTCAACAGCTTTCAGGTCCTCTTTATCAAACTTCAACATTCTCCTAGTTTTGCCTGACGGAGTTGATGGCTTCAGTGTGGTCACAACATTGTAATAGGGAACCCATATGACGTCCTTTACAAAGGGCCTTTGATACAATTTTTTCCTCTTTTCCATGAAAGAAATTTCTACTTCCGACAGAGCCAGTAACTCCTCTTTTTTCTTTGTCCTTGCCATAAACATTTCTAGCAGCTTCTTCGTCTTACTTATTGGAGTTGTCGCCTTCGTTGGTGGTTTATGTCTCTTCAGCCCTCTTTTTGAATTCCTCATTCTCCTTCTGCGCGGAATTTAAGGCTCGGCTCGTTTTACTTGGAGCTTTTAGAACCCTTTTTTGGACCACTTCTTCTGGAGTTTCTAAGTGCGGGTTACTTTACGAGTCTATTTTTTCTTCAATGGGCATGGTCTCATAACAGCTTGTCTCAGAAAGGTCTCCATCTTTTATAAGCTCCTCGTTTTTCCTTTTTCTTTTTACTCTGTGCTTACGCACTCTTTTTTAACTGCTTCTTTTCTATTTGCGTTTTCCCTTGGGGAGAAAGTTTCAACAGGAATATAATTCTTCTTCTGCCTATCTCTCTCTTGGTTATATACTTCTTACTTCTTTTTCCTTTCCAGGTAATTCTTTTGTATCCGTTATATAGTTAAGGCGTTTTTTGAAGAGATGCAAGATTTTTTCCGCGAAAATGTTGCAATGATATTGACGTCATAGCCCCCGTGTTTCCATGATCCTTGGCAACGCCTTTAAGCATGCATTATTATGATTTTATATTTCTAATTTCAAGAAAACTGTATAAGTTAAAGTTTATTTCTTTAATAATTTAGTGCTTTATCATTTAATTATTGATACATTTTGAGACGACCCATTAATAGTAACAAATTTTGAATGAACCCCGTAGATTGTAGTCATGGCCACTGCATCTTCAGTGTCGATTGAATGCTTGGGGAATCGAGAAAACAGATGCACGTTAAAAGGTGAATAACATAGCATGCGAAGATGAAGAAAGGCCTTTTTATTAGATGAAAAGCAATTGTAACTACTTTAAAACTAAAAAAAAAAAAGATAAAAGAAACAACGATTTCACATGAATTATTTGACATATTTTGGTGTTTTTCTATATATAATCGAGACCCACACTTTTTATACACTGTATAAAGATAGTATTATATACACATGTACATAGGTTTTACGGATTCGGGAAGTGTTTATCTATATTTTACATATTATATCTTTTTTTCAAGATATTGTTCTTTCCTTAATTCTCCTTGACAAGTTAAATTTCGCGGATAACAAAGTTATTCGTCTATTTTTAGATCTAGGATTTACTTGCTTTTCCCGGCGTCTCCGAAACGTTTGAAATATAATCTAAGCACTCGTTTATCTAACAACGTTGTAGAAAAATTAAAAGCACCCCATCATATCGACAAATGATGATAAAAGTCTTTAGATATATGAAAAGTTGATAAAATTTCCTATATGAAAAATGCTGCGGGATCCTACTATAATAACAAATAACTCGGCATTAACATAAAATAGATCGAAAAATGACGCTTTTTCGTATGACACGTTAATTTTGTTCATAATACAATTATAAATGGAATTTCCCATGATCCCGCAGCACTTTTACTAAAGAAAGAGATACAACGAAGGAAATGATATGAATTTCATGCTATTAATGATAGGGTGCTTTTGAAAAATTTACGGTGCTTTGACATTGTTCTATTTTTAGATTTATCTTGCTATGAAGTCACGTGACAATTACAAATATGTATGGAACGCAATTCGGAACATGTGTGAAATTAAAAAATAATAAGTCATGTAAAGATAATAGCTAAATAAGACAATATGGGACAGGAAAAATAATATTCAATCTTATTAGGAAAAAAGACGAAATCGGCCTTAACTGTGCTGCGTCTCGGTCCTGGAGAGCGTCATTCTTAACTAAATATGATTGATTGATTATTGTTTTACGTCACTCCACGATTATTTCACGTATATGGTGACGGCATCTGCCTGATGCTTTGCATACAAATTTAGACCTTTGCAGTGAGATATCCTTTATACGCGATGCCTCCCGTGACACTTGACATCGGTTTTACTGTCTCATCCGAGAGACGGAACGCCGGTGTGTCCAGGACGGGAGTCGAACCTGGGACCTCTTCATCACGAGCCGTGCACCTTATCCACTAGGCCACACCGGCTAAAACTGAAAATGAAAAGAGAAGTAATTGTGATAAACATTACTTTTATTTGATATGTATTGGCAGTCATTTAACACGCATGTGACCTGAATTAGTATACATTTCGCAAATACGTAAAAACAAACTGTTTTGATACTCATTTTATCAATATTACATCACCACACTTAAAGTTAAAACGTTGTGATGTGCCTATAATGGAATATTTCCGGAACAAATCTACTGGTGTCAGTATAACCTGAAAAAGTTTATATTGCAAAGACTTCATCAGCAAATAAGCATTTATTTTATGCTGTTGTATTAAAACTAAGGCTAACCAAACAAGCGATTACTTATTAATTTACTAAGTAATCAAAAATGATTCTTAGAAAATATGGTAACATACGTTACTAAATGGCGTGGTAAACAAAAGAACATGTAATTATCTTTATATATTTCACTTTTTGTTTCTTCCTATTTTGAAGTACCATACATAAATAATATAAAGTTAGTTATAAAATACATCACATGATATTGAAATGTATGCATTTTGCTACGGAATGGCTGTATACCCAACCTTGTGTGACGTAAATAAACAAATTTTATTGAAGGCACAACAACGGGGACATGGCGTCGCAAACAGAAGTACATGTAATTATCTTTGTATATTTCATTTTGGTTTTTTTTTTTGTTTCTTCCTTTTTTGAGGTAACATACATAAATAATATAAAGTTAATTGTAACAATAGATCACATTATATTGAAATATTGTATGAATTTTGTCACAAAAATGCCGCATACCCAAGGATTGTAACGTTGACTAACGTTACTAATTGCGCGCCTTTTCTGGCCGACATATTTTTGTACTCTTACGAAGCAGAATTAATACATTCTCTTCTTTTTAAAGGCAATAAACAATTAGCATCTCGGTTCAACTTTACATACTGTTACATCGATTACGTTTTGTCGATTAACAACCCTGTATTTAAGGATCACCTCAACATCATATTTCCGAAGGAACTCGAGATAAAAGATACAACAGAAGAGCACATCTGCTTCTTGATACCCCGGTATACATATTGTACACCAATCAATTAGTGACGGTGACTCTCTATATGACAAACGCTACGATTTCAATTTCGTTATGACCAACTTCCCTTTTCTGAGTAGCAACATAACTTCCTCTCACGCATATGGCGTCTTCATTTCACATCTTAAACGCTATGCTAGGGCATGCTCTAAATACGACGAATTCGTCCCGAGAGCGAGGCTTCTTGCCACGAGACTACTCTCACAAGGATATATTGAAGAACGTTTGAAATTGTTACTAAGGGAGTTTTATGGTCGATATAGGGATCGAGTGCAATTTCATATTCCTTTTTTTAAGAATGTTAACGGACCTGACCATACAAAAAACCATCTTAACTTGGACATAACACGTATATATAGATACAGACATTTGTTCACATGCATTTCCGACACCGGAATTTCAGTCGGGCAGCATTTCTAGCCTTGAATGGGAAAATTTGACTTCGTGTTCTTGTCTCCTTCGCGTGTTCGTGCGTGTATGTTTATGTTTTAACCTCCACCAGTTGAAAGGTTGTTGCAGGACTGTTGCGACGGGTGTTGTATGCAATCAGAGGATGCTTACTCCTCCCGGGCACCTGATCTCTCCTCGATTTTATTGGGGTTCGCATTTGTCTGAAATGTGACACTATACACGATATTGTTGTTTTATTCAATGGACTGAGATATTGTTTCCCCTTCTGTACTTCGTTTTTACTTATAATAGTCAATATTTACATCGTGATTTTCTACTGACCTGATTTAACTGAACGAGATGATTTTATATTGTTGATGGTCATATCCTGTGACCTGATCTCTGTAAAATGTTTTGTAAATCCATATTTTTATACTGTAATATTTTTTTTTAATTTGTCTCCTGGGTTAAAAAAGATTTTGTAAGGTTTTGTCATTTGTAGTGAAACAAACTGTTCAAGCGGGGAACATTTAGGATCCTGTTTTAATCTGCCTTCGGAATTGTTTAAACTGATTTCCCTCTGATTTTGTCATAATACATATCTTGCGTCATTTGTTCGGTAATGAAAGACAAGTTTCATTCTTTATTGGTGTTATGTTGATTTTTGACATTGTTTAGAAAGAAAGAACAGAACTGAAACGTATTGATCACATGGCCTATCAAACATCTTGAGACAAAAGCATAGTTTACATGTTCTCGTTGTGAGACAAAAACAAAAGATGTAGATAGTTGGATCATATTTCACTAAAAATGTGTAATAATCTTGTGGAGGACCCTATCATCGAATTGGCTTAATGAGTGGATAGTAACTCAATATCATATATTACAAATTGATTTGTTATGCTGAGAACACGGACCAGATAACAATTTAAGTACAAATCTGTTTTTTTTTTCCCTTCTCTTCTCTAAAATACGAAAATAACTGGTGTCACATGTCTGGCAGTTACAACAATGTACCACAGTGGACATTCATGGACCCCTGGAATTCAGAGGTGAGACCCGGTGCTCGGGAGGAGTGAGTGTTTGGCTAGCCCCACCCGTCGTGAATGCCCTGACATACAAACGAAACAAAATAATTCAGCACTGTATATATACGTGAATGTGAACAAACACTGTGTAGAAGTGTCACAGCCATATGACGTCAGGAAAAAGAGTATAATAACACTTAAGTCAGAAATAATATTTGAATATAACAATTAAAAATCATTTTATAAGATGGCAAAAGAAAATAAGTCTATGTTCTATACAAGGTATTTCAGATTGCAGAGTTATGAATGAACGCTCTGTTGAGAGAGCAGTGAATATGATCGATTTTGAATGACGTCTACTTAATGTTAAAAGAGGTAATCAGGAGAGAAAAAGAGGGCATATCATTTTTTTTTGTGTTTTGAAGTTACGGGCATGTAATCGGTAATTTACAGGTCGCAAGTTGAAGTTCTTGACGTATTGGGGTCTAAAACGGATATTTGCGACCTGGAAATCACCAAATGCACGCCAGTAATTTGAAAACACAAGCACGTTATTCCCATTCTAATGCTAATTGTGTATACATTGCATTTTTGAAGTCTAAATATATGCAGTTGTCAAACAGCCAACTGTGCCGATTTACTCGTGATAATATGTACGCACATAACAAAGTAATTTGTAATATGCTTTAAATACTTGCACGACTAATAAAAAGTATGATTGGATTGAGACTGTTTTATTCATTTTGAAAATAAATTTATTAATTAAGATATCATAGAAAATATAATACAAATGGTTAACATCAGTATGAAATGCACGAGTTATGATAGAAAACTGAATACCGCTATAGTGCACGTTTATATCCCGAACGCAGTATTGGTATGGAGAATATGAAATAATGTGCAATTATTCATGAATAGAAGTTCGTTTTATTGAAGCCGATAAAGCTTGAAAACTTCTGGTCTTATAAATTTCTTTATATTGTGTGAGGGTGTTTATAAAATGTTTTTTTTAATTATATGACAATTATCTGTGTTCATTTCTCTTCGACGTCAATTTTGAGGAGACAAGAGTAGCGTAAAAAGAACCCCAAAATGTAATTTAGAATTGAAAACTTTATTACTATATCATTCACGTTTACGGGGATTTGTCATTGTGCTTTCAGTGTTTTGTACAGAATTAAAGAAACATCATTGTTAGTTCAAGAAAATAAATTGAAAGATCGCGATTAATGTATGGTGAAGCATGCTGATCAAAATGTCTAATTGTATTATTTAAATGTAAAGATGATGGATAAATCCAAACCACAAGTCCAAAAATCATAAAACCAGAGGACATACAAAATCAGTGAAAATGAAAAACAAATGGAAAATAACAAAATATGTCTACTTGAAGAGCATATGTGAACCCCTGTGATGGAGTGCGATCAGGTGCCCGGAGAGAGTGAACATCTCCTGCTTGCTAGCAACACCCGTCACATATACCAGTAGAAAGAGTCAAATCGTGTAAATTCCATATGTATTTATATATGGAGAAGTCGAAGTAGGTAAACTTCTAGTATAGAAGGTGTCAAATCTGTGTGAAATTGGTCTCAGACCAGAATATCATTTAAAAGTCTGGATAACGAGATATCATATGGAGTAATAAGAGTCTCTTAACGACCATAGAATTTCCTCAGTGACGTTGCTAGTCTAGCACATATATAACCCTGGTTGAGCAGCTTAACTGAAAGTCGCCTAGCCCTCAGAACAAATTCACTGTAATTTGAACATGCTCTAGAATAACGTATTAACTGAGATATGAATACGCCGTATGCGGGCGATGATGGAATGTTGCTACTTATGAAAGGAAAGTTTGTGATAGCGAAATTGAAAATGCCACGTTTGTCATAGAGTGAGGTGTTTAATTGACCATTAATGTCGAAACACAACATAATATCGAAATACGAAGTAGAATTACTACTTTCTGTGGTTTCTTTGACCTCAAGTTCACTTGGATAGATGATGCTAAGGTAATCCGCGAATGAAGGATTATTAATTGAAAGCAAGTCATCTATATATTTATAAGTAAAATTGAAGCCAAGAGCCAATTGTGTTTTTCCTTGCGAATAATTGTTTCCAGATGTAAAATAATTACGTGTATTAAGACGCAAATTCAGAAATAAAAACTGGTTTATCCGTGGCCAGCTAAAGTTACCTCGTTTTCCATAATACCTAACCTAGTATATAAAGTGTCAATGACGTCATTTATTACGTCATAAGGTACACATACATGCATGTATGCATAACTACCTACTTGCATAAAAGTATAATCCTCCTATCCCAGACCACGGTGCGGGGTAATTCCTGAAGCAAAAAGGAAACCGACTTACATGGACATCTATCAACTGTATAAAACATTGGCATTTTTCTAGCCCTTTTCCCATTGTTTTATGCTTTCAGGATTCTTGAATTAATAGAGCTTTCGTCCATTTTTGTAGTTGTTTATTAAGAATTGAGACACACAAATTGAAGTTTAGTTCTCTGGCTCCCTTGCGCATATTTTCCCTTGTACTTACTAGTCTTTTCCATGATCACACAGTCTTCCATTAAGATCTTACTAGTTTCATTAATACTTTTTTGAAAAAAAATCACCATCAATTTTAAAGTATCCTATAATCAATAACAATAATATTCTCTATTTAAACATAGTTGGCATTTGTCTATGCATGAAATATTTTTGTGTAGATGTAGTCTGCACACTTAACATATCACAGAGTTAATTTCTTATACATGCAGTGCTGGAATATTAGGCGACATATGTAATATTGGGGAACTCGTGAAAATACATCGATTAAAGGTGTACTCCTCAGCACATCATAGAATTTGTAATTAATTCAATAACTCTTGAAAAAAATGAACCACCCTGGGTATCCTATAGGGGTAATGACTGTCAGGGTCACTATTCTTTTCTTACGGAATTTGGAAAGTAATGCTTGCTTTCACCTGAATGATATAACAATGGGAAAACATTCGCTTGCAATGCAATAGCGGAACCGACTAAGAACAATAAATTGAAGTGAAAATATCACTCAAATGATGTGGTTAAACGGTTAAGTGGCCCACCTACCCATTCTCCACAAAATCAGTACAGTCCAAGAACACATACTGTTAATAACAAATAATCACCCGAATTCGTCACGTTTTTTGTAAAAGCTGTTATTTATGTTTATTGCTATGAATAGGGACCCTCCCTCTAAGTCTGATAAGAGATAACAAAATATAATGGGCCACCAGTCAGGAGCC
This sequence comes from Pteria penguin, assembly GCA_035048485.1. Lineage (NCBI taxonomy): Eukaryota > Metazoa > Mollusca > Bivalvia > Pterioida > Pteriidae > Pteria > Pteria penguin. The sequence goes on along the minus strand of CM068585.1, from coordinate 38,401,351 downwards.
CGTTTCATCAAACGGCGTAAATTTTCGACTACGTAAATATTACGCCATCGGCGTAAGTCTATTTTTGCTTAGTGAACCTAATGAGCGTTTCATCAATCTGCGTAACTGTATACGTATGTAACGATTTCACCAACGAGTCGACTAACTTTACACTTGAAATACGCATGCGCATTTTGTACTTTCCATTTTATGTAAACAAGTCGTCTCTGGATCCTTAAAATATAAGTAGGATTATATTGATACGTATAAAATATGTCGGTAAGTTCCAAGAAGCACAGAAAACCATACTGGAGAGAAAATAAGAAATGGGAGTATCAGCAGAATGCATAAAGAATAAACATTCCATTTTATTTAGCAAATTTTCTCCCAACTTTGACGTTAGAGAGGAAAAAAAAAGAAGTAGGAGGAGATCGGTACAAGGTTGGTAGGCCTGTTCTTTTTAAAGATTGATGCAAGTATTATACATGTGCTTTTACCTTGTTGTTAAATGATGCAAAGATTACATAACATGAACATATATATTTATTTCGTGTCTGAATAAATGTTGATATTTTCAATTATAGGAATACTTTAAAATGTCATTATAGAACATGGGTTTTATGATATTAAGTGCAGATCATTCATGTGTCAATTATATATATTACATATTTTGTTTTCAATTCATGAATGCCCTGTCTTTCGGATGAGACAGAAAAACCGAGGCCCCGTGTGGTGGTATGCATGGCACGTAAAAGATATTTCACTGCTTCGGGTGGGTCCGTTGCAAAGGTCAAAATTTGTATGCAAAACAAAAATCAGATTTCTTGATACATTTGTACTTATATATTTTCAAATAAATAAATAAATAAATAAATCTCTCATGCAGGTGCAGATGCAAGTATATATAGTGTACCTATTGACACTGAAGGTCATAAACTCAGGAAAAGCAAATGAATGGTAACTGGGTTAATTATTACAATTGCTGAAAATGCTCAAAGTTTCTATAATAATCCCTTGAATATTTTGACAAAATATGAACCATATATAAGCTTTCAAAAGCAGGATCGAGGGCACCATGAATTACAAGACTCGATCACAGCTCATTCTGAGCTCAATATTGAATTTGTTTAAAACTGTGAGATTTCAATAAAGATTGATTGAGTGTCTTGTTTTGTGAATTTTGAAAGTGAAAGGATATACACAATGTCTTTTTACTATATGTCTTATCTGAAGTTTTTAAAGTCTTTTAAACATGTCTATGTAAATGAAATACATACAAATGCAGATTTAAAAGCTTTGCACATGGTATTTATTTGACAACACTGGGACTACATATGTCACCCAGTCCTGTAACACATTAAGTTTTCATAAACATTCATCAAGAAATGTTTGCTTTTCAATTTTTCCATTGATTTCTTATTTATAATTTCTAGAGAAGACCCTTGTCTTCAGCAACACAAAGAATGAGAAATTACCAGAAAGTAATGAAGTGGACACGAGACTGGTTTCCGTGAAAAAGAGAAAATGTCAAAAAAAGAATTTAGAGAAGAAATCAGGTGCAAGCATTCTTTTTTGAGATTTTGTGGGTTATTGTTTTCTTTTATTTCATTTTTCCTTTTTCTACTTTTTTTACTACGTGTATGTATAATCAAGGTTGAGTTTTACTTTTAAACATATCAAAATAAGTATGGTATTACAATGCATGAAAATGATCCCACAACAGTTAATCTGTTTCATGTAATAATATTCACTTTATACTAATTGTAAACAATTAAGAAGGCTTAACCCCTTACTGTGATTTATGTCAACAATTAGTAGAGGTAGGAAGTAGGTGTAAAGTTTCTACTATATATACGCTGGCTGTAAAGATGCGCCGTTTGGTAAAAAAACAGTATACATGTAGTAGGAAACATAGTCTAGTCAGGTACCTATATCAAATCAAGCCAATTCCAGGAGTTACACAGTTCGATAAAAGGGGTTCCTGCCCTGGCATAGCATATCAGAAATGGTTGCTCTGAAGCGTAACAAGTTATTGTTTTCTTATTACATTTCAGAGAAGACAGTTATCTTTAGCAATACAGAGAATGAAGAGTTAACATAAAGTACTGAAGTGGATGAGACACCAGTTTCCTTGAAAAAAAAGATAGTTTCAAAGAAAGAATTTAAAGGTATGAAAAGGAAAAGTCAGGTACATTCATTGAAAAAAAAAAAACAGCTTTAGATTAAGGTCATATCCTGCATTTTGTGCGAAATCTTATTAATGATATGTTTTGTTTTTATAAGGAAATACCGTAAGCTATGACCCGGTTTTCAGTTCAGCTTGAAATTTTTATATATTATAAAAAAATATGTGATACAGACAACCATTCAGATACGTTTAAATTATAGAATTTCCTTTATGTTTTATAAACAATTTATTTTGCCCATGTTCAAAAATAGGAGAATACATCAGAGCAATGCAACTCCTCAAAATATTCAAACATATACTCATACTCATCGAAAATACAGTCATACATAATCACATATGGACATGCATACACCTACATGTTTTCTTACAAAACATAAGATTTCACATACAAATATTGTATCAATGTATATGTACATACATATATGTGTTCTATGTATATCACATTTTGTAGATTCTAACAATTTCTTCAACTACTTTTGGACCATAAAAATAATTTGATTTTAACACAGTGACTTGTGTGTAGGAAAGAAAAGATGCAATCGCATGGAATCTCCTTTTGATTCCTTTTACCGTAGCATACAATATACACTAACCAAAGAACAGACATTTCCTATTACTTGTATTTACTATCTTAAATTTATTCAGAACATAGCAATGACAATATTATGTTTTTCTCCTATGAGTAATCTATTTGTACCACCATATTACAGACTGCATAATTATACTAATTTACAGATGATAACTTTCAAATGGTTTGCATAATCTAGTTAAAATTTTAATCTTTTTAATCTTATCATTGAAAAATCATTAATATGATGAAATTGCTCTAATTTTTTAGTGGCAGAAGAACTGATTGCCCTGAAAAAAATATAAAATGTGTTTAGAAGAACAGAGGATAAGCATTAGAAGAGAAAAGAATAACTATAGAAAATAAAAAGATTGCTTTAGTGGAGCGAGCTGTAACAGTACTGGAAAAACTGGAAACTAATGTTAATGAAAATTTTTATTTGTCACCAATGATAATTCTATTGTTTAGCTTCTAATTTACTGTCTGTCTGTCATAATACTTCACACATAGGTTCCTAATGACCAGAGGTTTCAATGTATGCCATGAATTTTTACCTTGTGACTTTGACATTAGACTTTAACCTTCTTTTTTAAAACGTTAACCAGGGCTTCTGTTATATATGGTTACTTATCAGGAGAGAAAAAAACCCTATTGATTTTGAGGTAAAAAGGTGAAAAGTCAAGGTCACATCTGATAGAAAAGGCTGAAATGATTGGTGTTTAGATGATTCTTATGTATTACATTATTTTATTAAATGCTCATCAGAATTATTTGATCATATTTCACATATTTTACAAGTCAAATTCTTTTAAACAGTGGTAATTTTAAATCTTGTTATTAAAAGGGAAGGATGTATATTAAGATTTAAGGGTCAGTATATCAAAAGGTAATGCTACACTACTGGTAATATTATAGGAGTTATGGTCCATGGAACTTATAATTTAGGAAAGTTTGTTGTTGCTATGAATTAAGCCTTTGCGGGGAGCATATGTTTTACAAACATGCTCTAGTTTCTTTAGCATTGATAACATAAATATTTTCCATTCAATCTGATTAAAACCATATCTTTATTCCGCTTCTCTATTTGTCCCATTGTGGATAAAGGTCTGGTGAAACCGCGTAAGGGTCATGTTCTGGTGAACTGTGATGTTCAGCCAGTCAGTGGATCGGCTACAAATTCCTCGGAATGAAATGAACATCCTAGGCGTGCGTGACCTAAAAGGTAGTTTTTGAACAATTGTTGTTGCACATGCACGTGCCTAGCCGCTTCAGTGATTGGCAATGAGAAATAATCGTTTTGGTGACTCAGAGACGTCAATAGAGTTCATCAGAACGGGATCTTTATCCAGATCTTTATCCGCAATAGGATAAATAGAGAAGCTGAAAATAAATATGGTTTTTAATCAGATTGAATTTTCATTAACAATTAAAGTCAAAATCATTTTGCCACAGCATTCCTTTTTTTTTTTTTTTTTTGGCTAGCTGATGATGTCACTTGTTCCTGGAAACTATTATTGTAATTGAAATTGATTATTTTTCCGGTTTCCTGGAAAGGTATACGTTCTCTGATTGCCAAATTGTGTAGTCTAAAGCATGTTTCAATGACCCTGCTCCATTTGACTGGTGTGAAAGGCAAACACCTACATACGGGTGCAATCCAATCACCTGTATATGAAACAAATACAAATAAAAAATCATTGTCACATGAAATTGACAAATAAATGCTTACTTCGTCTGATGAATTTTCAAACCACATTTCTTACATTAGGTAAAGCATTATCACCTGTGCCATAGAGTAAATATCTGACACTTTAGTCATATTAGGTCGAAAGGTCGATGTTTTGCTTTGTTTTACTTTTTTATTATTATTTGATTAATAATTAATTAATCAATGTTTATTTGCAACTAGAATGCATTTGGACCACTCACCTATATCTTTTGTTAAAACATTTATCCTCTGAATATCAAAAACTACATTTTAAGGCAAAACTCCAAAGGCTCTTTCATTTATATACATTGTCTTACTGAGTGCTTTATTATATGCATGTTCTTTTGCTCTCACGGGGTTTACAAATGGAGTGAGCAGCCAATCTTTCGAAGGGTAGCCAGAATCCCCTATAAACCATCTTCCTTCAGTTAATTCTTCCATAATATTTGACATTTGTGAACTTTGCAATATATATGCGTCATTTGTTGCCCCAGGAAACCTTGCATTTATATTAATAAATCTGTAAATGTATAAATATCATACGTTTACTCATGAAATGCATCTAAAAACATACACAATCACAAATATTCTTTCACTGATTTCTTTCAAAAGATCAGAATAGAAACTTAGAATTTTGTTTCTGGCAGTGATAAATTTAAATTAATTCACTAGTTTACAGAAAAGAATTCCAGAATTATATATTGAATTCATAAATACTGTAATTAGAATTAATCTCATCAGTTAATGTGATTTTCTTCGTATTTTTCTCAGTATATACTCTTTTTATAATATGATATATCGCAATGAATTTTCACAAAATCATTCTTGTACATTAAACATATTGAGTCTTATAATACAAAGGAAGAGTTATTTACCATTCTATTAATTTTATTATTCATTATAACTTTGTATATACTGTCAAAATAAAATTTCATTATAAAAATATTTTTTATTTTGTGTACAGAAAGATTATTACTAAGTTGTTATCATACATTCATTGTTATGACAATCAACATGAGCCCAATAACCAGACAATTAATATCATAAATAGGGATAAGAGTCCCATCGATGGCACCAAGTTCATAGAATTCAGCCTTCATTTCTCTTTTGGTATGGACATCCTTTGGAAATAGGATATTGTTGAGTCTGGTATTTATTTCCCAGAAAATAGGATGCAGCTTCTATTAAACAGCTTGTTGAATGATTTCTTTTTATTTGATAATCATCTTATCAGACAAAAACGAGTCCAGTCAAATTTTCAGTCTTCCACTGTGGTAATGATAATGATATATATTAGACATATACTTATTTATTTAGTTTATTTAAAGAGGCATGGGATCAAGCTTCATCAGTGGGTAAAATAGTATTATAATCTATGAATTTATAACATTCGAGGTATGGCTTTGAACCCATCTGCTGTTCCATTGGATCTTTTTGCTCTGTCTGTGGCATATGATGTACCAATCTAACGACCCCAAGCAGATCCTGAGTGCCTGCCATTGGTGTCGGTGTCTGTATCTCGAGATACCTTTGCAAACTGGAGGAGTGAATACCATATTTCCAGATATAGAGGATCCGTTTCTACTATTAGACCTGAAAACGTCTGGATAGTGCGATTTTTCTCTTTCGATGCCAGGCAAACTAATTTAAATGACTGGACGACCAATATCAATGACATTTGCATTCCAAACTATACAACAAACCCAAAACCGAATACTGCCAGAGAATCAATTTTTGCAAAGAAAGCTATAGAACATAGGCTGTTAACAAGAACAGTTATCACGGACCCCTGTTAAAACAGGTGGGATCAGGTGCCATAGAGAAGTAAGCATCCCCTACCGAATGGTCACACCCGTGGTGACTTTAGGGTTGTCATAAAGATTTATTTTCTCATACGATAAATCATTGTCTGATATGTTATCAAGGCAAACTACTGGAAGAAAAGTTACTATCATAAGGATATAAAATATCACGCATTAAGTCGACTTTTCGCAATTTTATGGAAGAATTGACTGAAGGAAGATGCTTTATAGGGGATTTTGGTTACCCTTTGAAAGACTGGCTACTCACTCCATTTGAAAACCCTGTGACAGAAATGAGGAAAAGAGGGCTACTGCGAATAAAAAAGAAATTAGAGAACGAAGACCGCTGCAAACTTGATAGAATTACAAAAATAGTAACAAGACGCTCTTAAGCTCATAATACATGCAAAGAGTGAAAATACCGATCCGATTTCCACAACTCGAAGTCCAAAGAACATGTCAATATAGAAATATAACACAAGCAAACACGGAACCCTGTTAAAACAGGTGGGATCAGGTGACATAGAGAAGTAAGCATCACCTACCGAATGGTCACACCCGTGGTGATGCCGTAAGTACATGCGAATTAGTATTATTCGCAGTCACAGAAGAAGGAAAAGGCACAGCCGTAGACACAAACGATATACGTCATGATCAGTACAAATAATGCAGTATTGGTATGAACACGGTCTAACTACTATGGGATAAGGAAATCAACATATCAGACAACTATTCATCGTATGAGAAAATACATCTTTATGACAACCGTAAAATTTGCGAAAAGTCGACTTAATGCGTGATATTTTATATCCTTGTGATAGTAACTTTTCTTCCAGTAGTTTGCCTTGATAAATAAAGGAACGACGTTCAGAAAAAGCTCAAGCATATCGAATCATTTGAGACATATATACACCTTACTACTTGTATATGGAAAGTTAACAATAGGGAAGTTAAAGTCATCACGTTTCTCATAAATTTTAAGTATTAAGTTCACCATCTGGGACAATATCAAGTAGGAAATCTAAATGTGAAGCACATGAATAGGATACTGTAGTGTCTTTAATTTCCCGTTCATTGGGATATATTGTATGTTCTTTTTCTTTATAGATAGTACATTTTTTATTCATAGATAGTACGTCATCAATATGTAAAGATGGTGGATAAATCAAACCCATAAGTCCAAAAATCATGAAACCAAAGATTGGTTGGTTGGTTGGTTGGTTGATTGGTGCTTTACGTCGCTTTCAACAATATTTCAGTTACATCGCGACATGGAAGCAGGAGGTTACCAACCTCTTAAACATAGTGGCGCAACCCGGGAATCGAACCCGGATCGTCGGCGCCGCAAGCCAAGCGCTTAACCACTACACCAAGCCTGCCCCTGAAACCAAAGACATACAAAATCAGTAAAACTGAAAACCAAATAGAAAACAAGGAAAAATGCCTACTGGAAGGGTATATGTGAACCCCATTGATGGAGTGAGATCAGGTGCCCGGGGAGAGTGAGTATCTCTTGCTCTCTAGCAACACCCGTCACATATACCCAGTAGTAAGAGTAAAATTGTGTAATTCCATATATATTTATATATGGAGAAGTAAGTAACCTTCTAGTATAAAAGGTTTTAAATCTGTGTGAAATGATCGGAATCGGTCTCAGTCCAGAATATCATTTAAAAGTCTGGACAACGAGGTATCATATTGTGTAATAAGAGTCTCGTTACAACCATAGAACTTCCTCAGTGACGTTGTTAGTTTAGTATGTATACATAACCCTGATTGAGTAGCTTATCTGAAAATCGCATAGCCCTCAGAACAAGGTCACTGTAATTTAGACATGCTCTGGAATAACGTATTAACTGAGATATGAATGCGACGTATGCGAGCGATGATGGAATGTTGCTACATATGAAAGAAAAGTTTGTCAAAATACAACTCAATATCTAAAAACGATTTAGAATTACTACTTCTTTGCTTTCTTTGATCTCCAGTTCACTTGGATAGATGATGCTAATGTAATCCGCGAAGGAAGGATTATTAATTGAAAGCAAGCCATCTACAAATCTGTAAATGAAATTGAAGGGAAAAGCCGGTTGTTTCTTTCTTTGCAAAAGCAAAGACCGAATGAATTCAGCTTCGTATGAGTAAAGGAATATGTCAGCCAGTAGCGGAGCACAGTTAGTGCCCATTGGAATGCCGACAATTTGTTGAAAAACCTTTCCTCCAAACACCACAAAAATGTTATCGACAAGAAAGTTCAACATCTGGATGACAGCTGTTTCCTTTTCTCCTAATACCACTGAATTAAAATATCAAGGACAATGCCAATTGCTTCTTATTCTGAATTACAAGATTTTGTATGAAGTCAGTCTCCTAAGAAAATAAAAAATATGCGCCAATAAAGACGCACAGCTAGTTCCCATAAGGATTCCGATGGTCTGATAGAAGACCTGGTCACCGAACCCAACATATATATTGTCAATCAGAGAGTCCAGCATGTGCTTTATGTCATCTTCAAAGTGCCTGACGATAGATTTGGAGTGATCTATCACAAAATATGGGTCTGGATATCCCAACACAATATATTTTTATCTTCGTGAACCCTTTTTGGCGGAAAAAAAAAAGTTATCGATAATTTTAGAGAGAGTGTTTTTAATTTATCGCAAGGTATAAAGGTATAAAGTGTAGAAAAGTCTTAATGTATTTAACAGTGGACAAAGTTTGTTATGTTAAGCTTTCCAATGATTCCTTGGAGTTGTTTAATATTCAAAACTGAGTAACGCTGCTCCTAGAGTAAAATATATCGGAATACGTCTGAAGTTTCTCCTTAACAGCAGAGAGTATATTTGTAAGGAGGGCTGATAGAGGGTTTGGTGGAGCATTTACTGGATCCTGCAATGAACCTATGCTTATACGATATTTGTGTAGTTTTATAATCCAATGTAAGTAGGGTAACTCGAACTGAAATGAACCTATGCTTATACGATATTTGTGTAGTTTTATAATCCAATGTAAGTAGGGTAACTCGAACTGACTTTTTAGTACATTTGTTTTAGGCACTCAAGACAAATTTATAATTATCAATAATTTCATCTATTGAGAGTGTAGGGCGGGTATATGTAGGATACATGTAACTAATACACCGTGAAATAATACAATAAATGAGATTTTATCTTTATAAATTTATTGAGTATTAATATCACAAAATGAGTGAAATGTTTATTGTGCATGTCCTTGGTGATTTGTGTCATACAGCTTTTCAGGTCTCCTTTATTAATGCATGCAGTATTGATATTAAAATAATTCTAGAATTTGAACGCGTCAGTGCGACACAAATGACCCCGCCGCTGGCAGCTAATGTAATGACATATAAACATCATAGAACTAATATTGTTGATGTTCAAGGGTAATCACTCTGTCACGAATTACCGGAACACACCCATATCCGAACATAAACTGCATTTTCTCTTGATACATCTATATACCCATTATCAATTTAATCCATCAAACTTTTAAAGAGAAAATGAGCGGAAAGTGTCATTTTAAAGAAACGTTCAATGCACAAGGGCAATAACTCTGTCAAAAATTACCTGAAGCCATCCATATTCGAACATGACCTGTATTTTTCCTTGATGCATCTATGTACCTAATATCAATTTAATCCATCAAAGTTTCACCAAGAAAATGAGCGGAAACTCTCATTTTTAAGAAATTTTCTACGTTCAAGGGCAGAAAATTGATGATATTTTAGATACTTTAAACGGTGTGCAGTATTTCTCTGTATTAGATTGTGCACCGGGATATTGGCTATGTGCTTTTGAAGAGAGGGATCGCCATAAGACTGCCTTCAGTACGCACATGGGCTTGTACGAATTCAAGATCATGCCCTTTGGCCTCTGCAATGCCTCTTCTACTTTTGAAAGATTTATAGATTTAGTTTAAAAAGGGTTGAATTGGTAAAGATGTCTGTTACCTTGATGATGTCATAGTTTTTGGACTTTCGTTTTGGCAGGCTTTAGACAATTTAGAGGTTGTTTTTCGAAGATTTAGAAATGCAAATTTGAAATTAAAACCTAAGAAATGCTTTTTGTTTCAGTCAGTAGTTGGGTACCTTGGACACGTCGTATCTCAAAATGGGATCCGGTGCAATTCAAATAAAGTTGCATTTGTCCAAGAGTGGCCTATACCACAAGATATACACGAGGTTCGTGGTTTCTTGTGTCTTGCAGGTTATTATAGAAAGTTTATACCAAATTTCTCAGCATTAGCATTGCCTCTTGTAAAGTTTACTCGAAAGAATGTCAGATATGTTTGGGATAATAAATGTCAATTATTATTAGTAAATGCACCAGATTTACTTCATCCCATTAGGGACGCTTTGAGGGGATGGAGGCGGTCCTATCACAGGTACAGAATAATGAAGAAAAAGTTATAGCATATCGTAGTAGAACCCTCAATAAGTCCTGCACTACTCGCAAAGAGATACTTACTGTTGTAACATTTATCAAACACTTTCGCAACTACCTGTTAGGAAGAAAATTTATTGTTAGAACAGATTATGCAGCTTTAAAATGGATTAGAAATTTTAAAGAACCCGAGGGCATGGTAGCTTGGTGGTTAGTGGTCTTGGATACATATGATTTTGAAATTAAACATAGACGGGGAAGCCAACAGATTGATTATCTAGAATTCTAAGTAAAAAGTGTTTGCGGAAAGATTGTCCTGGCTGTGAGTGAAGTTAAGAATCATTTTCAATCAGAGTCAAGTATCAATTCAAATGATAATTCATATGCTTAGGTTACTGTATGTGAAAAACAAAATCAAGAGAATCTGCCAAACTGGTTGGAAAAATGTAGTCAATCTGATATTGTTGAACGGCAACAAAATGACCCGGTTCTCAGTAAAGTCATATGTCTGAAGAGTGAATACCATAGAAAACCTCCTAGACATAAACTTTTAGAATTTGATCAGGATGTTAGGATATTATGTACCATGTGGAATTCCTTGTCACTGGATTGCAATGGAGTCCAGGTCCAGAAGGATGTAATCCAGGTCCAGCTAGTTGCACCTTTAGTAATTACGTCAAAACTTTTGGAACATTTTCATGATAACAGATTTACGGGCCATTTAGGTAGAGAGAAAACGTTGAGTCTTATCAAAGAGAAATATTTTTGGCCTGGCATGTCTGAGGATGTCCGTCGTTGGTAGTATCACAAGTGTAATATATACACTCGTAAAAAACCTGGTCCAAGAAAAGGGAAATCCCCTCTTGTCACTAATTTATTGAATAGACCTCTTGATCGCATAGCAATTTATATTATGGATCCTTTGCACATTACACGAGAAAGAAATGAGTATATAATGGTAATAATTGACTATTTCAAATATTTACAAAATGGAAAGAAGCATATGCTTTACCAAAGCACACTGCTCTTACAGTAGGAGACAAGGTGGTAACAGAACTCATATGTAGATTTGGGGTCCCCACTATAATTCATACTGATCATGGAAGAGAATTTGAATCTTATTTGTTTAGGCATCTTTGCACGCTAATGAACATAGGAAAAACTAGAACAACACCTTACAGACCAAATAGTGATGGGATAGTTGAAAGATTCATTCGGAGTCTTCAACAAATAATATCCTCATATGTAAATGAGTCTCGTAATGATTGGGATGACCATTTACCCATATGTACTCATAGCTTTTAGAGCTAAAAAAGTACAAAGTTTTCCCCGAATTTACTCATGTTAGACAAGGAAATAGATTTTTATTTGTCCCGTTTTTTATGTTGAATGGATAAAGCAGGCCATGAATAATTCTTTTGAAACTGCTTTTGGAAATTTATAAGTTGCTACTTCTAGGCAAAAGAATTAGTTATGGCCGAGTTCTTCATCCACGTTCTTATGATATTGGTCAGTGGGTATGGAGGTGATATCCTCCTTCTGCTAATCAAAAATTAAACTGTGGATGGAGGGGCCCTTGTAATACAAAAAGGTTAATTATCAAATTCAAAAAGATGAGAATTCCCGCTTAGGCAATGTTCATGCAGATCATCTTACGTCTCATGAGAGAGATTGTTCAAAACAGAACTGGCTGAAAGATGGCACTGAGGACTCATGGTCTGCCGATGATGCGCCAAATGTCAGTGTGGACATGTCCATCAATCCGTATGATGTTGATGATCACTCAACCCCTGCATCCTCTGTCTTTCCTATCCAGAAAAGAACCAAAGCTGAGAGATTGGTTAAACCCAGGGATGTCTACTCCCCATAAAAATCCAAAATATAAGTATGTATAACTATATTTGATCCTGAAAGTGAATTATACTCAGTAAATTGCATATAGTGAATAATTTTACAATTCGATTTTTACATTGTTATAGATAATTTAGCTGATACATGTATTTTACATTTACCATTACTTTGGTCTTTTCAGCTATGGATATCTTGAATATCTCTGTTGACTCAAATGAAATAAGAGAGGTAGATGAGAATGTGACACCAAGATTGCTGGTTGAGGGGATGCCTTGTTATGTTCCGGAAACTCCTCATTTTGTAGAGTTCACAGATTTCCATCACCACTAGCTCCAAAGACATATTCCGACACAAACCCTACAGTGTTGAATAGTTGTTAAATTTTGTTTGTTATTAAATATAATTGATTAATTTTGTTAGATATACTATTAATGTGTCCTGTTCAGAATTCAAGTTTTGTTAAAAAATAAGTCCTTAGTTTTTATTTAAGGGGGGAGGTGTGTGACAGGAACACATAATATTATATTGATTGCTAGATTGAGTTTTGTTTAACGTAACAACACAGATATTTCATGTATATGGTAACGCCTTCTGTCTGATGCGGGGCATACAAATTTTGACCTTATCAACGGACCCACCCGAAGCATTGAGGGATCTTTTACGTGCCACGCCTACCATGACACGGGGCCTCGGTTTTTACTGTCTCATCCGAAAGACAGGACGCCGGCATGCATAATATTATATCTTAATATTCATTATTATGCTGTTTTTGTTGTTTTTGTTTCATTGTGAGTTCACCTGTGCAATTACCTGAGTGATATTAATATACCTAAGCATGCGCTAAACATTCAAATGTACGAAGTGTCTAAATTTAGAACATCACATTACTAGTTTTCTTGGGTATATAATGTGATGTTCTGAACACTATATGTCTAATGTCACGGCTGTGTGATTGACCACTTATCTTTCCCAGCTAAAAAGTAAATTATATGTCAGGGTTTTACTCAGTGTAGATGTAGTAAACTGTGAGTGTTTTTGTCATTGCGTATTGTGCGTCGTTCGACTTAAGAAAGGTAAAGTAAATGTGAACTAGCAGCGTTAATATATCTTATCAATATAATAAATTGATTAAACTTCATGCTCTGGTGTTTATCTCTATGTGAATTTAAAGCCGGTGTGGCCTAGTGGATAAGGTGCTCGACTCGTGATCGAGAGGTCGCAGGTTCGACTCGCGCCCTGGGCGCACCGGTGTTCTGTTTTTCGGATGAAACAGTAAAAATCGAGGTCCCGTGTCACGGTAGGCGTGGCACGTAAAAGATCCCTCACTGCTTCGGGTGGGTCCGTTGCAAAGGTCTAAATTTGTATGTAATGCATCAGGCAGATGCCGTCACCATATACGTGAAAAAATCTTGGAGTGACGTAAAACAATAATCAATCAATCTATGTGAATTTGAATCGGCTACAAATTAGAAAAATCCGTATGAATCTGACGACAGGCGCTCGTTTTTTGATTGAGTCATGTTACACAACAACCAATTACATTACGTCACAGAATACATATTAAAAATACTTCATTCAATTTTATCAAAAGTTAAATAATTTTTTTTCAGTAAAATTATTAAGTGTGCAATGAGCCCTGTTTATTTATTGTTATCTGTAACCTTTTGCTATTGAAATGCATATATTAGTACATGGTTCACACCTTTGGACAATAGATAATTGCCTTCAATATTTCACTTGATGCGCACCAAGTCAGGAGCTCTACGCCTCACTGCCTTTGAACTGAAGAGAACGATGAGTCCACTCGAACCAAATCTAGTTATTACCAGAGATTGTCTTTGCTCGAATTGATTATAGGTCGATTGAACAAAGAAATAAAAATACACAAGACTGTCGATAGATTTTAATTTAATTCCAAAATAATGAAAAATACATCAACCACGTCACGTCTATAATAAATTTACAAAGATAGTTGTATTTTTTCACAATTTTGATTAAAATGATGCAGTTGATGGCTTCCAGAATTTCAATTTGTGTATATATGTCTCTGGTTTGAGAAGAAAAGGGATCTTAATTGTGTATTGGTTTCAGTTGAATGAGGGTTAAGAGTCGGCACAATTAGTGTCGGGATATTCTCCTGTCAGATTTTTGGGTGGCGGCGGTTGCAATGCGTCAGATATATTTTGAAGTTTGGTTTCCGATGGCCGCTTGTACGTTCGAACAACTGTACTCCTATGACCACTGCGCTGCATAATTTCTTGTTCTTCAAATCCAGCATTGTAAAGCGTCGAACACCTATAAATTCCATTGTTATTCTATTTAAACATTTAATGAACATTACATTCAACAGATGTTCTTAATTCGTACTTAAGATTGTATTAGTTTCGACTGTATTAGCTTCGACCGAAACTTTAAATTTTCAAACGAAAAAGATCATGGGTTCGAATGCCTTTCTTGACATTATCTCACCAGGTTTCGAATGGATACAATTTTAAAGTATTTATCTATTTCATGAAAAACTATTAAAAGATAAGTGATAAATTTATTTACCGTCTTGATGACGTGCCTGAATTTAGCTCTGGTTCCGATGTATTGTTGACAGAAACAAGTACCACAGAGTACTCCTCCAACAATGCATTCGGTTTAAAAATCCGATTTTATGCCCAGGTTCTCCACACATTCATAGCAAAAACATTGTTTTGTCTTGTCGTTTTGGTATTCTTTCGTAACGTTGTTTTTCTAGCTCGGAGTCGGTAAAGTGTAAAAGGATGGATCAAAATGCGTGTTATCAATTGAATTTTCCCGATGTAATGAAAAACTATGGGTGGATATATCCGTAATGTCACCATTTTGAAAGACCTCTAATTCAAAATCCATAGTATACTGCTGGACTCAACCCGAATATTGAAATATCATGGAAAATGAATTTGTGAATTTACTAATTATTCAATGATTACTTGATAACTAAATTATTGCCATGGGCTCATATAGATTATTGTTAGGGAAAATCTCAAAACCAATGAGAATTTGTCCAATAATTGCATACTGTAACCATGTACTAAGTCGGTTGGTACACTCTTTTCTCGCCGCCTCGATATGCTCGTGGTGCTTGAAAATCGTGTACCAACTTTTACTTATACATACTTTCCATGTTGCCACGTGATCAGTTGAATCAGCAAATATGAGTTTTCCGATATAATCCCGGGGAGAGATATTGTTATCAGATATAATTAACTGAAACAAGGTATTTTTTGCAGGGACACAACACCTATCGGTAAGTGATATATGATTTACAAAAAAGGACTCTCCCATAAGAAAGAAAATGTAATACTCCTAGAGTAAAAGGAAAGCAGCTGTTTCAATACATATACTGTTTGCATTTCTCTTTAATAGCTTGTTTTTTCAATATCTCACAAAACCGTTAATCAATGAAGTAGCAGCTGTGCATTATATTTCATTTGTACAAACATGTAGAGTGTATAAAATTAATGTAAGATATAGCCTCCATAGCTCAGTGGTTAGAGCACTGGTCTTGTAAACCAGGGGTCGTGAGTTCGATCCTCACTGGGGGCTTTTCAAAACTTAACTTTTATCAAATTAACACAGGATTCATTGATTTAAATTTGACTTATTAAGCAGATATATACATAAACGTATAATCTCAGTTGCTAATTTTCTTTGTACATATATTTAGTGTAACATTGATAACACTTATTACCATAAGTATAATATATCACATTAATATATGTTATCTGCGCACAGTGCATTCAATGTGTTCACGTAGACGATAGTGTTACCTTTATAAACTGATTCAATACACAACCATGTCAATACTTGCCGTGTATTTGTGAATCTGTATACTGACTTTGAAGTCAGAATGTTAATTGCTTAAATGCATTCTTGATATGTTTTGTTAATGTTTAAATCGGCATTTTGAACGAGAAAATAATAGATTTTTATGCTATTTAGTTGTAATAATCTGGTGTATTTTTTATTTGTTCATTTTAGGTTGGGATGTCTCCCTCATATACAATCTAGTCCTTTGATGGGGTGAGGCGCTTACTTTATAATTACTTTCTTTATTAATTTATTTGCTCTTCAAATATTTTTGTCATCCAAGGTCCACTCGGGGAACATCCCCGGAATTTCTGAATGAAAATATGCTACTGGTGTAGAAAAATCATTTTAGTTCATATGCATTTATAGTTGTTTTCGAACTTCAAAATGTACAAAACCCTTTAAAGCACTAGGTGCGTGTATGAGGTATAAATACACATACGATAATTTAATCGTTTGAGACTGGATTCCGGAGACCATCTGACTTTGCATGCATCCATATGTATCAAGGGTAACTGAAACATTCAGGTTGGGCATGTCAAACATTGAATCTCATTCAGTCAATAAGATCTAATACTTTCTAAATCATAACTTCAGAATTTATAGTTTAATCTTCTAATGATTGTTAAGTGAAAGAGTAAGAATTAAGACATGCATATATAAAAATACTAGCCTGTAATTAGAATAAGATTGGGTTTGATTTTTTTCCATGATTAAAGATTACTCTATATCATTTAACTTAAATTTTGTAGGTATCTGCCTGAATAATTACACAGAAATTTAACGGACCAAACCGAAATATTGTGTCATTTTAAAATATACACAAAGTATCTTAATCGCCTTATTCAACAGATAGCACACCGCAAACTATCTATGGGACCCTAGCCCTGAACCTCTTGTCCAGAGCAAGGAGTGAGAAACATTGTCAGCCAAAAGTTTGGAATCTTTATGTACCTACACCTGTTAATGGTAAGGTTTAACATTTCCTTCTTCCAAACTACGAATACAGTTATTTCGGCGTCTTTACTGACTTAGAAAGAGAAAATTATACAAATGCTTATCTTATCTGATAATTAAACTTATTTCCTAACTTTCGTAGTGATGAAGAGATCTTCCCTCTTGACTTTTCCTAATTTTATATGTTGATCCAATGGCTCCATTCATGTAGTTATACACTGTATTAATATAGCGGTAGCCAACATCCAAAGCTACATGCACTGCGTTTATCACCTTTTCCTTAGGACTCTGTTGTATTTATCATTTGACACCTTCTATACCAGAAGGTTACCTACTTTGACTTCTCCATATATAATTATGGAATTTACATGATTTGACTCTTTCTGCTGGGTATATGTGACGGATGTTGCTAGCAAGCAGGAGATGCTCACTCTTCCCGGGCACCTGATCTCACTTCATCAAGGGGATTCACATACGCTCATCAAGTAGACATTTTTCGTTGTGTTCTATTTGGTTTTCATTTTCACTGATTTTGTCTGTCCTTTGGTTTCATGATTTTCGGACTAAGGGTTTGGATTTATCAACGACAGTTTTGCCAAGAATGTCCGGTAAATGTATACACGATTTTACCATTTCTCAGAGTGAAGTCCTGTTTAAATTCAAGTACGCAAACGATGACAAATCCAAAAATAACGACAAATTCTGGATTTACAATTACCCACTTCAGCATACTGCACGACCCTGCAAAGTTACATCGTCTGTCTGCAGATTGCGCATGTGCAAACATTGGGAACGTTAAGGACAATATCAAAAGTCGTGGCGAGTTTAGCACTTCCGATCGAGCAGATATATCCCTCCGTAGATAAGGAGCACTTTCGTGGAGGGTGGCTGACAGCGGGGGCCATGTAATGTAGACATCGGGCAATTAATTATAAGGTGGGGTGTTCTATAGTTGCCTTCTGTAAATTTTCTTGTAACAGTTATGCGGCTATAATCTTTACATAAAGATTTCTATCCTTAGATGAAAATGACTTTTACCAAAAATTAGAAGGGGAGGTGAAGAAGACGTAAGAAGAGAAAAAACAACGAGGGAGCCAAAAGGAAATAAAATACATTGAAAACCCCAACAATAGGCGGTCCACATACCATAAGCGGGCCAACAGTATCCTTCTCTGTAATTATTTTTGATATTCTTATGATATACATATATATTTAAATTGAAATAACTGCAGAATCCAATGGGAAGTCAAGCCCAAGCCCACCTTTCTCTATTAAATGGATTATTATATATTTTGCCAAATAACTTGAATTATTTCAGGCCAAAGAGCTGGAGATTCAAAGGCATTGTAGAGTAAGGAATGAAATTATACCTACGTGGGGTGCAGGGAGGGGCATGCCCCATACCTACAAAAGTCATGCCCATGCCGCAATGGTCGAAAGAGACGAGAATATGCCCCACCTGTTCACACTGATGCACCTGAAAGCCAAAGGAACCAAAGTCTACCAGAGGCAGCCGTGAACGCACACTAACCACAGCCAATACCCACACAGGGCCGATGTCACTTGAGGCACTACAATCCGCCAGAAAGAGATTATGGCATGTCGAATTCGTGACGATAGTGAGGAAACTTCTTTCTGGCTGGGGTGTGGGTACACAAACCCCAAAAACTAGACGCCACTGTGTAGGACTGTATTATCCCAGGGAGAACGACCTGTTTTTGTGCCAAATAAGGAGCAGGACATTAGATTTAAATGGCGAAAGAAATACATGTAGCAATTCAAAATTCATTATTAATTTATTGAACAATAATAATTATAGTGAATGAAATAACATATATGCAGTTGCAAACTTTAATAAGGAGAACGAAGGGAGTTAAAGTTATATACCAGAAAGTCTCCTGTCCTACTGTCAGGGAATTGCGAAAGTGTGAATTTGATTTCCCTCTGTATCTTTTCAAAAGCTTCTTCATCTTGAAGAGTAACTAATACAGGAGACAGTTTTAGATCTACCTTCCTGTCTAGTAAATATTGACTGTAATTGTCTTGAGTTGTAAACATAAAGTTAAACAACTCGGGGTGAAGAATTTCACCGTCCAAAGAGAGTAAAGGTTTAGATGTGAAAGGAATTTGCTCGATCTTATCTCTGATCGTAACATCTGAATATCCAAATCCATTTGAAATGTTTGTTCATCTTCATTTTTGGGATCTTGCATACCAAAACGAAACAAAACTGCTTCCCTAATTTGCTTTAACTGTTTGTCACATCTACTAGCCACTTTCCAGTGTTCATATGTTGGTACCCTAGGCGGAAGATAGCTTTTTAAGGCGCAATTTTCATTCTTTGTGATTTGGAATTATCCGCTGACCTTGAGAATGACTCATGTTTATATAATAAGTTATATAATCTCTAATTTCCTTTGGGACACAGACTCTGTTTTGCATATCCCGCACAGGTAAATGCTAATATACTGTGTGTTTCCTCATAAAGTTTAGATTGCGCAAGTAATTGAACTTTTCAAGTAAAATGCAAAAAGCATTTAGCTTCTTAGTATCTGTTCTTACCATATCAACATTTGTAGCCTTCGATATAAATGACACTAAAACGTTGATTTAGAATTACGAAACTGTTTACTGTCAAGCTTGGTCAGATTCTCCAAATTTTTGCAATCAATTTGGGTATCAAGTACAAAGCAATGGTGATACATTCTGCCCAAGAATGCACTATAACCTCTCAAGCTGAGTATGACTGATTTTATCTGCATTTATATGAGCAATCACTTTATCAATAAAATCTTCGGTAGATACATGACATTGTACGTTTGACTTTGTATTTTCAAACTCAAGAAATTCAGAGGTATAAACTGAATTTGTTGACGCATTTGAAGTCACTTGTACTAATTTTCACTATATGATGTCATACAATATCACCAATATGTTTCTTTGCATAATTTATGCAATTTTTACATACAAATGAAGATGTTTCAGTAAGTAATGTCTTTTGTATCAACCAACGTATATATTCTTTCTTAATTTCCTTTTCAGCTGTCCTATATAGTCTGTTTCTGTATATATTCTCTTCATGCAAGAGCAGTTACACCTTCTTTGTATCGGAATTTATTAAGTTTTTAAGATTTTCGCTTCTGATTGCATTTGGTCTTCCCCATGCATTTCAACAATGATGTACTGCTTTACTTTCAAATATACAAAAGGATTTCTTAATAACTTTTGACATTCTCCTTGTTACTTCAGATGCAAGCAGTTGTATGCAACATTACAACTGTGCCTTTAGAATGGATAGCACACATTGGATAACAATTATCAAAGATATTAGAAGGGAGAGAAGAATTTCAGAATCATCAAATATGACGATTGTGTTTCTCTCAACAATAAACGGGTAAATACTGTTTCAAATTAAGTATTGTGACTTACTAAATCGTGGGAATTATGTAACTTGATGCAGTCAAATGAAAAAAAAGAAAGTTGTTCGACCGTTTTGAGATACTAGTTTAAAATCAAAACAGTGCTAATTTGTCGTGTTGTTTTGTGCTTTTTATGCACATTTTAGATACCGTCCAACACAAGGCATTTTATACAGTGTATTCAAAAGAGAAACAATAGGTCTGATCCGCATGCTGTTGTGATTAGGAATATGCGCAGATTAGTAGGACGCATGCCTGCAGGACCATCACAAATAATGGTGTGGAGACAGCGTGGTGCAGGGACGAATGCGGCATGATGGACCAGTACGGGTAGACGATCCTAAGCTCATTTGCTATTATGTGGTTGAAATAAACACTGAAGAATTTTTACTTACCAATCCATCCGTCAAAAAGTAGATGAAGTTTTTTCCTGCAAACCTTAGCTTCATCATGTTCATGTATTTTCTGAATAAAACTACTTCAGATGTTAGTGACACTTCACACAGAATAAAATAATTAGTCATGGCATTATAAATTTGCTGAATTATGCTACTTCCTACAGGATATTGCCTAATTTGGGAACGTAAATGTTGCAGAATTATGCAACGTTACAACCAAGACATTTTTTTAAAATATCAAGTGGAAGCCTATGACAAACATCTTGATATGTTAATTCCAATATCTAACACTTTCTTTTGAAGACATTATGCAACAATTTTCTGTTTATGAACAACAAAAACCTTCTCTTCATATAAAGCTGCCGTACTCGACAATCTATGTACAAATATGGCAACGTTGCCGAATTATGAGTTTTCCCGAACTGACATGTACCGGACTTAGTTAAGTTTAGGGGACCGGGGTTATATAAGGTAAAATATTGTATATATCAAAGAAATGTTTCTGTACCTTATTTGCTAGCAATATATTTAAGTGTTTTGCGCCGCAAGCCGATGTCAAAGAGGTTGGGATTAAAAGAGATAAGGACAATTTCAGTTAAAATGGACTAACGATAGACGAATCGTCCGCCATTTGGTTTGTTTGCGTCTAGGCACGTGCAAGAATAAGTGACGTATCTAAGGAGCACCGACTGGTCATAACGACGTTTTTCGGGACGTGAAAGCGCGTGACCATGTTCTAAGACATACTTTCTACCGTCGTTTCACTTCAATTCGATTTTCAACAATGGAATCAGTACAATTATTCGGCTCAGTGAAGGAAAACTTTTCCAAGAGTGGGTATTGGTATGGAGCAAGGGGCTTGTGAAGAAAGGCAATGACTGCATATTGTAATCACTTGTAACTCGAGCAGAGGAAACTCGGTCCTTAGGTGCCTGCAAATTTCTTTGAAAAGTACTCAGTTCTCTGAATGTAACAAAAATAAACATCAGAACCTACAGAACACACATCTCAACACACATTTTACAAAACGCCCGGTCCAAAAATCCCCGGTCCCCTAAACTTAGCTAAGGCCCATGTACCTTACAAAAAGTACCTGTTGAAAAGATACATGTATCTTAAAGGAGAAAAATTTTGTAATTAAGATATCTATATCCATTGGAGACCTACTGAAATTATAAAATCTGCCACAAGAAAAAAAAAAAACCCAAAACACCCCCCCCCCCCGAACCGAACAACAAAAACCTTTCAGTTTAGAGGAAAGACATTCTCGTTGTCCCTGTCATGTAGCTACCTCTAATCTTAAAATTTTTTTCCGGTTATTGGTTCGAATATCTCAATTATCTTTTATTGTATTGATAGTGAGGCAAGATAACCATCGATTCTTGTGCTTAAC
Source organism: Pteria penguin (assembly GCA_035048485.1). Taxonomy (NCBI): domain Eukaryota; kingdom Metazoa; phylum Mollusca; class Bivalvia; order Pterioida; family Pteriidae; genus Pteria; species Pteria penguin. Next base: position 38,378,848 of record CM068585.1, on the reverse strand, counting down.
ATGCAATAACTGTATTGATATGGTATACTTTTCCAGTAAAATCAACACAACTAAAAACCTTTATGTATAATTCATTTTATAATTTTGCACCGTGTAAGGAGTAATTACCTAACATATTTCTTATTATAATATCATTATCATCACTATTGTTATTATCGTTATCATTATTATTCTGTTGTTAGCTTACCTGAGCCAATGGCTATAGCTGTAGTGATAGCGCGCCGTCCGCTTGTCCATCCGTCGTAAAATTTTCACAATTTCTTCTTCTTCTCAGGAACCCCTGAGCAGATTTCTATGAAACGTCATGGTCTCCTACAAGTGTTGTTGTTTTTGTCTCAATCCGCCAACAGGCGTGGCCACCGGCCTTTACTTAAATTAGTAGTCTGAGTCGGATTCGAGAAATATCGGATTCGAAATACATAATTACAGATTTTTCCCTTATCAATGCTTTGTTAGTAATAACACTTTCTTAAAACATTGTTAGTGTCACATTTTACGTAATACAACAGAAAGATTGTACCACTGTGTGCTTAATTCTATAATTCAGAGCATTATATATGTGCTGCTACACTAAAATTAGTAGTCGGATTTAAAGGCGGAATCAAGAGTTATATTTGGAATATGACATATCTAGCATTATTTCCTATAAAAATGTATTGAAATAATGTTTGTAACTGAAGTTTATCATAGAACTTCCAAAGAAATGTGATATGTGTACAGAAAATATGAATATTTTCGAAGTCGGACATTCGGGTATTTGATAACGAGCATTCGGAACATTTGGGACTTTATCATAGAGAGCAATGCATATTCCAAGAGGAATTTTGGTGAAACGGATTGATTAAAATATTTTGTCATTCAAAAAAGTCAATTTTGAATGCATGTTTTACACATTTCCGATCGTATTTTATAACAAACCCCTTTGGAAATGATACAGAAGAACTTAAAGTTGTAAAGATGCTAACGATAAACCTCGAGTTTTACCCCAACTGTCATAGACAGACTCCTCGGGTATCTACGTAGAGCAATAGAGGCAATGACGTCACGCCGATTTCGAGAATAAATGATTATTCAAATGCTTAAATTGGGTCTTGTACGTTTGGAATGTCGGAGTTGGAATAGAAACGGGCGGAGTCGGATACGAGTAAATACTCTACCACACTAAAATTATAAGTTGGATTTGAAGTACAAAATTACCTATTTAACATTTAAATAAATGATTTTTATGTCTGAAATATAGTACATACAGTTATATATGAATATATATTTAAACAATAACAATGACAAATGCCAATAATGCAAACAAACTATTGGCAAATTGCGACAAAAACTTAATGACGAATCTCGATTTGTAACACTTGTAATGCCAGACTTCGAATATAAACGAAAATACAAAATATACAAATATACTTTAGATGTTCTTTCTTACTTATCTATTTATTGTAATAAAAATACTTTATGTAACACGCTAATTCATAAATTACCCAATCAATAAAATGTGCGTCATAAATCAAACCAAGAAAAGTGATTTTACATTTAGTTCAACAATAATCAAAGCCTGTAGACTGGTATTTTTTTTTTTTTTTTGCTACAACATTTTGTTTGAATTATGTCAAAATAGTTTCGATAAATTATCGAATGTTTCTTTTTGGAATATCATACTAACAATGTTTTCAGAAAGTTTTATTACGAACAAAGCATTGATAAAGAAAAAAACTGTAATTATGTGTTTCGAATTCGACATTTCTCGAATCCAACTCCGACTACTAATTTTAGTGTGGGCCGTGACCATCACAGGCAAACAAACAAACAAACAAACAAACAAAAAAACAAAACAAAAAAAAAAAAAAAAACCCAGAAAGGTGGGGTGGTGGAGGGGTTGGCCATTTTTCACATTTTTAACTTTTTCTGCAAAACTGTTGAAAGAATTTAATATAACTTAGCAGAAAAAAAAATAACATATGACTCCCTTCAAATTTTGTCGTTTTCGTCCAAACTTTTTTTACAGGTGCCGCAACCACATTCAAAAGTATCTAACAAAAAATCATCCTCCTGTGACAGTATTCTTCTTTAGACAAACATAATGCATAGAAACGATCTAGAAAGATGGGTTAAGAAGTATTATCATTTTCTTTCCCTTCTAAAATTAAATGTTAGAAGTTTTTCGACATTGTCTGCGACTTGTTGATTTCAATGCAGGAAAGTTAATTGATAATGATGATTTCTTATGGACTGTTTTGATCATAATTATGGAAAGGAATATTTTTGGTTTAAAAAAAATGTCAATATTTCAGTTGGATTTTCTATGATTTTTAAATACTTTCAAATGAAGGTGTAAAGGGACAATTCTTCAAATGTTTTAACTTCTGCTGTTATACCACATGAAAGATGTTGATGAAACATGATATACATGAATTACTATAAGTAAACTATCAATTTTGTACATTTCATCCAAATTGGTATAGAGGTGGTGCCACCATGGCTAAAAAGGTCTCACAATGTTACATATACTACTTGGTAATTAAAATATGGAGAGTAGTGGTTCAAATCCAGCTGTGGTTAATACTTTTTCATTACTTTACACTAGGGAATCCACTCAAAATGTTGATTAATGTAAATGCTGCTTTTTAATACTGTTTCAAAAGACCTTGTTGAACTGAACATTAAAAAAACAAAAAGAATATTGAAAATCCATTAAGATTTGACAAAGTTATGAGTAATTGAATATTGGAAAATTAGGCGGTTTTTTTCAGAATATTACGGCTTTTTCGTAAAAAAGTGACCGAAAAGCTTATTTGAAAGTCTGTTTAAAATTTTTAAAAAATCGAGTACTTTCATATTCAAAACTTGTACTGCTGAAAGGCAAGGGTGCATACAACATAAAATATTTAAATACAGATAAGTTTTTATTGAAAGTTTGGTGTGAGGCATCTCTAAAGTTGCTACTTTTTTGTTGTACTTGACCTCTCAATATGCGATACCTGTTGACCCTTGTTCTTTACATGGAGGATTATTTATAGATTTTTAAATGTACGTCCTTTGATTGTTCTGCTGTCACGGTGAGTGGGAAGGTGGGCCCATAAACCGGTTACCTACACCATTTGTTTGGCTTTTGTCAAATTAAATTACCGTCCTAAGTCGGTATCGTAACTGCACTACAATCAAATATTTTGTAATGTGTTATATGTGCTAGTACATTATTTATATTCATGTATTGTATAGCTCCATGGTGTCTTCTGCCTCGTAACTGAGCCAGTAACTCCTCTTTTTTCTTTTGTACTTGGAGAATTTTGCAGCGGTACACTGCCAATATATCATGTGCATGTCAAACAAAAGTGCAATTTCAATCAAAATTTCAAACATCACGAAAAGTTAAAACACATGAAATTTGAATAAAGTAATATTTTAAAGACACCATTTGAGCATTTAATGCCTGTTACATCTATAGTTATGCAAATGCAATTAATTATACAAGGTGTAAGAATCATTAACTGTTTATTCAGTACTCGGATCTCATTAATATTGACAATAAACACAATATTGGATTCGCAATACAGCATCACTAACACTAAGAGTAACACATTAAACATGTATATTGTAAATGTATTGCTGCAACATTGACTAAATGTATGGTGTTTTGTGATAATAAAATGAGCGCAGCTTTTGATTAAGAGAATCAAGAAAGATTTTGAATTCTACTGCATCACTACTTTTTTCATCACCAGATGTTACCATAAATGCCTTTGCAGACGCCCGAACAAGCTCAGAAGCTGCTGATTGTAAGAAGTAACAATTTCGTTTTGTTCTTCAAAATTCAGTAAACCTTTCAATGATGCTGAGGCCATGTTAACAAGTATATGAAACCCACAAAGGAGACCATTTACTTTGACAGTTTCCCCTTCCTGCTCTTCGGTGAGCTGACCCCAGTTTTCAATAACTTCTTCCCCATATTTTTTTTTCGCAAATTCTCGAAACTGTTCTGATAAAATTTGTTTACGACATGACGGTCTGTCATGATATTTTTCATTTTCATGATGATATTGGCTACAATTTTCTTCCTTTCCTCGACATCTGTTGATAAGGCGCAAGCCAACCCTTCAACAGTTTCCTTAGTCGCCCCTATATAGCTGATGGTGTCACCACTGGTCATCAGCTGGTGACAAAGAGAAAAAGAGCAACCTTCACCCACCGAGACCTGAAATCCTGCATATTCTTTGAAATGCTTTTTAGTGCCATCTAAATGAAGAGTAACATTTTCACCATTTAAAATTTCTTCAGCAGCTTGCGTTGAGCCAATATCTGTGCCTCTACTGTGAGTAAAGTTGCAAGTTTTTTTTTTTTTTTTTTTTGTTAGGTAGGAAGTCGACCTTATTATCTACCAAGTTTGACAGCACGGTTTTAACAACGTTTTGACAATTTTGTTTATAGACACACCCATTTGCAAGAGGTCAATGTATACTAAGCTAATTGCATCATTATATTTCCCATTTTGAAAAAGATTTAGTTTTTTTGTGATCTTGCATAGCTTCCTCTAATTGTGCTTTTAGGGAATCGTTTTCAGTTTCAAGTGATTTTATTTGTCTTTCATTTGTTTTACATTTTCATGTTTTGCATCTTTCCCTAATTTTTGTTTGTAGTAGCTTTTAATTTTCTGCAGGTTTAATTTTTCATTCCCCAGTGAAGCAAGTTCATTTTCTAGTTTCTCAATTTGTTCTTGTTGTGTGTCCAACTCTTTGATTTTAAATTCCAGTTGTTGCTCTTTTTCATACAGTTTAGTCTGTAACTTATCAAGTTTGTTGTCTTTACATTTAATTTTTCTTACTGTGTTGTGTGAATTGCATTCTGTTAATTTCATTTTTAGGGTATTGATTGCTTTCATTTGTTGGTTGTATTTTTGTTTTAGATCATTCATAGTGACAAGTTTTTCATTTAATGATTTGTTTTCCTTTGTGAGACAAGACATTTTTTCACTAAGATCTACTAATTTGTCGTACATGGATCTTAACACTTGAGCTGTCCTTCCATCAACATGATGGTGAACAGTTTCATTAGCTACACTTGATTGTTCTTTCTGATGACAAGAGTCTGTTGGAGTTTTCACTGTTGGACTTTTGTATAGTTCATTACAAAAAAGCGTAGTCCAAGGGGAAAAGGCTAAGTCCTTTTTTTTTTGCATCATACAACCTGTTCCATTGCGATCTAACAGAATGAGGATTTTCACACTTAGACACCAAAATGCAACCACCTTGCCGCAGTTTTCCATGCACGGACCGAAGAATAACAATTCTTCTGAAGTTTAAAATATGTTCATTTTTAAGTTAACATTCCGGTGTAGTTTTAAAAGTTTCCCCATTTAATAAGTTGCGCAATTCATTACCCATGCACTTGAAATCGCTGTGTAGAATGTCATCTCAAGCAATTAAATCTGGGACCAAGCAGTTAAGTTTTTCTGGGGTGTTGTTCTTTTCAGCATACTTTCTAACTTTTCTTGTGAGATTGCTGATTTTGGATGGAATCTTAAATTCATCATTTTATGTCGTTTAACAACACAGGAAGTGTTTTCTGAATGTTTAGTGATTTTGCTGCAAGTCTATCAACAAGATTCAAATAATTGTTGTATGTAATCTTTATGTCACCGCATTCAAAATGCCGATCTGTTAATGTTTCTAGGAGTTTAATGTTGACAAGAATGTTGATGACGGCTGGATCCATGTTGATAGTACATTCTGAAAAATTAAAAACATAAAAGGATATAAAATTCACATCTAAAAACTAAACAAAAATTGGGAGATTTATATTTTTGAAACATTAAAGAAATCTTTATAATAAATAAGGCAAATCAACACTAAAAACTTTAATAAAAAATCATCAAACGAATAAAACATATTGCATCCAGAGATTGTTAAAAATACTATTCAAATATTTTTTCATTAAAATAAAGCAAATTTAAAAAAACTAGACAAAATGTGTATACTGTACTTTTTAGAACCTTTTTAATCTTCATTTTATACACTAAAATAAACTAAATAGAAATGGTCAACAAAATATATAAACAAACAAATTAACACATCAAACACCTGAACAATTTTAAGAAATATTTAATTAAGTTCTGTATTTTAATCACGTATTAGTATCAATGCCAACATGGTAAGTACTTATATGACTAATAAGAAATCAAAAATCCATCCAAAATCAGCAAACTTTGTAAAAAAAGTATTATTATGACCACTAGAAAAATGTATAACCCCCCGCCCCCCTTTCGGGCCTCGCATTTCTCCAGCTCCAGTTCAATGAGTTCATATGATCGATTTCAGCGACTTCGGCACAGAGAATTCGAATAAAGTACGAGATTTTATGTTTATTTTTTCAATTATTACGCGTAATATCTGGACGAAAACCAGAGGAAAGCATCTAGAAATTGTCTGACATTATGCGTCAGTCATATTTACCGTCGTGTTTTTGTTTTTCTAAACGCATGAAAATTTCGACGGGTAATTTAAATATTAAAGACTCGGCCTAGGTCAAGGACGCATATATCATCAGAAAATATATTTCATTGGCTTTCAGTCCACACCGATTTATAAGGCAAGATCTCATTAGCTCAAGTCGTACTTTCGTTCTGTATAAGCCTAGCACTAAAAACACGGCCGCCCGCCATGACGCGGCCGGTCAGGAATGAAACGATTGGCAATAGTCGAGAGTTCGGAACTTTAAAAGTGGACATAAACAAACAACGGAAAACACACAATTCTCTTGAGATATGTTTATTCAAGAATCAAGTAAAGGCTTTTTTTCACAACGCAATTGTTTTTATTAAATCCGACTTTTCCTACACTGAACCAGTTAACGCTCTGCACATTTCGTGACGTTATCGGCATAGTGAGTGGACTCCCTCTTTACACATCTGAACTAGTTTTTAGATGTTTCACAGCATTCAACATAAGAAATAGGCCATTTTAAGTGGATCTGGACAATATTTGAAAAAAAAAATGTTGTTAATGACCCAGACTTGAAATCAGTCAACAATAGGCCCCAACTTACGAAAATCACTAACCTGTTGCCATGAATCAAAACTTGCAGAGACAACGCAAATGCTTAATATCAAAATAATCTGAATGGATGTGCAAAAAAGGTGTTGTTGTTTTTTATTCTGGTCTGAAATAAGAATTTGACATATTTTCAACATTTGTATTGACTTAGTTACAGTAATGCAAAAATAAATGACTTCTTCCTTCCTGAATGACTGATGATCTAGGTACTCAGGTGAACGATATAGGCCAACTATGGCCTCTTGTTTTTTTTTTTTATTGTCATGATCATTAGTTTTACTTATATTTGAATAGCTCCGTAACGTTTTGTATGGGGTAAACCTGAAACCCCAGAAAAAAAAAAATAAAAATGCATTGTATTGGTAATTTCATTTGGAAAGTTTTTCCAATGTCCAATAATCCAACAACGATATTGAAATAAAACAACATTTTCCGAAATCAACGATATCTTGAAAAGTGATAGTTCAAAAGGAACCTTTCCGTCATAAGTCGGTATCGTAACTGCAATATAATCGAATTTTATCGTGATGTCCAGTGTGGTTTTTATATCATTACATGATAATGTATAATTCATTGGTGACTTCTGTCATACGGCTAAGTCAGTAAATTTTCTCTCTTACTTAATTGAAGGTGTAATATACTTTTCCCCTTGCTTGCAAATTATTTGAATAGTCAATACTCTACATAGAAGCTGAATGCACTGGTTTTCAAATCTTTGACATTGACCCTCACCTTTGAGAAAAAAAGGGGTTCAGAGAAATGATTTTGGCATCAAGGATCAAGGAATTCAAGGATAACGAACGGGGAAAAGGGGTTTATAAATATGAGCTTTGAAACGCCCTCGTAATTATTACAGCAGTTACTTTAGCAGATTATGTTTATATTAAAAATACGACAGAGATCTCATCTTCTGCTTCATACCTGTTCATAGTCCTGTCAATTAGTGATGAGTATTCGCCTCTCTTTATAACAAACGTGTGACGATTTCAATTTCATTATTATCAACTTTCCATTCTTGATCAAGCGATACAACTGAGAGTGCATCTGCCTCCTACCTTTATATACTCCAGTCAGTTAGTGATGATGGTTCGTTAGTTACCTCACTGTATGAAAAACATGACGGCTCCAATTTATCTATTACCAACTTCCCTTTCCTGAGTAGCAATAAATCGTCCTTTCCCACATAATGCATCTTCACAACTTATATGCTATATCAAGAGAAAGTTTTAAATACCAAATGTCCTCGTCCTGATGGCGAGGCTTCTTGCAAGGAGATTACTCTCACAAAGATATAGTGAGGAAGATTTTAAATTGTTTTAAATACCAAGTGTCCTCGTCCTGATGGCGAGGCTTCTTGCAAGGAGATTACTCCCACAAAGATATAGTTAGGAAGATTTTAAATTGTCATTGTTCTATGGTAGATATAGGTATTTGGCGCAATCTGAACCCCGCCTTTTTTAAAGAATGTTAACTGACATTTTCAGATCTGATCATACAAACTAAAAATCTTGAACTTTTTTACTATATTTGACTTACATGTTATAAGTTGATGTTATATGTACACGTACATACATTTGTTTACGTGCAGTTGCGATACCTGATTTTCAGTTTAACAACAGTTCATACCGTGAATGGGATAATTTGTTTTAGTGCACTTATCTTCTTCGTATGCTCAAGTGTGTGTTCATACATGTACATGCGGTTAACACGTCAGTACCTTTTCGTTGTTTACTCCCATTCTATTCGCTAGAGTAAGAGACCGGGCAAAATCATGTTAACCGCTATGTCCATTCTTATCTATTTGGTAGCCACCCTCTAGTAACCCTGAGACTACAGATATGACATCTGTATCATCTTATCTGAAATCTAAAAGACCATTAATTGGAAGATAAAACGCAACTTTGTAACACCTGATCAACCTTTAATACATAATATTTCCTTTGATGCTTTTTTTTATAAATACACCTTTGGGCTTCGTCACATTCGTACAAAACTTTATTCTATTTCACTGAGAAAATTACACGAGTTGTACGTGTCGTCCAGACACCGTATATTTACTGATATAAGCTCTGCAGAGTATAGACTAGATGGCATTATTGTGGACATATCGACCACTGGACTTTTTCATCCCGTAAAGTCAGATATTTCTATGGAAAAATCTGATCGCCCTTTCATCAAAATTAAATTTGCAAATGGAGGCATTGGTTGTTTGAGTTTTGGTCAAATTTTAAATCATAAGTCTGTTTTGGAGAAAATACCTCCATATTTCAAAAACAAAGATCCGCCATGTATTTCCTATAGCTACACGCCATCAGTTGCATCCAAAATTTATAATTACAAAGGGTTTCTACAGTGTCTTGATCTTAGCAACTCTGCATGCCATCCTCAATCGTGTGCATGTTCCTCATCTAATTTTGTATATTCTCCTTGTGGCTGTGTCGTTACTGGTGATCTCGATATTGTTAAAAACACTAAATTAAGAGAACTTTTACTTAAAGGTCCAAAATACAGAGAACCCAGATCATTCACATGGAGCCAAAATTTTGAGAATATTATGAACTGCTGCGAGGAATATGCCACACGATGGGCAAAAAGAGAGGAAGTACAGATCGACACTCTTTCGGAATGGATAAAATCTATTGCAGTACTGCTAAGATCAAAAATTAAAAAATTACAACGATCTGTAAACACCAGATTCGAATCTATTTTTAAAGATCCTGATGTTGTCAGAGAACTTACCTTCCTCCAAGAACATAATATCATTACACCAGCAGATAAAGCATCCAATAATTATACATTTACTTGTAAGAAATATTGCTTTGACAACCTAGTGAAAGAATTAGGATTAAATTCAGCTCCAGGAAATCCTACTTATACTCTCACGAACTTTTCGGTTTCGGAAGTACTCGAGAATCATAAATCTGTCCTCAATACGTTTGGTATTGACTCAAATAAATTAAATTAGAACTTCCATATTTGTACTGAATTCCAAAAATGCACAAAAATCCTTACAAACAACGCTTTATCGCTGGTTCCTCGAAGTGTTCCACAAAATCTGTATCGATGCTACTCACAAAAATATTATCAGAAATTAAATCTGGCCTTCATAGATATTGCGAAACAGTATATTCCAGAAGTGGAATTAATCAAATGTGGATCCTTAAAAATTCAAGAGTTGTTAGAAAATCTAAAATCAAAAAGTTTCACTAAAATTCACTCTATCAAGTCTTTTGACTTTTAGACTCTTTACACAACGATCCCTCATCAGAAATTAAAAGACAGATTAGCGGAAATTATTCAAAATGCATTTACTAGTAAAACAGAAGCCGCAAATTCAAATATATAGTAATAGGCCACGATAAAACTTACTTTGTTAGGGAAAATTCTGATTCCAAAAATAAATACACTGAAACAGCTGTCATCCAGATGTTGAACTTTCTTATCGATAACATTTTTGTGGTGTTTGGAGGTAAGGTTTTTCAACAAATTGTCGGCATTCCAATGGGCACTAACTGTGCTCCGCTTCTGGCTGACATATTCCTTTACTCATACGAAGCTGAATTCATTCAGTCTTTGCTTTCGCAAGGAAAAAAAAAACCAATTGGCTCTTGGCTTCAATTTTACTTACAGATATATAGATGACTTGCTTTCAATTAATAATCCTTCATTCGCGGATTACCTTAGCATCATCTATCGAAGTGAACTTGAGGTCAAAGAAACCACAGAAAGTAGTAATTCTACTTCGTATTTAGATATTATGTTGTCTTTCGACATTAATGGTCAATTGAAAACCTCACTCTATGACAAACGTGACGATTTCAATTTCGCTATCACAAACTTTCCTTTCATAAGTAGCAACATTCCATCATTGCCCGCATACGGCGTATTCATATCTCAGTTAATACGTTATTCCAGAGCATGTTCAAATTACAGTGACTTTGTTCTGAGGGCTAGGCGCCTTTCAGTTAAGCTGCTCAACCAGGGTTATATATGTGCTAGACTAGCAACGTCACTGAGGAAATTCTATGGTCGTTACGAGACTCTTATTACTCCATATGATATATCGTTATCTAGACTTTTATAAGATATTCTGGACTGAGACCGATTCCGATCATTTTACACAGATTTGACACCTTCTATACTAGAAGGTTACCTACTTCGACTTCTCCATATATAAATACATATGGAATTTACACGATCTGACTCTTTCTACTGGGTATATGTGACGGGTGTTGCTAGCAAGCAGGAGATGCTCACTCTCCCCGGGCACCTGAACTCACCCCATCACAGGGGTTCACATATGCTTTTCAAGTAGACATATTTAATTATTTTCCATTTTCACTGATTTTGTATGTCCTCTGGTTTTATGATTTTTGGACTTGTGCTTTGGATTTATCCATCATCTTTTCATTTAATTTTTCAACTGTAAGATTGGTTGGTTGGTTGATTGATGTTTTATGTCGCTTTCAACGACATTGACATCGCGACATGCATGAAGCAGGAGGTAACCAACCTCACCGAGTGATGCAACTCGGGAATCGAACCCGGATCGTCGGAGCCGCAAGCCGAGCGCTTAACCACGACACCAAGCCCGTCCCCTCACAACAGTAAGGAACTGTTCTATCTCTTTAATGAGATTAACATTGTGTACCATAACATCTCTAGGTAATGAAGGATATATCTGCGTTGACAAACCAGTATATTATTTGATTGATTATTGGTTTACGTCACTCCACGAATAATATACTGATATGGAGACGCATAGCAATACTTGTCTTTGCAACGGACCCTACCGAAGTAGTGAGGGATCTTTTACGTGCCACGGGACCTCGGTTTTTACTGTCTCATCCGAAAAAAAAAAAAAAAAAACAGAACACCGGCATGTCCACGGCGGAATCGAACATGGGACCTTTTATCACAAGCTGGGCACCTCGTCCACTGGGAAACACCGGCTTCAAAGTAGTAGCAAATCCGAAATAGTAATGAGTCCAGTTATGTCTAAACCATTTAGTAACTTGGTGGAACACGAGTAAGAGTTTGACTAGTTGACTTGTCGTATTCATACAAATGGCGGAAATTAATAGTATATGAAACAGTACTTGGATATGACCACCAAAGATACATCAGTCAGGTTAGGTTCAAGTGAACTAACAGATTTTGTAGAACATCAATGCAGCACTGGAACCAGAAACCTTTCACCGGGTTATTGTACAAATTACCGATGATTTAGTCCAACTTCCTCTATTGGGAAGTTAATGTTATTGACAGAAGAGGACAACACAGACAAAAATCCATTTACAACTTGTGCCAGTGGGACTCCCAATGGAGAACTCGGCATCACAGAAGACAATCATATCGGAACTCCAGAGTCCATTACATCAAATAAATAAATTAATGAATGAAACAAATACAAAATAACACAAAACAAAAATAACTTTCTGCTGAACCCGTCCTTGAATACGAATTTTACAGAGAAATTTAGATTTTTCCTCATTTTAAATAGATTAATGTCTGTATACTTTTCTGATAATATAGATTAAAATGTGCAATATCATATGTATAAGAAAATTGAGAAAGTGTATCCCGTTATCATGAATTACCTCAATCAATCCAGGAATGGATCCAGAAATATTTTTGTCTGGAAATTCTGCAACAGAACTCAAACTTAATTTTTTAATTGACATAGACAGGTAAAACTGAGTAAAAACAATTGTATATACATAGGATTAAGCGCCTGGCTTTCGGTGCACAATATTCGGGTTCGACTCCCGCTTTGTTTAAGAGGATGGTAACCTCTTGCTTCCATGTCGGGATATAGCTGAATAAATGTTGGAAGGGACGTAATACACCAATTAACCAAACAAACTAACCAAACTACTGTTATTTATCCAGGTCTAGAATTCTGTATTCACAATAAGACAATATTGAATAAAGTAATATGCAGATATGTTTATAGTCATAAGATTAATAGACAAAAGCCAAATGTCTGGCAATTCTGTTTATTGCGTCATCATTGATAGCTGAGACTGTCTTTGCTGGATAAACAAACCTAGACAAAACATTTTGTTTTGTATATTATGTACTCTATTTCGGAAAGCTTAGCAATAGCCTTGCTATGTCATGCAGCCAAGGAAAATGAGCTTTGCTCCAGTTTGCTATGCAAACTTACATTTTCCAGTTATTGGTTTGGATATCTATTATTAATCATTCATTGTAATGATAGAGAGGTAAGGGAATTAACCATCGATACATATGCGAAAGGTACAGCAGCGTATGGAATATTTGTATAGATAAAGTATACTTTTCCAGAAACATTCCAACACACAAAACTGTAATATATAATTAATTTCAATTCATTTCAGTTACCGTAGACCTCAAGTGTGATAATATTCATGAGTATGGTTAAATTCTGATGAAGTGTTATGATACGAAAGGGTTCACATTTGTTCATTTAGGAAAATGACAATTTCTATACCTGGAAGATAGCGCAGGAGAACTACAAAAATGCCAACGAGCTGCATATCTTTGTATGTTTATTTCATATTATCAGGTATGTGCTATATAGATATTTTTTATCGTTTATAGAATTTAATTCCATATTTTCGCACTTCTAAAGAATTACTACTTGTTATTATTTTGTTGTTAATTTTGCTAGTGTTGCAATCGTCATTATAATTTTTATTTCATTTAGCAAAGCGCTGTAAAATATTAGGGGTGTGAAGGGGGCTAATTCTAAACCTAGTAAGCTAAGAGAGAAACCTTGTATTAAAAAGTGAAATACGTGGTACGTTATTTTTATGTAACATACATCAACAAAACTTCACTGTTCGAAAAGAACAGACATGTTGGTGTGATATAGCTTTCCCATACATTACAAATTATTTGAACTGTCAATGCTGTTCGTAGACGCTGAATGCTATGATTTATTTATCAACAACCTAGTATCATGAACATTTCGACTAGCTTCGATATTGATATATGATTATTGATAAAAAGGTTTTAGAGACTGGGACACCTGCAGATTTAGGAACTGAGCTCGCTTACGGACGGACAGAGCACGATTTTATTATCTTGGTATCGCTGGAGATATTTTTGATACTAGCATGTCATTCCGTAAACGTTTCGTGTGAAATTTTTTGATTTCTCGTGAGAATCCTTGTTCTCTCTATGATTATTTATAAATGTTACAGGTATGGCCTTTGATTGTTTTGCTTTTGCTGTGAGTGGGAAGGCGGGCACCCGTTAAGCGGTTAACTACACCAACTGAGTGACGATAGTTACCTAATTCGCTATCGTAACTGTCACTCGTTATACACACGTCCTTGGTGATTTGTGTCATACTGCTTGGTTAGAAGTTCTCTGTCGTTTCTGTTGGAGAAATGAGTTCATCAATTGGACACAGGATAACGAGTCTGGAAAATACCCAGATTCTTATTTCAAAGGGTTTTATGAATATCCGCTTTAGCACCATGTAATGATTATCCCAATGAGATTGTACTAGTGATTTGATTTTTTATGTGAGAAGACACGACTTCAATTATTCGAATCTAGGCCAAAGTGAGATTTCCCCATAATTATGAACCTACATTAAAACTACTCCCGTTTATTTTACAACACCTTTAATGAATAAATTCTTATATTTATGTAAGATATGAGAATAGGAATTTATCATATATGCTACTTTTCATTTTTTTTTCAGTTTGGAGACATCAAATGAAAAAGCCTCTTTCGATATTGTTTTTTGCCCCGAGAATTATTTTCCGGGAATTTCATACTAAAATTATTGTGCTTTAAAATAAAGGCCATGAATTGATATATTTATTACTCTTAAAAGATTTTTAGGCCTCATTCTCTCAGAATGCAACCATGCTGCATGCAGTTCATTTGTTATACCATATACCATTACAGCGCTGACCACTGCCGAAATTATAGAAGAAAAAACTGGGGGAGATAAAGGAGGTAACACCTTTGGAAATTATGAGCAATGGAATAAAAATAGATACAACATCACTAAAATTGTATGCAGTGGTAAAAACAGATTAGATTACTTGTCTATCGAGTATGGTGATATAAATGACAGTTATGGAACGAAAACAAGCCCTTCGACATATACGCTTTCAAGTGATGAAGTCATTACAAGAGTGGATGTGTGGACAACTGATAAAAACTCCATCACTTATGTAAAGGGTGTAATGATGATATCTAACAATGGCAAACTTATACACTGTGGAATACCTAATCCAACGGATAACTTTGATGAGTATAAGTCAATGTCGGAAACTCGTTTGCTTTACGTATCAGGCAGAGCAGGATTATACTTTGATAGTCTGACGTTCTATTGGTATACACACATTGATGACTGTGCAAGCAATCCTTGTAAAAATGGAGGATTATGTGAAGACTTGGATGACGCTTTCCAGTGCAACTGTACTACCGGCTATTATGGAACGTCTTGTGAGATAAGTATGCAACTATTTCTAAGGAACACCCCTTTTTATGATGCGTAATTTAGATCATCCTGAAGCGCTTCCTTTTTAAATGAAAGCAATTGTATTACCTTCCGTCTAAAGTGGCCAGTGGCCGGGAAATAGACATTCCTTCCTGGTAGTCATCTGTTGAGTGTATTAAGTCACCATTTAACACGAAACACCTCATTTTTGTGATGAGTGAATCTGTTTTCAATTTTGCCTTCAAGTGTAGATTTTGCACTAATTGTAAAGAAATTGACAAAGACAAATAAGAAAACCTGTATTGTATGCATGTTGTCCTTATAGGAAATATAATCATATTAAGGAAAAAAATCAGATGAATAAACTGTGTTGGAAGTAGCGGAACATGGAAGAAGTTCTCGCTCGATTATTCCAAACCCGACTGTGCCTAATAATATCGCAGTTATAACGACCAACCTATATACCTGCCGTATCACATCATAGAACTTTTTTTCAAATGCATGTTAAATATTACCGCCTTTTTTTTGTTTTGGCAAATTGTGTTTGTCCGTCAAAAGTGTATAAAACGAACTACCTATTTGTATATTATTATTATAATGGCATAAACATTGACTATATCGTGAAGTCTTGGTATAATCAGGACCCTTATGATACCTGTTTCTTCTGTAGGTGGAAACGTGATATGTCTCCTTCTTTATGAAGGAATGACAACTTCGAAAATTGTAATTCTTTTCTATATCAACTTCATACGTAGAATATAGTCTGAATAATAACGTTTTAGATAAAATATATCAATTGTTTATTCTTCTGGAATACGTATCTGTAGAATACATTCAATGTTTCAAGTAAGACATTGACAGCAGAGAAAAATGAACCTGGGTCAGGTAAACTGAATTAATCTGTCCGACATATTGTCAGGAATACATGCACGTTCTCTTTCTAAACAAATCTGTATCTTCCATCACAGAGGAGAAATATATACATATGTGCCATCGGTGCCTGTTCATTGGAACAATAGGCATTACGGGGTTTTTCTTTTTGTAAATCAAAGTATTATTTCGGCTTTTGTATTACGTAAATATCATTAAGTGACTAAGCATCAAAGTATGGGGTTAAGCGTTTTTTTAAGGGTTTAAGTATGCTGATTTAGAAGTTCTATATATGTTCAACAGCTCTATGTAGCGGGAGGTATAACTTTGGATATATAAATCGCTCACACAACTAAACTGTCGGACTGCTCGCCATGCAAGTTCTTTCATCCATGACCAACACGTAAACGAACTTCCATGGGGTGCTTCATCATAACACTGTGTAAAACGTGCAAAACGATGTAAAATCTTGACGTTTGAAGACGTAACAATAATTTCTAAAAACGATGTCACATATTCTGAATGCCAACGTTTTGGCTAGCGAACAAAAATCCTTAAGTTCTTCAATATACGAATTAATGACATATGCGTCTCCCCTTAAGTATTCACCTTAAAATACGATCCGTTAGTGACTAAAACATTTCATTCATATTTAAGTTAAAGGTTCCTTGGTACAGAAAGTATATCAGAAAAGTCGCATTTTCATTATATTTCCGTAAGCGAAAACGCTTACGGAAATATAATGAGAATGTGACTTTTCTGATAATTTTATTTTCTTTATATATACTCCATGTCTCATTGTATTGCCATTTTTAAAAACAAAACTAGAACTCAAGTTATTTGTTTTCAGACAGGGACGACTGTGAAAATATTGTATGTGAAAATAATGGAACATGCACTGACGGTACAAATGACTTCACTTGCTTATGTCCAAACGGTTTCACAGGCAGCAAATGTGACACTGGTAATTCTGTTTCCTTTTTTACGATCGCACATTCGATGTTCTTTTAAATTTAATATAAGGCTAGAAAATTGACCATGTTTTCTTAATACCATACAGCAAAGTAATCAACTATAAGTGGTAAAATCCAATATTCGCAAAATTGTTCTGTATGGGATCCAATGGAAAATAATGATTACATATAATTGTCGGAAACTTCTAACTACCTATCAGGAAAAGTAGGTTCGAGTGAGTCTCATTGGCGTCTCGTCGGTGTCACTACTGGGCCGAAAAAAACCCTTGAGTATCCCGTTTTCCACTGATAAACTCTCCAAAACCCTGAAAACTCTGAAAAACACTGAAGTCTACCCTGAAAAACCTTTACGGCCATGATACACACTGAAAAACTCTGAAGTCTACACTGAAAAACTCTGATAAACACTGATGCCCCTGAAAAACTCTGACCACACTGAAAAACTCTGAAGTGTGCACTGAAAAATACTGATGACCCTTAAAAACTCTGCCAAATTATGAAAAACACTGGCACCTTTCGCGATGCCCTCCGGCCGTGCGATCGCGGTCTCCTCTATAAGCCTTATAAGCATTAATGTATATAAAATGTGATGAGTCAATTAGCAGTGAAATAGAAAAACAAAGGAAAAGAAAATAAATAAAACATATCTCGCATTTCTTTCTACAATGTTTTGAAGAAAAAACATTTTAACCATTCTCTAAAACCTAATATACTGGTGCATTGTGCCTATTCTGACTTAAATCATAGTATGAGAACATGAATTACTGAACTAAAATAATAAGAAAACAAAACAAAATTCCCGAAAGAAACTAAGGTTAGAGAGAGATGGGGGGACCGCAACCCAAACAAAACAAACTCAGCAGAGGCATATTGCACTACAAATGCTTTTCTTACGGAGATTTATATATCTTTTATATTTGGAGTTTTTCCAATTCAAAATGTATGTGCATATATTCCTGGTAAATATCATTGTTTAATAACTGTGTATAGAATAGTGAAGGAGAAAAAAAATAATAAAAACCTATACAGCAGAGCAGTAAAAAATCTCTAGAACAATAAATAAATGAATAAATAATCAATTATTTAATAATGAATGAATGAATGAATAAATAAATAATATTTGAATGTGTTCAGTGCCTATAAATCTTATACGCAACGCGAATTTGATACACCAGTACCGATAACAAATCGATCGCAAAGGAAATCGCTTGTCATTCATTTTAAATAAAACAATACTGTCTATTTCACTTCTATTGCAACAGTTATAGAGACCCATGTATTGTCATGTGACGACCTTTAGATTTAACCGCCCGCCCCTTCTTTTTTTTCGATAATTTTCACACATAATTAAAATATAGTAATTTAACCTTTGTTTTATTATAACAGCCTAATATAACAAAGTTCAGAGAACAATATCTTTCTCTCACTTAAATTTTTACATGTTTACGTGTTGCTCTTTTATTTTGATGACATACGTACATTTTGTCCTTTAAAATATTTTAGTGATTACATATTCACTCGATATTCAATCATGTTGCTTGAAATTTCAATATATCAGTGCAGCAACTTACTTAATCTTTATGTAGCTGTATACAATGAAATGATACTTTATCTAATAGCATTAGCAGATTGTAAATCCGCCAATGCTGCAACCCCCCAACCCCCCCCCCCCCCCCCCGCCCCTTCCAGACCGAAATTGCAAAACAAAAATTTGTAGATCTGTCTGTGAACAGTATCTCCCTTATTACCTATTGTAACAATATATCGAGTTAGTCATGTAAAGCAGGGGCGAATTCAGGGGCACTCGCCCAGTTGACAGGGACGTCAAAGTCTTACAGTTTTAGCCCTGTCCTGTGGAAACTAGTATTTGAAGTATTTGACCTTTATTTTCAAAATTACTTGCATTGACCTATAAATTCTAGTAGATACTGTCATATGTAGAGTAGATACCTGGATCTGCCCCAACTAGCCGATCCAAATCGTAAACTGTCATGTAGGATGTTTGAATTATAGTATATTTATATACAGTCCATACAACCCCCCCCCCCCCTTTTTTTTTCTCTCTCTCTCATACATAGTAAAATATCTTCATCAGAAAGTAACGGCACACGTATGGAATCTGTGAAATTACATTATTTTAATGCGACATGTCTTTGTTGTTACCTTTGTTCATCAGTTCTCTATTACGTATTCTAACATGACTTGGGAATTTTCCTCTATATGTCCCATAGAGTGTCACCGTGCTTTATTCTCCGATATATTCACGGTCAGAATCACCACGCCTACTAAGCAGTCATGAGTTTAAAAGCCCCGTCCCCACCCATCGGTATTATTGATTTTGACAATGTGAATAAAATCAATTTCCAGAAAACCGATTTAGGTCATGCTATTTAGGTTTTCTGAAAATCAAATAATTGATTTCTACGTAACATCCACTTTCAATACACAAAACTGTCGTCTGTATCCACTTTCTATACACATAAAGTACATGCACAATGGATAAAACGGACGACCGTCAACCAAAGAATGGGAGACATATTGATGTTGAAATAAAATATTAATATTAAAGTACTTATTTTCATACTTGTTTCTACATTTCACATCAGAATAGAAATAATGACGTCCTAGTCGTTATCTAATGTCAAGTAACCTCCCCTCGTCGCATAAACAAATCAAAATTAATTGGTTAATGCGACTCGGGGCTGTCACTGGACATTAGATAACGACCAGGACGTCATTATTTCTTAAACAAACATCTGGTTGCTTGCCCCGGTAAATATCGCCCGTAATTCCACACAGTTTGTATCCTATCATGATGTAAATCGGGAAACGTAATTAACAGTACATTCGTATGTATGAGGGGACAGAGTATTTTAGTAATAGGTTGAAACATATCCAGTTGATACAGTTTAATATTAGTTTTGTGTTATAGACAAAATAAAACATCATTTTCACAGTGACATAAAGTTAAAGACAGAAATTAATTCTCACTCTTCAAAAGTGAAATAATTTGTTTTACACACACAATCATTTATGTATTTTCATATCAAAAACTAAACTACATCAATTATTTAAGTTCGATTTCTGCTGCATTTCCTCTGATGATAGGGGGGGGGGGGGGAGGTACATATACTGCAAGCCATGCCCGTTCACTTAAGTTGGTCACTGTTTAAAAAAAAGTGTGTGTGTGTGTGTGGGGGGGGGGGATTAAATTAACGCAACTTCACAGCATTTTATCGGAGAATGGCAGCTAATTTATGAAGAATGCAATATTGCTCTACTAACATCAATCATGAATGCTTTTAAACTTTAGGGTTGGGGGTTGGCCTTAAGGTCGTAACATAACAATATTTTAGGTTGTCTCTCTACACAGGTTGCGAAAGATGTTAAATAAAGATCAATGTGTTATTAAAATGATATAAAAATAATTATTTCTTTTTATGTATTTATCTATTTATTCACAATAAAACTCTTCATTTTCCTACGCTTCGGCCAGCGTTTTAAAACAAATTATTATATTTATTAAATTTATTTTAATCTATTATTTTCATACGGAAAAATAGTGTTCTTATTGTAAATTAATATATATATATACAGTCAAACCTCGTTATCTCGAAGTCGGAGGGACCGTGGAAAATACTTCGAGATATCCGTAGTTCGAGATATCCAAATTTTGAGTTTAGGATCATAAATCTTGCAGTTGTTTATGTCCGCCGATTCATTTGACATTTGTGATTATTATGGTAGATGTATGAGATATACAGTTATTTATCAATAAGAACGCATGAAGATGTGCATATTGTATTGTTCCTAAATAATTAATCTAAATCTCATCATACCTTTTATATTTTATGAATATATAGAGAATATACCCCAAAACTGAAAACATCATGTTTCCTTTTCAGTAACATCGTAATTTAAACCTAATACTGGATATAACTGTCTTATACTATACCTAAAACCGAGGACGGGCTAATACGTAAGACAAGATAAAGACACACGTCATAATTTGATTTAATTACTATTACTATGCATAAAAATACATAGACATACACACGGATTGGAAATAGTAATAATTAATGAACAGTGTAAAGAAATTTCTTTAAACGCAGGTATAAAAAAACAATTAATTACAGTTAATGTTAATTATCTAATTTTGTGTCGAGTTTAATAAGCTATCATCATTTATTAATATTTGGTATAAATAACAGGGTACGCACGGACGCGATCGATAATGTAATTACTGCGGCTTTGTACACCGACACGGTCAATTGATCACACCACGCGAGCGACCTGTCATTTAGGATAAACGCCGCGGGGAATATTGTCAATAAGAAGCCAACTTCGAGATAAACCGGGTAAATAAGAACTTAAGGACTTGAAAATGTATTCGAGATAAGCATGGTATTCGACATATCAGTGTTCGACACATCCGGGGTAAATTAAATCATAATATGAAGGATTTTTTTCGGGACCGACGTTCGACTTCGAGATATCCTGGGTATTCGAGATATCAGTGTTCGAGATATCGAAGTTTGACTGTATATATATATATATATATATATATATATATATATATATTATTTTAATATATATATATATATATATATATATATATTAATTTCATATATATATATTAATTTACAATAAGAACACTATTTTTATATATATATAAAATAAATAAATACTTAAACAGATAAAGTCCGCCGAAGAAGGCCGCTTGCCGAAATGTACGGATAAATAGTGTTTATATTTTAAGTAAATAAATAGATGATAAAATCTGTGTTCTACATATTGTACTTATTTCCCCTCCCTTAATGCACATCCATGAAACAGCGATATTAACCAACATGCTACTACTGGGTCAATGCAGCGGGTTAGTTTATTTGTTTGTTCGTGAGTTTGTTTGTTTCATTCTTCTTTCTTTCTTTAGGTAGAACAATAAAACAAGTGATATCGCGCTGGAAAGTCCTGTGTTAATAAAATTGTTTCTGATGAGTACATAATTCATGTGATTTATTAAGCTGCATATGTCAAGATTATGTTGCATACTTAAGCGAGAATAAGAACAATATATTAGTTATATTATCTTTAAAATCGTTAAAATATTCGTTTAAAATGGTTAAATAAAAGGAAGAATTGTTTTCTAATTTCCCGCTAATAAAGTCATCACATTAAATAAATATCAAAGATACTAGACAGATTACAGTGAACCATTTTAGGGGCTTATATTATATAAAGACGGGACCGTAAAGAAGTACACGAGACCGTAGCCGCACGGCCGGAGGGCATCGCGGTAGTTGTCAGTGTTTTCAGAGTTTTGCAGTGTCGCCAGAGTTCTGCAAAGTTTTTCAGGGTCGTCAGTTTTTACCAGAGTTTTTTAAGTGTAGACTTCAGAGTTTTTCAGTGTTTATCAGGGCCGTCAGGGTTTTTCAGATAGACTTCAGTGTTTTTCAGAGTTTATCAGAGGAAAACGAAATTCTCAGGGGTT
The DNA here is from genome assembly GCA_035048485.1 of Pteria penguin. NCBI lineage: Eukaryota > Metazoa > Mollusca > Bivalvia > Pterioida > Pteriidae > Pteria > Pteria penguin. The sequence goes on along the minus strand of CM068585.1, from coordinate 38,356,015 downwards.
TTTCAGCCCAGTGGCGTGTGCTGTCTTTCGAATGAGGTTCTCGAATACATTTACGCGAAAAAACCATTCATTGATTTCAGTTCCTTTGGTTTAAATTGGTTTGCGATACACTTACAGCATATTGCATAGATCGAAAGCAAGAGTCTTAGAAATAAACAAGAAGAGAGGATGCAAACATTCATATCCACCATTCTTGCATTAATTTGTATTTCATTCGTATTCAGATGTCAATGAGTGTATGAGCAGCCCCTGTGTAAATGGAGGAACATGTGTTGACCTGAATAACGCTTTCAAATGTAACTGTACTGCAGGCTATACTGGGACAATTTGTGAGATAAGTATGTAGACAATTCCAGTTTTCGATGAATATGTTATTTTAAACATCTATCGATGTAATAAAGTAACACTTTCTCTTACGAGAGCTATAAATACGGGTCCACTCAGCTGAATTTACTACTTTTCGTTCATACCGAACTTTCATTTTATTAAACTAAATTTAGTTTTTAAAGAACCTTATATTAGTGATGTACTTAATTCATTGGACTTCTATTTCAAGGTAAATACATGTAGCTAGTGTATCTTTCGGAATATATGTTTCATCTTGCAACCGTTTGATTTATTTACATATATAGTCCCGAAAATTCCGACCTATTGGACTCCTACAAACCAGGGACTTCAGCTCACTTTTAGACCGACAGGACACAGCTGGCTAACATCAATTTATATGTTTGATATCGAAATGTTTTCCATAATAATATTAATGTTTATTGCTTGTTCTTTTTATGATGATTATTTATAAACGTTCAAAAGTGTGTTCTTTGTGTGTACTGCTTTTGTGAAAAGGAGAGCCCGCAAACCAGGTAACCACACCAATTGAGTAATGGTTGTCTATTCCACAGACCTGTTGAAGATTGCAAATCGAATCGTTTGTGATGCTTTTTCATATTATTGTTTACTCTGCATGTCTTTTTCTATGCTGACTTTCTTTTCTTCGGGTTCTTAAAACTATTGTTCTGATCTCAATTCGTATCGTTTTGAAGCATTGTATGACTTTATTTGGAATCTGGTGTAAGCAATGTTAATCAAACAAGAGAAGCTACATCTTTTAATGTACCTTATCGCACTTCCGATTTTCACAGATCCATAAATACTAATAAATCATCCAGCACAGCAAATTGTTTTCGAATTACAGCGGTTAATTAAGAATTTAACTATTCAGTGTTGGTCTCATTTCCTCTTATGTGGAACTGTAAACAGGTTGACTGCTACAAATGTCAGTTTGTTAATTGTCATTTTCTAAATCAGTATGTTATCAAAGTGTCTGAATTGTTGATAGAGAGTCTTGAAACGGAATCGTCGAAGTAACTTTTCATTTTCCCCTCCTTTGGAAACAGAGGTCCTATATTGCGGGACAATGCAAACTACTCGTGTGATTTTGTTGCACTTTACAATACATTCTCCGTCTTGGATTCGTCTTAAAATACATAAAACTAAAACAGCTTGATAAATGAACCCATCAATGAATCCACAATAGTATTTAGACGGAGGAAACCACTGTTATTACGCACATATACTTTTAATGGATTAATTTGAACGTTAAACCTTTTTAATCTTTGATGTAAAAGCGGACCTTTGTATTCTACGAAATTTATACGCTTTCAGAGAAAAACCACTGGATACGCTTGGGTTTTACTTTCTCTACTTAGATTACTCTCCGTGTCTACTGTTTGAGTGTCTGGTAATTGGTCAGAAAAACAGTTGTTAGGTATTTCTCCCCCAAAACGTAATTGTATATATTACTTATTCGTATTATTCTCAACATCCATAAGAACTCTGAATTTTAATTGTCAAATTAGCACACAAATAACAGGTTTTCTAAGATATCTTCTTGCAAGTTCAACATTCGTAATTTATAAATTGTAAAACGGATATTTTTAAGACAAAAATGTATGTGTACGGGGATGTGGATTCCAGTATGTTAGAGGAACTTCTGAGACCTCGGTTTTGTAAATAAATCACATCAAATTATGAAAAATTGTAAACACAAGAACGTTTTTAAATACATTTTATTAAATATAACCATTGTATTATCATTGAGAAATAATGTTAACAAACACAGTTGATGTTTTATATAAACAATTATAAACACCATATTGCCTTGGGCTCAATGTCCAATTTGTAACAAGGAAAAACAAATTATACTGTCATCGCCGCAATGGCAACCACAAAATGAAAAGTCATTAGGAAATTTTTATATGCCATATCGTCAATTTTGATCACAAGATTTAATCTATCCAGGATGAGGATAGTCTTAAAAGTTTACGTAATATGGATAATTATTTTTAAATATTCAATTTTTAAACCATGACTCAGGGTTACAAATATCATAAAAATATTCAATTCTTGTATTCAAATTCAAAAAAGCTTACTTTTCAGCCATCTGTGTGTACAGAAAATCCATCACCCAAATTCTACGGCGATCTTATATATTAACAATTGGGTTCACAAATAGATAAACGTCTTCGACATCTACATTTTGATACTAATATCATCGCAAAGACCACAAGTTTTGTTTATAGCCCCTCTATAGTTTTATGCATTCTCTTTTTTAAGCAATGTACTATGAGTAACAGGGCGTCAGGACTCTATGACGTGCCTATTCTAAACCTTTTTTGTGGTGATAAGATGTCGAACCCGATTGTAAACCGTGACTCTTACGAACCAGGGGCCTTAGCTCGGCCTCAGAAGAGCACGATTACCTCTTGTCTTCATAATAAAACTATCATCAAAATCCTAGTTAAACTAATATCATCTGTTTTAGACAGGAACGACTGTGAAATGGTCAAATGCAGAAATAATGGAACATGTATAGACGGGCTAAATGACTTCATCTGTCTATGTACAAAAGGATTTACAGGCAGATATTGTGACACTGGTATTTTTTTTTAATTTACACTTTAGGTAAAGCTGTGCAAAACAGCTGTGTAATTTATTATCTTTTTGCAATATAAGAAAAGTTTTAAAAATTAAAGAATTGTGACAAATTTTAAGAGATATTTCTGTTATACATATATACACATTTTTACCTTATAAGCGAACCTATATAATAATAAGAGGTGTGAAGGTTTAGGGGTATTCTCTTAGCTTTAAATGATTTTTCTCTCCGTGTGCATGTGACTCTTTGATGAAAGAAAATACCAATATACTGTATAAAAATTGTTTTGTATCAGCAATGTGATAATCAATTATTTGTGTGGTATCATATATTTAATTTTTTTAATTAGGTATAAATCAACTTTGTGTGGAATGTCAAAGCATCCAAAATGATACAATAATAAATGCATCCATACTGAAAGATAAACTTGGAAATATAACGAAAACACTCATGGTTGATAAAAGAAACTTAACAGGCAACAGAAGGAAAAAAATATCCGCACCGGATGACCGTGTTTCATCCAAGATTACAGGCTTTGCTATAGGAGTAGGCATTCTCACGGTGGCTGCTTCCTGTATAATTGTTCCTGATCTTGTACAAGTACTAAATGCATGGAAAAAGTGTCGACCTCAACAACGTGTCGGATGAACAGTTATGACATTTTAAGATTGTTTTTATCTATAATATGTAAAGCACTTTATATTATTGTATTTCTCCTCTATTACATATATTATATTTTAGTTTATATAAGACTCCTAATACTACAAATGATGTCATGTTTGTATGTTTCATACTATGTAAATGTCAGAAATGTACGTTATCTAATGTGCGTACTTCATTAACTATAGATAAGTTATTCAAAATTTTAATAGAACATCCCATTGTTATGTTAAAGTCTTTGCCATTTTCGAATATTAGGAATAGCAGAATTAATTGTCCTTAGTGTGTGTAGAGTAGTGAATATGGTCGTATCTAAATTCTTTTACTGTTTCTTCAATAAATAAATGTGAAATTAAAATATGGAAGCAACTGAAATGTTACTGTGAAAGTTACATATAATGTAGATGTTAAGTAAATTCCCTGTTCAAATGTATAGTTACAACTGTAATACAGTTTTACCTGTAGCCGTGACAACTGCAATGCAAAGAATATAGATGATTGCAGCTTTTGAACCTGTTTACACTACGATTGATTTACAATTTAGTTGCCTCTCTTTCTGACAAACGTCACGAATTCAATTTCATTATTACATCTTTCCTTTCCTGAGTAGTAACATACCTTACTTTCCAGTATATAGCGTCTTCATTTTACAACTTATACCCTAAGGCAGGGCATGTGCTAAATACGAATATTTCGCCCTATGAGCGGGGCTCCTAGCCATAACAATTTTCTCACAAGAATTAATAAGGGAACATTTGATATTGTCACTGCGGAAGTTCTATGATCGATTTATGGATCTTGTGCAACTTGAGACCACCTTTTTAAGAACGTTAACCGACATTTTGGTATCTGCATACATTTTCACAAAGAATAATACGTAATTTCTTTTACATACGTACAACCTCAGTCCCTAGGTCATTAAGGAATCGGTACATGAAAACGGTATGGAAAAACTTACGATTCGTTCTGAGAATGCCTGCTGACCATAGAAACTAACTATCTTAACAGTCATTATACTTTACTTTATTTGAAAATCTACGTTTATATACAGACATATGTTCACGTGCATTTCCGACACCGGAACTTCAGTTCAACAAACTTTTATTTTATATTAAATATATATATATATATATATATATATAATGATAATCCGTTGATCCGGGATCCGATAAACCGGAAATTTCAATTTTCAAGACAAAAATGTTCGGGAACGGATCCAGAAGAAAATTTATTTGGGGAACGGATTTCCATATTAATGTGTTAAAATTGCTCAGTGAATCCGAACAAATTAATGGATGATAACTGTGGCAAATTAACCATTTCAATTGATGAGGCAAAGCCTTATCTCAGCTTTTGATTGTTTATCTCGACCCCCCGAGGGTGGTAAATCAAATACCTGTATATCTGACAATAAACAGCTTTAAATATTATCAAAGGCAATTTAAACTATCATTGATCATTGCTTTTGAACAGGTCAGTACAAGTTCACTTATAGGACTTAAATCTAACTTGCCGATTTCATTGCTCAAATTGATTAATCTGTGCCAAATTTCTACTAAAAGGCATATGTCCGACGGTGAAATAAGATGTATTTGCTTCTTTCTTTTTACGTGACACCAAGTGACGGTATGTACTTGGTGCATTACACGGAAATTTAAGTCTATGACGGATACATTGAAACATTACGGGATTTTCATCATGCCATAGTTTACTGAGAAACGGGACATCGATTTTAATGGACTTATCCAGGCAACAGGACATTGACGCACTTTCATTGGAAATCAAGCCTAGGAACTTCTTTCCACAATACGCCGGCAAAAACTTAAATGTTAATCATTATTGGTACGAACCGCCTTGTCCGATATTTCTTTCCGTTATTTCTTTTTTTAATCATTTATATTATTTATTAGAATAACGTTTAATTTTATTTTTGCGACAGACGTAGGAATACATTTACTTACGCATGAGGTGCTTTCACTCAGGCGGCTGTCAACAATATAGGACAAGGAACCAGTAATTAAGACAAATCAAACGGGTTCTGTATGTATGTATGTATGAATGAATGTATGTATGTATATATGTATGTATGTATTTCATTAAATTGAAAGTTTTTGCAAGATTTTTGCGACAATTGCTTACAAGCAGAGGATGCTTACTGCTTGCAGGCATTCGATACATTTTCATTACTGAGTGAATGAGAGAGTATCATCAATAATATTACTGAGACATCGACGATTGCTCTTTCAAACTTACATATAAATCTCAAGTTAAATGGAAAGAGACAGCGTGAGAGACCATGTATGTTATATACACTTGCAGAGTTAATTACAAGTGAATTCTATCTTCCACTGTAATTTAAAATAAAAAAAATCCCACAACATTTCATTATTATAATTAGATACAAGCGTAGCTTTTTAAAAAGCTTAGGCTGCAATCGGAATAGTTTTAAATCTTCAAGTTGTTGGTCAAAAAATCAAATGGCTTTATGTAAATAGGAATTACATGTACTGGTTTTTAAAACCATCTTTTTATGCGCAGTTGTGAATTTTCCCGCTAAAATTTCTAAATCCACGCCTCATTTTTTCCGTATTAGGAAAGTAGCCGCGCCTTTTGTCCTTTTTAGGAAAGTCTCTCGGATGTTCTCGTCAATATTCGGAAATAAGTTGGTTTTTGTAGTGAGCAAATCTTTTTTTTTTTTTAATTGTGAATATTTCATAAGATTTATTTCTAGAAATCTCAATATTTACAGCAGAATTATGTGCTAATACTGTTCCTTACTACTAGATTATTACCCAACATGCTACGCTAATGGAGTTTGAACATGCGCTCTCAAAGCGAATTTGCTATTGCAGGCCGATTGCAACAATGCCGCAATATGTGCCAATTGTTTTCACTGGTATGGTGCTGGATTTCACATTTGAGGACCGGGGTGATTCGGGCTGTTAGGTCGGATTCATCTAAGATGATTGATACCTTTCCATGTCTGTGCTTTCGCTAAGACAATATAAACCGAATCAAAGAGTCACAGTATACCTTGGCACATAAAGATTCCTTATTGCTTCTTGTGGCTCCATGACCTAAGACATTGCCTTTTAAAAACATTTCGCCTACACAGTTCCATCCCGTATTTTATGCTGATGTAACTCCAGATCGCAAGGGATACCATTAAGTAACTGGGACTCGTTAGCTGTATTAACGTAAATTCTCATTTTTCTGGTCTATATAAATCTTTTAATTTCTAGCAATGAAGTGCTTTATGATACATTGCGACACGGTTTGCTCTTTATCGATTAAGCTGTTACGACTCTTAGCGAAACATTATATATTGCACATTCGAATCAGTTATTCCTTTTATGGGATCCAAAGACATATAAATCCATTGTTGACAGTAAACAGAATTCGTTAAAAATTCATTTATTCCATCGACAATAATACAATGAAAACGCAAAACAAACCAGAAAGAAAATGAAATTCATTACTAGTTATGTATTGTTTAATATGATACACAATTAGTATGCTTGAATGTTCAGTTAAGGATGGGCAAACTTATGTAACGTGCAAGTGTATGCAAAATTAATACTGTTCAGAAAAGTACATGTATATATAGACATAAAGAAAGTAAAATGTGGAATTCATACACTCATAAAACGTATCCAAGTGGGCATTCCTAATTACATAGTAACCAAAAGTAGACCAGATATTCTGCAAGCTACATCCGACATGAATGTCTACAGTGATGTGCATATAATGCCCGGTTTTGAAAATAAATTAGTGTGACGTCAAATACATTTCAGTTGATTAAAACATCAAAAGCAATACACTATGTTATTCATTTGGGTGTCATTTTGTGAAGTATTTATATAATTTTACTTACATTGAACGGAAGAGATGTTCTCAGTTGTCAAGAAATATACGTTTCAAGTACTTAAATATAAATATTCGATAATTTATTATCCCATATTTAATGAGAATTAATCTAATACTCAAATAAAACAAATTCGAAATAACCAATAACCTGTTTTCGTATATTCGTTTCAATCCAAATGTTACAATTTTTTCCTTTTTTTTCCCGATTCTCGAAAAATGCACAACGCATATCTGTAAAAAATGTCCACTCAACGAGAAGAGCTCCCGATACAGGAAATCAATGGCTACCGTAAACATTTTCTCACCACATTCGCTTCCCAATTGAATTACAATTGAAAACCAAAGCATGTTTACAATTTCACTTTAAGCTTCGATGACAGTAATGTATATAAAGAAAAAAGAGGAGTTACTGGCTCAGTTATGTGGCAGAAGTCATCATGGAGCTATAAAATACATGTATATCAATAATATACTAGCACATATAACACATTACAAAAATATTTGATTGTAGTGCAATTACGATACCGACATAAGACGGTCATTTAATTTGACAAAAGCCAAACAAATGGTGTGGTTAACCGGTTTACAGGCCCACCTTCCCACTCACCGTAACAGCAGAACAAGCAAAGGGCGTACATTTAAAAATGAATGAATAATCCTCCATGTAAAGAACAAGGGTCAACAGGTATCACATATTGAGAGGTCGTAAAAATATAAACACGTAAGGTACAACACATAGTGATATAAAAAATTTATGAGACATCAACATGATAAACCGTGCTCTGCCAGTCTGAAAGCGAGCTAAGACCCTATATCTGTAGGAGTCCCGACTAACAGTCAGAGGGTACGAGGTTCAGGACCATGTCTCCTCTGAAAGAGGTTTGGAGAAGGCCCGTCATATAGTCCCCACCGCCCTGTTAGTCAGATTGCAACGTTCAAGTAAAAGTCTGCTTAAGGCTGTAGAGGGACCAAATACAAGACCTATAGTCGTTTTGATGATCTCAATGTCATATTGTGTATTTAGAAGACGTTTGACTATTTTATTACATTATAAAATAACGTTATCGGAGCCTTTTACTTTCCTTAGTTTATAAACGAGATCACCGTAAAAATTAGGATGGGAAATTACATTGGATACATAGTGTTGAAAAGAAATATTTTCAAATTTAGATAGAAGTTATGAATAAGATCTAAAAAATTTCCCGAATGTTTTTCTAAGATTGTGATATCTGTAATCCTGAGTTAAAAGTTTAGTAGTAATTTGTAAATTTCGTTTATGATAGTCGAAAACAGTGGTGCAGCCTTTGACAAATCGAACTAATTGAGATATATAGATATCATATGATGGGAGTTAAGGGACATCGCCATCCAAGTAAGGAAAATTCACAATAGGAAATCCAAAATCCTCACGTTTATCATAAATATTAGTATATATTAGGTGGTTGATAATCCTGATGTTCAAATCTAAGAAAGGTGTAGAAGTATTAACTTGATTCAATTTGAGCTCTGGTGGATATGTTTCTGATATAAATTGTTCGAATGCAGGGTTGTCGATAACCAAAATGTCATCCAGATATTTGCAAGTATTATTAAATTTCTCAGTGAGGTCGAAACGTTTTGATTTTTGAATTGAAACCATAAAATCCCTCTCATAACAATAAACAAATAAATCTGCTATCAGAGGCGCGCAGTTAGTACCCATAGGGCTCCCAACTATTTGTTTATATATCTTGCCATCAAATTGCACAAAAATATTATTCATGAGAAAATCTAGTGCTTTACATAATTCCTTGCAAATCCAGTATTGATATGAAATATATTGTTTGTTGGAAAAGAATCCGGAGTTATTGGAAGTACATATGTAAGTTTTAGATTCTCTGTGAAAACACCATTGTATAAGAGACAGCAACTTGCTTTTAATCAAATCATGAGGCAGAGATGTATAAAGTGTAGGAAAATCAAATGTAGAAATTTGAGTCGCTTTGAAATTTAGTGAAAGAAGTTTGTCTATAACTTCATGAGAATTTTTAATTGACCAAAAGTAAATGATGTTACTATTATGAAATGCGACATCATAATATTTGATAATATGATCTTTTATAGCAGTTAGAGCAGACGTAATATGTTTCGATTCTACCGTAGTAGAGCAATGGCTAGAATTAGATATGAAACGTGATTTATATGGACGTTTATGTAGTTTTGGGAGCCAACTTCATGAGAATATTTAATCGACCAAAAGTAATTGACGTTACTATTATGAAATGCGACATCACAATATTTGATAATATGATCTTTTATAGCAGTTAGAGCAGACGTAATATGCTTCGATAGTACCGTAGTAGAGCAGTGGCTAGAATTAGATATGAAACGTGATTTATATGGACTTTTATGTAGTTTTGGGAGCCAATATATCGTTGTTAGATCAGTTTTAGCAGTTTTAATTTTGAAGTTGGACATGGTCATGAGGTGATCGTGCAAGGTGCTGTCTTTTGAGATACGGCTTTCCACATATGTATGAGTGGAGTTTAATTCGTTTTTAAGTTATAAGTACTTCAATATAATATAGTTTTCAAACAACTATTATGTTATTACCTGCTTTATCAGCAGGAACAAAGACGCATTTAGCATGTAAGTCAGCTATCTTCTTTTTAATAGAATTTGCCGTCAATGTATTAGGCTGTATTAGTAGTTCTCGATTAGAGTCAATCATGGGCTCGGAGAGTAAAACCAGGGTTACGATAGACACAGGCACGGAAAAACTCACTGCTACGGCTGGGTCTTACATTGTGTATACCAGAAACATTTGAGGGAAGTTATTTTCTGTGAGGGAGGGGGAGTTGTTATTTTTTTTTTTTTTTTTTTTTTTTTGTATAGGAAAATGCTGATCGAAGACAAAAACGTAAATATATTTCTAAATATCTCAGACTTTCTGAATAATGAAATATTCCACGGAATACTATATTGTAAGAGGAATTTATTGATATAATCCATATTTTGCTGTGTTTGCCCGTTTCCCTAACACTCCGACAAAATTACTGAAATGAACAGAGTTTTATGACGTTGATAATTTTGCGTAATTAAAATGCATATCATATTTCATACGAAAAATACTTGATAAAATCAAAATCGTTGCCTTAAAATCAAACTAATGCCGTTTTAAAGCAATATTCAGTCTTTGGCATAATGCTACATGTGGTGTGAAAGGGGGGGGGGGGGTGGTTATGATGATGAGGGATAGAGGAAATAACTTTGTATTATTATTTGTTTTAGTTAAATAGAGAAAGTTAACGATAAAACACAATGAAACATTTCATTAGAATTTTATTTTACGTTGAAAAGTTTAGAATATAAAATATTTATATTTTCATAGCTATCTTCTGCAATACACCATTCATATCTGGATATATAACAACAATAAGGTTGATCCTCTATCAGCTTGCGTCACAAAAAACCTCGCATTATATCGCTTCAAGAAGAGAGAAGAAATCGCTGGGAGGCGGGTATTGATAATGCAGCAGAGAATCATTGAGCCTGCGCATTGTAAACTCTTGCTAAATGTAAGGTGATAAAATCTGTTACCATGAAAAAGTTTGTTCAGAACTTGCTAGGATTTTCACTGTTGAAAATAATTCAGAAATGTATTCAGTGGAAATACTAGTGAAGCATGAAACACTTTAAGACTTTCAAAATGCAGTGCAGTGATTGAAATTTCAATTCTTTACAAATATATACATCGAAGAAAGGCTCTTATACACACAAATAGATAAAGTCACTAATATTATACATCTACCTATATTTCAGGGTAACCAAAAGGGGGGTATGGAGTGGGTGATACTGCTAAGATGTACAATTGGATTATAATATATATATATATATATATATATATATATATATATATATATATATATATATATATATATATATATATATATATATATATATATATATATAATTTAATTGAGGGATTTATGTATCCAATTTTATTAATGCCTATAAAGTAGTTTCATTGTGATGTTACGGTCTAATTCATATTTGACAGGTCATTGATTTATTATGTCATAATGAAAAAGTGTGCCAAAATGTGTCAGGTCGGGCTTTTAATGAGATTAGGGAATAAACCTAAGTCACTCTCCTAATTTCGAGCCACATGCACATCACAGAAAATTATTTTTATCATGTATTATATTCCTTTATTCTAATTGGTGCCATACACATCAGTTTTGGTGCTTTTCATACGGCTCGTAATTGTTTTGGCGCTCTAAAACCTAATACCACAAACTTAAATAGTTACTACAAAATCGTTCTGTATCATGTAGTTTGCATCATCGTGTATAACATACTTATGACTTACGGCCATGTTCTTCCTCTTTATGTTGTTACTCCAACAGATAAAATCAATATAGTATTGGATCGTGTTATCACTTCATTCCTATCAATAAGATGTTGTTCTGTAGGTAAAAGACAAAAAACATAGATGACTCTTTGATTTGATCCGCCAATGAATTCATAAATTAAATTCGAATACTGCAATAAATAAGAATGGTACTACAACAGAGAACTTCCTCCATACTCTCGCTGAAGTTGATTTGGGGGTTTTTTTTTACGTGATTGCTCGGTTACAAATACGAAAAAAGACACTATTTTGCTGTCAATTTGTTATAAATCTTGTAAAATTAATTGCTGAATCAATTACACAATAGTGTAAGATTAATACATTTCAGTCATTATAGGTAATGATTTCATGGAGTGCAATATTTTTACATTGGACAGAATCATCATGCATCATGACACATCAGTACATGAATAAATTTTACCATCGACGTTTGTTCACTTCAATACTACAAAGAATGTTCAGTGAATTGCATAGTGCATGTTGTCTAGATTTTATAGACATGCTCTTTCTACGTGTTCAGTTCGCCGTCGAGTCATATATTGTCCATCAATATCATCGTTTACAACTGATTGGTACTGTCCGAATCAATGGAAAGATATCAAGGACGGATAAACATTAAAATGACTGCATGCAAAGTTGTCTGTAATAGCCTAGTTGATAAAAAAGCTTTGATACTTACGAGATAAGCGATACATGACGAGGAATAAAGTCATCCGGAGGGCCGGGTATCTTGGCGTAAATAATGCTTTAAGATATAAATAATGCTTGCGAATTAATTCCTGTGTTGTCTATATTATAAGTGCCGAATGTCAGGAAGCCGGCGTGGCCTAGTGGTTTCGCGCTCGCCTCCTGATAAGGAGACCGGCGTTCGAGTCCTACTCTGGTCATGCCGGTATCCTGTCTTTCTGATGAGACAGTAAAAACCAAGGCCCCGTGTCGTGGTATGCATGGCACGTTAATGATCCCTCACTGCATAGTGTGGGTCCGTTGCAAAGGTCAAGATTTGTATGCCTGCATCAGGCAGATACCGACACCATATACGTGAAATATTCATGTTGTGACGTTAAACAAAAATCAATCAATCAACCGAATGTCGTGTGCATATTCAATCTAGATTTATTAGAGTTTAACCATTTCTGTGGTATTGTACAATACAATTTATTAGGCAAAAACTTCAATTATTGGTATCTTTCTCATATCTATTTATCTGAAAACAATGGTTATCTAAATATGCCATAGACGGCTGGGTCAGAATGATAGGTGGATGAAGTCAATACACTATTAACATCATTTCATGGTGTTTGGAGACCATTAAAATGTCGGAATACAAAGTACTAAAATATCTATAAGAATAAGAAAAAGCGATATGAACATTTAATTCGAGAATCCAAATCTTATAATTCCTGGTATTGTAGTAAGTGATTAAAGTTATTTATTTGCATTCCTTTTTTATATACATTAGCTCTGGTTGAATAGAAGCCAGTAATGCTGGTTTGATATACAGTAGTCTTAGTTTAAATAAAATACGAAAGTAAATACAGTCACACGACTATTGCACTAAAAACAATGTACTACACTGGACACTCATACACTGTAGACCCTCGAAAGTCAGAGGGGAGACCAGGTGCAAATCAGTGAATGCGGTTATATGGAGAAGATGCATAAAATTGAGTGCAAAGGAAGAGGAAGTGTCATTTTTGATTTGTTATGTCGACCACGAATGACCAAACCATATTTCCTTATGCAGGCACATAGAACTACATATTGAAAACTTCTTCCAATGTAATTTTATGGCGATGTCATTTCATGTATACCAAATTTATGACGATGATGATGGTGGTGGTGGTATTAATGTTGACCATCATTATTCGTATTATGTTTTCTTTTAATGTTTTCCGTTATGAAACTGGGGCTTTGAAGAAAATAAGAAGAATCATATGTTTTACAAGTTCACTTGGAAAACACAAAAGTTTGTCATGCACACTGATGTTTACATTATGGATTGCTTCATAAGATACGAAGGAAGAGGAGGATCTGGCATTAGATTTATTGATGCATCGATGGTTACTAATCACGCAATGTTTTTGCTGCAGCACTATCTGATAAGTTTCTTATAATTCATATTTTAAATTACAAATAGGGGCATTCACAAGTAAGAAGGGTTCTTTGATATACTTATACCTCGACCCGAAACCTTAACTGTCTCATCTCCCGGACCGGAAAAAATACCAGAGAAATTTCATTGCAGAACGTTTTGATCGTGAGATACATATAAACACGTGATCAGAAACTTACATTAAAGTATGGTGGGCATTGGGATAGGAGCAATTCCGACGTTTAAGTCTCTTGCTGAGTGATTGCAGGTCTGAAAGTATCAACTCTTGGATTGAAGTTAGATCAGATTGGCCAAATTTTACGATATTAACATCATAGTTTCAGACAGAATTATCATCGGAAACTTAAGTGATACATAGTATACTGCTTCCTCGGCTGATATACGACCTTGTAAAATCAAACATCATCATACATTGCATGATTAGCTTTCTGAGGTGCAATTACGATGCTGCATAACAGACAATACTATAAAGTACGACAGTGCACTATGTTATTTACCACTGTAATCATAACAATACGGTGGAGTTTAATGTACCTATGCGAATGAAAGGTGTTACTATGTACCTGGTGAGGAACTGGTTATTGTTTAACGTCACAATTATTTTACGTATGTGGTAAAGATATCTGCCAAATGCATTGTACAGAAATATATACCGTTGCAACGAACCCACCCGAATCAGTAAAGGATGTATTATGTTCCACGCCTACTGTGACACAGGAGTTTTTTATGATCTCATCAAAACACAAGACAGTGGTGTGTCCAACGCGGGAGTCCAACTTTATCAAAACCTGTCAAACGTCAAGCACTTCATCTACTGAACAAAGGGCTTACCTGGAAGAAATTAGCGTACAACGCAGCTATGAATGCACATTGAAGTAAGATGACACTCAATATTTATCAAACACGCATCCGATTACTTTGGAACAGGATTTTATTTTAAAAACGAATTAAACTCCACTAATACATATGTGTAAAGCCCTACCTCAAAAGACAGCACCTTGCACGATCACCTCATGAACATGTCCGACTTCAAAATTAAAACTGATAAATCTGATCTAACAACGATATATTGGCTCCCAAAACTACATAAAAGTCCATATAAATCACGTTTCATATCTAATTCTAGCCATTGCTCTACTACGGTACTATCGAAGCATATTACGTCTGCTCTAACTGCTATAAAAGATCATATTATCAAATATTGTGATGTCGCATTTCATAATAGTAACGTCAATTACTTTTGGTCGATTAAATATTCTCATGAAGTTATAGACAAACTTCTTTCGCTAAATTTCAAAGCGACTCAAATTTCTACATTTGATTTTTCTACACTTTATACATCTCTGCCTCATGATTTGATTAAAAGCAAGTTGCTGTCTCTTATACAATGGTGTTTTCACAGAGAATCTAAAACTTGCATATGTACTTCCAATAACTCTTTATTCTTTTCCAACAAACAATATACTTCATATAAATACTGGACTTGCAAGGAATTATGTAAAGCACTAGACTTTCTCATGAATAATATTTTTGTGCAATTTGATGGTAAGATATATCAACAAATAGTTGGGATTCCTATGGGTACTAACTGCGCGCCTCTGATAGCAGATTTATTTCTTTATTGTTATGAGAGGGATTTTATGGTTTCTATTCAAAAATCAAAACGTTTTGACCTCATTGACAAATTTAATAATGCTTGCAGATATCTGGATGACATTTTGGTTATTGACAACCCTGAATTCGAACAATTTATATCAGAAATATATCCACCAGAGCTCACATTGAATAAAGCTGATACTTGAGATAAATCTACACCTTTCTTAGATTTAAACATCAAAATTATCAACCACCTAATATATACTAATATTTATGATAAACGTGAGGATTTTGGATTTCCTATTGTAAATTTCCCTTACTTGGATGGCGATGTCCCTCGACTCCCATCATATGGCATCTATATATCTCAATTAGTTCGATTTGTCAGAGGCTGCACCGATGTTTTGGACTTTCATAAACGAAATTTACAAATTACTACTAAACTTTTAACTCAGGGTTACAGATATCACAAGCTAAGAAAAACATTCGGCAAATTCTTCAGATCTTATTCAGAACTTCTATCTAAATTTGGAAATATTTCTTTTCAACAGTATGTATCCAATGGTATTTCCCATCCTAATTTTTACGGTGATCTCGTATATAAACTGAGGAAAGTAAAAGGCTCCGATAACGTTCTTTTATCATGTAATAAAATAGTCAAACGTCTTCTAAACAGACAATATGATATTCAGATGATCAAAAAGACTATAGGTCTTGTATTTGGCCCCTCTACAGCCTTATGCAGACTTTTACTTGAACGTTGCACGCTGACTAACAGGGCGGTGGGGACTATATGACGGGCCTTGTCGAAACCTCTTTCAGAGGAGACATGGTCCTGAACCTCGTCCCCTCTGACTGTTAGTCGGGACTCCTACAGATCTAGGGTCTTAGCTCGCTTTCAGACTGGCAGAGCACGGTTTATCATGTTGATGTCGCATATATTTTTATACCATTATGTGTTTTACAATACCTTACGTGTTTATATTTTTATGACCTCTCAATATGCGATACCTGTTGACCCTTGTTCTTTGCATGGAGGATTATTTATAAATTTTTTAAAAATACGTCCTTTGGTTGTTCTGCTGTTACGGTGAGTGGGAAGGTGGGCCCGTAAGCCGGTTAACCACACCATTTGTTTGGCTTTTGTCAAATTAAATGACCGTCCTAAGTCGGTATCGTAATTGCACTACAATGAAATATTTTTGTAATGTGTTATATGTTCTAGTATATTATTTATATTCATGTATTGTATAGCTCCATGGTGACGTCTGCCACATAACTGAGCCAGTAACTCCTCTTTTTTCTTTGAAGTGTCTAACTATCAGAAAAGCAATTACAAAATTGAGTACACTTCGTTTAAACAAAAATGAAAGAATGCATTTATTGAAACATTGTGCTTTCTCATAAAAATGACTACAAATAAAATTCACACTATACCATTACCTTACATAACATTTCTTTAAGCAATGTACGCAGGGGAAATTTTAATGAAGGAATCGTGAATTATATTGATATGTAAATGCTAAACAGTTATTGGCATATGTACAGTATTCTGTTATTGTATTCCACAATAGCAATGTATTTTATACGTTTCAACAGGATATTTGCGACGAGTGTTATATACAAGCAGGAGACGCCTACTCCTTCCGGGTACTTTGTGTCACTACAAAACTAAATTGCAGTTCTATTTCATGATGTGGAACAATACATGACATTGCTTGTTCATTTTAGAAATTAG
This sequence comes from Pteria penguin, assembly GCA_035048485.1. Lineage (NCBI taxonomy): Eukaryota > Metazoa > Mollusca > Bivalvia > Pterioida > Pteriidae > Pteria > Pteria penguin. The sequence continues at coordinate 38,338,710 of CM068585.1, read as the reverse complement.
AAACTGGATTTACCCTATGTTTAAGATAGAATATACTGTAAATGTGAATGTATTTAAACATTAAAGTATTCATGAACAGAGTCCTGATATTCGTCTTTTAACAAAGTATACTATATGTCTGCTTCTTTTAGGGGATCACCGAAAAATGAGGCATCAATATTTGTATTCTGGTATTCAGGGTTCTTTCTCACTGACTCGGGTGGCACTGCTTCTTCTATAGATGATTCGTGATGACACCGGCGTACTTCTTTTCTTTCCTCTAGCCATGGTATTAAAATAAAAACATAACATACCAATTAATGTGAAAAGACATAATGTTCTCAATATGAAAACTAACTGAAACGTTTAGCTCACAAAATAGAAATAACTTTTCAACAGAAAAAATGTATATTTAGTTTGAATAATCTCATTCCTTTCAAATTAAGAGTTTGGAGTTGATAATGATGTATATATTCACCTGTTTTCCAATGGGAAATAAAAGTTAGATGGTAGCCTACCAACACTGCAATGTTCATGAATAAAGTTGTCATACACACAATGACATGTATTTTCATTTTCAGGGTTGTGTGCTTGTCTGAAACGTAAGGATTTAACAGGTCTCTTCAAGCGTAATGATACTACTATCTATACCAAACTATAGAGGCAAGAGATTTAATAGAGCTGAAGGTATATCTTGTCTATACACACCAATATGAGGCGTGCTATTTATAAAGTCCCGTCTAGACAAGAACTGCCTAAAATACATGAAATTACATCATGAAAAAAGGAAACAAATGAAATAATCCTGGTTTGGCATGCAGCAATAAGCATTTTGTCTTCCCCATTTCAGACTATATTCTTCAATTATAATTAATGGAGCAAGTTGAAAAGGAAGTATTTTAACTTAGGAATGTCCGGTACTAACATACTTTTGAAGTATTTGTACTTCTGGCGTGAAGTAACACTGGAATCTAAATGAATACTTACATTAAAACAATTAAAATGCCAGAAAAGTCCTAAAATTAAATAACTGGTATTATTTGATAGATTTCAGTTAACAAAAATTAGATATTGTTCTTTTATATGTGTATTATTAAGGGATATTGAATTGTACTTAATAATATTTGTACTTATAAATGTTTCAGATTTACATGGCATAATGTTATGGATTGTCCGAAACCAGATACGGACACAGATACACGAGAAAAAAAAAAGAAAAAACCTTTGTACACTTAGTTTCAGAAACACCATGCTTATATAAAACATACCATTCTTTTGATCGACATCGAAGTATGCGGTTATGTTTTCATTTGTCATCATATTATGAGGTTTAATTGTAGGATCCAAGCCTTTAAAAGTGAAAGAAAAATAAATAAGAATTTTATCTTATAATCTGTCATATCAACGTATGCCTTCATTTTAACAAGAATCTGATTTTACATGATGCTTCAGGAAAGTTATTTACTGTTTCTGTTGTCAACGGAGCAATCCATGTATACAAAAACAATTTCAGTGATATAGTAAGTTAATTGTGACTCATACTATAGGTCTAACATGTAATTGGATGTTAAGCAACAAGTGTAATCTTTTCATAATATTAATGATGTTATACAAGTTAATTCAATTTGATGTTGAAAACTAAAAATTTCTATATTCACAATCTTTAAAATGTCATCCAAAAGACAATATTTTTTTCTGTGCTTATGATTAAATCATTCTTTGATGACCGATGCTTCCCATATCACTGTCACTCCATTTATGACAATGCTCACTTAGCGTTGTTATTGTTACAGTACCTGAAGTGTCTTAGCATCTGACTCGTGTCAGTTGTGACTTTTTAAATAAAACTTTAAGAGTTCTACATTATATTTATACTGCTCTCTCAAAATATTCCGACGGAATTGTATCCCCTTAATATTTTATGTGGTGTATTTAATGTATCTTATTCCGAGTCTTAGCCCTTTACTCTTATCTGATAAATATTTTGCATCATTGTTTATAATATAAAATTGAATATCTGTTCAAAACATTATGCTCTAAACTTACAAATGTTTTCTTAAATAAACATCGTAAATGTTTACTTGTACATGACGCATGATTTAAAGACTATCTGAATTCCTTTGGCGTTTTACGTGCTTTGATTTTACGTCGTAGTGGGCGCCGGTAAACTGCACCCATTGCGTGACTTTTGTTACTATAACTGACCATCCTAAATCGGTATCATAACTGCAATATGATCGAATATTTTTCTTATGTAGTATTCTGTGTGTATAGTTCCATGGTGACTTCTGCCACATAACTGAGCCAGTAACTCCTCTTTTTTTCTTTTTCATACAGCCTGGTCAAATGTCGCCTGTCTTCTCTTTTATGAAGCGCTGCCATCTTGTTTTACAAGAATGGTGTTAATGTTAGCACGTTAATTTGTTTTAATCAGTCGGAAATTTCGCTAGGGTACCTTGCGATATGGTTGGTTTGGTGGGTTTGTTTGTAATAATTTTATAATTTAAAAACATACAGGAATTTAACATTATCGAATTCATTTCATTTTTCTCGGCGCGTCAATTAATCATAAGTAATTTCAGGATGTTCTTTCTCTCGTATAGTGATAGGGACAAAATACCCTCAAAGTCATACATCATTGACGGTCGATGGACTCCAGACTGATGGCCAGCTTAAGTAGTAAAACTGTTAAGATACTGACTGGTAATTATGTAGTATCAACACTTATACTAGTCAAATTGAGAAAAAGACTTTCAGTGCATTAAAACTCGAAAGTGCACAACAATTGAAGGGAAAGCTACAATAACTCTGGATTTCCAGAAATAACTTAAAGAGGAATTAAAAAAAAAAATTAAGATCTCAAATTACCACAGCTTTTGTCATCAGTTAGGTTGTCAATTCACCAACAAAGATGCTTTTATGCTATAGTAAGAGAAAAGTTAATTACTTTCAGAATGCTGTGGATATTGCAAGATTCACACGATACTAGAGGAGATAGAATTCCAATAACAAGGGAATGGTATAATACAATGTATGCACAATGCGGGTTGAGCCCTGGAAATGTCTAAATATAGTCCATGATATACATCCTTAAATACACCATTATATCTCAAACACACTATAAAATTACAAAGATTTTTATCTTTTCCAAGCTCAACTCTAATCACGTATGAATACAATCTTTTATACTTTTTTTTAGAGTTTTTCATCTTTAAATGAATCTGATCTATAACAGAAAAAATGAAGGAAAGATAAACTGTACCTGCATTAAACATGACGTCTTTAAATGGACTTCCTTCATACATTTTAAAGTGGTTGGAACAGCGAATCGTGTATCTTGCCCGTCCACTGTAAAATGTATGATTAATTTTGATGTAAAATATTATGTAAGAAGTAGACCTTTCACAGGCGATATAGTCATAGATTGCAGCAGATGTCGCTTCACACGTTGCTATATCAACTAACACTGTGCTGTATATATCATTGTTCGACATAATAGTCCATCTTATTACAGAATCTAACTGTCCATTAGTTACACATGCGTAGGCAGTTGGAAATACTTTACTTAACCCCCAGGTTGCTGTGAAATTAAAGAAAAATATACGAGAAATTGTGTCATTATTCTCTATATTTGATCTCATTGCTCTTTTAAGAATATGAATATTACTAAGGTGAACATATTAAAAGTCAAAGGTTAACACATTTTCATATACTTGTAGATATTATAAGCACCATTTTCTTTGAAGAATTACAGACATGATAGAGTTAATTGTAGTAGTTACCTGTTTTAAATCATTTATGGATATTATGATTTTCTGCAATTCATGTTGAAACTAAATACTAACTTGAAAACACGACGTTGTTGTTAAAGACGTCACTAAAATTCTCACATTCCCCGTTCCTATTCTGACCCGTACATATATTACGTAATTAAAGAATATTTCGTCATTCTCCCGCCATTCAAGCAGGCATTTTGATATGAAATTGTTGCCGCTGTTGACCTTGCAGATATTGTGAGATACAATTAAACCTTGGAAATCCTTTAAATAAATAAACAAAATGAAAAAAGCAATACAAAAGTGATATGCATTTGGTCTTACTCATAACAGGGTATTAAGTTGTAAATATCTTTTTTCCGAGTCTTCCATAATATCGTATTCTTGTGTTATTCTGACACCCTAAATTCATAATCAGTGGCAAAGCTTAAAACTAAGGACAAAATGTTGCGTACTTATATTGTGTTAATGCGGATTCAAAAAATCTAAAAAATATTACACATATGCGTGTAACTAGCAATCATGAGCGCACGAGAGTGGTCAACATAAATATAAGTGGTTTATACGTGGTTTTATGTCGGAATGCACTATATGTTTTGTTATAACGCCCCATACGACAAAACAATATAGCATTCCTTTTAAATCCATTAAATGTAACACCACAAATTATATTTATTTACGGGATATCTTAGCCGGAATTCAGAATGGTTTAAAAGTTTTCAAACACTGTCTTCACTATTATCTTTATAAAGTAAATGATACTTACAACATCGGACCATTGGAATGTTGGCTGTACAGTCACGTTAGATATCCAGGCGGATAATGATACTATACCATCCGATATTACTATGGTTTGATTCTTATCAACTAACCGTAAATCTATAAAGCAAAATATAGCGAACAAGGAATAAATACAAAGGAAGGTAAAATATTCCAACAATTTCATTTCTTTGGGTCCTAAACTAATTAAACGCCTTTGACTAGATTACCACTAGATCATTAGAAACAAATGTTTTGTATTAGGCCCCTCCATGGACTTTGTACTTTCCTTTTGCGGACTAATAACAGGGCGGTGGGGACTATAAAACTCTATATAAAACCTTATCAAAACCTTTTCAGAGGAGACAAGGTCCTGAGCCACGCCCCCTCTAACTGTTAGTTGGAACTCCAACAGACCAAAGATTTGAGCGCACGTACGGGCGGTCAGTGCCGGTTGACGCATGTTGATGTATATTATTACATAAAACGTCTCTTGTTAAAAGGATTGTTTATGAATTTTAATGGGTGTCCTTTGATTGCACTGTTCCCATGGTGAGTGGGAAATCGGGTGCTCGTAAAACAGTTAACCACATCAATTGAGTGACGTTTGCCTCTTAAATGGACCGTCTGAGATTTGTGTTGTAAATCTAATACAATCGAATGTTTTTTGTAGTAATATGACTATAATCATATACTTGTTGCTTCGACAGATGTCTTTCTCTTCTCTTTTATGACTTTTAAGTATATTTACTTACCACATGCAGCGTCACCAAAGCACCCATGTAAGGATATTTTCCAGCATATTACAACAGTAACCATGACGTTGTAAACTGTAAAAGCCATCCCTGATCCTAATTTCTAAGGCAACAAACAAGACATTTCATATAATAATACCGATTATATTTTCCAATATCTACTATCTACATTATCTAGTCTGTACCTTTCATTTTACTTACACAAAATGAATAAACAGTGAAGGGCGGAAGAAGGAAATGGCTTAGTCGATCGATATATATTTATTTATAGCTATTTATAGGAATACGCCACACGATGGGCAAAAAGAGAGGAAGTACAGATCGACACTTTCGGAATGGATAAAATCTATCGCAGTACTGCTAAGATCAAAAATTAAAAAATTACAATGTTCTGTAAACACCAGATTCGAATCTATTTTTAAAGATCCTGATGTTGTCAGAGAACTTACCTTCCTCCAAGAACATTATATCATTACACCAGCAGACAAAGCATCCAATAATTATACATTTACTTGTAAGAAATATTACTTTGACAGCCTAGTGAAAGAATTAGGATTAAATTCAGCTCCAGGAAATCCTACTCTCACGAACTTTTCGGTTTCGGAAGTACTCGAGAATCATAAATATGTCCTCAATACGTTTGGTATTGACTCAAATAAATTAAATTTAGAACTTCCATATTTGTACTGCATTCCAAAAATGCACAAAAATCCTTACAAACAACGCTTTATCGCTGGTTCCTCGAAGTGTTCCACAAAATCTGTATCGATGCTACTCACAAAAATATTATCAGAAATTAAATCTGGCCTTCATAGATATTGCGAAACAGTATATTCCAGAAGTGGAATTAATCAAATGTGGATCCTTAAAAATTCAATGAGTTGTTAGAAAATCTAAAATAAAAAAGTTTTACTAAAATTCACTCTATCAAGTCTTTTGACTTTTCGACTCTTTACACAACGATCCCTCATCAGAAATTAAAAGACAGATTAGCGGAAATTATTCAAAGTGCATTTACTAGTAAAAACGGAAACCGCAAATTCAAATATATAGTAATAGGCCACGATAAAACTTACCTTGTTAGGGAAAATTCTGATTCCAAAAATAAACACACTGAAACAGCTGTCATCCAGATGTTGAACTTTCTTATCGATAATATTTTTGTGGTGTTTGGAGGTAAGGTTTTTCAACAAATTGTCGGCATTCCAATGGGCACTAACTGTGCTCCACTTCTGGCTGACATATTTCTTTATTCATACGAAGCTGAATTCATTCAGTCTTTGCTTTTGCAAGGAAACAAACAATTGGCTCTTGGCTTCAATTTTACTTACAGATATATACATGACTTGCTTTCGATTAATAATCCTTCATTCGCGGATTACCATAGCATCATCTATCCAAGTGAACTTGAGGTCAAAGAAACCACAGAAAGTAGTAATTCTACTTCGTATTTAGATATTATGTTGTCTTTCGACATTAATGGTCAATTGAACACCCCACTCTATGACAAACGTGACGATTTAAATTTCGCTATCACAAACTTTCCTTTCATAAGTAGCAACATTCCATCATCGCCCGCATACGGCGTATTCATATTATTAGTTATCAGTTAATACGTTATTCCAGAGCATGTTCAAATTACAGTGACTTTGTTCTGACTTTCAGTTAAGCTGCTCAACTAGGGTTATATATGTGCTAGACTAGCAAGGTCACTGAGAAAATCCTATGGTCGTTACGAGATTCTTATTACTCCATATGATATCTCGTTATCCAGACTTTTAAATGATATTCTGGACTGAGACCGATTCCGATCATTTTACACAGATTTGACACCTTCTATGCTAGAAGGTTACCTACTTCGACTTCTCCATATATAAATATATATGGAATTTACACGATCTGACTCTTTCTACTGGGTATATGTGACGGGTGTTGTTAGCAAACAGGAGATGCTCACTCTCCCCGGGCACCTGATCTCACTCCATTACAGGGGTTCACATATGCTCTTCAAGTAGACATATTTTGTTATTTTCCATTTGTTTTTCATTTTCATTGATTTTGTATGTCCTCTGGTTTTATGATTTTTGGACTTGTGCTTTGGATTTATCCATCATCTCTACATTGTATAGTTGAAAATATCCGAAAAACAATATCTCAACAGAGAAAAATCATTGAATTCAGATAAATAACATTGATTGTTTTGTTATACTACATTTACTAGATAACAATGATTTGACTTTCTGTTTAATATTAAAAAAAAAATAGTAAATAGAAAATAAATAAATAAAAAAGAGGCATGAGTCAGGGAAAGAAAAATACCATTAGCCAATCAACGGGTAGGTCCCCATTACATTCGTTCAAACCAGTAATCTCTTTTATCGAAAAAGCTTTATGGCTTGTATGAATCTACGAAGTGTTTATATTTCACGGATGCTGGATATTTCCTCCGCCATATCATTCAAAAATTGTACGACAGGAAGCACTCACGTGCACATAAAACATGACTAAAGTTTGAACCAGGAACGTGTCCAAGGTTTCCTATATTACAATACGAGGAGTATCTCCGATAGCTAAACACAAAAATGAAATCAAAGTTTCAGTCACAAATGAAGTCTGCAGTAAATTGATGTCCATAGCCTGCCTTACACCGAACCCTAAAAGTTGTACCTGCTCTTTATCTGAGTTCACGTACTGTATTGCGTCTCAGGTCCTTATTGAGAAATGGAACAATACTCTCTTAGGGCAATTAACACCTTGGTGGGATCAATGTTGAGGATTATCTCTTGATATAACATTATTTACGCAAACGCCGTCTGTGATTGGACAACAAAAATTAAAAAAAAAAAAAAAGAATTCAGTAATACAAATATATAAATATTCAGTAATGATGAAATAATCGACAGACCCACACAGTTAACCAATCATCAAAGAATCAACTGACGGACAGATAGATAAGTGGATAGACAGACGGTGCTTCCAAACTTGTAGAAGATTTCTATATACTCATTACGCATTGATAAATTCAAATGTGGTCTATCGACTATTAATAGCATTGATCAAAACAAATGTGGTCTACCGACCACAATTGTCTCCAGACCACAAGTTTGATTCTGATATCATAGGAATTATCTGTCATTCAAAAGCTATCATCAAGGTTTAATTTCTTTAAAAGGAGGCCAAACTCCAAGGTCATCGACCTTGGTGCCATTTCAAAGGGATTCATTTGTTGAGTTTGCATACCAAATATGATGTCTCTATTTTGCACGGTTCAAAAGTTATGGCAAAGGTTAATGTTAACACCAGACAAACAAAAAGACAGACAAACAAAAAGATAATACAAAAACGATATGCCACCGATCTTGCGACCCGAAGGTATAAAAATAGGTTTAATTGGTTTATTGCGTGCCTTGATTTATGTCTAAATTTGTACCCATGGAAACAGGCTGGTGCTCCTGGCTGTTATATTAGCGTATTCTATATATGGACTCGTCGGTATTTAAAATACAGAGGTTAGTTTGTTTTTTGTTTAACGTCACACGATGACGCCTCGATTAGTGCACGTATTTTTGTGACGGTGTCCGACTGATGCAGGATACACAAATTTAACCCTTTGCAACGGACTCACCTGAAGCAGTAAGGGATCTTTAATGTGCCTCGTCTGCCGTGACACCGGACATCGATAATTACTGTCTCATCCGAAAGACAGACACCGGCATGACATGAGAAGGGCTCTAACCCGCGACCTCCCGTGCAGCAGCGCTCAACCACTAAGCCACAAGGGTATGCTCGATTAGGTTAATCCAGTACGACAATAAACACTTCTCCGGTTCTAGAGAAAGGTGTTACAATACCAATTCTTACACTGTTAATAGTAGAAAAAACATGACGATGTTGTTAAAAACGACAAAGTATGTCATGGACACTACGTAAAATATTATTTCGGGGGGAAGCCGGCGTGGCCTAGTGGTATCGCGTCAGACTCCTGATCGGGAGGCCGGGGTTCGAGTCCCGCTCTGGCCATGCCGGTGTTCTGTCTTTCGGATGAGACAGTAAAAACCGAGGCCCCGTGTCGTGGTATGCATGGCACGTTAAAGATCCCTCACTGCTTCGGGTGGGTCCGTTGCAAAGGTCAAAATTTGTATGCCCCGCATCAGGCAGATGCCGTCACCATATACGTGAAATATTCGTGGTGTGACGTAAAACAAAAATTAATCCATCAATCAATCAATATTTCGGGGGGAAGTCTGGCTATAGGGGAACGCTCATTCAAAAGCTAGTTGTAGAGTAAGACTTCCCCAAGGGGGGGGGGGGGATTCTGTTTTATAGCCAGTCTTCCCCGGGGAAAGTTTTGCTCTAGAGTGAGACTTCCTCACTTTAGAGTAGGACCACTGGGGGAGGGCGAATGTGACTATGGGGGATTCCGGAACTTTAGGGAGGGCGATAGCAAGGAGATGCAGGCTATATCATGATAAAAGACCAAAGTGAAATCTGTTTATGGATATGGATTTTTTTAAGATACTCAATTTTGCTGATAATTGATTTATACATAATTGTATATATATAGTACATAATGCAATTTTATATGTATTTTGTACAATGATATGCATTAGTATGCATCGTAGATTATCATATATGATCTTATTATGTTAATTAAATTATTTCAAGTTGTTTAACAATATATACACTGGCATTGATTTTATTACGAAAGGTATTATGTGATGAAATATAGCATTAGCAATTTACCACGTAGTTTCAACGTAGGGTACGGATCGGACAAAGTAAAATACGAAAATAACTTGTGTCATACGACAATGGCATTAGCAACAATGTACCACAGTGACATTCACGGACCTCTGAAATTCAGAAGTGAGACCAGGTGCCTGGAAGGAGTGAGCATCTCCTGTTTAGCTAGTCATAACAGCAGTGAATGCCCTTAAATACAGACGAAACAAATATAATTCATGACTTTATAAATACATGAGTGTGAACTCTGTAGGAAGTGCCACAGCCACACAACATGAGGAACATGGATATAATTAAATAATAACAGGATATAAATACGAGATTAGTATTTCCAAGCTCATGATAAGTTTTCTTCTTGTTTACAGTAGAGAGTAAAAGAACGTACGCATTTGTGTTTTAGTGTACAGATCCATTAGTGCATGCCTGAGTCACCAGCGGCCGTCCATGTAGGTACATATGTAATATATGTAGTATCAGTAATTACCTGTCGTTCAAAAGCTATGGTCAAGGTATAATTTCTTCATAAGTAGACCAAATTCCAAGGTCACCATACTTGGTGTCATTTCAAAGGGATTCATTTGTTGAGTTTGCATGCCAAATATGAAGTCTCTATTTCTCTCAGTTGAAAAAGTTATGGCAAAGGTTCAAGTTGACACAAACAAACAAACAAAAAAGAATATACCAAACGTTTTTCGATCCGAGGGTATTAAAATAGGTTTAGTTGGTTTAATGAGTGCCTTGCTTTATGTTTTAATATGTACCCGTGGCCACAGGCTGGTTCCCGTGGCTGTTATCTTGGCATAACCTATATTTGGACTCGTCGATATTTAAATACAGAGGTTAGTGTCTTCATTGTTTAATGTCACACGGTGACACCTCGATTATTCCACGTATTTTGTGACGGTATCTCACTGATACAGGATACAAAAATTTGTACCTTTGCAACAGACTAACCTGAAGCATTGAGGAATCTTTAACGTTCCACGTCTGCCGTGACACCGGACATCGGATTTTACTGTCTCATTCGAAAGACAGACACAGACATGACCTAAGAGGGGCTCGAACATCGACCTCCTCGTTGTGCGGCCAGCGCTCGACCACTAGGCCACAGGGGATTACAAGCTTGTCTATTCTAGAGATATGTATAGTGCACATTGAATTTTATATTTATTTTGTACATTGATATACAGTAATATGCATGGTGTATTTTCTTTTCACAAAATATAGTAGCTTATATATTTTCTTATTATTATGTTGATTGAATTATTTCAAATTGTTAAATAATATATCCATTGGCATCATTTTTATTACGAAAGATATTATGCAATGAAATGTTGCATTAGCAATTACCATCAATTTTAGTACGGGGTACATCACATTTAGAATTATATGTTATGTGAAGTAATCGGATAAAGTCAAATACGAAATTAACTAGCGTCATCTGACAATGGCATTAACAAAAATGCACCACAGTGGACATTCACGGACCACTGAAAGTCAGAGGTGAGACCAGGTGCCCGGGAGGAGAAGCGTTTCCTGTTTGACTAGACACACCCACCGTGAATGCCCTTAAATACAGACGAAACAAATATAATTCATGACTTTATAAATACATGAGTGTGAACTCTGTAGGAAGTGCCACAGCCACACAACATGAGGAACATATGTATAATTAAATAATTGCAAGATATAAATACAAGAGATTAGTATTTCTAAGTTCATGATAAGTTTTCTTCTTGCTTACAGTGGAAGGTAAAAAAAGGTGCGCATTTGTGTTTCAGTGTATAGATCCATCAGTGCATGCCTGAATAAATATCAGAACTTATATGTGTGTTTTAATTTAGTGCAACATATGCGCAATTCCACAGTTTATGACTCTACAGTGATGCTAAAGCCCGACACTAATCTAAAGACAATAACTGCTATGGGCATTACGGAATATCTAAAGGATTTACATATTAATTCAATTTACCTTTTGCATTATAATTACATATAACTGCAAACCGATGAAATAGAAAATAGGGACTGAAGTACACAACCGGGTACAAATTATTTTGTTGCAGCCTCGCGGGTTGGGGGGGGGGGGGGGGGCATCGAAGCGATTGGTTTTAGAAATTAGTTTTATTCTTGTATAACACTCCCTATAGCACTGCGACTAACAGCAAACATTCACTGTATCTTTCTGATAAAATTAAAGCAAGAAACACATCGCAGTTATCTTTTTTTTATTTGATATTTCATAAACAATGGTGTCCTATTCGTTTAGAGTAATTTGTTGTTAAAATAAACAACAGAGACATGCAAGCTCTGTAATAACACTTTTAGCTTGTTTTAGTAAATACAAACAAAGAGAGGCAAACAAACACAAAAAAACTTATTTCAGCAAATTTCCCTCATATTGACAAATATGATTGCATTTAGAAAACAAGAGGTCTGAATTGGATTTCTCACATATCTGTATGCTATTCTTTTATGTGTGCACCAAATATCTCCTAATCTGTGTCTTTTCTTTTGTATTCATTTTAAATGACTTCTTAACGCTAATAAACGGCGGGTGTTTCCTCTCTAAATTAGGGATTATTTATAAATTTCCTGTACTGCTTCGGAGATGAAAAGTAGAATAGGCCCAGACTTTTGGTGCATATACGCTTTATGCGTGTTATAAATGATGCATTTTCTTGTCTCACGAAGAACAGGAAACAGGCTACACATACCAAAAGAGGTCGACAGCGTAGTCCTAAGTGAACGAGGGGAGGAATGCCGAGTGTTGATCTGCCGCTCCTAGTCGTACCTAAAAGAACTACCCCATTTACAGTAAAGAGTACAGTTATTATTCTAATAATTTGTAATAACCATTTTACTCATCTACAATGATACCATTGTGTGAGATGTATCACCATCAGTAATATCATTGTATGAGATATATATCACATTATGTTCCTACGCGTTAGATGGCATCAAGTTCTGGTACAATGAGAAGGTGCATGTCTATGGTTTGGTCACAATGAATATTGATTATAACATTTTGATATAGGATCATGTAAGCGATTCTCAAAGCTACAATTAATCATTTATTAAAAATTATGTTCAATTCTAGGAAAATCCTGGCCAAAAAGAAAAAAGAAATGAAGGACTTCCAAATAAAGATACAATCACTCTGAAAAGGAAATTGTGACTTGATACAAAAAGTCAGAGTCGCCTCTCTTTGTATGTATACACCGATTAGAATTATAGGTTCTGTTATAAAAAGAGTACGTGTGACTTTACTTTAACATGACAAATTATTTTTGTTATAAGGCACTTTACAATTATTTCACATATATAGACGGATCTAACAAGATGACTTGTTCTTGTCTATCCTTGATGATAACTCTCCCGCTATCTGTATATTAGGGTTTGGATTAAAGATAAGAGTATTCCCTGATTGAACATATAACACAATCCTTAATTGGCTATGGAATTAGAAAAAATATATTACAAATAAATAAATTTTATGTTATTCCTTTTCCACTTCCAGGGAATAATTGAATAAACAGTAGCAGATATTTCACCTTATTAAACTGTCCTATGGTGCCAGTATCAGCCTGATGCATTGCATAGACATAGATATCTTTGCAAGAGACCCAAAGGACACAGTGAGGGGTCTCTTACCTGTTATGGGAACTCACCGTCTTATCCAAAACACACTACACCTCTGTGACCACGACAGGAGTCGAACCCAGAACCTCTAATACACGAGACGAGCACCTCACAGTGGAGTAGGAATAGAGCTGTCAGATCCTAATTTATGAAAGAGAAAATAGCTTTTATAAAATGCAACTTCAACAGTAGGTAAGGGAATTAACTATACATCACATTACGTGTATTATGAATCAAAATAAATATTAATAATGATAATTAACGAAAAGAGAAAAGACAAATTATCGCGAAGCATAGTCATTTATAATGTAAAATACGAAAGTGGCGTCACATGACTATGGCACTAACATCAATGTACCACAGTGGACATTCACGAACCCCTGAAATTTAGAGGCGAGACCAGGTGAACAGGAAAGTAAACGTCTCATGTTGGACCAATTACACCCGCCGTGAATGCTTTTGAATACAGACGAAATAAATATGATTAGGCACTGTACATACACATGAACGTGAAAAAACACTGTGAAAAAACTGCTACAGCCACGATACATAAGGATAGAAGATATAGTAACACTTAAGTCAAAATTAAGAAAAGCATTAAATAAATCAGTAACAGAACGATGAGACAATTCCGTCATGATTACATGCTAAATTGCTGAAGGGTCTTATTATTATTATTATTATTATTATTATTATTATTATTATTATTATATTTTTATTATTAGTCCAATATCCAGGTTGCGATACCACATCTCCTGGTACAGACCTACATAGTACCTATCGACCGATGCACTGTCGCGCCAAAAACAGATTTCCGTCCTACCTTTTACTTAATTTCTGTACTAAGATAATTAAACATTTAAAGGAAATATAGCATGAACATAAACAGGTCCGTCGGAAATTGTTATGTTGGTGTGTCAATGTGAATATCACGAACGGAAAGCGTAGGAGGACATTTTTCTTTATTGTTCAGTGCCGTATCAGTATCATTATACAATGTTTCTTGTTTTTCGATACATCAAATCTGTCCTTTTGTTATATACTGAGGGGAATAATACCATATATTTCAGTCAAATATACGTTCTCTTTTTTGCCTTGAGGTTAGAGATAATCTCTTATATCTTCCTGTTTTGACTGACATAAATTTAAAATTATTTTGGATCAATTTCCTGGATGGAAAGGTGAAGGGGGAGGGGGGGGGGCAGAAGGGGTTGTGAAGAAAAATATTTTTCTATAATGTTCTTATATTTTAGTTAGGGTTTTATTTCGTCAGATGATAATAAGAATCCTGAATATCAAAACACGAAAATAGATGGTTTCTCTACTTTCCGGTTGTATGAGGAGAGGCATATGCAGAATATACGGTAATAATGATCAAAACAAGATAATGTAAGGGAGCGGGGTACTACACTACCTATGGATACGCTACCTAGAAAACGTCGATACTTAAGAAACGCCACCCATGGATCTTCCCATTGATCTACCCATTGGTCAACCGAAGGCTGTGTACCTGTAGTAGTCAGTGTGACCGAATTACTCTGTTATTTAGCTTTGATGTGAACTTCTAACCATTCTATGGTCAATAGACTCTATTATGTTAGATTGTAGTAAACTCTTACTAGTTGTATACTATGTCAAGTATTCTTGATATATTAATATTTATGACACCAGGTGGCTTCGTGGAGTATGACAGTAATAGTAGTTTGATTTGAATTATGGGGATTCTGCTTATAAATGTTCATCGTAAAATCGAATTATTTGAGACTTAGACTTTATTCCGATCCTCGTAAATGCCGGATATCCCCCTACGTAGCAAAGGAAGACACCACTCTAATTCTGCTTTGTAGATTTCATTAAACAGTTACCGACTTCTTTATATTGTCACATACACAATGCATCATAAGAAAGCAACCGACGCAAAGTGTTGCCCTACAATAATTCGTCGATAAACACCTTGATAATCTGATTTATTTAAGCTTTCTCGTGCATCTCTGTATGATATATGCATAATTAGGGCATACTTCATTTCGATTTGTTTTTTTTTTTTATTTTACAGGAGGAAAAATTCTGTAATTCCCATTTTGATCCCAGTAGGTAGGATTGTAGACTTTATGAACGTTACTCCAAACTATAGGAAAGTGATGTTACCGACGAAATGTGAAAATGGTTATTTCAAATAATGAGGAAAAGTATGTTACCGTGACAATGCAAAAAGGAATCGTTTCAGAATAGATTTTTGAATCTAAAATGGAGGAACCTATGGAAATGGATGCTAAAATAAAAAAAAATTGTTAAAATAGTATTCAGTTTAGTAGAACATTTCATATCACACAATGGTTACCAATACGGATATGCCATTACTATAACCTTAGGTCATACCTCAGGGGCAGACTTTTGTAGTGGTTAAGCGCATGGTTTGCGACGCGGGCGATCAGCGTTCGATTCCCAGGTTGCGCCATGTTTAAGAGGTTGGATACTTCCTGCTTCCGTGTCACGATATAACGGAAAATTTTTTGTAAGCGACGTAAAAACACCAGTCAACCAAACAACCAACTAAGTTACGTATTCTGGCTATGTCGACTGTATATGTAATATTAAAAGAAATAGGCAAATGATCTCAACAAATTTTATGGTGATAGTTAATTCCGTAGTCACATATTGATAGGTTGTTTTTTTTCAGGAATGCATGTACATGTATATTCATATTCTCTTTTTATGAGTGCATTAATGCTTGCTGATTTCGAAGATAACGTTACTAAAGAGAAGCTAGCAAAAGTGATGTAAAGATTATGGATAAAACCAACCTAAATGAAGAAGTTCAAACACACGGAAAATAAGTAAAAATTGAAAATCAAATATATTTACATGGAAAATGAAATATTTCATTAATATATATATCAAATAATAGAATAATGTTAATATTAAACATTGCTGTCTAAGTCGGTGCTTGCAATGGTCGGATAGGTCCTAATTCAGAATATCATGTACATTTTCTAATAAAGAGATATCAAATTTTGTGTTTACAATGGTCGGGTAGGCCTCAATTCAGAATGCTATGTATAAGTTTTGATAAAGAGATGTCAAATTTGGTGTTTCAAACGGTCGCAATAAATCTCCATCCAGAATGTCATATAAAACTCCACTTAACGAGATGTCGTATTGTATGGCAGGAGTCTCGTATCGACCATTCCATTATGTTCTTTGGCCGACAAACAAATATTATATTAATATATATGTAGAGAGATATAGTTTTTCCTGTTAGATCAAATTAGTTTCGAACATTGCGCTTCAGTTAGATTGAATAATGTCAATTCAATTTTTCCTGAGTCTTCTAACTTCCCCACTTGCGTCAATGAGATGTCATATTATAAGAGTAAGCTACAATGTACCAAATCTAGAATGACGTGTGGAGCAATCGTAGATAATGTATAGTGGTATGAAAAATAATGTCAAGAATAAATTTACTCTGTGTTTATTAATGGTGTCTCTTGGGAGCGTTTGTGAAGCAGCTTGTGGTGAGTAAACGTATAATAAAAATCAGAAACTCTATACCTACACATGCTTTGTTTATTTAATTCAAATAATATGTAATTTTCGTGCTGTGTTAAATCGGGTCATGTGCAATTTCTATACAATTTTTGTAAACGTATTTCTGATAACGATAACAATTATTTAGATATATTCTGGTAACAGTATTGGAAAAGAAATAAAGTTAAGCGAGCTAAATACTAAGTGCCTAATGACGAAAAGTCAAGAGAATGACGAACATTTCATAATTGATTCAGCATATTTTTAACATGGATTCATTTATGATAAACTTTGCTTTTGGGACTCTCATAACAGATATTATATTTGCACAGAAATGTTGCCTCAGCGTGTTGCTTTTTATTAAATCTCAGATCTGCAATTAGAACATAAAGATAAAAACTTAATCATTTCTAAGAAGATGCTAGAATTAGCAGCTAGGATATCAAATCTGACAGAGGAACCAAGAACCGAATGGTCGTACGTGGTGAGTATCAATGTATTTTCAAAAGGTACTTACCGATATACAAAGTAGGACATCTAAATGATATAAACCTGATAACATTGATATTGACAGATGCAGTAGTGACATTTATCAACTTGTACTTCAAGAATATATAGCTGATATTTGAATAAGGGACCACCTTTCTATGACATATAGAGTTACATCACATATACTGGTATATACTATAAACGTGACGCATTTGCATTTAAGGTGGTTGTTCCGTTGGTTTTTTATGTCGCTTTCAACAATTTTTCAGTTATATCGCGACATGGAATCAGAAGGTATCCTCTTAAACATAGTGGCACAGCCTTAGAATCGAACCTGGATCGTCGGCGCCGCATGCCAAAAACTTAATCATTTGGATTTACGGAAAAAGGAATATGTGTTTAATGAAATCTCTCACCTCGATGTCTAATGAACCTTAAAATCACTCTTTGTAATATACACAATATGGATGGTCAAATATTCTGATGATTTCATCTTATACATCCTCCGATTCAAATGATTTATACGCTTTCTACATCTGCAGTGCGACCCCTAGAGCATTGCAGATACCATGCGTATTAGCCATTGGCCTATTAATATCGCCACTTGCAAAAATTTTATCTATTGCAATCTGAGTGGTAATTGTGGTTCTGCCTCATCCGTTTTACACATCACGTAAATCATGTGCATAAGTAAACTTTAGCTACTTACCTATGTCTTTCATTTCCTGGAAACAATTTAAGTATCTTTGTTTGATTTGTTTCATTCGCTATCATGCATAGAGAGGTTGTAAAAAACAAGGAAACCTTTCTTCAGGCTCAAGAAATTGTAACTTTCATCTTAAATACAAACATGATATAAATCTAACAAATGCTATGTTTACTATTTTCATATTTGTATTTCGTAGATAGGGCTTGATATATCTGATTATTCATATACTAGAACATGCATTATTTGCATTAGAGGGTCAAATGGATGACACCCTCTGGTTGGATGCTCGAGCATTTTGTTGACAGAATCCACAATATCGATGAATGATTTAATAGGAAATGTTTCGCTATCAATTGTTATCAATCGTTGTAGATTTCTAGAGAATTAATGTGGTCTTTGACTACTCTCACCATAATGTTCTTTCACTGCGTATGATATGCAACAATCCAGTAACTTCTTAGTGACTTACGAAAACCTAAAATCACATTTACGTCAATTAGTATATATGACGACTCTCATAAATTTACGCTAAGAGAAACCTATGATTACTTTTACACTCTGTATGTTATGGTTCTCATTCGGAATTTCTACAAATCATGGACTCCTTTTTCAGATTGGCATAGCAAGGTTGTCTCATATTACAGTCCTTTAAATTCATGATAATGATAAACCTATTCAGGTTGATATTTTCATGCCCTGTCATTTTGAGTGAGCTGTTGATATGTCCATGATGATTTACTTATATTTATTCATCTATTTTATTTCATTTATTCATTATTAATGTTTGTTAATTATTAAAAGCACAGTCAGGTGTCTTCTTCCTTTCCTTTTGTCTAGTTCACTGTTTTTCTTGCTTTTTATAATATTGGAAATAGGAAAATGCTTTTTTTTTAGTTCAGTTAATTTCATATCATATACCCATTAATTTATAACCTAGTATAAATATGGCATAATTGACATTATGCAGCAGTGCACTATAATGAAAGTACCATATTTAATATAAATTTATTTTCGAATTAAAAAGAATTCTATGCAAACATATTTTTTATTCCATGACAAGATGCATAAATAGTCAATACATGTTAATTACAACATAGTTATAAAGGTTTTTTAATTGAAAGATATTTATGACATTGTAGGGGAATGACGGTGAGGTTTTATTCAATGACATTTGCAATGTAAACAAAACAACTAAAGAGAATGACGTATGGAGAACGGATTGTAGTATTCAATGGGGAAATGAGGAGGATATTATATTATCGCACGACTCTGTATATGTGCGTGTGAAAATCACAGACCAAAAATGCGGGAATGTGACCGATATATTTGACAGAGAAGTCATGTTAACAAGTAAGATGAACTTTTGCAAAATGTTCCGTGGTGTTTGGAGAAAAAGTATGTGTGTTTGTTTGTGTGTGTAAAGGGAGGGGGGGGGGATAAAATACAAGCAGCAATATTGTTACTGGGACATTACATCCTTTAAAAGACCTCTGCGCAGTGATTAAGGCAAGTTATATCTTGCTCTTCATTTAAGCAACACTTGTGTAATGTTAAATTCGAAAGGAATTGATCTTATGAATGTGGGCATATATAGACCGCATATATAAACCGTAGGGAATCAGATGTCTGACCAGGCTCCCCTGAGAAGCAAATGTCTCCTGTTTTGGTAGACACACACATATTATTCATGGAAACTCAAATAGACATATATGATGTATGAGGTTGTATGAAACATAACCATTATTGTTTCCTTTTTATCGATTAATACTACGGTAATATTTTCATCACCTCATATGAGTACGAGTTATACTAGCTCAAATAATATTATTCCATCACAGAGGAAGCGACTGGTTAGCAGAAGATGCTTACTCAGTGGCACCTGTCCATTTCTGTATTCTTCATTTAGTCCGCGTTAGCCATTATATCTATTTTGTCTAGTATAATGGATATTCATTATCGACCCCTTTAGCTCTTTGCCTAGAGGGTACTCTATTTCTAATAGAACTACTGGGTGGTTTTGTTTTGTTTTGTTTTGTTTTGTTTTGGTTTTTTTCTGTTTTTTGTTTTTTTTTTTTGTTTTTGTTTTTGTTTTTTTGTTTTTTAGGGGTTTGTTTTCTTTGCATTCTTTTCACCTGTTACTTTCATGGACGTTGCAGAATTCCATCGACAACTTTCCCTTAACCTGAGGAGAAAAATCCTCCAAGTGTTTATATGATAGTTCCTCAGTAATTGATTGGTCTGTTCATGTAAAATCAAGATAAGCTAATATGATTTTTGATTAACTATGTGGTTAGGTTGATAATGCGACATTTTTCTTTATTTCATGACGCTATAAACATGGCGATATCTCATTTGTTTCGTGTTTGAATAATTCAATTAACTGTGAATCAAACCCTGTTTTTCCTGCTGGCGTTCTGTGTATTCTTTGTTTTCTACTGTAACACTGTACATTAATGTTTTCTGTGTTGTTATTTCAAAGCACCTTGGAAGATAGAGAGAATATCGTCAAACGTGTAGGCATGTGTAACCTATAATCACTTTGTTTCTATAATGAAATGGATCGTTCTGTCTGACAACAACATACGCAGCAAAGTGTTAGTGGACATACCGAACTGCAGAGGGAAACCCGAAGCATTCTTTTACGATATTACCTGTGAAAATTCTACTTCTGGTATTAAAGTCTTTATACAGATCAATGCTACATTGACCAATGAAAGTCTGAGCTCTAAGATCCGTTGCTTTCAACACGACCTTCAAAGATATAACGGAAGACGATATGAAGAAGTCATGTTTACAGCGGGTAAGGATTGTTTCCTACTCTGTACTGTTAATCTGGAGATGCATTTGAATTATTTACAACACTTTTGATTTTGGTGCCCAAATATTTATTCGAAATATCAGTATATCGTCTCGTTTTACATGCTTGTAATCTCTAAATCAAAGTACTGTTGACGATCAATGTTCAACATTTACATATAAATCACCTAGCAAAAGAATAAACTCATTGCAACTCAAATGCTCCATCTTTGATATATTCAAAAAAGCAAAACACCTGGAACCAAAAATATATTTCTTCGTTATGTAAATGATTTCATGAAGTCTTTTTGTATATGAAGTTAGTTGAAGTAGAAACAGTGTTGAGGTTGTTCTGTCCTTTGTCCTTGTCGATAACTGAACACACGTATCTACGCTCTGTCGAATCCGAAAATGTGCATTTACCTTGCCTGTTGACGGCATTAGGGCTCCTTGTTGCGTTTGCATGTTTAATAGTCGCATTAACGGTTTAGCAGTCACGGAAAATACATTTATTTCATACTACTGTTATGGAAATAATCAATGTCTTCTTCCTGCAATGTATACATATCATTTGATAAGAAAAAAGGAAGTCATCTGAAAACTAAGGATATAAGGATAATATTAAAGTAAAAGGTATTTTAACTGGTATCAGGTGACAATGGCACTAATATCAATGTACCATATCCGTCATCCACGTATCCCTGGGACATAGAGGCGAGATCAAGGGCCCGGGAGGAGTGAGCGCCTCCTGAATGGCTAGCCATAGCTACCACCATTACATAGAAATGAAACAACTCAGCACTGTAGATATAAGTGAATGGGAACATACACTGTGCAGAAAATGTCATTGCTAAATAACATCATGAAAACAGTATAATAGCACTTAAGTTAAATCCCGCGGCGGAGAATTTCTTTTCACGAACTCCAATCACCAAAGGAAATGAGTGTGACATTAATGAACAATACGAAAGGAAGTGATGTCACATGACTATGGCACTTAACCAATGCACAATGAATACAATTAAGTTAATGTCACGTATTTCATGACCAAATAAATACGACATGTTGCAGTCACTTGTCTCATATCCGTGTTTACAGACCTCGACGTGATTACTGGCCCCTGAGCGTGATTTCGCCCCATATTTTTCACTAGTATCACAGTCGCGATAACGCTGTTGGCTAAAATGGTAAAACTAATCGTTCAAATGACGTTTTCAATTTTTCTGTCTTTATGGGGGTCTCATTTAATAAACTGGTGCGCTTTTATTAAGAACGTTTCAATATTAATAAATGAAAATAGAAAACAGAAGAGGTGTCCAAATCCTAATGTCTCTAGAATTATGCTTGAAGTTTAAAGGTACACTGGAATTGCACGACATGAAATTTGGTTAGTCGTATGGCAGAGGCGTCATCGAATTACAAGCCTCCTATCAATGATATTTCGAAAAGGAAAAATAAATCATCTACTGAAATAAATGTAGTATAGTTATTTGAATATATGAGCTTAATATATATTTCATGTTTGTGGATAACATTCTCAAAATATTAGAAATATATTATACACCATTTAATTGGCTTAAGTCAAAAACTCAAACCCTGACTCATTTAGCATTGTGATTTCCTGGTCACGGATGACAATTGTTTGTGAGTATAAAATTAGGTTACCATTACCATTGATTTAAATAATGCTTGTTGACAACTTCAGCATTTGACATAATTTGTCATGCATGCGAGCGAGTGATTCATCTTAGATTTGAGGAAATATTTTCATTGGTACAATAATAGATTACCTTGCGACTTTGATAATTTTTGTAGCCTATATTTAAAATGAATCTTTGACCATAATCTTTCAAACAAGAATGCTTGTCACATGTATTTTCCTTATTGTGAAACTTGAGAAGTTGATTTGAATATTTGTTGTGGAAATATTCTTATTGATACCATTAGTTATGACCATGTCATCTTGACCTTTACAATAGAATTCTGTTGTGAACGGGGGCACATATTTTGATCACGTTAAATTATTGTTTCTCTTTTTCAATATAGCGTGTTGTTTTACGTTTTGTTTTGTTTTGTTTTTTTTTTCTTTCGGGCGCAAATAAACAAATCGCAGGTATCCTTGTCCTCACTTCATTTTCAGGGATCTCTCTGCCTACTGAAGCATATTGTTGTCATTTTCAATGTGCCTAAACCAGGATCCTTCCTTATTTACCTTGAAGTGCCATTAATTGGAGAACCATATGTAACATATCTGTAGATTCTGCAAATAAATTAGGCAAGGAACCGAATAATCGGTCAATGTTAAAATACTATATTGTACATGTAAATTAATTATTAATTAATTTATTCTCTTTGATTTGAAGGTTCGATATCAAAGAATACACAGGGAGTTACAACTACAAATATCATCCCCCGTGTAAATTATTATTGTAGGTATACAGAAGTATTATTTTAAAGTTGTTTTTAATTTCATTTTTAGTTTTACGATTCAGATGATTAGTTTGCAATATGTCTATATGACTGAGTTAAAACATCTTTGTGTAAGATGATGTCGTTGCTTAGTTATTGTTTTTGTCTTATCAGGATTACTGCACATATGATGCCATTTACAATGCACAGAAATTCATCTCTATGTGGAAGATGAAACAGAAGTAGTCGGAGATTCGTTAGAATCCATGCCTATCTTGACACGTGACCAGAACTATTGTGAAAGACAAGACTACAGCGAGCCATCGGCTGGTCTCGAACCCGGAAAATCCCTTTAGGAAAAAACACTTTTTAGTCCCCGCGCTAGAATAGAATGAGAAAACGTGATCGAATATGCAATAGTGTCATGTTAATCATTGTAAATGCTAACGTTACAGTTATAGCATTCAACATTCCTCTTTATTTAAATAACGTCAAGCGCTGAATGTCACCTCACTCGGACAATCCTTATCCAGGCAATCGATGTTTACAAGCATTCTGGGGGATGTAGCAACATTCGTTCTTCACTTATCTTAAATCATGTAAGGGTCCTATCTAATAACCTTAGCAGGGAATTTATGTTGACTGTTAGAAGTCATTTTTGTGCATTTTTACATCCTTCTTGCGTTATGTCGTAGACTGAGTGCATGCCTCCTAGTCAAGCAATTATGTCACATAATAAGGTATCTGTTTTGGCTGATTTAGGGTTCATTCATGTAATTAAGTTTTACCCTTTACCCTGTTTGCACTTATACAGTGATAAATTATATTTGTTTAGTGTATATGCATGGGCATTCACAGTAGAGTACCATGGTCATGTTACTTTCATTAAGTCAAATCCTTCAAGTCATCCCTCTTGCTGGGGGAAATATTTTCTAACCATAATACACTTAAGCGTCGAATAGGATTCCGCGTCATAGTATGGCTCATATCTCATGCTTCATTCATTTGTCTGGAATGAAAAACAATGTCCCTATCCTTTATTACTCCATGTTGTTGAATAAAGAATCATAATTTGTCTTATTTTCAAAGGGTTTAAATAAGATATCTTATTTACTCTTTTTGTAGATAATTCTACAAACCTAAATTTGGAAATCATATTCTCCTTCATAGTGTGCCTGATTTCAATCATGTTGGACATCGCAGTGCTGGTTGGACACCACATTCAAGCCGTTCATTTGAAATCAGGTCAGAATATTCGGAATGAAGGAGAAAATCTTAGCATGATACATAAATTTGTTCCAGTAGATGACAATTTATGTTTAGTCGGTATCGTAACTGCAGTGTAATCGAATATCTCTGTGATGTCGTTCTCTATCTCTCTCTCTCTCTGTGGTTTTTTTTTTTTTTCTTTTTTTTTTTTCTATTATAGTTTCTATGTGCATGTCCTAGGTGGTTTGTGTCATACAGCTTGGTCAGCTGTCCCGTTTTCCATTTTTAATTTATTGCACTCAAGCGAACGTAAATGATCTATAATATACACTAAATAACGCATTAGGACGAAGACCTCTGTTGACTGTATTCAATGACATTTTAATATAATTGAATTTCAAAACTTCGGACACCAATCATCAACTATTGACATAGTCATTATCTAAAATAGTATACCATATATTTCATATTTTATGATAATTCATCATCACTCGTGTTATCCTTAAAACGTGGAATCTATCAAAATAACTTTATGTTACTTAAGTAAAATAATTATTTTAATTGAACATTATTATTCTTTTAAACAACAAAACACGCAAGGTGTCTAAGAGAACGGATGTTGGGGGAATATAGGGCCATCGAATGGCTACCTGAACACTCTTTTAATAAAAGACTAATCACATCACGTAAATAAATTCAATTATCTAAAAATACGATACCTATAGAAAAAATTTCTTTTTGTGTAACTATGATAAATAACAGTTCAACATTTCTGTCAATATCAAAATGTGTGCAAAATACTAACACAGTATGACTTTTCTAATTTTTATCTGTTTTTATAAAATAGGAACAATTGACCGGTGGACCAATTCTACACATTACATACTGATATTTTGCTTCAGTTTTCGAGGTGGAAAAATTCTACTTTTCTTTATCTTATTAAATTATTTTACATGTGATCCATAATTTGAACATATATTCTGAGATTCACAATAACATTTTGCACTATTATTTTATGGTTCACCATCCCAAATTTGAGTTGTTTTATTCTGTTTAATGTAGAAAAAACAGTTGAAACCACGTTAAATTTAAACTCATCTATAGAAGAAGCTGTCCCATCATCTTCACTGCGGACTAATGAGACTCCTGAATACTGGAATATGAATATTGATGCTTTGCCCTACCATGGGCATCCGGAACATGCGGCGCAGATGCAGCGTATACCATGATAAAAGACTAAGATGAAATATGATTATAGATATATCGATATATGCTTTCCGATTTTCAAATACTCATGTTGACTGATTAGTGGTCTAACCATCGTTATATATGTACAGTGCATAATGTAATTTTTATTCTTTCATGTGAGAATATGATATATTAATATAGCTGCTGTACGGCCTTTTTACAAATTATCGTAGTTTATTACATCTTATCATATGCTTGTGAAACTTAGATTAATAAAATGATTTCAACAATATATTCATTGGCTTCCATCATATTACTAAATGTATTACATTATGAAATGTTGCATTAGCAATATTGGGTACCACACATTAAATATATTTGAAGAAATGAGGGGTGGTACAGTGCAACGTAGAGCAAGACGAAATTCGGAAACAAAACGTGCAGAATGAACACATACGAATCAGCCCAAATCCCCAAACACTTGTTGGAATTTTAATACTTTTTAATACTTTTAATATTTTAAATTGTAATACCTAGATTTTAATAAGCATGAAAATTTGTGTGCATATATTTTACATATACAAAAACCAAAGCACAATATTCCCCAGAAGACAGAGTCCCTCTCTATATAGCATCATTTGTAAACAAATTCTTATATCAGGAGTTTTTTTTTTTACTGTTCACGAGAAAAGCAGTTCTGTCTACATCTTGTAGTATTATGAATAATTCAAAGACGCATCCTTCGATTCACTCCAGTAGATGACAATTTATGTTCCAAAATTTCATTTCAATACACTTAAGCCAACATTAATAATTTACAATATAAATATAAGAACACATGACGAACAAAGACCTCTGCTGGTTGTATTTAATGGCATTTTAAAATAAATAAATTTCAAAACTTAGAACATCAATCATTAACTATCGTCATCGTCATCACCTGAAATAGCAAACACATTTTCAGTATTTTATGATAATTTATCATCATTTATATTATACTTGAAAACTTGGTATCTTTCAAAATAAGAAAATATGTTGACTAAGTAAAATAATCTAAATTCAAAATAGTTATTCATTGAAAGAGAAAACAGAAGACATTTGACAAAGCTTCAAGAAACAACAAAACACTTAAACGGGAAGGTGTAAGTCACGCCTCCTATTTGGACGGCTAGCGGAT
This sequence comes from Pteria penguin, assembly GCA_035048485.1. Classification (NCBI taxonomy): domain Eukaryota; kingdom Metazoa; phylum Mollusca; class Bivalvia; order Pterioida; family Pteriidae; genus Pteria; species Pteria penguin. The sequence goes on along the minus strand of CM068585.1, from coordinate 38,311,554 downwards.
AGTGTTGATTTGAAGCTGTCAATCGCGTTTCGATTCATCACGCGGAGCACACGAGCGGGTGACGGGGGTACTTGTGGTCAACCATGCAATGCCATGGGACATAGAATTTATATAAATTGCCTTATTCAATGTGAACGCAAATAACGATCTTCAAAATTTGTGAAGCCATAGTCCAGACGTTTTACAGTTTCGGGTTAATTTTTTTTTCTCCGATGTTGTTTTTATAACGAAAGGGGCTTGATAAAAGGTAATTAACGTAATGAAGAGAACGAAGTAAAATTTGCAATAAGAAATTCATCACGAGAGGGCGTTTCATTATATCTGAATCTCTTCCACACATCATCATGCTGTTTCTTAAACTCAACAATGAACACTTTGACTCTATCACCTCGCAAGCTTATAGAACGTCTTGTATAGGACCTTTCTCTTTCTATGATTACGATGGTGACAAGGGACGTCTGATTCTGGTCACCACATCTGCAAGTTTCCATCATCTAATACGCAGGGTGACGAAAAGCAATCTAGGCATTTGTATTCCCCTTCAAGTTGTGGTGTGAGAGGCTCATTGCCAGGCGATTCCTTATTGACAAGGTCCTCTGTCAAGTGCTGACGAATTATTTGTCCAGTCCCAGCAGAGACATATATACACATGTGTATATATGTCTTTAGTCCCGATCATTGTGTGCAAAAAAACCCAAAAATCTTGTAAGACTTGACAATGCTATGCCGTTGTGGTTTGTGGGATGATTCTCGATATTAGATAAAAAGAATCGGGCAGTGAGTCAGAACAAAAGGCGAAACATATTTGTACAGTAGTCCCATGGATATAGGGGGAAAATTATATCCAACTGTGTAATTCGTAAAGTACGGTGGAAATTGCAGCTTATGTCCTCAAACTCTTTCAAAATAAAATTTTCCAAATAGAGATCAAAAGAAACGAATAAAGAATTCCATAAATCTTATATCGCTATATCACTTCTATTTTTGTGAGTGGAAAACTCTAATTTTCTTTGTCTTATCTAATGAAATTAACATATTTAACTTAAAAGCTATTGCTCATTTTGTGACCCACAAGCTGCACATTTTCAGATTCATAATAACAAATTGTACCATTACCTTATGCTTCAAAATCCGACTTTACCTTCACCTTGGTGGTTATGTTGTTCTTTATTTATTGTGTTCAATGAACCAGTTGGACACAAGTTCAATTTCAACTCATCCACAGAAGAAATTGTTCCACCTTCGTCATTGCGGGATAATGGGACTCCTTATTACCGGAATACGAATATCAATGCTCCCCCTACCATGGGATTTCGGAACTTCAGGGAGGACGGGAGCAAGCAAATGTAGTGTATACCATAATAAGACGAACATGAATAATGCTAGTGGATATATGATGTATAAAATACTCATCCTTTAAGGAATGAGATGATAAAGGATCATTTACCTTTGCAAATGTGCATATCAAATTGAATTTTCATATATAGTTTCACTACACCGCCAAAGATTTTATCTTCTTATGAATACTACACAATTACCTTAATGCATGAGGATCAACTGGGGCCTTGGTTTATCACCGTATACTGCAGTTTGGATCTGGACAGGAAAAGATGACACAACAATATCACATTCTCTATGAAGGAAAACATGCAGAAAGAAAACGTCGTTAAGAATCAGCCCTAATCTCCAAACACTTTGGAAGTTTAATTCTTTCGTTCTGATATGAATTCTGATACGCATTGAAATTTCTCTATATCAATTTTACTTTTACTGAAAAGGAAATCCAAAACATAAAATGATAAGACACAGTCTCTCTGTAAATTCTATCATCTGTAAACGGAGGCTTATGTCAGGACTTAATACTACTGATATATAATGTATTCCTCTATGGTCAAAAGTACTATAATTAGAAGAATTCAAAACTACGTGTTCTTTGTACTTCTTCGTTCCCTGAAATCGAACAATTTATATCAGAAATATATCCACCAGACCTCAAATTGAATAAAGCTAATACTTGAGATAAATCTACACCTTTTTTAGATTTGAACATCAAAAATTATCAACCAACTAATATATACTAATATTTATGATAAACGTGAGGATTTTGGATTTCCTATTGTAAATTTTCCTTACTTGGATGGCGATTTCCCTCGACTCCCATCATATGGTATTTATATATCTCAATTAGTTCGATTGGTCACAGGCTGCACCGATGTTTTGGACTTTCATAAACGAAATTTACAAATTTACTAAACTTTTAACTCAGGGTTACAGATATCACGAACTTAGAAAAACATTCGGCAAATTCTGTATATCTTATTCAAAACTTCTATCTAAATTTGGAAATATTTCTTTTCAACACTACGTATCCAATGGAATTTCCCATTCTAATTTTTACGGTCATCTCGTATATAAACTAAGGAAAGTAAAAGGCTACGATAACGTTATTTTATCATGTAATAAAATAGTGAAACGTCTTCTAAATAGACAAAATGACATTGACATCATCAAAAAGTCTTGTATTTGGCCCCTCTACAGCCTTATGCAGACTTTTAATTGAACGTTGCACGTTGACTAACAAGGCGATGGGGACCATATAACGGGCCTTGTCCAAACCTCTTTCAGAGGAGACATGGTCCTGAACCTCGTCCCCTCTGGCTGTTAGTCGGGACTCCTACAGATCTAGGGTGTTAGCTCGCTTTCAGACCGGCAGAGAACGGTTCATCATGTTGATGTCGCATATATTTTTATATCATTATGTGTTGTACAATACCTTACGTGTTTATATTTTTATGACCTCTCAATATGCGATACCTGGCGACCCATGTTCTTTACATGGAGGATTATTTATAAATTTTTAAATGTACGTCCTTTGATTGTTCTGCTGTTACGGTGAGTGGGAAGGTGGGCCCGTAAGCTGGCTAACCACACCATTTGTTTGGCTTTTGTCAAATTAAATGACAGTCCGAAGTCGGTATCGTAATTGCATTACAATAAAATATTTTTGTAATGTGTTATATGTGCTACTATATTATTAATATTCCTGTATTGTATAGTTCCATGGTGACTTCTGCCACATAACTGAGCCAGTAACTCCTCTTTGTTTTTTTCTTTAAAAGCTAATAAAGAGGACTCATGTACTGATTCGATGTTGAATTTGCTTTCTGACGGGCTTGATAACTCCAAATGTAAATTATATTTTGTTTACATTCATTGTCTGACTTTTATTTCTTTAATTTTGCAGAATCACTTACGTCGTTTGTCCTTCCCATTTTCTTCAATCACATTGTTCTGCTTACCTATTGTATTCATGAGTGTCTATATGTATTTACTTTTCTCGTGTATTCATTCAAAAATTAAAACTTTTATGATGCAAGGGAAAAAAAAGGATCTTGAGCAAAAGTACAATAATATCTGATGAACTTTTTTCCTGTTATCGTGAAACAACAAGAGTGAAAACATGTACTTCGAGGTCAAGTACATAAACAATTTCAATGACAAAGATTTCGCTTCAATACCATTAAATGATAGAATGAGCTAATGAATGAAGGTTGAGAATTACTTTAATAACAGAGCATATGTTTCGCAATGATTCATGACAGAGTTATTTATATATACTTTTCATGTAGTATAATCCAAAACAGGCACAAATCTACAAAATTGAAAAAAAAAAAATCAAAAACCAAAAAGAAACACACACACACACACACCTACACACACACACACACACACACACACACACACACACACACACACACACACACAGTTTGAGTTTCACCAATGAGATGGCCTTGGACTGAGTCTCAAGTAATGGCGAAAATGTTCAATAATTATATTGATTGATTGATTGGTTTTTGTTTAACGTCACACCACGAATATTTCACGTATATGGTGAAGGCATCTAAATGATACGGGGCATACACATTTTGACCTTTGAAAAGGACCCACCCGAAGCAGTGAGGGATCTTTAACGTGCCATGCATACCACGACACGGGGCCTCGGTTTTACTGCTTCATCCGAAAGTCAGGACACCGGCATGAGCAGAGCGGGACTCGAACCCCGGCCTACCGATCAGGAGTCCAGTGCGATACCACTAGGCCACGCCGGCTTTCAATGATTATACATTATAAAAATATTATTATAAGAAATGATTAGAGTGACCGTTTTATTTCTTTCCTATTTTTGACCAGAACTGTGTGAATGCAAATAGGAATGTAAATTCTCGAAAACCAAACACCTTCATACTATAAGCGAATATTCCATAACCGAGACCTTTGGCTGTAAACATGTTTATTTTGCCGTGTTTCATGACTTTTCCTCTTCATCAACACACAGGTGTTCTGAGTATGCATCAACACCATAACCTTTTAGGATAATGATTTCATTACAGTATGGCGAGTTGTGCGAAAAGAAGCAAACACTTTTGTTTTGCTGTGCCAAGAGATTTACTTACGGTCGATTACACCGGTCATATGCCTTTGAGCTATATATGATGTTTGGAGATCATTATGATCCTGTAATGTAAATAAATCACATTTACTAGGGAAAAAAAACTTTGATAATGCAGCGAGGAAAGGGAAAAAGGGTTTGGAGGTACTCATTTCTATAGAATTGAAACATCTTGTCATCTGATATGATACGTGTATATTCCGCTTGACGAGACTTTTCTTTGATGCAAATTTTAAACCTTTTGATCTTGCCTTTGGCCTTTGACCTCCTTTTTCAGCTTTTCATCTTTCCTGCCGACTAGGATGTCAGTGTTTCACAGAGACAGCTTGTTTTCTGTTTGCTCATTAAATAAATACACGGAAAAATGAAATACTGAATTATATGGTACACTCTTTGACAAATCTGTAGGTCTATTAATTCCGATTCTCCACGTATACATTTACTAGGGTTTCTGGTACAACTGAATATTGCTTCAGTGGTGTATCCGGATTTTCACTTCTATTTTGTTTTAAATAGTTTAAATAGTTAAATAGTTAAGGTAGTAGCATCGAAGTATCCACAATTTTCCTATCGACCAATTTCACTGAAACTCGCACAGTAGTTAGCATTTATAAAGATACAGTTTTGAATGAATTGATCCAAGGGTAATTTTTTGACAACAGCACAAAATGAGGCATTTTCATTCCCTTTTCACATGCTTTGAATTGAAATAGCACTCTGATCAAAGTCAATAGAAAAAGTAGTTGCCATGTGTACACGAATTTATTAACCTGACCGTGCAGATACCGGTATCAAGCATACATATGTGATTAAGGTAATGAAACACCATTGGGTCAAGGACAACACTTTTGTATACTATTACTCAAATCCAAGTTATCACTGTAAAATTCTGGCTGAGTCACGGATATGGACTTTGCGGGCACTGTACTTTTAACCTACGAGATAAGACCCTGGTTAGGCTAGATATCGAGATATATCCTTGGGTCATTGATAATAACTGGGTAAAGTCTTATTCGAATACATGTTATCATTGTAAAATTACAGGCACGAATTTTGACACTATGTGGAATGTGACCTTCACCTTACAGATATGACCTTGGTTAAATTTCGAGACACTCTTGAACCATGGATAAAAATGCAGTATGAATGAAGTATAATTATTATACAAGATAGCATATAGAAATTATGCCCCGGACTCGATTTGAACAGTTAAGTGGACATACCAACGAAACAGACAGACGGACGGACAGATAGGTGGATAGAAAGACGGTGCTTCCAAAGTTTTTATATTTTCATCCCAAACGTTTTTGAAGATGTATAATAAATAATATTGATAAATTTAAATATGGTCTACCGACCATCAATAGCATTTATAAATACAAATGTGGTCTACCGACCACAATTGTCTCCAGACCACAGGTTTGATTTTGACATCAGTAATTACCTGTCGTTCAAAAGCTATGGTCAAGGTATACTTTCTTCATAAGTACACCAAATTCCAAGGTCACCATACTTGGTGTCATTTCAAAGGGATACATTTGTTGAGTTTGCATGCCAAATATGAAGTCTCTATTTCTCTCAGTTGAAAAAGTTATGGCAAAGGTTCAAGTTGACAACAAACAAACAAACAGACAGGCGAAAAAAACAGATAGTTTAAAAAGAATATGCCAAACTTCTTTCGATCCGAGGGTATTAAAATAGGTTTAGATGGTTTAATGTGTGCCTTGCTTTATGTCTTAATGTGTACCCGCGGCCACAGGCTGGTTCCCGTGGCTGTTATCTTGGCATAACCTATATTTGGACTCGTCGATATTTAAATACGGAGGTTAGTGTCTTCATTGTTTAACGTCACACGGTGACACCTCGATTATTCCACGTATTTTGTGACGGTATCTGACTGATACATGATACACAAATTTGTACCTTTGCAACAGACTCACCTGAAGCAGTGAGGAATTTTTAACGTTCCACGTCTGCCGTGACACCGGACATCCGATTTTACTGTCTCATTCGAAAGACGGACAGAGACATAACCTAAGAGGGGCTCGAACATCGACCTCCTCGTTGTGCGGCCATCGCTCGACCAATAGGCCACAGGGGATTACAACCTTGTCTATTCTAGAGATATGTATAGTGCACATTGAATTATATATTTATTTTGTACATTGATATACAGTAATATGCATAGTGTATTTTCTTTTCACAAAATATAGTAGCTTATATATTTTCTTATTATTATGTTGATTGAATTATTTCAAATTGTTAAATAATATAACCATTGGCATCATTTTTATTACGAAAGATATTATGCAATGAAAGGTTACATTAGCAATTACCATCAATTTTAGTACGGGGTACATCACATTTAGAATTGTGAAGTAATCGGATAAAGTCAAATACGAAATTAACTAGCGTCATCTGACAATGGCATTAACAAAAATGCACCACAGTGGACATTCACGGACCCCTGAAAGTCAGAGGTGAGACCAGGTGCCCGGGAGGAGGAGCGTCTCCTGTTTGACTAGACACACCCACCGTGAATGCCCTTAAATACAGACGAAACAAATAGAATTCATGACTTTATAAATACATGAGTGTGAACTTTGTAGGAAGTGCCACAGCCACACAACACGAGGCACAGGGGTACAGTTAAATAATAACAAGATATAAGTATGATAGTAGTATTTCCAAGCTTCTTGCTTACAGTGGAAGATAAAACAACGTACGTATTTCTGTTTCAATATACAGATCCATTAGTGCATGCCTGAGTCACCAGCGCACGTCCATGTAGGTGCATATGTAATATATGTAGTAAATTTAGACCGTACGGCGGCTTCGCCTAGCCTACAAAGCAGGCCGCATATAACGGAGACGGAGAAACACATCACAGTTACCTCTTTTTTATTTCATTTTTCGTAAACAATTACGTCCTATTCGTTTGGAGTAATGTGTTAAATTCAACAACAGAGACAAGAGGCAAGCTCTGTAATAACGTTTTTAGCTTTTAACGCTCACCATGTGCCTTAGTACAAACAAACAAACAAACAAACATAACGTTTTTAAGCAAATTTCTCTCATAATTGACAAATATGTTTGCATTTAGAAAACAAGAGGTCTGAATTGGATTTTACACATATCCTAACGCTAATCTTTTATGTGGGCACCAAATATCACCGAGTTTGTGTCTTTTCTTATGTATTCATTTCAAATGACTTCTTAAAATCCAATAACGGTGGGTGCTTGCTCCCTAAATTGAGGATTATTTATAAATTTGAAAATGTATTTCCTGTACTGCTTTAGATATGAAAAGTAGAATAAACCCAGCCTTTTTGGTGCATATACGCTACAAGCGTGTTATAAATGCTGTTTTTTCTTGTTTCCACGGAGAACAGGAAACCCACTACACACATCAAATAGAGGTCTACTGCGTAGTGCTAAGTGAACTAGGGCAGCAATTTCGAGTGTTGATCTGCCTCTCCTAGTCGTACCTAAATGAACTACGCAATTAACAGTAAAGAGTATATTTAATATTCTAATAATCTGAAATAACCATTTTACTCACCTACAATGATACCATTGTGTGAGATGTATCATCTTCAGTAATATCATTGTATGAGATATATATCACATTAATATCTTACGCGAAATGTAGTTTGGTACAATGAGAAGGTGCATGCCTATGGTCTGATCAAAATGAATATAGGTTATAATATTTTGATATAGGATCGTGTATTATGTAAGTGAATTTGCATAGCTACAGTTAATAATTTATTAAAAATTATGTTCAATTGTAGGAAAATCATATGGCAAAAAAGAAAAATCATACAAAAAGTGAAAGACTTCCGAATAAAGATACGATCACTCTGAGAAGGAAATTGTGATTTGATACAAAACGTAAGAGTCGCCTCTCTTTGTATGTATACATACATAGCGATTTACAATTTCTGTTTTAAAACGAGTATGTGTGACTATACTTGAACCTGACAGATTATTGTTTGTTATGAGCCACTTAACGATTATCTTATATATATAGAAGGATTTACTGAGGTGACTTGTCTGCCCTTGATGAGAACTCTCCTGCTAACTGTATATTAGGTTTCGGTTGAGAAAAGGGTACCCCTTGACTACACATAGCTCACCATATGGTTAGTTCGCTATGGAAATAGGAAAATGTTTTGTGAATAAATAACTTTTATGCCATTCCTTTTCCACGTCCGGAGACTAACTGAATAAACATATGCATTGCATAGAAATATATATCTTTGCAAGAGACCCACCCAACACAGAGAGGTGTCTCTTACTTTCTATGGGAACTCGTTTTTTACCGTCTCATCCAAAACACACTACACCGCTGTGACCATACCAGGGGTCGAACCCAGAACCTCTAGGTCACAAGTCGAGCACCTCACAGCAGAATAGAGACAGAGACTTCAGATCCTAATTTATGAAAGAGGAGAATTCATATAGAAAATACAAGTTAAACAGAAGGTAACTGGTCTAACTATACATCGCATTACGTGTATTTTGAATCAAAATGAATAATAATTAAAAATTAACGAAAAGGGAAAAGAAAAATGATCGAGAAGCATGGTCATGTATAACGTAAAATACGAAAGTAACTGGTTTCACATTACTACGGCACTAACGATGAATTACCACAATCGACATTCATGGACCCCTGAAATTTAGAGGCGAGACCAGATGCCCACGTGTAGTGAACATCTCTTGTTTGACTTGTCACACCCACCGTGAATAATTTTAAATACAGACGAAATAAATATAATTAAGCACTGTACATACACATGAATAAAACTTAAATCAAAAGTAACAAAACGATGTCACAGATAAGTTACAAATCGATGAGACAATTCCATCATGATTACATGTCATATTCCTGAAGGGCTTTATTATAAGTATTTTCTGTGATTAATTCAATATCCAGGTTTGCTGTATAACATCTCCTGGTCCAGGCGTAAATAGTACCTATCGACCAATGCATTGTCGCGCTACTATAACAAATTTCCGTCCTGCCTTTTACTTTATTTCTGTACTAAGATAATTAAACTTAAAAAGGAAGTTTGGCATTAACATAAACAGGTCCGTCTGTCGGAAATTGTTATTTTGGTATGTCGATGTGAATATCACGAACGGAAAACGTAGGAGGACATTTTTCTTAATTATTCACTGCCGTATCAGTATCATTATATATTGTTTCTTGGTTTTCGATACATCAAATCTGTCCTCTTGTTATATACTAAGGGGAATAACAACATATATTTCAGTCAGATATACTTTCTGCTTTCTGTCGTAAGGTTAGATATAATCTTTTACATTTTCCTGTTTTGACTGACATACGCTTTACAATTATTTTGGATCATACATCTTTTACCGGATGCAAAAGGAGGGGCGGGGGGGGGGGGGAGAGAAAGGGTGGTCATAAAACATTTTCAAACAATGCTCTTACCTTCTCTTGCATTTGTGCAATTTTTGATTTTTTAAATAATTTTGCAGTAAGGGACATTCTGTAATTCCGATTTTGAAAGAAAAAAGAGGAGTTTGACTCCAATATGTACGATTACAAATTGTTATAAAGTTACTCCAAATTATAGGAAAATGATGTTACCGTGGAAATGGGAAAATGGTTATGCCAAATAATGGAGAAAATGATGTTACCGTGAAAATGCAAAAGGGATCGTTTCAGAGAAGATTTTTGAATCTAAAATGGAGGAACCTATAAAAGTTGATGCTAAAATTAAAATTTGTTAAAATAGTCATCCACTTAGTAGAACATTTCATTTCATACAATGGTTACGAATATGTTATCACTATAACCTTAGGTCATACCTCAGGGCAGACTTGGTGTAGTGGTTTGCTTTGCTTGCGGCGCCGACGATCAGGGTTCGATTTCCGGGTTGCGCCACTATGTTAAAGAGGTTGGTTACTTCCTGCTTCCGTGTCGCGATGTTATTGAAAAATCGTTGAAAGCGACGTACAAACACCAGTCAACCAACCAATCAAGTTATGTCCTCTCCTTATGTCTGCTGTGTGTATTATTGAAAGAAATAGACAAAAGATCTCAACATATTTTAGGGCGATAGTTAATACCGTGTTTACATATTGATAGGTTGTTTATAAAGGAATGCATATATATTCATATTCTCTTCTTATGAGTGCATTAGTGATTGCTGATTTCGAAGGTAACGTTACTCAAGAAAAGCTTACAAAAGTGATTAAAAGTTTATGGATTAAACCAACCTAAATCAAGAAGTTCAAACACATAGAAAATAAGTAGAAATGGAAAATCAAATATATTAATATAGAAAATCAAATATATTTATCAATATATATAAAACAATCGAATAATAAATATAAACCATATATACCTTTTCATTTTGTGCACCAGATGCTCATATCAACAACGTATGTCTCTTCAGTGATGTCATATAAAACTTCACTTAACAAATATATATATATATATAAGATCAAATTAGTTTCGAACATTGCTCTTAAGTTGGGTAGATGTAATGTTAATTCCACTTTTCCTGAGTTTTCTAACTTCCGCACTTGCGTCAATGAGATGTCATATTATAAGAGTACGCTACAATGTACCAAATCTAGAATGACGTGTGGAGCAATCGTATGTAATGGATAGTGGTATGAAAAATAATGTCAAAAATAAATTTACTCTGTGTTTATTAATGGTGTCTCTTGGGAGCGTTTGTGAAGCAGCTTGTGGTGAGTAAATGCATTTTAAAAATCAGAAATTCTATGCCTTTACATGCTTTGTTAATTTAATTCAAATGATATGTTGTTTCGTGCTGTGTTAAATCGGATAATGTCCAAATTCTATAAATATTTGTAAACGTATTTCTGATACTGATAATAATTATTCAGATATATACTGGTAATAGAATAGTTGAAAACAAATATTGTCAAGCGAGCTAAACACTAAGCGTATAATGGCGAAAAGTCAACAGAATAAGAACATTTCATAATTGATTCAGCATATTTTCAACATGGATTCATTTATGATAAACTTTGCTTTTGGGACTCTCATAATAGATATGATATTTGCACAGAAATGTTGCCTCAGCGTTTGCTTTGTATTAAATCTCATAACAGATCTACAGTTAGAAGATAAAGATAAAAACTTAATCATCTCTAAGGAGATACTAGAATTAGCAGCTAGGATATCAAATCTGACAGAGGAACCAAGAACCGAATGGTCGTACGTGGTGAGTATCAATGTATTTCCAAAAGGTACTTATCGATATACAAAGTAGGACATCTAAATGATATAAACTTGATAACATTGAAATTGACAGATGCAGTAGTGACATTTATCAACTTGTACTTCAAGAACATACAACTGACATTTTAATAAGGGAACACCTTTCTCTGACATATACAATAATATCATTGACAAAATACACATACTGGTATATACTATAAACGTGACGCATTTGGCTTTAAGATGGTTGTTCGGTTGGTGTTTTACGTCGCTTTCAACAATGTTTCAGTTATATCGCGACATGGAATCAGGAGGTAACCATCCTCTTAAACATGGTGTCGCAACCTTAGAATCGAACCCGGATCATCGGTGATTCCTGGAATAAGGAATATGTGTCAAATGAAATGTCTCACCTCGATTTCTAATGTACTTTAAAATCACTCTACATACATACATAATATGGATGGTCAAATATTCTGATGATTTCATCTTATGAATCCTCCGATTCAAATGATTTATACGCTTTCTACATCTGCAGTGCGACTCCGTACACCATTGCAGATACCATGCATATTAGCCATTGGCATATTAATACTGAAAAAATTATCTATTGCAATCTGAGTGGTAATGTTGGGTCTGCCTTTACCTTTCTGGACATCACGTAAATCATGTGCATAAGTAAACTTTAGCTGCTTACCTTTCTCCTTCATTTCCTGGTAACAATTACAGTATCTTTGTTTGATTTCTTTCATTCGTTACTATGGATAGAATGGTTGAAAAAACCAAGGAAACCATTTTTCAGGCTCAAGAAATAGTAACTCTTATTATAAATGCAAGCATGACATAAATCTAATAAATGCCATGTTTACTATTGTCATATCAGTATTTAGTAGATAGGGCTTGGTATATCTGATTATTGATAGACTAGAAAATGTATTATTTGCATTAGAGAGTCAAATGGATAACACCCTCTGGTTGGATGTTCGAGCACTTTGTTGACAGAATCCACAATATCGATGAATGATTTAATAGGAAATGTTTCGCTATTAATTGTTATCAATCGTTGTAGATTTCTAGAGAATTAATGTGGTCGTTGACTACTCTCACCGTAATGTTCCTTCACTGTGTATGATATACAACAATCCAAAAACTTCTTAGGGACTTACGAAAACCTGAAGTCACACCAAAAGAACATTTACGTCAATTAGTATATATCACGATTCTCATAAATTTACGCTACAAGTAACCTATGAGTACTTTTACACTCTGTACCTTATGACTTTCATGATAATGATAAACGTATTCAGGTAAATATTTTCATGCCTTCTCATTTTGAGTGAACTGTTGATCCTTGATCGCAGTATATGGAGGATAATCTAATAATTCTTTAATCTGCTTCTTTTACTATTTGCATAAAAATGAAAATTACTTTTTGCGGGGGTTTTACAAGGAGATTATTATAATAAGTTTTGTGTGAATTTGGTTTTTTTTCAATTTATTCTTGGGCTCCCTTTATGTCCATGACGGTTTACTTATTTATTTATCTATTCTATTTCATTTATCCATTATTAATGTTTGTTATTTTTCTTAAAAGCAGAATCAGATGTCTTCTTGTTTTGTTTTTGTCTAGTACTCTGGTTTGCCTACTTTTTATAATATTGGAAATAAGAAAATGCTTTTTTAATTCAGTTAGTTTCATATCATATAACCATTAATTTAGAACCTGGTATAAATATGGCATAATTGACATTATGCAGCAGTGCACTATAATGAAAATACCATATCTGATATAAATTTATTTTAGAATTAAAAAGAATTTTATGCAAATATTATCTTTTATTCCATGACAAGATACATAAATATTCAATAAATGGTAATTACAACGTAGTTATAAAGGTTTTTTAATTGAAATATATTTATGACATTGTAGGGGAATAACGGTGAGGTTTTATTCAATGACATTTGCAATGAAAACAAAACAACTAAAGAGAATGACGTATGGAGAACGCATTGTGGTATTCAATGGGGAAATGAGGAGGATATTATATTATCGCACGACTCTGTATATGTGCGTGTGAAAATCACAGACCAAAAATGCGGGAATGTGACCGATATATTTGACAGAGAAGTCATGTTAACAAGTAAGATGAACATTTGCAAAATGTTCCGTGGTGTTTTGAGAAAAAGTATGTGTGTTTGTTTATGTGTGTAAAGGGAGGGGGGGGGGAGATAAAATACAAGCAACAATATTGTTACTGGGACATTACATCCTTTAAAAGACCTCTGCACAGTGATTAAGGCAATATATACTTGCGCAATATCTTGCTCTTCATTTAAGCAACACTTCTGTAATGTTAAATTCGAAAGGAATTGATGTTATGAATGTGGGCATATATAGACCGCATATATAAACCGTAGAAAATCAGATGTCTGACCAGGCTCCCCTAAGAAGCAAATGTCTCCTGTTTTGGTAGACACGCACATATAATTTATGGAACCTCAAATAGACATATATGATGTATGAGGTTGTATGAAACATAACCATTATTGTTTCCTTTTTATCGATTAATACTGCGGTAATATTTTCATCACCTCATATGAGTACGAGTTATACTAGCTCAAATAATATTATTCCATCACAGAGGAAGCGACTGGTTAGCAGAAGATGCTTACTCAGTGGCACCTGTTCATTTCTGTATTCTTCATTTAGTCCGCGTTAGCCATTATATCTATTTTGTGTAGTATAATGGATATTCATTATCGATCCCTTTAGCTCCTTGCCTATAGGGTAATCTATTTCTAATAGAACTACTGGATGGTTTTTTGTGCTTTTGTTGTGGTTTTTTTTTCTGTTTTTTGTTTGGTTTTTTTTTTTTTTTTGTTGTATTTTTAGGGGTTTGTTTTCTTCGCATTCTTTTCAGCTGTTACTTTCATGGACGTTGCAGAATTCCATCGACAACTTTCCCTTAACCTGAGGAGAAAAATCCTCCAAGTGTTTAGATGATAGTTCCTCAGTAATTGATTGGTCTGTTCATGTAAAATCAAGATAAGCTTATATGATTTTTGATTAACTGTGGTTAGGTTAATAATGCGACATTTTCCTTTATATCATGACGCTATAAACATGGCGATATCTCATTGGTTTCATGTTTGAATAACTCAGTTAACTGTGAATAAAACCCTGTTTTTCCTGCTTGTCGTTCTGTGTATTCTTGTTTTCTATTGTAACACTGTAAATTAATGTTTCCTGTATTGTTATCTAAAAGCACCTTGGAAGATACAGAGAATATCGTCAAACGTGTACGCATGTGTAACCTATAATCACTTTGTTTCTATAATGAAATGGATTGTTCTGTCTGACAACAACATACGCAGCTCAGTGTTAGTGGACATACCGTCCTGCAGAGGGGAACACGAAGCATTCTATAACAATATTACCTGTGAAAATTCTACTTCTGGTATTAAAGTCTTCCTACAGATCAATGACACATTGACCAGTGACAGTCTGAGCTCTAAGATCCGTTGCTTTCAACAAGACCTTCAAAGATATAACGGAAGTCGATATGAAGAAGTCATGTTTACAGCGGGTAAGGATTGTTTCCTACTTAGTACTGTTGATCTGGAGATGCATTTGAATGATTAACAAGACTTTTTATTTTGCCATATATATTTATCAAAATATATATTATTCGAAATATCAGTATATGGTCTCGCTTTACATGCTTGTAATCTCTAAATCAAAGTAATGCTGACGATCAATATTCAACATTTACATATAAATCACCTAGCAAAACAATATAAACTCGATACAACACAAATGTTCCATCCTTGATATATACAAAACAGAAAAACACCTGGAACCAAAAATATATTTCTTCGTTATGTAAATGATTTCATGAAGTCTTTTTGTATATAAAGTTATTGAAGTGGAAACAGTGTTGAGGTTGTTCTGTCCTTTGTTATTAGCATGCTGTGTCGATAACTGAACACAAGTATCTACGCTCTGTCGAATCCGGAAATGTGCATTTACCTTGCCTCTTGACGGCATTATGGCTCCTTGTTGCGTTTGCATGTTTAATAGTCGCATTAACGGTTTAGCAGTCACAGAAAATACATTTATTTCATACTACTGTTATGGAAATAATCAATGTTTTTTTCCTGCAATGTATACATATTATTTGATAGAAAAAGGAAGTCCTCTGAAAACTAAATATATAAGGATAATATGAAAGTAAAAGGTATTTTAACTGGTATCAAGTGACAATGGCACTGATATCGATGTACCATATCCGTCATCCACTTAGAGGCGAGATCAAGGGCCCGGGAGGAGTGAGCGCCTGCTGAATGGCTAGCCATAGCTACCGCCATTACATAGAAATGAAACAACTCAGCACTGTATATATAAATGAATGCGAACCGACACTGTGCAGAAAATGTCATTGCTAAATAACATCATGAAAACAGTATAATAGCACTTAAGTTAAATCCCGCGGCGGAGAATTTCTTTTCACGAACTCCAATCACCAAAGGAAATGAGTGGGACATTAATGAACAATACGAAAGGAAGTGGTGTCACATGACTATGGCACTTAACCAATGTACACTGAATACAATTAAGTTAATGTCACGTATTTCATGATCAAATAAATACGACTTGTTGCAGTCACTTGTCTCATATCCGTGTTTACAGACCTCGACGTGATTACTCGCCCCTGAGCATGATTTCGCCCCATATTTTTCACTAGTATCACAGTGGCGATAACGCTGTTGGCTAAAAAGGTAAAACTAAACGTTCAGATGACGTTTTCGATTTTTCTGTCTTTATGGGGGTGTTATTTAATAAACTAGTGCGCTTTTATTAAGAAAGTTTCAATATTAATAAATGAAAATAGAAAGCAGAAGAGGTGTCCAAATCCTAATGTCTCTAGAATTATGCTTGAAGTTTAAAGGTACACTGGAATTGCACGACATGAAATTTGGTTAGTCGTATGGCAAAGGCGTCATCGAATTACAAGCCACCTATCAATGATGTTTCGAAAAGGAAAAATAAATCATCTACCGAAATAAATGTAGTATAGTTATTTGAATGATTTGAATATAGGAGTTTAATATATATTTCATGTTTGTGGATAACGTTATCAAAATGTTAGAAATATATTATTCACCATTTAATTGGCTCAAACCAAAAACTCAAACCCTGACTCATTTAACATTTTGATTTCCTGGTCACGGATGCCAATTGTTGGTGAGTATAAAATAGGTTACCATTACCATTGATTTATATTATGCTTGTTGACAACTTCAGCATTTGGCATAATTTGGCATGCATACGAGCGAGTGATTCATCTTAGATTAGAGAAGGTATTTTCATTGGTACAATAAAAGATTACCTTGCGATTTTGATGATTTGTGTAGCCCATATTTAAAATGAATCTTTGACCATAATCTTTTAAACATGAATGCTACTCACATGTATTTTCCTTATTGTGAAATTTGAGAAGTTGATTTGAATATTTGTTGTGGAGATATTCTTATTGATACCATTAGTTATGGCCATGTTATCTTGACCTTCACAATAGAACTCTGTTGTGGACGGGGGCACATATTTTGATCACGTTAAATTATTGTTTCTCTTTTTCAATATAGCGTGCTGTTTTCGTTATGTTATGGTTTTTCCCCTTTCTTTCGGGCGCAAATAAAAAAATCGCAGGTATCCTTGTCTTCATTTCATTTTCAGGGATCTCTCTGCCTACTGAAGCATATTCTTGTCATTTTCAATGTGCCAAAACCAGGATCCTTCCTTATTTACCTTCCCCAAGTAAATTAGGCAAGGAACCGAATAATCGGTCAATGTTAAAATAGTATATTGTACATGTAAATTTATTATTGATTAATTTATTCTATTTGATTTGAAGGTTCGATATCAAAGAATACACCGGGAGTTACGACTACAATTATCCCCCGTGTCAATTATTATTGTAGGCATACAGAAGTATTATTTTAAAGTTGTTTTTAATTTCATTTTTAGTTTTACGATTAAGATGATAAGTTTGTAAGAGCCTTAATCTAATATGTCTATATGACTGAGTTAAAACATCTTTGTGTAAGATGATGTCGTTGTTTAGTTATTGTTTTTGTCTTACGACGATCACTGCACTTAAGATGCTATTTACAATGCACAGAAATTTATCCCTATGTGGAAGATAAAACCGAAGTAGTCAGAGATTCGTTAGAATCCACGCCTACCTCGACACGTGACCACAACTGTTGTCTGCCCTTCCGCTTTATTTAAATAACGTCAAGCGCTGAATGTCACCTCATTCGGACACTCCTTATCCAGGCAATCGATGTTTACAAACATTCCGGGGGATGAAGCAACATTCGTTCTTCACATATCTTAAATCATGTAAGGGTCCTATCTAATAACCTTAGCAGGAAATTTATGTTGATTGTTACAAGCCGTTTTTGTGCATTTTTACATCCTTTTTGCGTTATGTCGTAGATTGAGTGGCATGTGTCCTAGTCAAGCAATTATGTCACATGATACGATATCTGCTTTGGCTGATTTGGGGTTCATTCATGTAATTAAGTTTTACCCTTTACCCTGTTTGCAGTTACACAGTGATAAATTATATTTGTTTAGTCTATATGCATGGGCATTCACAGTATAGTACCATGGTCATGTTACTTTCATTAAGTCAAATCCTTCAAGTCATCCCTCTTGCTGGGGGAAATATTTTCAAACCATAATGCACTTCAGCGTTGAATAGGATTCCGCGTCATAGTATGGCTCATATTTCATGCTTCATTCATTTGTCTGGAAGGAAAATCAATATTCCTATCCTTTATTTCTCCATGTTGTTGAATAAAGAATCATTCAAAGGGTTGAAATAAGATATCTTATTTACTCTTTTTGTAGATACTTCTACAAACCTAAATTTGGAAATGAGATTCCCCTTCATAGTGTGTCTGATTTCAATCATGTTGGACATCGCAGTGCTGGTTGGATACCACATTCAAGCCGTTCATTTGAAATCAGGTCAGAATATTCGGAATGAAGGAGAAAATCCTAGCATAATACATAAACTTGCTCCAGTAGATGAAAATTTATGTTTAGTCAGTATCATAACTGCAGTGTAATCGAATATTTTTGTGATCTCCTTCTCTCTCTCTCTCTCTGTGGTTTTATTTTTTTCTATTATAATTTTTATGTGCATGTCCTAGGTGGTTTGTGTCATACAGCTTGGTCAGATGTCTTCTGTTTTCCATTTTTAATGTATTGCACTCAAGCGAACGTAAATAATCTATAATATACACCAAAGAACACATTAGGACGAAGACCTCTGTTGACTGTATTCGATGACATTTTAAGATAATTGAATTTCAAAACTTCGGACATCAATCATCAACTATTGTCATTATGTAAAATAGCATACCATATATTTAATACTTTATGATTATTCGTCATCATTCGTGTTATCCTTAAAACCTGGAATCTATCAAAACAACTCTATGTTACCTAAGTAAAATAATTATTTCAATTGAACATTATTATTCTTTTAAACTACAAAACACGTAAAATGTCTAAGAGGACGGATGTTGGGGAAATATAGGGCCTTCGAATGGCTACCTGAACACTCTTTAATAAAAGAGTAATCACATCACATGAATAAATTCAATTATCTAAAAATGCGATACCTATAGAAAAAATTCTCTTTTGTGTAATTATGATAAATAACAGTTCCACATTTCTGTCAATATCAAAATGTGTGCAAACCACTAACACGGTATGTCTTTTTGTAATTTCTTATCTGTTTTTATGAAAGAGGAACAATTGACCGGTGGGCCAATTCTACACATAAAATAATGATATTTTTCTTCAGTTTTCGAGGTGGAAAAATTCTAGTTTTCTTTATCTTATCTGATTAAATTATTTTACATGAACAATATTTCTCATTTTGTGATCCATAATTTGAACATATATTTTGAAATTCACAATAACATTTTGCAGTATTATTTTATGGTTTACCATCCCAAATTTGAGTTGTTTTATTCTGTTTAATGTAGAAAAAACAGTTGAAACCACGTTAAAATAAAACTCATCTATAGAATAAGCTGTCCCATCATCTTCACTGCGGACTAATGAGACTCCTGAATACTGGAATATAAATATTGATGCTCTGCCCTACCATGGGAATCCGGAACACGCGGAAGCACAAAAGCTAGCAGATGCAGCGTATACCATGATAAAAGACTAAGATGAAACATGATTATAGATATATCGATATATGATTTCCGTTTTTTTAAATACTCATGTTGACTGATTAGTGGTCTGACCATCGTTATATATGTACAGTGCATAATGTAATTTTTATTCTTTCGTGTGAGAATATGATATATTAATATGTATACTTACGGCCTTTTTACAACTTATCGTAGTTTATCATATCGTATCATATGATTGTGAAACTTAAATTAATAAAATGATTTCAACAATATATTCATTGGCTTCCATTATATTACTAAATGTATTACATTATGAAATGTTGCATTAGCAATTTTGGGTACCACAGATTAAATATGTTTGCATAAATGAGGGGTGGTACAGTGCAACGTAGAGCGAGACGAAATTCGGAAACAAAACGTGCAGAATGAACACATAAGAATCGGCCCAAATCCCCAAGCACTTGTTGGAATTTTAATACTTTTTAATACCTTTAATATTTCAGACTGTAATACCTAGATTTTAATAAGGATGAAAATTTGTGTGCATATATTTTACATATACTAAAAACAAAGCAAAAGCAGAAGGCACAGTACCTCTCTATATACCATAATTTTAAACAAATTGTTATGTCAGGAGTTTTTACTATTCACGAGGAAAGCAGTTCTGTCTACATCTTGTATTATAAAAAAATCTAAGACGCATCCTTCGATTCACTCCGGTAGATGACAATTTATGTTCTATTTCTATTTCAATACACTTAAGCCAGCATTAATAATTTACAATATAGAAATAAGAACACATGACGAACGATGACCTCTGCTGGTTGTATTTAATGACATTTTAACATAATAAAATTTCAAAACTTAGAACATCAATCATTAACTATCGTCGTCGTCATCACCTGAAATAGCAAACACATTTTCAATATTTTATGATAACTTATCATCATTCATATTATACTTGAAAACTTGGTATCTTTCAAAATAAGAAAATATGTTGACTAAGTGAAATAATCTAAATTCAAAATAGTTATTCATTGCAAGAGAAAAAAAAGACATCTGAAAAAGCTTTATGTGACAACCAAATACTTAAAGGGGAAAGTGTAAGCCACGCCTCCTATTTGGACAGCTAGCGGATAGTGGTAATTTGAAGCTGTCAATCACTTTTCGATTCATCACGGGGACCATAAGAGCGGGTGACGGGGATATTTGTGGTCAACCATGCAAGACCACGGGACATAGAATTTATATCAATTGCCTTATTCAATGCAAATAACGATCTTCAAAATTTGTGAAGCCATGGTCTAGACGTTTTACAGTTTCGTGTTAATTTTCTTTTCTCTCCGAAAATGTTAATGCGTTGTTTTTATAAGGAAAGGAATTTGATAAATGGTAATTAACGTAATGAAGAGAACAAAGTAAAATTTGCAAATAGAAGTTCATCATGAGAAGGCGTTTCATTATATCTGAATCTCTTCCACACATCATCATTCTGTTTCTAAAATTCAACAATGAACACCGTAGCTTTGACTCTATCACCTCGCGAGCTTCGAGAACGTCTTGTATAGGACCTTTCTCTTTCTATGATTACGATGGTGAGGAGGGACGTCTGATTCTGGTCACCACATCTGCAAGTTTCCATCATCTAACACGCAAGGAATTCCATAAATCCTATATCACTATATCACTTCTATTTTTGTGAGTGGAAAAACTCTAATTGTCTTTGTCTTATCTAATGAATTTAACAAATTTAACTTAAAAGCTATTGCTTTTTTGTTATTCAAAAGCTGAAGATTTTCAGATTCAGAATAACATATTGTACCGTTACCTTATGATTCAAAATCCGAGTTTTAACTTCATCTGGGTGGTTATGTTGTTCTTTATCTATTGTGTTCAATAAACCAGTTGGACACAAGTTCAATTTCAACTCATCCACAGAAGAAAATGTTCCACCTTCGTCACTGCGGGATAATGGGACTCCTTAATACCGGAATACGAATATTAATGCTCCCCCTGCCATGGGATTTCGGAACTTCAAGGAGGACGGGAGCAAGCAAATGTAGTGTATACCATAATAAAGGACGAACATGAATAATGCTCATGGATATATGATGTCTGATTTATAAAATACTCATCCTGTTTAATAAGTGATATATTTAACAATAGAACTGTATTTACAGTGCATAGAGTAATTTCATATTTCTTTTATATATGCTATATTAGTACGCGTACCGTATTTTACAAATTATCGTAGCTTGTCTTACGTTTTCTTATAATATGCTTATGGAACCCAGATAAATCAATGATTTAAACTAGTTTATGTACATATCCCTTGACATCGATGATATTACAGCGTAATGTGTTGCATTAGCATTTTACCTTACAGTTCTAAATGCGATACATCACATATACATCCGTTTTAAGGAATGAGATGATAAAGGATCATTTACCTTTGCAAATGTGCATATCAAATTGAATTTTCATTTATAGTTTCACTACACCGCCAAAGATTTTATCTTCTTAGGAATACTACACAATTACCTTAATGCATGAGGATCAACTGGGGCTTTGGTTTATCACCGTATACTGCAGTATGAAGCTGGACAAAAACAGATGACACAACAATACCACATTCTCTATGAAGGAAAACATGCAGAAAGAAAACTTCGTTAAGTATCAGCCCTAATCTCCAAACACTTTTGGAATTTTAGTACTTTCGTTTTAACATGAATTCTGATACGCATTAAAATTTCTCTGTATCAATTTTACCTTTACTAAAACGGAAATCCAAGACATAAAATGATAAGACACAGTCTCTCTGTAAACTGTATCATCTGTAAACGGAGGCTAATGTCGGGACTTAATACTACTGATGAGGAGAATAGTTCTGTCTGTATATTGATTTATCAGTTATTTTAAGGAGCATTCTTAAATTTAAGTAATTGAGCTATTAAATAGACATATAAGTAATAATGAAAGAATATATAATGTATTCCTTTATGGTCAAAAGTACTATACTTAGAAGAATTCAAAACTACGTGTTCTTTGTACTTCTTTGTTCCTTGAATTCGATCAATTTATATCAGAAATATATCCACCAGAGCTCAAATTAAATAAAGCTAATACTTGAGATAAATCTACACCTTTCTTAGATTTGTACATCAAAATTATCAACCACCTAATATATAGTAATATTTATGATAAACGTGAGGATTTTGGATTTCCTGTCGTAAATTGTCCTTACTTCGATGGCGATGTCCCTCGACTCCCATCATATGGTATCTATATATCTCAATCAGTTCGATTTGTCAGAGGCTGCACCAATGTTTTGGACTTTCATAAACGAAATTTACAAATTTACTAAACTTTTAAGTCAGGGTTACAGATATCACAAACTTAGGAAAACATTCGGCAAATCCTGTAGATCTTATTCAAAACTTCTATCTAAATCTGAAAATATTTCTTTCCAACACAATGTATCGAATGAAATTTCCCATCCTAATTTTAACGGTGATCTCGTATATAAACTAAGGACAGTAAAAGGCTACGATAACGTTATTTTATCATGTGAAAATGTTTTCATCTATTGTATTGTAATGTATATAATATGGCATGTGACACTATAATAAATACATCTGAATCAGCATCTACGATAACGTTATTTTATCATGTAATAAAATAGTCAAACGTCTTCTAAATAGAGAATTTGACATTGACATCATCAAAAAGACTATAGGTTTTGTATCTGGCCCCTCTACAGCCTTATGCAGACTTAATTGAACGTTGCACGCTGGCTAACAGGGCGGCGGGGACTATATGACGGGCCTTGTCCAAACCTCTTTCAGAGGAGACATGGTCCTGAACCTCGTCCCCTCTGACTGTTAGTCGGGACTCCTACAGTTATAGGGTCTTAGCTCGCTTTCAGACTGGCAAAGCACGGTTTATACTGTTGTTGTCGCATATATTTGTATATCATTATGTGTTTTACAATACCTTACGTGTATTTACGTATATTTTTATGACCTCTCAATATGCGATACCTGTTGACCCTTGTTCTTTACATGGAGGATTATTTATAAATTTTTAAATGTACGTCCTTTGATTGTTCTGTTACGGTGAGTGGGAAGGTGGGTCTGTAAACCGCTAACCACACCATTTGTTTGGCTTTTGTCAAAGTAAATGACCGTCTTAAGTCGGTATCGTAATTGCCCTACAATCAAATATTTTTGTAATGTGTTATATGTGCTAGTATATTATTGATATTCATGTATTGTATAGATCCATGGTGACTTCTGCCACATAACTGAGCCAGTAACTCCTCTTTTTCTTTTAAAGTTAACGAAAAGGACTCATGTACTGATTGATTCGATGTTAAATTTGCTTTCTGACGGGCTTGATAACTCCAAATGTAAATTATATTTTGTTTACATTCATTGTCTGACTTTTATTTCTTTAATTTTGCAGAATCAATTACGTCGTTTGTCCTTCCCATTTTCTTCAATCACATTGTTCTGCTTACGTATTGTATTCATGAGTTTCTCTATGTGTATTCACTTTTCTTGTGTATTCATTCTAAAAATTAAAAACTTTTATGATGCAAAGGAAAAACATGACTTAATGTGTTACAATTACATATATGCATACTTTGAGCAACAGTACAATAATATCTGATGAACTTGTTTCGTGCTATCGTGAAAAAAAAAACAAGAGTGAAAACACGTACTTCGAGGTCCAGTACATTAAACAATTTCGCTGACGAAGATTTCGCTTTAATACGAATAAATGATAGAATGATTTAATGAATGAAGATTAAAAATTACTTTAATCATATATCATATGTATCGCAATGATTCATAACAGAGTTATTCATATATACTTTTCATATAGTATAATCCAAAGCAGGCACAAATCTAAAAAATTAAAAAACAAAAACAAAATCAAAAAGAAACACACACACACACACACACACACACACATACACACACACACCTACACACCTACACACACACACACACACACACACACACACACACACACACACAAACACACACACACACCCACACACAGAGTTTGAGTTTCACTAATGAGATGGCCTTGCACTGAATCCCAAGTAATGGCGAAAATGTTCAAAAATTATATTGAGTGATTGATTTTTGTTTAACGTCACACCACGAATATTTCAAGTATATGGTGAAGGCATCTGGCTGGTGCGGGGCATGCATATTTTGACCTTTGCCACGGACCCACCCGAAGCAGTGAGGGATCTTTAACGCGCCATGCATACCACGACAAGGGGCCTCGGTTTTTACTGTCTCATCCGAAAGACTGGATACTGGCATGATCAGAGCGGGACTGAACCCCGGCCTCCCGATCAGGAGTCCAGTACGCCGGCTCTCAATGATTATAGATTGTAAAAATATAATTATTGGAAATGATTAGAGTGACCGTTTTATTTCTTTCCTATTTCTGACGAGAACTGTGTGAATGCAAGTAGGAATGTAAATTCTCGAAAACCAAACACTTTCATACTATGAGAGAATATTCCATAACCGAGACCTTTGGCTGTAAACATGTTTATTTTGCCGTGTTTCAGGACTTTTGCTCTTTATCAACACACAGATTTTCTGAGTACGCATATACGCCATAACCTTTTTTTAGGACAATGATTTAATAACAGTACGGCTTTTGCTGTGTCAAGACATTTACTTCCGGTCTAATACACTCTACTCTCATATGTCTTTGAGTACCATCACAATGCTATATATGATGTTTGGAGATCATTATAATCTTGTAATGTAAATAAATCCCATTCCCTAGAAAAATAACTTTGATAATGCAGCGAGGAAAGGGAAATAGGGTTTGAAGATACTCATTACTATAGAATTGAAACTTCTTGTCATCTGATATTTTACGTGTATATTCCGCTTGACGAGACTTTTCTTTGATACACATTTTAAACCTTTTGATCTTGCCTTTGGTCTTTGACCTCCTTTGTCAGCTTTTCATCTTTGCTGCCGACTAGGAAGTCAGTGTTTCACAGAGACAGCTTGTTTTCTGTTTGCTCATTAAATAAATACATGAAAAAATGAAATACTGAATTATATGGTACACTCGCTGAGAAATCTGTAGATCTAGTAATTCCGATTTTCCACGTATACATTTACTAGCGTTTCTGGTACAACTGAATATTGCTTCAGTAGTGTATCCGGATTTTCATTTCTATTTTGTTTTAGATAGTTGATCGTTAAGGTAGTAGCATCGAGGTATCCAAAATTTTCCTATCGATGAATTTCACTGAAACTCGCACAGTAGTTAGCCTTTGTATAGATACAGTTTAGAATGAATTGATCCAAGGGTAATTTTTTGACAACAGCACAAAATGAGGCATTTTCAATCCCTTTTCACATGCTACGAGATAAGACTCTGGTTAGGTTAAATATCGAGACATATCCTAGGGTTATTGATGATAATAATTGGGTGAAGCCTTATTCGAATACATGTTATCATTGTAAAATTACAGGCACTAACTGTGACACTATGTGGAAAGTGACCTTCACCTTACAGGTATGACCTTGGTTAAATTTCGATACACTCTTGAACCATGAAAGTATAAATGAATTTTAAATGAAGTATAATCATTATACAAGGTAGCATATGGAAATTATGACCCGGACTCGATTTGAACAGTTAAGTGGACATACCAAAGAAACAGACAGACGGACGGGCAGATACGTGGATAGAAAGACGGTGCTTCCAAAGTTGTAGAAGATTTTTATATTTTCATCCGAAACGTTTTTGAACATGTATAATTAATAATATTGATGAATTTAAATGTTGTCTACCGACCATCAAAAGCATTTATAAATACAAATGTGGTCTACCGACCACAATTTTCTCCAGACCACAAGTTTAATTTTGACATCAGTAATTACCTGTCGTTCAAAAGCTATGGTCAAGGTATAATTTCTTCATAAGTACACCAAATTCCAAGGTCATCATACTTGGTGTCATTTCAAAGGGATTCATTTGTTGAGTTTGCATGCCAAATATGAAGTCTCTGTTTCTCACAGTTGAAAAAGTTATGGCAAAGGTTCAAGTTGACAACAGACAAACAAACAGACAGGCGAAAAAAACAGATAGGACAAAAAGAATATGCCAAACATCTTTCGATCGGAGGGTATTAAAATAGGTTAGTTGGTATAATGACTCCCTTGCTTTATGTCTTTATTGTATAGCTACATGGTAACTTCTGCCACATAACTGAGCCAGTAACTCCTCTTTTTCCTTTTATTTGTACCCGAGGCCGTAAGGCTGGTTCCCGTGGCTGTTATATTCACATAACCTATACTTGGACTCGTCGATATTTAAATACGGAGGTTAGTTTCTTCATGGTTTAACGTCACAAGGTGACACCTCAATTATTCCACGTATTTTGTGACGGTATTTGACTGATACAGGATACACAAATTTGTACCATTGCAACGGACTCACCTCAGTGAGGAATCTTTAACGTTCCACGTCTGCCGTGACACCGTACATCGGATTCTACTGTCTCATCCGAAAGACAGACAAAGACATTACCTAAGAAGGGCTCGAACATCGACCTCCTGGCTGTGCGACCAGCGCTCGGCCACTAGGCCACAGGGGATTACTAGTAGTCCGTTCTAGAGATATGTATAGTACACATTGAATTTTATATTTATTTTGTACATTGATATACAGTAATATGCATAGTATATTTTCTTTTTTTTTTTTTTACAAATTATCGTAGCTTATCATAAATTGTCTCATTATTATGTTGACTGAATTATTTCAAATTGTAAAATAATATATCCATTGGCATCAATTTTATTACGAAAGATATTATGTGATGAAATGTTGCATTAGCAATTACCATCAATTTCAGTACGGGGTACATCACATTTAGAATATGTTATGTGAAGTAATCGGATAAAGTCAAATACAAAATTAACTAGCGTCATCTGACAATGGCATTAACAACAATGCACCATAGTGGACATATACAGACCCCTGAAAGTCAGAGGTGAGACCAGGTACCCGGGAGGAGGAGCGTCTCCTGTTTGACTAGACACACCCACCGTGAATGCCCTAAAATACAGACGAAACAAATATAATTCATGAATTTATAAATACATGAGTGTGAACTCTGTATGAAGTGCCACAGCCACACAACATGAGGAACAGGGGTACAATTAAATATAGTATGAGATTAGTATTTCTAAGCTTCTTGCTTACAGTGGAAAGTAAAAGAACGTACGCATTTGTGCTTCAATGTACAGATCCATATGTAATATATGTAGTAAATTTAGACCGTACTGCGGCTTCGCCTAGCCTACAAAGCAGGCCGCATATAACGGAGACGGAGAAACACATCACAGTTACCTCTTTTTTATTTGATTTTTCGTAAACAATGACGTCCTATTCGTTTGGAGTAATGTGTTAAATTCAACAACAGAGACAGGCAAGCTCTGTAATAACGTTTTTAGCTTTTAACGCTCACCATTTGCCTTAGTACAAACAAACAAACAGGCAGGCAAACAAACAAACATAACGTTTTTAAGCAAATTTCTCTCATAATTGACAAATATGTTTGCATTTAGAAAACAAGAGGTCTGAATTGGATTTTACACATATCCTAACGCTATTCTTTTGTGCGTGCATCAAATATCTTTGTCTTTTCTTATGTATTTATTTGAAATGACTTCTTAAATCCAATAACGGCGGGTGCTTGCTTCCTAAATTGAGGATTATTTATAAATTTGAAAATGTATTTCCTGTACTCCTTTGGAGATGAAAAGTAGAATAAACCCAGCCTTTTTGGTGTATATACGCTACAAGCGTGTTATAAATGCTGTTTTTTCTTGTTTCCACGGAGAACAGGAAACACACTACACACATCAAAAGAGGTCTACAGCGTAGTGCTAAGTGAACTAGGGCAGCAATTCCGAGTGTTGATCTGGCGCTCTTAGTCGTACCTAAATGAACAACCCAATTTTTTTATGTATTCATTTCAAATTACTTCTTAAATCCAATAACGGCGGGTGCTTGCTTCCTAAATTGAGGATTATTTATAAATTTGAAAATGTATTTCCTGTACTCCTTTGGAGATGAAAAGTAGAATAAACCCAGCCTTTTTGGTGCATATACGCTACGTGCGTGTTATAAATGCTGTTTTTGTCTTGTTTCCACGGAGAACAGGAAACACACTACACACATCAAAAGAGGTCTACAGCGTAGTGCTCAGTGAACTAGGGCAGCAATTCCGAGTGTTGTTCTGGCGCTCTTAGTCGTACCTAAATGAACTACCCAATTTACAGTAAAGAGTATATTTAATATTCTAATAATCTGAAATAACCATTTCACTCACCTACAATGATACCATTGTGTGAGATGTATCATCTTCAGTAATATCATTGTATGAGATATATATCACATTAATATCTTACGCGAAATGTAGTTTGGTACAATGAGAAGGTGCATGCCTATGGTCTGATCAAAATGAATACAAGTTATAATATTTTGATATAGGATCGTCGTGTATTATGTAAGCAAATTTGCATAGCTACAGTTAATAATTTATTAAAAATTATGTTCAATTGTAGGAAAATCATATGGCAAAAAAGAAAAATCATACAAAAAGTGAAGGACTTCCGAATAAAGATACGATCACTCTGAGAAGGAAATTGTGATTTGATACAAAAAGTCAGAGTCGCCTCTCTTTCTATGTATACATACATACATAATACATACCTTACGATTTACAATTTCTGTTTTAAAACGAGTACGTGTGACTATACTTGAACCTGACAGATTATTGTTTGTTATGAGCCACTTAACGATTATTTTATATACATAGAAGGATCTATTGAGGTGACTTGTCTGCCCTTGATGAGAACTCTCCTGCTAACTGTATATTAGGTTTCGGTTGAAAAAAGGGTACTCCTTGACTACACATAGCTCACCATATGGTTAGTTCGCTATGGAAATAGGAAAATGTTTTATGAATAAATAACTTTTATGCCGTTCCTTTTCCACGTCCGGAGACTAACTGAATAAACATATGCATTGCATAGAAATATATATCTTTGCAAGAGACCCACCCAACACAAAGAGGTGTCTCTTACTTTCTATGGGAACTCGGTTTTTACCGTCTCATCCAAAACACACTACACCGCTGTGACCATACCAGGGGTCGAACCCAGAACCTCTAGGTCACAAGTCGAGCACCTCACAGCAGAATAGAGACAGAGACTTCAGATCCTAATTTATGAAAGAGGAGAATTCATATAGAAAATACAAGTTAAACAGAATGTAACTGGTCTAACTATACATCGCATTACGTGTATTTTGAATCAAAATGAATAATAGTTAAAATTAACGAAAAGGGAAAAGAAAAATGATCGAGAAGCATGGTCATGTATAACGTAAAATACGAAAGTAACTGGTTTCACATTACTACGGCACTAACGATGATGTACCACAATCGACATTCATGGACCCCTGAAATTTAGAGGCGAGACCAGATGCCCGCGTGTAGTGAACATCTCTTGTTTGACTTGTCACACCCACCGTGAATAATTTTAAATACAGACGAAATAAATATAATTAAGCACTGTACATACACATGAATAACACTTAAATCAAAAGTAACAAAACTATGTAACAGATAAGTTACAAAACGATGAGATAATTCCGTCATGATGACATGTGAAATTCCTGAAGGGCTTTATTATAATTATTTTCTATGATTAGTTCAATATACAGGTTTGCGGTATAACATCTCCTGGTCCAGGCCTAAATAGTACCTATCGACCAATGCATTGTCGCGCTACTATAACAAATTTCCGTCCTGCTTTTTACTTTATTTCTGTACCAAGATAATAAAACTTAAAAAGGAAGTATAGCATGAACATAAACAGGTACGTCCGTCAGAAATTGTTATTTTGGTATGTTAATGTGAATATCACGAACGGAAAACGTAGGAGGTCATTTTTGTTTATTGTTCAGAGCCGTATCAGTATCATTATATATTGTTTCTTGGTTTTCGAATCGGTCCTCTTGTTATATACTAAGGGGAATAATACCATATATTTCAGTCAGATATACTTTCTGCTTTCTGTCGTGAGGTTAGATATAATCTTTTACATTTTCCTGTTTTGACTGACATACGCTTTACAATTATTTTGGATCATACATCTTTTACCGGATGCAAAAGGAGGGGTGGGGGAGAAAGGGTGGTCATAAAATATTTTCAAACCATGCTCTTACCTTCTCTTGCATTTGTGCAATTTTTAATTTTTTAAATAATTTTACAGTAAGGGACATTCTGTAATTCCGATTTTGACTCCAATATGTACGATTACAAATTGTTATAAAGTTACTCCAAATTATAGGAAAATGATGTTACCGTGGAAATGGGAAAATGATTATGCCAAATAATGGAGGAAATGATGTTACCGTGAAAATGCAAAAGGGATCGTTTCAGAGAAGATTGTTGAATCTAAAATGGAGGAACCTATAAAAATTGATGCTAAACTTAATATTTGTTAAAATAGTCATCCACTTAGTAGAACATTTCATTTCATACAATGGTTACGAATATGTTATCACTATAACCTTAGGTCATACCTCAGGGCAGATTTGGTGTAGTGGTTAAGCGCTTTGCTTGCGGCGCCGACGATCAGGGTTAGATTTCCGGGTTGCGCCACTATGTTAAAGAGGTTTGTTACTTCCTGCTTCCGTGTCGCTATGTTATTGAAAAATTGTTGAAAGCGACGTACAAACACCAGTCAACCAACCAATCAAGTTATATCCTGTCCTTGTGTCTACTGTGTGTATTATTGAAAGAAACAGACAAAAGATCTCAACATATTTTAGGGCGATAGTTAATACCGTGTTTACATATTGATAGGTTGTTTATAAAGGAATGCATATATATTCATATTCTCTTCTAATGAGTGCATTAGTGATTGCTGATTTCGAAGGTAACGTTACTCAAGAAAATATTACAAAAGTGATTAAAAGTTTATGGATAAAACCAACCTAAATCAAGAAGTTCAAACACATAGAAAATAAGTAGAAATGGAAAATCAAATATATTAATATAGAGAATGAAATATATTTATCAATATATATAAAACAATCGAATAATAAATATAAACCACATATACCTTTTCATTTTGTGCATCAGATGCGCATATCAACAACGTATGTCTCTTCAGTGATGTCATATAAAACTCCACTTAACAAATTGTCATTTTGTATGACATGAGTCTCGAATCGACCATTTCAGTATGTACTTTGACCTACAAACAAATATAATATTAATATATATATATATATATATATATATATATATATATATATATATATATATATATATATATATATATATATATATATATATATATATATATATATATATATAAAAGCACAGGTAAGCGATAACGATACTAAAAGAATTAAAAAATTGCCAAATTTTCGAAGCATTGTGCTTCTTCGTCAGGACACACACAAACACTCACACAAATATAAAGACACGAAAAGAAAGATAGAAAATATATACAAAGCACTAGTCTAATAAAAACTGGTTTCTTCAATTGGCTACATATTGAGCGTTTCTCTATGCACTATCTAATAGGAAAATCATAGATATATATATATATATATATATATGTATGTATGTATGTATATATATATATATATATATATATATATATATATATATATATATATATATTTTCCTTTAAGATCAAATTAGTTTCGGACATTGCTCTTAAGTTGGATTGATATAATGTCAATTCAATTTTTCCTGAGTTTTTAACTTCCGCACTTGCGTCAAACCTACCAAATCTAGAATGAAGTGTGGAGCAATCGTATGTAATGGATAGTGGTATGAAAAATAATGTTAAGAATAAATGTACTCTGTGTTTATTAATGGTGTCTCTTGGGAGCATTTGTGAAGCAGCTTGTGGTGAGTAAATGCATTTTAAAAATCAGAAATTCTATGCCTTTACATGTTTTGTTAATTTAATTCAAATGATATGTTGTTTTCGTGCTGTGTTAAATCGGATAATGTCCAAATTCTATACAATATTTGTAAACGTATTTCTGATACTGATAATAATTATTCAGATACATACTGGTAATAGAATAGTTGAAAACAAATATTGTCAAGCGAGCTAAACACTAAGCGTATAATGGCGAAAAGTCAACAGAATAACGAACATTTCATAATTGATTCAGCATATTTTCAACATGGATTCATTTATGATAAACTTTGCTTCTGGGACTCTCATAATAGACATGATATTTGCAAAGAAATGTTGCCTCAGCGTTTGCTTTGTATTAAATCTCATAACAGATCTACAGTTAGAAGATAAAGATAAAAAACTTAATCATCTCTAAGGAGATACTAAAATTAGCAGCTAGGATATCAAATCTGACAGAGGAACCAAGAAC
Organism: Pteria penguin; assembly: GCA_035048485.1. Classification (NCBI taxonomy): domain Eukaryota; kingdom Metazoa; phylum Mollusca; class Bivalvia; order Pterioida; family Pteriidae; genus Pteria; species Pteria penguin. Next base: position 38,278,165 of record CM068585.1, on the reverse strand, counting down.
CGAATGGTCGTACGTGGTGAGTATCAATGTATTTCCAAAAGGTACTTATCGATATACAAAGTAGGACATCTAAATGATATAAACTTGATAACATTGAAATTGACAGATGCAGTAGTGACATTTATCAACTTGTACTTCAAGAACATACAACTGACATTTTAATAAGGGAACACCTTTCTATGACATATACAATAATATCATTGACAAAATACACATACTGGTATATACTATAAACGTGACGCATTTGGCTCTAAGGTGGTTGTTCGGTTGGTGTTTTACGTCGCTTTCAACAATGTTTCAGTTATATCGCGACATGGAATCAGGAGGTAACCATCCTCTTAAACATGTACCTTAAAATCACTCTTTGTGATATACATAATATGGATGGTCAAATATTCTGATGATTTCATCTTATGAATCCTCCGATTCAAATGATTTATACGCTTTCTACATCTGCAGTGCGACTCCGTACACCATTGCAGATACCATGCATATTAGCCATTGGCCTATTAATACTGCCACTTGCAAAGCCATTATCTATTGCAATCTGAGTGGTAATGTTGGGTCTGCCTTTACCTTTCTGGACATCACGTAAATCATGTGCGTAAGTAAACTTTAGCTGCTTACCTTTCTCCTTCATTTCCTGGTAACAATTACAGTATCTTTGTTTGATTTGTTTCATTCGCTACTATGGATAAAATGGTTGAAAAAACCAAGGAAACCATTTTTCAGGCTCAAGAAATAGTAACTCTTATTATAAATGCAAGCATGACATAAATCTAATAAATGCCATGTTTACTATTGTCATATCAGTATTTAGTAGATAGGGCTTGGTATATCTGATTATTGATAGACTAGAAAATGTATTATTTGCATTAGAGAGTCAAATGGATAACAGCCTCTGGTTGGATGTTCGAGCACTTTGTTGACAGAATCCACAATATCGATGAATGATTTAATAGGAAATGTTTCACTATCAATTGTTATCAATCGTTGTAGATTTCTAGAGAATTAATGTGGTCGTTGACTACTCTAACCGTAATGTACCTTCACTGCGTATGATATACAACAGTCCAATAACTTCTTAGGGACTTACGAAAACCTGAAGTCACACCAAAAGAACATTTACGTCAATTAGTATATATCACGATTCTCATAAATTTACGCTACGAGTAACCTATGAGTACTTTTACACTCTGTACTTTATGACTTTCATGATAATGATAAACGTATTCAGGTAAATATCTGCATGCCTTCTCAATTTGAGTGAACTGTTGATCCTTGATCGCAGTATATGGAGGATAATCTAATAATTCTTTAATCTGCTTCTTTTACTATTTGCATTGAAATGAAAATTACTTTTTGCGGGGGTTTTACAAGCTCTATGGCCACATAACCGAGCCAGTAACTCCTCTTTTTTCTTACAAGGAGATTATTATAATACGTTTTGTGTGAATTTGGTTTTTTTTTTCAGTTTATTCTTGGGCTCCCTTTATGTCCATGACGATTTACTTATTTATTTATCTATTCTATTTCATTTATCCATTATTAATGTTTGTTATTTCTTAAAAGCAGAATCAGATGTCTTCTTGTTTTGTTTTTGTCTAGTTCTCTGGTTTGCCTACTTTGTATAATATTGGAAATAAGAAAATGCTTTTTTAATTCAGTTAGTTTCATATCATATATCCATTAATTTAGAACCTGGTATAAATATGGCATAACTGACATTATGCAGCAGTGCTCTATAATGAAAATACCATATCTGATATAAATTTATTTTAGAATTAAAAAGAGTTTTATGCAAATATTATCTTTTATTCCATGACAAGATACATAAATATTCAATAAATAGTAATTACAACGTAGTTATAAAGGTTTTTTAATTGAAATATATTTATGACATTTTAGAGGAATAACGGTGAGGTTTTATTCAATGACATTTGCAATGAAAACAGAACAACTAAAGAGAATGACGTATGGAGAGCGTCAATGCGGAAATGAGGAGGATATTATATTATCGCACGACTCTGTATATGTGCGTGTGAAAATCACAGACCAAAAATGCGGGAATGTGACCGATATATTTGACAGAGAAGTCATGTTAACAAGTAAGATGAACATTTGCAAAATGTTCCGTGATGTACGGAGAAAAAGTATGTGTGTTTGTTTTTGTGTGTAAGGGGGATGATAAAATACAAGCAGCAATATTGTTACTGGGACATTACATCCTTTACAAGACCTCTGCGCAGTGATTAAGGCAATATATATTTGCAAAATATCTTGCTCTCCATTTAAGCAACTCTTGTGTAATGTTAAATTCGAAAGGAATTGATCTTATGAATGCGGGCATATATAAACCGCATATATAAACCCCAGGAAATCAGATGTCTGAACAGGCTCCCGAAAGCAAATGTCTCCTGTTTTGGTAGACACACACATATAATGCATGGAACCTTAAATAGACGTATGAGGTTTATGAAACATTACCATTATTGTCCTCTAATACTGTCCGTAATATAGGGCTGGGACGATTCAAGATTTTTCGATTCGGTTCGGTTTCGATTCACAGACCCTCGATTCGATTTTTTTCGGTTCGGTTCATTTTGTTTAAAATAAACTATGAAATAACAAGAAAATGATTAATTTAAAACATTACTTAAGGTGAACAACAACTAATAAAAATCAACAACAAAATGTTACAAAAAATGACTAGATTGTTAATGGATGGTGCTTGAATCATGATGAGTCACAGGTTAAAATTGTATAGTTTTTCTGCAAAATGCCTTCTACTTGGGATATTGTAACGTGATTCAAGTTCTTTAAACCCCTCATTCTCAACAACACTATAAGGTCGCATGTCTTTTGCCAAAAATACACCAATCGATCTTGTAATCTTGATATGTCTGGGGGAAGACATAGACAACATCGAAGCCTTTGAAAATTGCTCTCCAATGCGCAACTGACCGGTAGCTGAAACAGTTTTGTTCATCATTGATGAACAAAACTGTTTCAGCTATCGGTCAGTCAGATGACATTACCGGCGCCGACGAAATAGAAATGTAATGCTTTCTCTTTAAATGAGCGCTCATAGAGATTGTTGAGCCTGTTTTATAAGAAAATGTGGATGCACAATGTTTGCACACAGTTGAATTTTTATCTTCTTTTCCGTCATTTACCGAGAATTTGAAATGATCCCAGACTTTAGATCGTTTTCCTATCGACACGGCCATTGTTAAAACGAAAGTAAGAACACTAAATTCTATAACGGAAACCGAACCGAAATCCGGAATTTACGAATCGAACCGAGCGTTCCCCGAACCGCGGTGCACCGAAGATTTCGGTGCACCGCACACCCCTACCGTAATACTACGGTAATATTTTATCACCTCATAGGAGTACGAGTTATACTAGCTCAAATAATATTATTGCATCACAGAGGACGCGACTGGTCAGCAGAAGATACTTACTCAGTGGCACCTGTTCATTTCTGTATTTTTGTTTTAGTCCGCGTTAGCCATTATATCTATTTTGTCTTGTATAATGGATGTTCATTATCGACCCCCTTAGCTCCTTGTCTAGAGGGTAATCCATTTCTAATAAAACTACTGCGTGGTTTTGTTTTTGGGGGGTATTTTGGTTTTTTGTTGTTTTTTTTTCTTTGCATTCTTTTCACCTGTTACTTTCATGGACGTTTCTGAATTCCATCGACAACTTTTCCGTAACCTCAGGATAACGATCCTTCAAGTGTTTATATGATAGTTCCTCAGTAATTGATTGGTCTGTTCATGTAAAATCAAGATAAGCTAATATAATTCACCCAATAGTTACTGACTTGGTTGTGTGGGAGCTTTCCCCTGGGTTTGTACATCTTTATCCCCCCCCCCCCCTTTTCATTAAAATGGCTTCAAATATAATAAAATTAAAATACAAATCTCCTGAAGTTATAATCACACCAAGAAATGTCTTACTTGCCATCATTTCAGCTGCAAGTCCAATATTGAATCTTCGGTTAATGGAGATATATTTAACACCATATTAGACAAAGACATCAAAGATATCAAAGATTGAAATACTGCCAATGTTATATATGTCATCACTTGAGAAGCTGGAGGATGTGGGGCTCAATATGTCGGGGAAACTTCTCAAACTTTGAAACAACGTTTTCGGAATCATTCCTATAAAATTCGTAATAATTCACTACGTAAATACCATAATTTTCTTTATAACCACTTTAATAAATACGAACATAATATTAACAATGTGAAAATAACTCCAGTAGAAAATATCTCTAAATTACCAGGTGATACGAAATCAGATTTTAAAAAACGACTTTTGGAAATCGAGCTCTACTGGATTAAACAACTAGAAACCGCACACCCTCTCGGCCTCAACGACCAAATATATCGACAAGGTAATATTCCTTCTCGTCAGAATAAGATCAATATTTTAACATTAAGACATAAAACTATTAGAAAACATAGGTCACATGGTCGTCGCCGTAATCGTAACATCAGAAAACGTAATCGTTTAAATAGGTAATTAAACGATCTTCTATTTATCGCAAAAAAAATAATTGCCGTCATGAACTTTTGCATGCACTATCGTCTATTCCGGTAAAAAAATTGAAACCTGTCCTGGACGAAGCTGATCTTCGAAGTTTATGCAATTCTGATTGATATAAACTCAATTTAATTATTTTATTTTCATATAATAAACTCTTTCTCGTATTCCGTCTCTTCCACCCAAGCAGCAATTTCTCAAAATTAAATTTATTAATAAAGGCTTCGATCTACTTAACATTTCTAATATTTTCCGTGATCATAGAGTCAAATCTAAAATCCCCCAATATTTTGAGAATTTAGAACCTCCACTTATTTGTTACCAGTACAAAAAGCCTATAAGAAATGTTATTTTAAATTATAATAAAGTTACATCTAACCCTGATGTTTCAGACTCTATTCCTTCGTCGTCTTCTTGTGAAAATTCTAAATATGTTTATAAACCGGCAGGTCATGTTATTACTGGTGACCTAAACTCTATTTCGGACAAGAAATTGCGCACCCTTTTTGGAAAAGGACCTAAATATAGGTTACCGTCCAGGATAGATTTCAATAAATGCCGTGACGTTATAGAAGATGCTTTAACTACATATTATAAACGTTGGTGTAAAAAAAGAACAGGTAAAGGTTCATGCCCTTAATGGTTGGAAATACGAGATTTTAAGAATTGTCGATATCCGTATTAAGAACTTTACGGAAAATCCGCATTTATTTCAACAGCCTAATACATTAACGGCAAATTCTATTAAAAAGAAGATAGCTGACTTACATGCTAAATATGTCTTTGTTCCTGCTGATAAAGCAGGTAATAACATAATAGTTGTTTGATAACTATATTATATTGAAGTACTTAAAAACGAATTAAACTCCACTCATACATATGTGGAAAGCCCTACCTCAATAGACAGCACCTTGCACGATCACCTCATGACCATGTCCGACTTCAAAATTAAAACTGATAAATCTGATCTACCAACCATATATTGGCTCCCAAAACTACATAAAAATCCATATAAATCACGTTTCATATCTAATTCTAGCCACTGCTCTACTACGGTACTATCGAAGCATATTACGTCTGCTTTAACTGCTATAAAAGATCATATTATCAAATATTGTGATGTCGCATTTCATAATAGTAACATCAATTACTTTTGGTCGATTAAAAATTCTCCAAAAATTTAAATTAACTTAATTAAAAAAACTTCTTTCGCTAAATTTCAAAGCGACACAAATTTCTACATTTGATTTTTCTACACTTTATACTTTTTCTCTGCCTCATGATTTGATTAAAAGCAAATTGCTGTCCCTTATACAATGGTGTTTTCACAGAGAATCTAAAACGTACATATGTACTTCCAATAACTCCGGATTCTTTTCCAACAAACAATATCCTTCATATAAATACTGCAAGGAATTATGTAAAGCACTAGATTTTCTCATGAATAATATTTTTGTGCAATTTGACGGCAAGATATATCAACAAATAGTTGGGATTCCTATGGGTACTAACTGCGCGCCTCTGATAGCATATTTATTTCTTTATTCTTATGACAGGGATTTTATGGTTTCTATTCAAAACTCAAAACGTTTTGACGTCATTGACAAATTTAATAATACTTGCAGATATCTGGATGACATTTTGGTTATCGACAACCCTGAATTCGAACAATTTATATCAGAAATATATCCACCAGAGCTCACATTGAATAAAGCTAATACTTGAGATGAATCTACACCTTTCATAGATTTAAACATCAAAATTATCAACCACCTAATATATACGAATATTTATGATAAACGTGAGGATTTTGGGTTTCTATTGTAAATTTCCCTTACTTGGATGGCGATGTCCCTCAACTCCCATCATATAGTATCTATATATCTCAATTAGTTCGATTTGTCAGAGGCTGCACCGATGTTTTGGACTTTCATAAACGAAATTTACAAATTACTACTAAACTTTTAACTCAGGGTTACAGATATTACAAGCTAAGAAAAACATTTGGCAAATTCTTCAGATCTTATTCCGAACTTCTGTCTAAATTTGGAAATATTTCTTTTCAACAGTATGTATCCTATGGAATTTCCCATCCTAATTGTTACGGTGATCTCCTATATAAACTAAGGAAAGTAAACGGCTCCGATAACGTTATTTTATCATGTAATAAAATGGTCAAACGTCTTCTAAATAGACAATATTATATTGAGATCATCAAAAAGACTATAGGTCTTGTATTTGGCCCCTCTACAGCCTTATGCAGACTTTTACTTGAACGTTGCACACTGACTAATAGGGCGGTGGGAACTACAGATGGGTGCAGTCCTAACATAACATTCACGTTAACGCGAAAAGCAGTCGCGAGGACTGCTTTAGCACACGTGCCAGGACTGCTCAACCGGACGCAGGTGCGCTCCCCGCGTTAACGCGGGAGGGAATTCGCGTTAACGCGATTTATTCCCGCGTGCGCTCGGTCCGTCGCACGTTCACATATCTATATTTGTAATTCTCTATGCAGTAAGGACGGAGAAAATAAAATGGATCTAATTAAATTACCGCGAATGTTGCCGTAAAAACGTGTATTAAATGTTATTTTAAAATGACACCCTGCATTAAGGATTTCATATGTAATATAGCAAAGGAATTATCGCGTAGACATGCAATATGGTATTTATGAAAAAAAAAACACTTCGTCAGTTTATACTAGCATGATTACTTTCTAATTTCATTTATTTATTTATTTTTAATTAATTTATTTATGTATCTATTTCTTATTTGTTGATTCATTTATAACTAATTTATGTATTTACACGTGTTTCTTATTTATGTATTTATTATTATTAATTTTGATAAAGCTATTTTCTTATTTATAAATATAGTACTTATCATCATTATTATTATCTTTATTGATTTTAATTTCATAATTATTATTATTATTATTATTATTATTATTATTATTATTATTATTATTATTATTATTATTATTATTTTCCTAAAGTAAGAATTTAATTAAAGTCATTGTTCGGAAATTCTGTTCAATGTTTTTAAAATATCCCTTAACTCGGAAGGGTCTTATTTAATTCTAAATATTTAATATTTATATACAATATACACATATATATCTATTTTCCTTCAAATTCTTCTATATGAACATGTTAATACAAGTTATAAGTTGTAAGCAACGAACGTGGCTGTCAAGCACGTTCACGCGGCAGTCAAGCGCGTTAACGCGGCAGCCAAGCGCGTTCACGCGGTCTCGAAATTAAGTTCACGTGGAAATCTGCGTTAACGCAAACGCGTGTGCTCAGCAGTCCTGAGCGCACGAGGAAAGCAAACTTCACGTTAACGCGACGTGAACATAATGTTATGTTAGGACTGCACCTCACTGTATATGACGGGCCTTGTCCAAACCATTTTCAGAGGAGACATGGTCCTGAACCTCGTCCCTTCTGACTGTTAGTCGGGACTCCTAGAGATCTTGGGACTTAGCTCGCTTTCAGACTGGCATAGCACGGTTTATCATTTGATGTTACATATATTTTTATACCATTATGTGTTTTACAATACCTTACGTGTTTATACTTTTATGACCTCTCAATATGCGATACCTGTTGACCCTTGTTCTTCACATGGAGGATTATTTATAACATTTTAAATGTACGTCCTTTGATTGTTCTGCTGTTACGGTGAGTGAGAAAGTGGGCCCGTAAACCGGTTAACCACACCATTTGTTTGGCTTTTATATGTTCTAATATACTATTTATATTCATGTATTGTATAGCTCCATGGTGACTTCTACCACATAACTGAGCCAGTAACTCCTCTTTTTTCTTTGATTAACTATGTGATTAGGTTATAATGCGAATTTTTTCTTTATTTCATGACGCTATAAACATGGCGATATCTCATTTGTTTCCTGTTTGAATAATTCAGTTAATTGTGAATCAAACCCTGTTTTTCCTGCTTGTCGTTCTGTGTATTCTTTGTTTTCTATTGTAACACTGTAAATTAATGTTTCCTGTATTGTTATCTAAAAGCACCTTGGAAGATAGAGAGAATATCGTCAAACGTGTACGCATGTGTAACCTATAATCACTTTGTTTCTATAATGAAATGGATCGTTCTGTCTGACAACAACATACGCAGCTCAGTGTTAGTGGACATGCCGTCCTGCAGAGGGGAACCCGAAGCATTTTATAACGATATTACCTACTTCTGGTATTAAAGTCTTCCTACAGATCAATGATACATTGACCAGTGAAAGTCTGAGCTCTAAGACCCGTTGCTTTCAACAGGACCTTCAAAGATATAACGGAAGTCGATATGAAGAAGTTATGTTTACAGCAGGTAAGGATTGTTTCCTACTCGGAACTGTTGATCTGGAGAAGCATTTGAATTATTAACAAGAGTTTTTATTTTGGTTCTCAAATATTTATTCGAAATATCAGTATATGGTCTCGATTTACATGCTTCTAATCTCTAAATCAAAGTACTTTTGACGATCAATGTTCAACATTTACATATAAATCACCTAGCAAAAGAATAAACCCGATGCAACTGAAATGCTCCATCCTTGATATATAGAAAGAAGCAAAACACCTGCAACCAAATATATATTTTCTTCGCTATATAAATGATTTCATGAAGGCTTTTAGTATATAAAGTTATAGTAGAAACAATGTTGATGTTGTTCTATTTCTTGTTATTCTCATTCTGTGTTGATAACTGAACACAAGTAGCGACGCTCTGTCGGAAATTGACGTCGAAATCGAGTAAATGTGCATTCACGTTGCCTCTTGACGGCAATACGGCTTCTTGTTGCGTTTGTATGTTTTATAGTCGCATTAAAGGTTTGACAGTCACGGGAAATACATTTATCTGATGTCACTGTAATGGAAATAATCAATGTCTTCTTCCTGTCATGTACACATATTCTTTGACTGACAATGGCACTAACCTCAATGTACCATATCCGTCATTCACGGACCCCTGGGATAAAGAGGCGAGATCAAGGGCCCGGAAGGAGTGAGCGCCTCCTGAGTGGCTAGCCATACCTGCCGCCATTACATAGAGAAGAAACAACTCAGCATTGTAGATATAAATGAATGCGAACCGACATTGTGTAGAAAGTGCCATTGCTAAATAACATCAGGAAAACATTATGATAGCACTTAAGTTAAATCCCGCCGCAGGGAATTTCTTTTCACGAACTCCAATCTGCAAACGGAATAAGTGTGACATTAATGAAAAACATGAAAGGAAGTGGTGTCACATGACTATGGCATTTAACCAATGTATAATGAATATAATTAAGTTAAAGTCACGCATTTCATGACCAAATAAATACGAATTGTTGCAGTCACTTGTCTCATGTCCGTGCTTACAGACCTCGACGTGTACACTTGCCCCTTGACTGTGTTTACATGCATTACAGCCGTGATAACCCCTTGAAACTGCAAAGGCAACACTGTAAACACTGAACTTCACATTGTATGAAAATTTGGCATATATTTTGTTTTAACATCGTAGTGATTCGAAGTTTAAGTACTCTGAAAATGAAAAAAAAAATATGGCGAGCTTGATTGACAATATATACGTTGCATACCGTAACCAGGTATTCAAACAAATCATCGGTGTTTCTCTGGGAACTTACTGTGCACCTTTACTAGTCAATATGTTTCTTTATTCGTATAAAACCAACCTTATGGGAAGTCGTGTATGTCAACATAGAAAACTGATACACATTTTTATTAACCATTTACATATATTGCTCTTGCATAATTATATGCATAATGATAGTAATAAGAAAAAAAAATAGAGCTCGAAATTAATGTATATAACAGAATCCTGCTTTTGCACTCAGTACTTCGATTTTCTACTGTTTATTGTCCGATGCATTAAACTAACTACTATAATCTAAGTATGTCTAATGATTAAGAATAAACTATATTCATAGTATCTGCATTTCAGGTTCATTATACAAAGATTCAGAGGAGTCGTTCTCAAAAAATATCAATAACGCATATACCATACATCGGTAGCGGTGCACTTTCTCTACTTGTTATAATCGCATTCTGTCTGTGTCATAAACGGCTAGAAAAACAGGAGAATAAAGGTGAATATTCGTCATTTAAATGTTACCTTAATGTGAGGCGTGTCAATGTTTCCTACATTTAATCAGGGCCATTTTTGAGAGGGACATTATGAAGGAAGGAAGTAATAAGCTTCTAAAAATAGTTTACCCAGTTCTAAACAATACATCACTTAGAATTTCTCTGAAAATATTCTCGCAAAATTAAAGGAAATGAAAACTATACCAGAGAAAACGATGAAGGAGTCAATGAACAACATCTGGTAATGAATGTTTCAGATCAATCGACAATGTAATTGTTAGTTACTTCAATATAATTTTTGGAAAGGCCATCGTTATTTATTTCAAAACAAAGCAAAAAGATATCAAACTCAGCCAAAGTCATCACATCAAAAAGGAGCAACCAATAAAGACATTACACAACTTTAATTGTAATGCAGTTGAAGTAACGTTAGCCACAAGAAAACAAAACAAATGGGTTTATTTTTTTACCAACAAACTTTGTACAATTATGCTTATACAGTGCGGAATGAACTGTAAGGGTAGATGGTGGGTGTTAAGGGACAACCCATCTCCCCCCCCCCCTTTTTTTTTTACCAATCATGGATAAATGTTTTATCTGATTAGGAAACGGAGCTATTTTTAAAGTGTGTCCTCCATCCAAATCCTCACTTTTAAAATGTTTCTTACTGTCATGCTATAAACCATTACCCACACAAAATGACTGTTTTGTGTCTTTTCATAATACATAATTATCTATCCACTGAGTGCTTGTCTGACTAGGATAACAAAGGAAACAAAATTAATGGAATTGATGTAAAACATCGGGAAAAAATGAGAGAAGATGACGCTTCCAAGTGAATTATTTAACGACACAATAGCTGTGATGTCAGATACCTGCACCAAATGGAGTATATCTCTGTATTACGAAAATCGTGAAATGGCACTACGTATTGGATACCGCGATTGCAACGTTCTCTTTTGTTTTTGTTATAATTTACTTTCTTCGGTGACATATTTTCATTTCTGTCTTCAAATTTATCTCTAAGATAAAAAAATAACATCATTTAACATACCAAATATGATTACATGAAAGACACCTCAATGTTTTAGAGGATCAGTACATCGATGACTGTATACGAGGGCAGAAATCTTATACACCTCATTATAGAATAAGTAGAGTGGAAGGAAGGAAACTGATACATACTATTATTGTAAAATCATTAATACTGCCAATAAATCAAGATAAACGTAGAGAGAAACATGTTTATGAGTTTACAGATAAAAAGTAACTACGAATTTTTGATGAAATTGAATCTATCTTGTATAACATTTGTATAATATGTTCTTGCTTGAATACTTTCAGTTCAAATAGAGAATGATATCGTTAATAATGCCTTATATGCAACGCCAATTAGAACAGATCGTCATCCACAGAGGACAGAAAATAATGAAATTACGAGTCCAGTAATTTCCAACTCTAATGAAATGAGTATAGGCGGACGGACAGAATATGCCTCTGAGGAATGTCCGTACTCAATGGCTGCAATAGAAACATATTCGTCTAACCCTTATACGTTGGCTACATTACAGACACCCGTGTTACGCCAAGGGATAAATCTACCCCAGTATGACATGAGTCGGATTCTACAAAAGGAAAATGGTTATTCAATAAGTTCTTTTGGTGATGAAATTGCTAATGTGATGATCGATGGTGCTTGTTACTCAAATCATGCTCTAAGTAACGAGAGTCCGAATTGTCTAGCGGTTCTTGATAGCAATGTATAACAAATAAACAAGACTGAGAACCGTTAAGTATGTACACAGACGATGCTTTTATCAATCATTCCACAACTTCTAGTAGTGGCGCTTATCATGTATTAAGTATATGTATAATATGATTCAGTGCGGCTGACCCAGGATGAAGTGCCACCTAGCTAGCCCAAATTCTAAATAAAACGATAAAGAACAATGCCCTTTGTTGCGGAATATGTAAAAGGTAAAATATCCCTCACTGCCTCCAGTGCATTCCATTGATAGAGATATCTGGACGATGTTTCATATAGAATACTCTTGGTGTTGGTATATATATATATATATATATATATATATATATATATATATATATATATATATATATATATATATATATATATATATATATATATATATATATATATATATATAGACATTTGGTCTGCCAGGAGATGCAGAACACTTGTTAAAAGCATGTCTAACTGTATTCAAGGTGTGATAAGGGCAAGAGTAGGGTACACAAAATATTAGACTTAAATTTGCATTATAGATTAGTATTGCATTTGCATATGATTTTTGAAAAATGTTTTGTTAAACTTCACATTTTCATCATAACGCATGTTCTTTCATTGAATATAAACAGCAAAATACCTGAATAATTTCTATTTCTTTCATTTTTGTCAAATTAATACCAAAAATATGAAAAATATAAGAGTGTGTACATATTTATGGAGGGTAGTGTATGTTTTACAAAATGATTCCTTTATGACGATGCCGTCTGATGTCCATATAATTTGTTATTACCCGGATCTTATAAACATCATGATGTTTTTCGAATCATTAATGTTGTGTTTTAACTATAGTCAAAACGAACGACAAACATCAAATGAAAACAATTGGTAAATACCTCCACACACACACACACACACACACACACACACACACACACAAGTTTGAGTATATATTGTCTCTTTGTCGCATATTTGCTTAATTATTTTATACAATTTCCATTTTATATTTGTTAAATGTATATATAGTGTTTTAGTATTGTATGTATAATAAATATATCAACTGTCTGTGTGTTTCCAATTTTATTAACCAGAAATTCAAATTAAGCAAGTAACATACTTGTGTAAATCATGCGTCATTCACAAAGATCTGGATATTAATGGACTACTGAAAATTCTGAAGTTATATCAATGTCTAAATGTATGCATGCCTTGTAAGCAATTAACATACAGAATATTTATAATAGATCAATAACGCACATAATTATGAATGTCCGATAATAGTCGCCACCAAAAACAGTGACGCTTACGCCTTAATGTCGGCATAGAAATTTGAGCGCCGTGTTTGTGTTTGACTATAGACAACAAGACTTCTTGCAAAACTTGCCCAATGAGTCAGACTGTTTTTAATTTATATCTGGTAGAGCATGTTTTCGTTGTGTAAATGCACTTAAATTACAATGCAAAAAATATTGGTAAATATATTGGTTGGTTGGTTGATTGGTGTTTTACGTCGCTTTCAACAATATTTCAGTTATATCGCGACATGGAAGCAGGAGGTTACCAACCTCTTAAACATAGTGGCGCAACCCGGGAATCGAACCCGGATCGTCGGCGCCGCAAGCCAAGCGCTTAACCACTACACCAAGCCTGCCCCTTTGGTAAATATAATAATAATATTATAATTAATAGTATTATAAAAAACAAGAGTTTTAAACAGTAAATTATTGTTCTATTCTATGTATTGTCTTTGATTTATGTTCAAAGCAAAACTACACACACACACACACACACACAGAGAGAGAGAGAGAGAGAGAGAGAGAGAGAGAGAGAGAGAGAGAGAGAAGAGAGAAAGTGGATGGAAAAAGAAATGTGGTCAACATGAGAGGTGCCAACTTGTCCAAATTGAAACTCTTGGTAGAACTTTTAGAAATGTGAATATATAATAACAATTTCCATGAAAGAATTGATGGGGAAGTATGATAACAAAATTACATGTATAATCATATTTCTTCCCAAATCATTGATGATAATAATCTAATCTAAATGAATACTTTGTTGGGTACGCAAGTTGAGCGAATATTTTACAATTGATTACATGAATGAAGACCATAAATTTAATCACATAATCCTATGCCTGTTCAGCTACATTTGACATATCTATGCCATCTCATCTAATAGAGGTACATGTAATCATAGTGCTGGTAAAACAGCTGCAGATCTTACTTCTTACAACAACATTAGAGTTATCTTTCTTGTTACATATGTTATGCACAATAAGTCGCTTAAAGCCGAGTTCCGGTTATTTGAATATGGGTGACGTAATAATAACATCTGGACAACGGACATTGCCAGAAGTAGATCTAAATATAACCTATAGAGAAATTACGACGTATGTATGGTCAATCAACCAAGCAGAGTGACTCAATATCCATGTGCATCGCTTTTAATGGGGGAAATCGCGGTGTTCATACACCGTAACAGTTAGATAGTTAATACGATAGAGAAATCAGCTGAAGATATTTATTCGGTATTGTAGAAAAATGTTTGATGATGAAATTGCTTAATGATAAACGAGTTAAATGAATACGGCTCATAGATTTTCTTTTGATTCAAATGTGTGAACAAAATAATAACGTGTGGATGGGAAAAAGCTGAGGACCTCAATTGAAGGGCCATATTGGCTATATGATCTAATTGAGTTTATATTGTCAACCAAGGTTTCAATCACCCATGTGGAAATGTGCACTGGAATGAAGTAATGTCACTGGAACTTTTAGTATAAACGAAGAAGAACCAGAGGGCAACCATACCTCATAGGAAATGGAATAAAAGGACAAGATCGTGAATAGTGTCATATTCAGACAAATGCGAACCCTCCAAAAATCTAGGGGAAACCAGGTATCCGGGAGGAGAAAGCGTCCCCTAGTTGCATGCAACACCCGTTGCGAAAGTCCCGCAACAACCTTACAAGTCGAGGAGGTAAATATATAAATATATAAGACACACTGCTGCAGAACATTGACGAATACCAGCAGAAATGACTTAAAGCATAATGACGCCCTTGAATACTATTTGTTAAACAGGGCAGAATATTTGCATCGAAGCAAAGTACCTCTGAATTAAGTTCTTGTCTACCTGACTTGTGCCATGAGAATTTAAAATCTTTTTATTAATATTTTGCACCAAAGGAATGCATTTGGCATTGTTCTATACATTTGTTGTCTCAATTCCGATTGGATTTGTGTCGTGGAACGACTCGCAAAACCGACTTAGAATAATTTGGTTTTATACTCTCTACTATTTAGTTCTCTTCTCTTTTATGTATAGTTAAAGATAAAGGATATGTCTTCCTATTTTAACTCTTTCACAGTCACTGTATTTTTGATTAACATTTAAAAAACAAATTCTGTATACAAAAATTAAAACGATATCTTAAGCATACTAATGGAACGTTTGAACTGGGAATCACCAAGGTATCACAATTAATGCCTTATGTCTGACTTAAGAAATCTAATGTTTCGTGTGCTATATAAAATGAATATGGGAAACGCAGCTAGCGTAATAACGTATATAAATGATATATTGTGTCAATGGGTTTTCTATAAAGACAAGTATGATTTGTTATTGCAAATCTCAAATGCCGTATCTCAGCTCTAATTCAACGACATTTATATGAGATAAACAAGGTATTAAGGAAGAGAAGAATATATCTATACTCCTATTTATACAGTTTATAAAAAGGTTAAATTTATTACATGCTTAAAATACAATTCTTGTTTTCCAAACATGTCTTTATCTGCGTTTTACAACTTGCACTGAAGGAATTATAAGATGTTAGTTAAATATTGTATAGCTCCATGGTGACTTCTGCCACATAACTGAGCCAGTAACTCCTCTTTTTTTCTTTTAAAACCAATTCAGGACTCGCAAAAGGTATACAAAGCCAGTAGAATAGAAAATCTAGCAGAAAACAAAACGTCTTCAAAGTGAATTAAGTGAACCCGCAGTATTCATATCCTATCAATTGTGCAACGTCGGTTGCTCAACAAGATTTATTTCATATATGTGCAAAACATGTATTTGAAGTTCACGGAGGGATAAGAATAGATAGGCATTTTGTGTAATGAACGGACTCTTTACGATTTATTCATGCTCATGTATAAATAACACGAAATAAAGTTAACTCCAACATGATAACATGGCAAAAGGAAGCAAGAGTCATTTACCTTTAAATGGTTCAATATCGCAGTTTTTCCATTCAATCCTCTGACTTAGTTTCAATGGCGTCTATCGACTCGTGTATCTAGTCTGAACTTCATGGCACGTGCACATCTATTGTACTAATCATAATTTATTAAATGTGTCTGAAATTTGATATAGTATTTATACGAAGGCTTTATTGTTAAATTATGTGAAGCAAGTTGTTTACTGAGTGGTAAATCCTCTTGTTGAGAGCAGCTTTAAAAGGGGGAATGGGTGGACGAAAGGCTCTCTCCTATACCGTTTAACAAAAAAGGATCTGACTTTTGAATCACCATTTACTTAATTATCAACAAACCACAAAATATCTACAAAGAGGATAAGAGAACCCGCAAACTGCGTAACCCATCAACTGAATTTTACATAGATACCACGCGAAAACTTATCCGATGTTTGACAAACAATAATAGGAATAATAAAACAAAAACGGCAGCCAGGAAGATCAACTAGACTGCCGAAGAAATCTTGGTAATTCTAGAATGTGTAACTGACAGATTTGGAATTATTAAGGGGGATTTCTACCTCCCTGGCGATAGAGAGGAATAACACAGTATGGGGAGTATCCACATAATACAATTTGAAGCAAATAAAAAAAAAACCCTTTTTGCCTGGTTATTCGTATTTAACTCAAATGAATTATATGAAACATCACGACAAGAAAATGAAAAAAAAGGTTTATACATACTCGTGTATATATAACACAAAGGTGACTTAACTCCAACATGATAACAAGACAAAAGAAAGCAAGAGTTATTTATCGTTAAACAGTTTAATATCGTATTGGTGTCATCTAATTTTCTTAGTTATAACTAGAGTCTATCGACTCATGTAAGATAAATTTTGACCTTCATGTCGCGTGCACATCTTTTATTAAAATGAGACGAGAAGTGAAGCATTGTCAAGTGTCTGACATTTGATATATTATTTAAACGGGGGTTTTATTGTTAAATTATGCGAGCATGTTGTTAACTGAGTGGTAAATACTCTAGTTGAGAGCCACTTTGAAAGGGGACTGGGTGGGTAAAAGGCTTCCCCTATGGGCTGTTAAAGAAAAAAAGATCCCCTGACTTCCAAATTACCATTTATTCATATATCATTTTATTATAATTCTTCTTCTTATTATTATTGTTATTATTATTGGTTTATATTCGCTTCGCTTCTTCATTCCTTTTAATATGACGCAAACACACGATTTCCTTAGCATGTCAACAATTTTGCCATTAACACATAGGATGTATAGTAAAACATGGAAAAAAGAAAACTTATATGTGCCTTTTATTCCATAGCAAAAATATTTTATTAACTGCATTTTCACGCTTTAACAAAAATATATCGTTCATGGTTGTCCGTATTTTCTATCGCTGTTTCTTTAATATCATAAACTATCTTAATATATCTTTAAAGAAAGAATTTATGTGTACAACGTGATATGGTACCCCTTATCTACAGTTATAATGACTAGAAAAATGCAAGAGAACGCTCTCTCGAAATCAATCATAAGCAAAGTTCCATAGTGGAATTCCGGGTATGTAGGTTTCTTTTTCATTGTTTTTTAAAATCTTATTTAATTTTTATTTATTTATTGTTCTATTGTTTTAAAGGTAATCTAGTATTTTCCTAGTACTAATTATTTTACTAGGTACCTTTTCGTTTTCATACGTTTTGCATTACCTGAATGATATTTGAAAACGATATCAACAATGTGGTATCCCCCATGTGTGATGTCACTCTGGCGGGATATGTAGATATAGACGTCACATTTGCATAATTGATTCCAATCGGCTTGTTTAACCGTAGAAAGAATCCTTGGGTATCGAAGGATAAGTCCTCGTACTGTAAACAACAGATTGCAAGTGGCCAACATCCGTTCTCGACGTCCTGCTACGCTTTCTGTTCTACTCCTGCCTCACCATGTTGCAAGGTTAGCGTGGTGTAGAGGGCTTCATCATTTAAATAACAGAGACTGGGCGAGATTGGATTACGCGTTCTGTTTACGAACAACTCAAAAGTCCTAATTTTATCTGAACAGCAGTGATGGTCGTGTTCAGGCTTACCGTCATGCCGGAAAACATTAAATTGACGTCTGCGTTATCCAACGCAGCCAACTTGAAGGAGGGACCGTTATGGTCTAGGATGGAATTACAACACATGGAAGCACAGCTTTGGTGGAGAACAATATAACCGGCGTACACTACCGTGATAAAATTGTACGTCAGATCGTCATTCTATTCATTCCCAAATCAGCGAAACGTCATTTGGCAGCAGGACAATGCACGATCGCACAAAGTGCGCGTTGTTGTTAATAACTATTTACCGCAGCAGAACGTGAATGTGCTACCCTGGCGTGCGATGCCACCGGATTTATCGCAAACGTAAGAATTCAAATTTATACGCATAGAAATAATGTGTTCATATAATTAACATGTATACGAATCCTCTCATCAAAATCAGTAAAATCGGTACACTATAGCTTTTTATTACAATAATTGTACTGTATTTATTTATTTGACAAATGACCGAATCATTATGACATAATTATTCCAGTTTTATGCTACATGGAATACAACTAGGAATATGGTAAAACGATAAGTAAATGAAACAATTACTATAATAACAATGCAATTTTTGAAATCACCATTATAAATCTTAAGTTTTAAAACTTTAAAAGAAGTTTCAAAAACGTGCAATGATAACCACAAAATACACATTTCCTTCTACACATAATTCAAATAAAATATTCATTTGCAGCAGTACATAATCTTTAACGGTAAAATAGCAATAAATCACAAGTAGGTAAGACAACGTACACCAATAAACATCTACATATCTAAAACAAAATTGCATAGGAAAAGCATGATCGAACTTATATCAATATGTCAAAACCTTCGTTAGGAACTATTCTCCGCTGCTTTATTGCTTAGTTTGATATATTTGTTGCATTATTTGATTTTAAGAATACTGATAATAAGTTACGAAATTAGATTATTGTATTGAGCCTGTGTAGAGAAGTCGGTGGTCTGCTTTATTTCTGACCAAAAGATCTAGATTCACCGACTGCTTGTGTGTATTTTGTCTTTTAGATGAAGCAATAAAACTTAAGTTTCTTCTCACTATACCGACTTTTCTGTTATGGATGAGGTGGATGTATCAGTATTAAGGTTTTGTGTTGTAAAGATGATGGATAAATCGAAACCATAAGTCACACAATCATGAATCCAAAGGAAATCCTAAATCAGTGAAAGTGAAAACTAAATACACGTAGAAGCAACGAAATATGTCTACTTCAAGAGCAAACATGTATGTAAACCCCTTCAGGGAGTGAGCTTGTGCAATGCTTTAGGCAGATGTCATCACTACATACATGTTGTAGAGAAACATAGAATAAGCGACAAACACAATATATTCTCTTGATAATGTTGTATAATATCATTTTCTGTTTAAGTATAATAGCTTTTAGCATGAATATTTGTGTTAATGTCCATGTTATGAATGTTTTCCTACGACGAGAAAGACATTTTCTCAAAACTTTAGATTTCTAGTTTAGTCTCTGACAACCTTGTATATTAAACGGTTCAGGAGATTGAGTCATCAACAGAATTTGGTCTAGAATTCATTGAGACTTTAATATTATATCTATGCAATTTTTCTCGTCTTTTACTAAGAGAACTGAAGACATCTGACAATGCTGTATGACAAAAATCACCAAGCACATGCATACAAAAATGATAATAGTAGAATATACACTGAAAAATTACATTACAAAAATATCTGATTGTGCTGCAGTTACGATTGAAGTAACAAACATCATCAATTGTTGTGGTTAACCGGTTTACGGACTCCCATTTTCCCACTCGCAGCAAAATCACGTTTAAAAATTTATAAGTAATCCTCCATATAGAGAACAAGGATCAACATGTTTCTCAAGAAGAGAGGTAATTAAAATTTAATCACACACGAAAGGTTTATAGAATAATATGTTGATATCAAAAATATGTAAAGCGGCATTAACATAAGTAAACCGTGCTCTGTTGGTTTTAAATGCAGCAGTAAATGAGAAACTATATATAAACACAATTGCAATTATTAGGTGATGAATATATATATATATATATATATATATATATATATATATATATATATAATATATATATATATATATATATATATATATATATATATATATATATATATATATATATATATAAACAAAATTGAAAGTAAAATGAAAAACGTCACCGGGCTTTTTTGCATTATTCTAGTTCCAGTCTATGTTATGCGTTTGTGTATTATTTTCGTTTTTATAGTTATTCACAAAATCTAAAATAAAGTCAAACAATAATAGATATAATATAAGCACTTTATCTTAAGAATCAACGAGAATATATGGATCTGAACACAATTTGATAAAAGAACACGTCACTGAATCATCGTAACTTGTCGAAATGCTGATATAGTGCATCAAAATTTATATTAATTTATATTCTTATACTGGTTCTAAAATTTTTGTCATATTTGAAACATTGAAAACAGGGAAAGAATAAAAGTGTTCCCACAGATCTTACATTGTGCAGATGATGATCGTTTGTCTCATTTGGTTTAATTATTGTGCAATATTGGAGACACTAAATATATGTTAATAATATTAATTTGTCATATTTACCTCCTCCAGTCCATCGCATATTTTTCTTCTGTGATTATTTTATGGTCATTTTTACTAATTCTTGTCGTTTACATTGCTGAAAATCCTTTTATGAATAATTGTCCGAGATAGGCAGAGACAAAAATACCTCAATTCTGTTTTGCGTTTGAGTATTTAATGATAAATTCGTCAACTATATTTAAAGGCTAGTCGTAGTGACAAGTTTGATTATGTTGATAGGTGTCCGTTCTCTTTTACTTTGAATTTGGTCTTTTACTTTGTACAGTATACAAAAGTTTTAAAAACTAAATAAAGCAAAGAAAAACTTTTTCACAATTGGTGTTTAGGCTTCCGCAGCATAGTTAAGGCGTTTTTTGAAGAGATGCAAGATTTTTTTTTTCCGCGAAAATGATGCAATGCTATTGACGTCATAGCCCCATTGTTGCCTTGAACCTTGGCAACGCCTTTAAGCATGCATTATTATGATTTTATATTTCTTATTTTCAAGAAAACTGTATAAGTTAAAGTTTATTTCTATAATAATTTAGTGCTTTATCATTTAATCATTTATACATTTTGAGACGACCCATTAATAGTAACAAATTTTGAATGAACCCCGTAGATTGTAGTCATGGCCACTGCATCTTCAGTGTCGATTGAATGCTTGGGGAACCGAGAAAACAGGTGCATGTTAAAAGGTGAATAACATAGCACGCGAAGATGAAGAAAGGCCTTTACATCAGATGAAAAGCAATTGTAACTATTTTAAAACTGAAAAAAAGATTAAAGAAACAACCATTTCACATTATTTTTATCATTTGACATATTTTGGTGTTTTTCTATTATAGTACATATAATCGAGACCCACACTTTTTATACATTGTATAACGATAATATTATATACACATGTACATAGGTTTTACGGATTTGGGAAGTGTTTATCTATATATTACATATTATGTCTTTTTTTTCCAAGATATTGTTCTTTCCTTAATTCTCCATGACAAGTTAAATTTCGCGGATAACAAAGTTATTCGTCTATTTTTAGACCTAGGAGTTACTTGCTTTTACCGGCGTCTCCGAAACGTTTGAAATATAATCTAAGCACTCGTTTGTCTAACAACATTGCAGAAAAATTAAAAGCACCCCCTCATATCGACAAATGATGATAAAAGTCTTTAGATATATGAAAAGTTGATAAAATTTTCTATATGAAAAATGCTGCGGGATCCTACTATAATAGCAAATAACTCGGCATTAACATAAAATAGATCGAAAAATGACGCTTTTTCGTATGACACTCTTTATTTTTGTTCATTACACAATTATAAATGGAATTTCCCATGATCCCACAGCAATTTTACTAGTGAAAGAGATACAACGAATGAAATGATATTAATTTCATGCTATTAGAAATAGGGTAAGAGGGGTCGCTTTTGAAAAATTTACGGTGCTTCGACGTTGTGCTATTTTTAGATTTATGATGCTATGAAGTCACGTGACAATTACAAATATGTATGGAACGCAATTCGGAACATGTGTTCAATTAAAAAATAATAAGTCATGTAAAGATAATAGCTAAAATAAGACAATATGGGACAGGAAAAATAATATTCAATCTTATTAGGAAAAAAAGACGAAATCGGCCTTAACTGTGCTGCGTCGTTTATTCGCTATTCGGAACGCTCATGTGAACGCCACGACTGGTGTTGTCTTCTTCTCGTCTCCTTTTACACACTAGAAAAAAAAAAAAAAAAAAAAAAGAAAAGAAGTTGGAAAAATATTTTAAAAAATTACAAACTAGTATGTAAGTCGATAGGGTGTTTGTGTGGTACACAAAGTATTTTGATTTCGAATTGTCATTCTTGTCTAACAAACTTCAAATAAACTTTACTCTCTATACCAACGAACTCAGATATCATCCGTTTAGTGAAAGTGAGGAAATTATTAAAGCCATAACATGTTGTTGTATTCTGATTTTCACGTTGTCTTATAAACTTTAAGTATCATTTTTATAATGAATTCAGTTCAACAATACAAAAGAAGCTGTAACACAACACTTTTTGAATCACAACAATGGAGACACTATACCCCCCCCCCCCCCCCCCATCAAAAAAAAAAAAAAAAAAAAAAAAGAATCATTTAATACTTCTTTTGATAATAACAATTTGATGTTATTAAATGCTTCCATGTATTAAAATGTAAAGTAATTCTGAAATATTCATATTGAATCATAACTTACCTTTTCCCACTTTTTTTCTGAAAATGATAACTATCGTACTATTGATGAGGACAATTAGCAGCAACACAACTAATATAATTGTAGCCATATTGAAGACGTGTTTTTCCGAAACAGTACGATTTTTTTCTGGAATGAAAGAAAAAAAAAAGTTTTTATTTTTCAGCAGCACTTATTGTCAGCATTTTGTTGCTACTGACCATTAAACTCATTTACCGTTCCTTTAAAAACTCATCTTTGTAATACTTCATCCTTTTTATTAAGGAAAGAAACAGCTGAGTTTAAGACAAATGCACATTTCAAAGCAGTTGTGGTAAGAAATTAGAGCAGCCAAAAGTAATTAAAATAAATTGTCATTCTCATTCTGTTATGATGACTTAATATTATATAAACAACACTTAATAATGCAATAAGCGTCTGAAAGCAAAGATAAAAGACCTGACGTACCAAAATCCATTAAGTCATGGCAACATCGCCTCTCAAAATACCTAGGCAATTGCGGCATATAGTCACCATCACCCTATAAGCACAACACTCAAGGATAACTCTGCATAAGGCTTTCTCATGATCTAGATATTATTTTGTTTAGTTATCTTTCATTGCAATGAGATGATATTATCATAAGGTCATCGTTAAATAGAGACGCAGAAATCCGCTTGACACGTTTTTCAGAAAGGAAAATTTTATGGATTTATCAAGTAAACTTTTGTAGACCTCTTCCTAAGTGTATGGTATCTGTAAACCCGAAAAAAAATATTGAAAGTAGATTGACACAGACGGTGATAACAGGACTAAGAATGAAAAAAAGAGGAGTTACTGGCTCAGTTATGTGGCAGAAGTGACCATGGAGCTATACAATACATGAATATAAATAATATACTAGTACATATAACACATTACAAAAATATTTGATTGTAGTGCAATTACGATACCGACTTAGGACGGTCATCTAATTTGACAAAAGCCAAACAAGTGGTGTGGTTAACCGGTTTACGGGCCCAGTTTCCCACTCACCGTAACAGCAGAACAATGAAAGGACGTACATTTAAAAATTTATAAATAATCCTTCATGTCAAGAACAATTGCGTATTGATATTAAATATAACGCGGGAATTCGTTGTAATAGTGAATTTAATTAGTGGTGATTGAAAATTTTTTTTTTAATTTAAAACGATGTTTGAGGATTTGGAAATTTCAAAACGATCTGGGATATAGTAAAAAATCTGCAGTTTTAAAAACTGAAATCGATTATTAATCTTTGATATTTTACGTTTTGATTAATATATCAAATATCTAAAATTTGAAACGGACCATTCCATGCTTTGATTTTAAATCACACACACACACACACACACACACACACACACACACACACACACACACACACACACACACACACACACACACACCTTTTAAATTTATGTTTAATATCTACCAATATTATCAATTCACAACCCTTAGAAATGTCACGGACGTATACATATGAGAAGATATGCAAATACTTCCTGCCCTAGCAAAACTTCGTTTAATACGCATTTAGAAAGTTGTAGATGCGTAATAAAATTGTCCGCCGTATTCCTTTTTATTCGTCGCCTGAGAAAGTTATTGTCGTCATAGAACAGTATTCTGAATAGATAGTCAGCGCTTTCTCCTTAAACTAACATGAGCTTGATGTTGGGAATTGTATATTTTTCGAAACCGGTTTGCCGTAGTGGATAAGGTGCTAGGCTCGTGAAGGAGAGATTCCGGGTTCGACTACCGCCCTCGGCACAGCGGTGTTCTGTCTTTTGGATGAGACAGAAAAAACGAGGTCCCGTGTCACGGTAGGCGTGGCACGTAAAAGATCTCTCACTGCTCGGGATGGGTCTGTTGCAAACGTATAAATTTTTATGCAATGCATCAGGCAGGTGCCGTCACCAGAAACGTGAAATAATCGTGGAGTGACGTAAAACAATACTCGATCAATCATGTATATTTTTCGTTAAGTTAAAATGAACCATTATTCTGAGTGTTCAATGCAAATTTTTGAGCTTCTCGTGCGATTGGTGGCATACCAATCGGAACACGATCGCCATTTATTTTTACAAAAATAGACTCGGAAGCCCCACACCTCAGCGATATATACTGAAGTGCCTCAATTCTGCGACTTTGCTCGTCGGAGAACAGTGCAAAATGCGGCCAAAACATTCATAGGACTGCTTTTGCAATTTAAGATTTCAGAACTCAGTATGAAAAATAATAAACATTTTAATTAATTTTATAGTCATAAGGGCAATTCAGTAATCGTAGCATTTTTCAAATTTTATGTCCCCGCCATGAAATGGCCATGGGTCATATAGTGTTACCCTATTCCGTCCTTCCATAATCCATGAACCTAAATAATTTCTTAAAAAACGCAGTTCCCGCTCATTTTCTCTTTGATGCATATTGGGTATTTATATGTATCAAGGGACAATGCAGGTCAATTTTGAAAATGGGTGAGTTCCGGTATTTTTTTTTTTTTTATAGAGCTTTTGTCCTTGAACATAAAAACATTTCTTAAAAATGACAGTTTCCGCTCTTTTCTCTTTTATTGGTGAAATTGATATTGGGTATATAGATTTATCAAGAAAAAATGCAGATCAGTTTCGAATATCGGTAATTTGTTACCTTAAACATAGAAAATTTCTATATTATAGTTTCCGCTCATTTTGTCGATGAAGGTTTGATGGAATAAATTGATATAGTATCTATCTATCTATCTATCTATCTATCTATCTATCTATATATATATATATATATATATATATATATATATATATATATATATATATATATATATATATATATATATATATATATATATATATATATATATATACATGTATATATATATATATATATATATATATATATATATATATATATATATATATATATATATATATATATATATATATATATACACAACGTTACAGAAATAGAGGTGAAGTTGGAATATAGGTACATTCCGTTCATTTTTAACAGCGTTATTGCCCTTGAACAGAGAAAATTTCTTAAAGATGACAGTTTTGCGCTCAGTAAAGGTTTGATGGGTTAAATTGATATATGATATATAGATATATCATTGGGTTATGCTGATCAAATATGAATATTGGTTTGTTCGGTAATTTCTGACAGAGTAACTGCCGTTGAACATTAAACACTTCTTGAAATATTAGTTCTCTGGGATTTATATTTCACTACCTTCACTGCCAGTGGGTCCAGTAAAAAGTGACAAAGTATCGAAGGGGAAATCATATCTCATAGTCCATGGAATAAAAGAACGATATCCTATATAGTGTCATATTCAGACAAATGCGAATCCCAGTAAACCAGGCGCCCGGGAGTAAGCGTCCCCTGGTTGAATGCAATACCCTTTGCAAAAAGTCCTGCAACAACCTTTCAAGTCGAGGAGGTAAATAGATAAAATACACACAAGAAAAAGACAATAACATAAAGTCAATTTTCTCATTCAAGGCAAGAAATGCTGCCTAACTGAAATTCCGTGGTCTGAAATGCCCGTGAACAAATGTCTGTATGTATACGTATTATGTCAATTCAAGTTAAGATGGTTATTTTGTATAGTCCGGTCCGAAAATATCGGTTAATATTCTTGAAAGAGGAATCTGAATTTGCACAAGATCCCTATATCTTCCTCAGTAACAATTTCAAACGTTCCTCAATATATCCTTGTGAGGGTAGTTTCGTGGCAAGAAGTCTAGCTCTCAGGACGAAATTTTAGTATTTAGAGCATGTCCTGGCATAATTTGTCAAATAAAGACGCCAAATGCGTTAGAGAAAGGTGTGTTCCTACTTGGAAAACGCAAGTTAGTAATAATGAAATTGAAATCGTCACATTTGTCATAGAGAGAGGTTACTAATGAACCATCGTCACTAATTGAAAGGAATATATCGAGGTACGAAGCAGAAGATACGCTCTATGTTGTTTTGTTTTGTTTTTTATCTCGAATTCCTTTGAAGATATGACGTTGAAGTGATCCTTAAGTACAGGGTAGTTAATCGACAAAACGTCATCGATGTATCTGTATGTAAAGTTTAACCGAGATGCTAATTGTTTATTGCCTTTAGAGAGCAGAGACTATGAATTCTGCTTCGTACAAAAATATGTAGGCCAGAAGAGGCGCACTCATAACATAGTGTATGCTATATTATGTGCTATGATTTTTGCTACTGGCAGGGGTAGCTTTGTCGACAGTCACACCTTTCTAGTTTTAAATGTTAGAATATTGGACACAATTCAGAGGAACTCGAAGTGGCATTTAACCAGTGCACAAGCGTAGACCTCTCCATGAAAAACATCATACTAGATCATAAATTTAATTAAAGATAACCAAATACCGACAAAAAGACGATGACCATAACTGCCATTTCTTCGTGCAAACCGGTCAAACAAATCAACTAGAAGTAGTCCAATTGGCTTATTTGCGTATGGAAATGGACGAATTATTACGATTGGTGATGTATGTATCAAATATTAGCATAGTAACGGCAGCCAATCATAAGTGGCCCATACCTCTGTAAGCGGGAATGTGAAAACAGGACAATGAAAACGAAAGTATTGTTACTTGAAAAACTAATATTTCAGATTCTTTTGGTGTATCAATAGCGCGAATTTTAAGTAAAACTCCTCCTTAACGCGCTGATAATTTTTTCTTTGTAACGTTTTTCTGATCTATATGATCATACTAAACACAGATCGGGTCATGGTTTTTCGATCTATATTTTCATTAAATAGATTAAGGGTCGTAAATATGTATGTCCTAGACGGGTTCAATAATTGTTTCAAGTACTAAGGAATTATAATTTATCCATCATCTTTACATTATATTCATTTAATTCAAATACAAGGGTTTATTATTGCCCATTGTAAAAACCAACGTATTTAACTGAAATATGGACTAAAACTGAATGTCAAAATATTCATACCATTGACAGATTACTTTCTATTTCTGTATCTTAGTTATGGGTGGACTGTGTGCAAAGAATGAAATGTGTTGATTTTTCATATAAACAAATTTATGGGAAAATCGTGATTATTTCACCAATGAGATGTTGGCGCCAGCTTAGTATGTTGCTTTCTAATTTTTAATATGCAACATCATTCATAGTCGTGTGATTTTGGTGGAATTCAAGCCAAAGATTTTGCATATAACTTATTATTGTGGACAATTTCTCTTTATATCTGACATAAAATATATTCGATGCATAATCCCTGTCCGGTGAAAAGACAGAGAAAATCAGTATTTGCAATACTTCTGTCAACCCTTGAACTTTACTCATGACTAAATTAAAGCTATTTTTCTTGTCATCAAATGCATTTGATAAGCGGAATACTTTAGAGGAGAAATATGAAAATTTTGCGAGCCGGGAATGTCCCGGAAACAGCGCTGACATAGCTCACTCTGCAAGGTGTGTATTTGAGACTGAGAAGGCTCGCTATTAATCTAACTATCATAATGGAATATGTGACATAAAACAAGAAACACAGAATTACATACAAATATCTAAACCAGTCCTTACACTCTAAAATACATCATGCATTTATCAAATGACTTTCCACGCTGGCACTAACACCCTTGCCATGTCCACATTAAAAGTTAGTGATACTAATCGAACCATTGACTACTGCATAAGTGAAGTAATCCTCGTGTAAATTTACATTTATTTTCATTCATTTATTGTTAATTCTTACATTTTGCTATTGCCCTGTTTAAGATGCCAAAGAAGAGAAACAAGAGTTTCAGCTTTCAGAAAGCACGAGTCCAGAATTACCAGAATGCCTCCAAAGGATTTGCTTTATGATTACACATATTTTGGACATGTTACTGTTTAAGTGATTCCACAAGTGACAACGAACCTTTAATGGGGACTGACATTAAAAAATTATCAATAAATGAGTGGAATTGATGTAACCTAATATAAGGGACCCATTACTTATGTTATCGATTTTTTGTGTTATAACGACCTTTTAGCATCTAAAATAGAATGCCATGTAGCTGACCAGATTGAGTTAGGCACAATTGAAAATCCATACTCGATTTTATCAAAAACGCTTATCACCACCATACTTCATCAATCAGTGCAGTGAAGTTATTCAAATATGTAAAGTATATCCATCTACCATCATATTAGTCAAGTTGTGTATCATAATTGATCAGACATACCATGCCAAGAGTTTTATTCACAGAATTGAACATTCGAGTAATTATGATATATGGCTTGGTCAGTCTAAATGTTTCAGGAAAGTGAAGAATGTAAGGAACATGTTGGACGAGCTGAGAAGTTTTAAAATGTATGTGTGGGAAACTTTGAGCAAGAATCAAAGTTACGGCTATTGGTAGTCGTATAAGTTCAAATGTGAGTCATGAAGTAATAAACTACAGACAAGGGGAGTCCAGTGCTGACAGAGGAACTTATAAATGCAATACAATTGTAAGGTCACTGACGTGTGGCCTGCTCGTGCAAATTTCGAGATGCGTTTCATGTATAAACGTCACGAAAACTTTGTATATAAAAGTTCAACAACAGACAAACAGAAACACCAAGAAAATGAAACTTGTATAAGACCAGAAATAGGAAAATAGGAATTTATCAAGAGAGGAGTGCATTTATAATTTGAGAGAGCAGAAAAATAACATCAGAAATCTACAACAAGAAATCTTTAAAATGAAAAAAAAAAACCAGTTCCAGGAAGAGGTGGCTTCAAGTCATTTCGTTTGAAGAGATCATCAGAAATGTCAGACACAATGCAGACATGCCATACTGAAATTGACAAATCCCTAAACGACAGCAACCGTGTACAGCGATTATTTTGCAAGCAGCAGATAAAAAAGCATTAAGGCAAAGTCGATGAAAGTAATGCGATGGTATCCAATAATCATTAGATGATGCTTATATCTTAGACAAAAGTCAGCAACAGCTTATAATGCATTATGAGACTCTGGCTTTATCAGCTTGCCCAGTACCAAACATTGTACGATTACAGCCAATTCACAAATACTTTGGGTTACCTAGTTACAGGAGCTAGCTTCAACACAGAACATGGCGGACAACACAAGTGAAACATGGAAATCGTATTCACAAAATATCTTACGCTAAGACTTAATTGTAAACCTGGTCGTAACTTTAAGAGAAACAAAATCGATCTTAAATTTATTTTTCACACTTAAGACAAGGTATTGTTCATAACAAACAAATGGGGAAAGAGGGGCGATGCGGCATTATTAGCCATGGAAATGAATAATAAAGGAGAAAAAAGGAGAAAAGTTGTGACCGAAAATTGACGACGAGAATTAACAGCGAGACATTTCTTTTCACTGTCTGCATTAATCGAATTTGTATATGAACTAAAACAGATTTAGAGAAACCTCAGACCAGGTCGTGTGTAAGTCTTATGTTTGCCGTGAATAGCAAATGGATGACTACATGAACGTGTTCACTTATCACCGGGAATACTGAAAAAAAAACATACCAACAACTTCAATACCAAGAGAGGCAAGAATTGCTAGCACGCTACTGGGAAAAGAGCTGAAAACTTACCAAAATGTGAGCAAGACAAGAGAAATGTCAGGTGAGAACCTGATTCAAGAAGCTGAGACTACAGCGAGCCAAAGAAACATGAAAAGCCATTATGAAATCACAGTGAAACTGTCTGGGAAAATGGCGAAGCCAGTTGCCGCGTCATTGACAGGACTGGTGTTACCATCTTAGTGGAAGAAGAACAGAGAGTGAAATGGGCGGAGCACTTAAGGAAACACTTAAAAGACCAACATCCATCCCACCACCAACTGAACTCCTCAATATCAGCAAAGGACCATTACCAAGAACAAGATCAATAAGATCATCAAGTCAATAAAGTAAGGCAAAGCAGCGGGCCCAGACGGCACACCACCTGAAGTACTGAAGGCAGACATCTAGACTTCAACTGACATACTTCTACCCAATGTATGGGAACAAGACATATATTCCGGTCGGAATCACACATTACATTATGTTTGTCCGTATTCTAATTGATTTGACACGTTGAAGCTCAATTTATCTCTTAGAGTATGCAACCGTATACGTTGCCATGCTGGAGTAACAGTTACAACTACTAAAAACTACTGCGCTGCAAAATATGGTGCACAGAATGTAGAAGTATTTATAAACAAGGAATAAATTTACTCATTGTATATACATGTACTTCAAAACAATTAGATAACGAATTCATAAAATTTACATATCAAATTTGTAGGAATAATATTTTGGAATAATGATGATAATAATAACTAGAGAACATAACAGTGAAAATTTGAGAGATCTACCATTGAAAATAAAAGCTGCATACGCGAAAATCGAAAAATACATATTGTTACGTAATTTTCTTGAAAAGCCGTATATTTAAAAAAAAAAAAAAAAAATCATTAAACGGGAATATGTGTCTGTGAGAGTTAATAGCCGAAAGATGAAATTTCAAGATAAAGCAGCTTTTTAGAAATTGAAAGTGAAAAATTCACTAAATACGGCGCGTATTTCTCGGTTTCCGAGGGTGGCTCTCGATAGCTTTCCCCGATAACCTAGGGAAAACGGAAAATCATTGGAAGTTTATGAAAAATATCTCTAAAATAGTGAACCCTTCTCGCGCATAGGATTTATTTTGGTTGCAATCCGATGTAAAATAAGCGAGTGACAGCGAAATTACTTTAATCACCAGATTTTAATTTTTAAATTTTTACTTAAAAATGGTATTAGAATATTTCGATTTCACTCAAATTTGGTATGCCACTATTATTTCCCATTCTTAACTTACCTTCAAAATTTGAGCAAGATCGGACGATAAATAAACACGTTCGCAAAATACGCATTTTTCGTCTCAGGCTAGCTAATTTGCCTTATGAGGTAGAAAACAATGAAGCGTTCTTCGTTTGGTAATTTGTATGATTATTTCTATGTATCAGTCAATAAATCAAATCTTTTTGCGTATTTTCACATCCTTTTAGCAGCAAATGGTGACCACAGTGCTTGGATAAGCGTCTGAATCGATCCGATGTCAGACATGTGTAACCTGTGTCAAATGAATGTAACTACGTCACCTCGGTGCTTTAGGGGCCAAAGCAATTAAATTTCTTGAATTGTGTGTTTGTTGTCAATTATTATTACAATTATTATTATTAAATACGAAATAAACATATATTTCAATAATTATAATCCTTTAATACAATTATATTAAAGAAAATAAATGTTTGTAATCAATGATAGAATGAGAATGATATTAAAGAACATTTCAACAGTCAAATAGCACATCAGTTCATAGAGGATGCGGTTGCATTAATAACAATGAATGCATTTGAATATGGCCCCTCTTCTCAGTGGAACTAATTTAGTGCAGTACTTTAGATGTACCCAGTGTCTACATATATTACATTCATGCATTGTGCCAAATTTACAAATAGTAAATGTACGCATTTTGTAGTGATTTGGGATAATAAGTTCTGTTTTTTCCTTCTCTATACTTTTTTATGATTTGTCTGAAATAAATATTATTTATTTGCTTTTACTATTTTATATCATGAGGGAAAGGGGGGAAGGTGTCTTTCATGATTTTACTGAATATCATTAAAATAAATTATTAATTATTTATTTTATTATTGAATGAAGTAACACAATGTATATTAAAACAAGTTTTAAACATTTAACATTACTCCAGTCACCTAAGGGAATGATTACTTAATATTGAAATACATATAACTGAAATACCAAGACGAAGAAGTACCCTATTTGCAAAAACTTCGGCATTGACCTTTCCCAATATGACTGACAAGAGGATGTAAACGTGTGTAGCTCCTTTGGGAGAATCACGGCTTATTAAGGTGCTATGTAAAAATGACTTAGTGATTGGAGTACGTTTAGCATAATATGAAATATATCTAATGTAAACATAACCTGTTTTTGACGCATTTTCTCGGAAGTTTGTATTTATTGACAGAAAATCGATCGAAGATTTGAAACAAGTGAAACATGACGTCATAATCGCTATTGTTAACAAACGGCGACGGTTTTCCCTAAAGTGTCGCAGTTAAGGTAGTGTCGTAGTTAGGGGGTTTGACGATATATATGCAATTGTTTTGATGTGTAAAAATATATCAAGATCGTCAGAGTGAATGGGTTTCCGGTAAGTATGTTGCAGTTAGACGACGCTTTTGCTCAATCGAAATGCCAGTAACAACTACAATGAATATTCAGTTTATACATATATGTTGTCTACTTGTGTAACCAGTTTGTCCTTGGTCTCTATTTTTAGTATTTCTGTGATTGTACTGCTTTGTGGTAAATGGTAAGTTGGGATTTAAAATACTATTAGCATAGTAGGAGTGATTCAATAAGAACAGTTTGTAGTTATTTAAGAGCAATTCTCTGTAATTACCACAGGATCAGCATAAGGGGTCAGAAATGCATTCTTTTAGATTGGAACAAAACATTGTGTATAAAGTAGTTACATCATATGAACTTACTTCCAGTTAAAATAATTTGAAAAAAAATCAACCGTTACCATGGCAACAGTTACATCGACATTTCTCACCTCAGTGGAAGATGAAAAGCAGAAAAATCATCATTTTCATGATAGTTTGTAAGGAAACACAATAAGAACCAATATTTTTTTATTAACATAGTGACAAAATATAGATTAGAATGAACACATTTCACAAAAATTAAAATAAAATTATAATCTATTTGCTAAAAATAATATTTTCAAAATGCCTTCGAACCACATAATCAGCAACCTGAAAAAAAACTGTATTTTCAATGACATTTCTTATATTATTTCACAAATTTGTCACGCGACTTTTCAAAATCTCTCACATGTTATGACAACTTCATATATGCAAAATAAAATTAAAAAAAAAAATAAAAAAGGTGGGTACTCCATGTATTATTCTAAAATCCTGATGCTAAAAATAGCACATTTCACAAAATTCTGGTATTATGATCCAATACAGGCTGACATTAATCTTGCCAAAACTTTTGAACCATTAAAGATAGAGACTTTATGTTTGGCAAGTGTATTCCACTAATAACGTCCTTTCAAATGATATCAAGGTCAATGACCTTGTTACCTTGACTATGACCTTTATGCTAAAATAGCTTACTTTAACCTTGTCTATCACTTTTGAACCATAAAAGATAGAGACTTTATATTTGGCCCTTGTATTCCACTAATGAAGCCCTTTCAAATGATACCAAGCTCAATGACCTAGTGACCTTCACTATGACCTTTATGCTAAAAATAGCTTACTTCAAACTTGTCTATAACTTTTGAACCATAAAATATAGACACTTTATATTTGGCATGTGTATTCCACTAATGAAGCCCTTTCAAATGATTCCAAAGTGAATGACCTTGTGACCTTGACCATGACCTTTACACTATAAATAGCTTACTTTATCCTTGTCTATAACTTTTGAGTCATTAGAGACAGAGATTTCATATTTAGCAGGTGTATTCCACTAATTAAGCCCTTTCAAATGAATACTAAGGTCAATGACCTTGTGAACTTGACCATGACCTTTACATTATAAATAGCTTACTTTATCCTTGTCCATAACTTTTGAATCATTAGAGATACAGACTTCAAATTTAGCAGATGTATTTCACTAATGAAGCCCTTTCAAATGATACCAAAGTGAATGACCTTGTTACCTTGACCCTGACCTTTACACCATAAATATCTTACCTTAACCTTCTCCATAATTTTTAAATCATTAGAGATAGAGATTTCATATTTGACTGGTGTATTCCACTAATAAAGCCCGTTCAAATGAATAGCATTTGACCTTTATATTAAAAATATAAACCCTTTTGTACAAATTATCTCTCTTGTTTCAATGAACACTGTACAATGCAATAAAATTTAAACAACACGTAATGTCAAAGAAAAAGATTCACATAGATGACATTCACACTGTAGAATCTTATATACGTTCTCTCTATGAAAAACACCCAACAATTTAGATGAATAATAATATAATGCCAATGGATAAAAGTGAATCAGGTGACCTAAATATATATATCTAACAGGACAATAATATGGCACATAGACCCCATACCTCAGGTACAAAACTATGAATCAAACTTTCTCATATATAAAATTAGGTTACTTTTATTTATAATAAAGAGTGCAATGGCAAGATTTTCTTTTTACCTCACACATTTCATACTCTTGGGACATGACCCTAGGTTTTAAACCCAAATGCACAACTACAATTAAGTGATATCCCTTCATATACAATCATCAGATCACTGTATGAATAATGGTTTAGAGGGAGAAGTGCAGATGACATGTTTTACACTACCCATTTGCCCCTCTCCCAGGGATCAGAACCCAAGTTTGAAACATAGGTGCAGAACTACATCCAATACCCAATACAATATTTTCTTAATATTAACTGATTTAACAAAACAATAAATGCAAGTCATGGCAACAGCTGAAATCTTTAATCCTTTGACTTAAAATAGATAATTAAACTTTATTATAACTATCTATCTGAAACCAAAGGACCAAAGACACTTGTATCCATGCATATACAAAGCAGTGTTTGCAATTACAATCAAGTATTCAGAACTAGTTAACTATCTGGACAGTGTTTTTTCATTCGACATCGTTTGTGCATTTTTCCAATTTCAATGATTTGAAGATAGATGTCTCATTATTTTCATTTTCAATTCATTTTTGCAGTCTTCTTCATTTGCTGATAAGTATATATTATGTTGGACATTCTTTTTATTTGCCGCCATTCTGATATCTGCTGTACAGACAAATATCGCTGTCTCTTAAACATAAAAATTCCACTTTCTTTTATTTATCTCATTTCCTCTGCTACTTGGTATGGGTCAACTTTACTCCCTTTATTCTTACCAACACTGAACTTACTCTTCATGTAATCAGTTTGTTCTTTATCAAATATAACCTTCTTTTTCCTCGCCTTTAATGCCCAACCTTCCTCTAAGTCACTTCCTCCCTCATCTGTGTTGGAAGCCAAGAATATTTTCTTCGTATTCGTAAAAAGAGAGTTTACTCTTTCTGAGAAAATTCTCTTTGTCTTGTCAGATGTACACCCTTGTTGGTAATAGTTGCAGTCACCAACATGAAGGTGATTTTCAAAAGCTTGAAATGACGAAAATAACCTTTACAACCATGTTTAGGGCAATCATGATGTGAAGTATGTTTTTTGCCTCTGAACAACCACTTCATCTAAAACAAAATCATAACATGAGGAACATGAAATTATTGTATCTTCTTGCTAGAATAATGAACATTTGGATTTTTCATAGATGCATGTACAAAATCTATAAATCATGAAGTTGAAATGTAACAACAGAAAAAAAAAATTTCACTGTTCTGCATACCACATGTACAGTATTTCTAGTTTTCAAAGTGAGTTTCTCAGATAATTTCTAATTAACCAGTTGTGCCAGAGTTGCCCAATGCTTAATTGCCTGCAATTAGTTTTGATTAAGAGAGATATTAAATAACCTATACATTATATCTATGTCAATGAATGTGTATTAAGACATACTTTTCCCCAACCCCATCCCCACCATAACCAAAAGCCCACCTACAATTAAATATGCATACCATATAATTTTAAAAATAGGTTATGCAATGTATTTAAATATTTGTCATTAAATCAATTATATATATTGACATCTGCATCCATCTCCCACATTAAATTTCAGTGTTAATTTTTTGTAATGTTGGTTGGTTGGTTGATTGGTGTTTTACGTCACTTTCAACAATATTTCAAATATATCGTGACATGGAAGCAACCTCTTAAACATGGTGGCGCAACTCGGGTTTTTGTAATGATATACATGCATTAACATTGTATCTATAAGCATTACTAATCATTGAAATTTGAAATTATTGTAGATTTTGACCTTTGCTCCACCCCAACTGAAAGCTCACTTTGAATTAAAATATAATCTTCATGTATTTGAAAAGATATGACGTTTCCCACATTGAGTTTTTGGCAATGATAAATAATGCCTAGTAAGACACAAACACGAAAATGCCTTATATATGAAAATTTTAAAGAAAATAGTGCGATACTGATGGTATTGCAATAGTTCTTCTGCACTGAAGTACAGGAGAGTTAACAAGAGCAATGCCTAGTGGGTGTAATTATTTCCTTTGTATCACACATGCATATGTGTATGTATATGTATAAACATACATATGTAAATGATTGAATGTATGTATATACATGGTTGTATGTGTATGTGTAAGTGTATATATTAAACATAGGTACATAAATGGTTGATTGTGTAATTATGTATGTTTGTATGCATGTGTATGCAAGTGTATATATAAAACATATGCATGTAATGGTTGAATGTGTTTGTATATACATGTATATGTTTGAGACCATTGTTCCTCCTAAACAGTAAAATAATGTGATGTTATACATGTATGTCAGCGTTATTTAATTGTATTGTTTAAAAGTGTACAAGTAGAGAGCTTTATATAAGCATTATTGCTTGCTGCTTAATCCTTAACATAATTCATTTGTTTATATATTGGTATGTAACTTTATTAAAATAATACTGTTTAAACGAACCTTGACCTTTGACCTGTGACCTTGAAAAACAATAGGTGTCTTTGTCTCGGCATGAGGAGTAAATGTATCAAGCTTGACAGGAGCACGGTATGTCATTGAAGTGTGAGTAACCTAAGATGAACATACAGTCCAGGTTTGGTTACTGTATCACTATCTAAACTTAAATACAGTCTATATAAGGCAAAACTCTCAATGTCCTGCATTTCGATCCTACTGCATCCCCCTAGGGACATGTGTTTGACCCTATCCCACACCCTGGGTTGAATGTGAGTAACCCAAAGATGAATTTACAGTTTGGTTAACCGCATGTATCACC
Source organism: Pteria penguin (assembly GCA_035048485.1). Taxonomy (NCBI): domain Eukaryota; kingdom Metazoa; phylum Mollusca; class Bivalvia; order Pterioida; family Pteriidae; genus Pteria; species Pteria penguin. Next base: position 38,239,657 of record CM068585.1, on the reverse strand, counting down.
ATCTAAACTTAAAATATGGTACCTGTAATGTAAGCAGGACAGAATTACTAACTAACAAACATATAGAGAGACAGATGATCCACCTTCCAGACTGGAGGCAAAAACATCTGTAAGCATTTCCATACCATACCATCTACACATCACAGGGGCCATTTATACATGTCTGGCCATTGATTTCCATCATAGTCAAATAAAATTGATGAAACAAACTGAGTGAATTTGAATATGCAAAAATAGCAAAGACTAACCAATAAAAGCACTGTTCAGGAACCCTGAATTCATACCAAGATTATAAAATTCCCCTTATCTATATATGCATGTGCATAATTATATGTAGGACAGGAGGGGTTTCTCTTGATTATGACCTACATGTACCTGTGTTTACATTGTATTTTTAATGTTTATCAAGTAACAATATGAATTTGTAAAAAATAGCGTTACCATATCTACTTCTCTGCCAGATGCATTTTCATTAATGTGAAGATGTGACACATATATTTTTGATAAGCCTTTCCTGCATGCAGAGCAAATCACTGCAAGAAAATAATTGATGATTCATAATATCTTGAAGATATCTGTTACATTCAACTTTTCATTTACATTCTATAACCAAATTTCATTTCATTTCATCAATACGTCTCTTACATCAAATGTGAAATTCAATCAAAGTTTAGAATTGCCTATAATCAGTCATTTTCTAACAAAATTAATCCATGGTTATGTGCCAATTATCTCTATAAGATTAACTATTAATTGCTTACATATCACCATAAAGCTGAAAAATTGTAAAAAATGACATAAAAGGCCAGCAAGTAGAATCACTGAAATAATAGCGATTTACCCAAATTTTTACCCGATTTTAATCTTTTGCCCTCAATGTGCATAAAGTGTTTTCCCCAATTTTCCTCATTTGAGATTGACACATGGTAGAATTGGGGTCCATAGAATTACAGAAATCACCGAAATCCCCGTGTATTTACAGAAATCCCCGTGAAAAACACAGAAATTCCCATTACTTTATCAAAAATCACCGATATGTAAATAGATAGGACCATCATTCACCCTTATAGCAAGTTTCAAATATATTAAACAACAATTGATAGACTTAAAACCATTTTATATTTTTTAATTTTAATGATCCACTACTGACGGCCATGTTGGATTGGAAGTATACATAAGAGTAACGCAGTCGAAGATTATACAGTAGTATTAATTAATTCTATTTTCAATAAACGGCAAATATATTTCACAAAGAGGCTTGTTACTGTTGAATTCAGTAAATGTATGTATTATATACTGGTGTCGCTTGTTACGGTGTTTGTTAATTTCAAACGTATATAATAAAATGTCTTAGATAAAATTGTACTTAACTGTCTTTGCTAGATTTTAACCTTATGATCGGTTTATGTTAATTTACAAGTATGAACATCTTATACAGTTTATATTATAAAGTATAACAAAATTCTGACACTGTTATGTATACTTCCAATCCAACATGGCTGCCAGTAGTGGATCATTAAAATTAAAAAAATAAAATGGTTATAAGTCTATCAGTTGTTGTTTAATATGCCTGAATCTTGCTATATGGGTGAATGATGGTCCTATCTATTTACATATCGGTGTTTTTTTTATAAAGCAATGGGGATTTCTGTGGGGTTTTTTTTTTTTTGCGTGGATTTCTGTAAATACACGGGGATTTCGGTGATTTCTGTCATTCTATGAACCGGTAGAATTGGATTTAAATTTTAATGATGCATGGTAAAATTTTAATTCACACAGCTGCCATGTAGACACATGTCATTACCAGAATGACCCAGAAAGTCACTACTGTATAAGGCCTAAAGAACAATCAACCATTCCTTCATATACAGATCTTACATACAAATTTCAATTTACTACACAATTTATAACATTGAATATTGAAAATAACAATGAAAATGGTACACTTACATCCTCCAATGGGAACAACACCACCAGTAGACTCCAGACTTTTCTGCATAGTCTCCTTCGTCATTTTTCTATCTCCAGAGGGACTGCCTTTGTGCAAAGCAAGCTGACGCGTAATTACACATTTTCCTCATATCACCAAAAGTCTATGTTGCTCGTTGTCTTTGATACGATATTTGTGATTTGTACACATTGTGTAACTCCTAGTCAAATCGCAACAAAGTCTGCCTATTTCTGACAAAAGTACATCTACTTCAAAATCATCGAATTCATCGAATGAAGTATAACGCTCAACCATGAAGTATAACGCTCTACTTTTGAGTACACTTCCTATTGGAAGAAGACGTAAATTTCTTATAAATATTTCCGCTACAAATAACTTCTAAAATTCTCGTGCCTTTAAGTTTAAATTACAGGTCAGTTTACCCTCCTTTCTAACATATTCGTTTTAACAGACGATACACAATCTTACATGTACAACATATGCACCACTTCGCGAACGTAACAATGTATTTTGTTTATGTGCAGAGGTAATTCTAGCTATATGGACTATTACTGATTTTCAAAAAGGAGAGCGCTCCAAAGGGAGGTAATAAAAACAATAATTTGTCATTAATTAATGTTGAAATTAGGTATTTATTTATTGAGTACCCATTTTTATTGCATGGAATATTAATGCAGGATTATATAAAAAAGAATCAATACTTTTTATACCTATACTAGAGTGACAATTTAGTTATTTTATCGACCGAAATATGCACATTTTACAGTGTATCAATCAAATATTGAGCATATAATGCTGTAATATTACATAGAAATATCACTAACATCCTTTATTAACATTTTCTTAAGATAGTTTTGTACGTTTTCGATTAAAACAGGTATATAATTATAGAGTTAATTCAATACCTTAAATTCAGTACCTAATGAATCAATTTTATGTTAGATTTCAATACACAAACAAGTAAAAATGCCGTTTCTATGGTAACAGGATCATTTCTCAAAAATATATTTTTGTTTTTGTATTTAGTATGATATCTAGATTAAAGATATTCATGTTTTTTTCAAACATGAAAACATGCATTTCTGACTAATTTTGGTCCTTACAGAGAATTGCTTTTAATAATTGTGCAAATAACAATTTTGCTTATAAACAGGATACAATGCTGCTTTGAATATCTTTAAATATAGTTAGTGTTTATCTATAAATTCATCTTACCTTCCGTGTCGTCCTTCATCATTTCATACATGATAACCTTGTGTTCAATAGTGTAACCGTTCACTGTTATTTCGACCTTATATCCGTTTCCATGGAAACGCGTCATGTTGCACGTAACATTATATATTCTGAGTCTTTGTTTACTGTACTGTTTTTCAAACGTAAACACTTCACATTCGTCTTCACCTTTCTGCTGGAAACATGATATACGATATTATATTAAAGTTTTAGTTTAATCCGTGTGTAGTTCTATTTATCTCTATACAATTCATAATCATTTATCTAAACTGATGTGCTTTAAAAGTAAAAGAATTCGTGCGTTGCGGATTGCAGGTAATACGTACACCTCGAAAACTAATGAGAGAAAGAAAGAGAGAGTGTGTGTGTGTGTGTGGAGAATAAGAAATCGCAAATATAACCTCACAACATTATCAAATACCATAGATATCATTTTCATGAACATTCACATAGAAATCAGAAATCTGTCAAACATGTATAATAAAATATCAAGCAGTAACACGGGTACACCTATATCAAACAGCGACTATGGGATATGAGTGAATCGGTCTTCATACTAGAGACAGAGAAGACAAGCCTCTATTTAGATCTTTTAAGGACTTTTGTAATGAGAACATAATTTTCAATTGTTTTACTATTTTGAGAATTAAAGTGATATTTGTAAGTTCACTGAAATAATACATCTGTACAACACATTTATTGTTTCATTAAAAGCTGAATGTTAACTTTTCAATGGTTTCAGTAACATGAACGTCTAAATACATAGTGACAAACGTAGTGGACAAATCAGAAGTTCTCTTGTATCATGCAGTGGATGCCCTTAATCAAATGGCTAGTTTGAAATGCTATCTGGTAAGAATTAAATCTGCGACCGACAAAAGATCATGTTTGATTGTTCACTGAAGATCTTAGACCAGTAGCACTTACTATTCAGTAATACTTGAAACAAGGCATTCTAACTATGGACGTCATAAGAAGGAAGACGTTTCATGAAAACAATTCTTTTGGATTTGATCTTAAGAAAATTAATCATACTTCATATTTCAACCTTGCAGTTGGTTTTGGTGTCAAGCAGTCTGTTTGAAAAGTAACCATCACAATATCGTCTACTTCATTCACAATGCGATCTGATAAAAGAGACGAGTTATCGATTTTATCTGGACGATTAAAAATAATCACAAATTACATATAATGGTTATAGGAACATATAACATTGTTAACGGTTTGGTACTTCTTCGATATTGATTGTTTGGGACTTGATGCGTTGTAAACAAGTTTTTGACAGTTAAAGTCTTTCCAGTAATGTCGAAACTAATTGTAGTGTATGTATATCGTATACACTTTTAAAACATCATCTTGATGCATGACCTATAGCGCTGATAATTAATTGGTAATTACAACCAACTTTTCTGAGAAAGAAAACGTTCCACTATGATCTGTGCTACTGTGCAACAAATGCGGCTTACCATATGTTGCAGTGTCAGTAACCAACGTTTATGTCTTTTGTGAAGTGTTGGAATTTCTCAACGATATGGTTTTAGGTCATCCATGGTGCAGTTAAACTAGAAGACTCGGCACTTGACAGCTGGTTGTAGTGTATTTATATCCTACATAATATTGTGTGACACAGGACCTAGGATTGTATTCTCTATTCCAAAAGCCAAAGCTACGGTGTGCCCATGGCAGGGATCGAACTAGGGTCATCAGTCATAAACAAAATATTTTATTTACAGTTAGGTGCAGTCATAACCCTACATAAAGTGCACTGCAAGTTAACTTTATGACTGCTTTTCAAGTTTACTTGGCGACAACAGCGTAAACATGGAATCAAGTTTAGTAATAAACTTGATTCCAAGTTTAGAACTAAACTTGACTCCAAGTTGACTCCAAGTGCACTTCAAGTTTAGTTTACTTTCTATACACATGTAGATTTACTATATGTTTCTATTAAAACAATTTTTATATAAAATATGCAATTGTACATATAAGACAATTATATCGATCATGTTATACGAAACTGAATAATTGTAATAAACAAACGTGAAAAGTAAACTTGATTTCACGTGATAGTAAACCTGAATACAGAATTACTTTAAAGTAAACTTCATATCAAGTGCACTTGACTAAATTGACTGCACCCAACTGTACCAGTGACTCATTGATATTAAATATTTATAGAAAGAACAAGGTGAAATGGTCTAAAGAAATACGTAATCATAATTTACCGTATTTTCGTAGTTCCTCCTTTGCACTTTGCTTGTTGTAATATCCACAATGCCAGACACCATCGTCTTTCTCTTTTTCCCATTTCTTTATTGTAAGGAAAGTTTCATTAGCTGATTCCGTTTGACAGAATGAAAAGCTGTCGTTGTAAGAGTGGCAGAACGGTTTGCCAAAGGATACTGTACACGATCCAAGCGTGATGTGTTGCCTATTGAATGACACGGTCTTTTTCAAGTCTGGAGTTTTACATATCATTATACACGTTGAATGTATCCTTGGTGATTCGCAAATCGTAAATATTGGTGTTGCTGAAATGACATATAAAGCAGGAAACTGACTATAAAAAGAAGTTATTCAAGAAATTGTGTGGAGTATCGTTGATTTATTATTTAATGATAATTTTGAAGGAAGGTAGACATAATTTTCTGAACGCATGTTTTCTACTTATTCATCATTATAGTGATAATCATCAACATTTAGCACAGCTTCTAATGTTTTAACTCATTTGCATATAAACGGACAACTTTTGTTATGATTTTTGGGGATTATTTATGACTACGACACATTTACAACAAACATAATATCACACTACCAGCTGAACTAAATTGTCACCAAAAAACAGACATCTATACTTTCCGAAATAAAAGTTTTTCTAATACTCCAAAAGTCACTTGAGTTCATTATGACTATATATTATACTGTATGTCGCTTTAATGATTTTCCAAAGCGAGCATTCGTTGGAATGTATCACAATATGGATATGATTCTTTGGTTAAACAGACAGCATTTAAAGAAATATAGAATTTGTGCTTGTTTTTATTTTGAGACAATGGTCGAAACATCCCCTATTTTACTATACACGAAACAAATATGTATATGTTTATCTTATATTATTGAGGGATGGGGCATTGTGTGTTTGAGAAATCATTGTACAAGGTGTCCAACATCACAGGATTTAATGGAGTGGTTTTCATGGAAAACTGAGAATTTTTTTTAGCATTTCTATTGAATTTGCTGAATCCATATTTGATTATTAATAACTCTTCAGCATTCTCTTTCAAATATCATATGTTAGTCAAGTTTAATATCTGGTAATTGTTATCTTTATTCAAATAACGATACAAGAAGACTAGTTTTAATCTACAGCAGTTGTCGCAACAATAATGAGAAAACTGAAGACATCTGACAAAGCTGTATTACAAAAATCACCAAGGACATGCAAACAAAGCATGATAATAGTAGAATATACACGGAAAAATACATCACAAAAATATTTGATTGTGCTACGGTTACGATACCGACTTAGAGTGATCAATTGAAATATAACAAACGTCATTCAGTTGGTGTGGTTAATCAGTATACGGGCGCCAACCTTCCCACTCACATCGAAAGCAGGAAAATCAAAGAACACACATATGAAAATTTATAAATACCCCTCCATATAAACCACAAGGACCAACAGATTCCTCAAGAAGAGAGCTCATAGTAAATTTATCACACATGAAAAGTTTATAGAATGATTTAATATCAAAAATATGGAAAGTGACATCAACATAAGTAAATGGTGCTCTGCCCGCCTGTAAGCCGAGCTCAGATACTTTATCAATAAGAGTCCCGACTAACAGTCAGAAGGGACGAGGATCAGCTTTGGACAATGCCCGTCATAGAGTCCGTACCACCCTGTAAGTCAGAGTGCAACGCTCAAGCTCAAGTCTGCAAAAGGACCCAATAAATGAACTATAGTCTAAGCGATAATCTCGGGGTCATACTGTCGATGACGAAGTCGTTTACTAATTCAAGAACCCGCCGATATGAAATTATCGGCACCTTTGAATCTCCTTAGTTTGTACACTAGATCACCATAGAAATTTGGATGGGATGTTCCGCTGGATATGTATCGTTGAAAAGTCACACTTCCAAATTTAGATAACATGTCTGAATTAGACCTGACAATTTACTAAAAGTTTTTCGAAGATAGATGATATCTATAACCCTGAGTAAGAAGATAAAAAGTACTTAGGGAATGTTTTTGCGTGCAAATTCAAAACGTGAGTACAGGCGCTAGCGAGCAGAGCAAGTTTACTAATATAAATACCATATGATTGGGTTCTGGGGACATCACCATCTAAATAAGGACAATTTACAATAGGAAATCCAAAGTCGTCACGTTTATCAGGTATGTTGGTATGAATATCGATGTTTACAACTTTGATATTTAGGTCTAAAAAAGGTGTTTCCTGGCTTGGATTAATTGAAGTTCAGATGGAACTGTTGTCAACAGAAAAGATGTAGACGAATAATAAGACTTTTTAGGGACAAATATAATCCAAGTTCTTTGCTTAGGTTGTCAATTAATTATTTTCATATTATAACTTGTAATTATTTGCAACGTTATTTTCAGATTGATTTTTTGCTTGATGAGAAAGAGAGTTGTCTGCTAACATAAGATCTTTGACAGGAGATTCGAACCTGCAGCTGCCACAATGTTGTAGCATTTGTAATCTTCATACAAGTCTCATTTCAAATGAATTAAAGAGAGCCGTGTTTCGATATGATTAAGAAACAGTAGTAATGATTCGATTGGATAAAGGCAGATGTGATAAAACTTAGAGTAGTAGTACGGATTTAATAAAAACTAATAGCTGTAGAATTCCTATGTCTAAAATTTGACTTAATAAAATATTGATATTGATACTTGTTTTCAAGCCGCAATGTTTGCTTTGGACAGATTCTACCTACCTAATATTCGTTTCTGCTTCATTTTATATATAATGACTTTGTGATCAATGACGTAGCCGTTCATCTTTATTTCAATATTTGATTCATTGCCATGGAAATGTTTTCTGTAACAAGTGACGTTGTATATTCTAAGACTGGGTTTTCCGCATTTCTGTTTTTCATAGCTAGACACTTCACAGTCATCTTCACATTTCTACAAGTAACAAATTTAAGTAATTTTAACAATCAATACATTAAGAGAACCTGTGTAATTCTATTCATTTTTACGCCATTTACACAGTAGAGGTAAAACACTTTGAATGGCACATTCCACAGCGGTTGAAATTTATCGTATTACCATTTCACTCATTTAATCCAACAATCGCACATGTAAAAGATAATATAAGATATCATAGAACATCACGAGAGAAAAGTCTATAACATTAGATATGATCAAAACGGTCTCGGCTACATGTAGTTGTGAATCTCTTTTGTTGTTAAGAGGGATGATCAAGGTTGAATTCATTGCATGCAATGTATCTTCGATTCAGGTTCAAAATTCACTCAAGCTGAGTGAAAGTGTGACCCATAAAATCCTCTTGATGATCTTCAAAGCGAGACAATAGATGCATCCTATCTGTTTCTTTTCTTATCTTAAGTAAACATTTCAGGTTCCCCTCTAGCCGAGATTTTAAACATGCCTAAGATATGGAAAATGTTAACTACGACAACGCAAAAATTTCTGCATAGTAAACAACAATATAATAAAAACGTTAGAATCGCCAATATAATTTTACAGTACCGTACTGTATTGTTATTCTTATGAAAGCATTTATGTAAAATTGTCTTACAACAATAAAGCTACTGGGTACTAAAAATTGGTTCCACATGCAGTTAACATAATTCGCAGCTGTGTTAAGACAATACACCATAATGTTGCAGAAAACCCGCCAAAACATAACGACGCCATTGTGACGTCACTATGACCCAATGAACTACGAAACGAGATAGTCTACAACAATCAGCATGCCAAGAAACCTTTTCCTGAACTCTAATAATTTTGTGTAATTGCACATAAAAACTGTTCTACGTCTGTTGGAAATGCGTCTTTCTGGGCCTAAATTTTAGATTCTAAAATATCAAGAGAATTTCATTTTAATTAGACCATTTCATGTAAAATCACACCATTTAGCAATTGAATCCCAGTACTTATACACAAGTACGCCTCCTTTAAATTGGTTACAGCTATAAATATTATTGCTAGGCTTCCATTTATTGTGTAAAACAAAATTTCATTACCGAATTGGGGCGATACACCCTTGAACATTTTGAATGTTTTTGTTAATACTACAAATGCTATATATATATATATATATATATATATATATATATATATATATATATATATATATATATATATATATATATATATATATCACATGATTGCAAACAGTCACGGATAAAATATAAATGCGTAAAAAAATTAGAAAACAATTTGTTTATTAACGTTTTTACAGGAATAAACTTACGTCAATTTATTATACGGTTTGCAGTAGACAATAATGTTAACATTACTGGGTACATGGAACTTAAAGCACCTCAGAAAGAAATCGACATAGACACTGACTGCAGCTTAGCTGTCAATTTCACAATCAAAAATAAAATTAAATAAGTTTTCTATCAGTCGTCCATTGCAAAATGTTTATTGGACAGCGTTTCAGGGTGCGGGACACAGCAATTCCAATATGTACCATACAAACTCAAATGCAGTACTGTAAATATATCAAATAGGTGCACGAGGTGTATACTTCACAGCTAGTCTTTAAATTGGAAAATTAAATTAGACTTGCAATTAGACGTGCAGAAATTTAGGGGTGGGGTGGGGGTTGAGAAGGTAAAAAAGTGAGGGGGAGAAGAGGGTAAGCAACGCTTTATCCCTGTCTACCTGCTTACCAGAATATCAATCAACCATGAAGCCTAGCATGATGCCGACGATGGAGGTATTAAATAGAAATCAGGATTTCGTTTTTATTTTCTTAAAATATTTTTTTCGGCGCAAAAGGTCAGGTCAATGGGATTTCCTCCACTAATCTGTCACTGACACGCATATAGTAAGAAGTGTAAGTGGTATATTTAAGGTGTTACGGGAAGCGTTCCCGGGTTTCACAGTTTGCCCTCAAGTTTAATAAACATACCCATGTCTTATGCCACTTTATGTGACCATAGCAGAGAGGTTTCTGTTACACATGACACGTGAGTGCACACCAATTTCATCTTTGGTAGCCTCCTTAGGATATCTAGACAATCCATTATCATCCTTTCCCATTATTAATTCATAAGTCAAATTTTCTTTCCTCATGAATTTCCTTGGGAGTTCCCCCTTCTTACATAGATACTTAATTAGCGCTCTATCCCCAGTTTTCTTCATTTTAGTGGTTTGACTGACATCTCAACTTTAAACAACGAATTACGTCTGTAAGCAAAAGCTTTGAAATAAAAATGGGTTCAATCTAAACCTAACTTTATGTGAACTCGCCTACGTTAACTTAGCTCTTCTCGTTAACTTTATCTTTCAGCCAACTTGACGCATTTGATAACCGCATGCCATGTTTAAAAAAATCGACAGTGCAGAAATTATTAAGTTTTCATAAATAATAGATATGAATAAATAAATAGGATTAAAACTGAACTAGATGCATATGATGTAAAGACATAATTCACCTATGTATCAGAAACATTGGTTGTTTCTTAAAGCATGTTTATCCGACTATGTGCATTTCCGTGTGTAATTTGCTATTAAAGGCTTTATAAGATGAGAGCAGGTGTCTAATAACATGGTAACTAAGTGGCTTTGAAATGTAGGTGTGACAGAGTTAAAACGTGACCAGTTACATGGTGTATTCCCATTGCTTTTAATGTTCTGGAAATCCATATTGGGACCATTATCATGATATCGTTTCTAAAAAAAAAATACTTATAGCGTGTCGCCTTACTTGAATTCTCTCGGATTGCATCAAGGTTCCAGTATATCAACAATGGTCATACCATCATTTTTCAATTATACAATCCTCGTATATAAGGTGATATTCTTGGTGATTTTTAAGGTCCATGGTTATATCTACCCCGTCACAGAATTAAATGATCAAGTAAATGCGAGGACAGGTCTAAGTGAACTTGAGGAGCATCTGTATAAACATCTGACAGCCGTAAGACAGAAGTCACCGCGGAAATGCAATGTTAAAAATGTATTAATTTGTATATAAAAAAGCATAAAACGTCACAAAAACTTTTAATTAAAGTACAGTTGCTATACCGACTTAGAAGTACTCTATACCAAAGCGTTCAATATTATTGAATATTGGTTTTATTGGGGTTTTATACTTCTTGTATCAAAACTTTTTAATCATCCCTCGGAAAATGATCTTTTCTAGTGATTTACTATTTTAAAATATGCAAATATGAAAATCGTGATATTTGGTTATATTTTAGTATATAGTGATTGTTTTCTCATCAGTTGGATATTTACTTCATTAATGAGTATAAATAACATGGGACTTGAAATATGGATTGGCAAGTCAAGGCATCCAAGGTATCTACTGTTTCATAACGATTGCCCCCCAAAAGTGGTTAAATGGCTGATATCGTGGTAAAAGTGATGTGTTCTGATAAACTCTGGTTTTCAGCTAGTCAGTGGATCGGCTAAAAATTCCTGCGTGACCCACAACGTAGTTTTTGAACAGTGCTTGTTACACTTGTTGCGTCACTGTCACGCGCCTAGATGAGTCATTGATTAGCTATGGGAAATAATGGTATCGGTGACTGAAAAGTCATCAGAGTTCACCAGAACATGACCTCTTACGGAGTTCCGCCAGATCTTTATTCGCAATGGGACAAATGGAGAAGCGGAATAAAGGTATGGTTTTAATCCGATTGATATAATACAAGGAGATGGCTGTCATTTTAAATATTGGACCAGTTTGATTTTTATTTTGACACTCTACCATCTACGGAAATTCCCACATCAATCTATGGATTGATGTATCAAGTAAGGTATACAAACACCGGACGCCAGGCGAAAAGCCGTAACGTAAAACCTAATCTTTGATAGATAGTAATAACATAATACATACGTTATATTTTAACTGTACAGTTGGTTCTGGCATCAAGCAGTCTGTTTGAAAATGAATTCTCATAGAATCGTTGAGTTCAGTTATATTGGGATTCGGCAATAAAGATGAGTTGTCTATTTTCTCTGAAACAGAAATCAAACAGTGACAAAAACCGTAGAATTATATAGAACCAACAGTTGTGTTCCAAATCATTTAAAGAAATGTAAGAACAATTGGAATGATCTATTGCACATATGCACGCATTTCACATATTTTAATTCCTCCAATTATAACCAAGAGAAAATACCCAACAAAGCTGCATGGCACAATTCACCAAGGACCTGCACACAAGACATGATAATAGTAGAATATACAATGACAAACGACATTACAAAAATGTGATTGTGCTGTGGTTACGATACCGACTCAGGTATGGGACGGTTAATTGACTGACTGATTTTGTTTTACGTCACACCACGAATATTTCACGTATATGGTGACGGCATCTGCCTGATGCGGGGGCATACAAATTTTGACCTTTGCAACGGACCCACCCGAAGCAGTGAAGGATCTTTAACGTGCCATGCATACCAAGACACGGGGCCTCGGTTTTTACTGTCTCATCCGAAAGACATGACACCGGCATGACCAGAGCGGGACTCGAACCCCGGCCTCCCGATCAGGAGTCCGACGCGATACCACTAGGCCACGCCGGCTTCGGTTAATTGAAGTAGCATACGTCGTTCAATTGAAGTAACACGTCATTCAACTTGTGTGGTTAATGCCGAAATAGTTAGTATTGATATTCAAAATATTTGGTGTACTTTTAATTGAAATACATCTATCAAAACGTGATTAAAAATAAATAATAATACTACACAGTTATGGTTGATGGAATTGTGGCTACTTCGGTATATGTTCATTACTCTTCTAGAATTTTATGTAACATGTAATGAAGTATTTCAGAAGAAAACTATGTGTTTCGTCTAAAAGGATTAATTACCTATCGTTTCAACAACGCTTACGATAGAAGCAAATCACATACTTTAAAAAATGACATGAAAAAATATAAATTCAAAGTCATGTCCGTAACATGAATTCCCCCATCATCATTTAACACATTTCATATTAAGGGTATTAAGTTTTTATGCAGTTGGTAGAGAATAATTACCCCCGCATGACCTGATCGTTTTCCCCATATACCCATTTTTGATCGCTTCTAAGTGTTTTAAACATGAGGAAAACTGGTCAAATATCTCTCTTTTGCAGATCACAAACGTTCACGAGGAATGCTGATTAGTTTTAGAATAATTTAACTTTTATCACGTTACAAATATAATGAAAACTGATCTAAGGATAATACTCTTGGTGACTTACAGTCCACCAGCAGCGGCGTGGAGCAAAAGTAAATTTCAGTAATTTCATACCTAATATTTATACTATTGTTGTAAATTTCATACTGTAATGTGTGTAAATTTGTCTAACTTAATCATCCACTACATGATTTTAATTTGTAAATATGTATGATATACCGGTTCACAATTTACAAGCACATTATAGCAGTGTAATATTATATATATATATATATATATATATATATATATATATATATATATATATATATATATATATATATATATATATATATATATATATATATATATATATATATATATATATATATATATATATATATGGATTTAAATCTCTATCCTGATTAAGTTTTACATTTGTTGTTGTGTCTACAACTCAATTATTAGGGACTTGTTTTACTATTGATATCACAATACCCTTTCAATATCAAGCAATCAGAAATTTACCTTTCAATTTGGTAGCCTAGTGCGAGAATTAATGAGTGTATGGAATGTGACCTACAGATATGTTTATGGATCTATTCGTGTGATATTTTAATTCATGTGCGTATATGTGCCTCTATGTATATGTCACTTATGTTTATATCAATACCAATAGTAATAATAAATATAAAATCAATCAGAGTATTTATCTAGTGCATCAAATCCCCATAATGCCATTACTAGCATCTAAAAGAAATTATCAAATATGGGTGAAATATAGTAAAGAAAAACCTTGAAATAATCTACCATATGTTCGTAGGTCCTTCTTATTGCTTTCTTTGTTGTCATAGTTGCAATGCCAGACGCCTTCGTCTTTTTCTTTTACCAAGTTCTTTATTGTAAGATACGTTTCTTTGGCCGATTCATTTTGACTGATCGAGAATCTTTCGTTGTACGAATGGCATAACGGTTTCTCAAAGGATATTGTACACGATCCGAACGTGATACGTTGCCTGTTGAATGACACGGCCATCTTCAAATCTGGAGTTTCACATGTCAATACACACGGGAAATTTACCCTCGGCAATTTGCAAATGGTAAGTTTCTGTGTTGCTAAAATGACATATATAATAAGCATGTAATATAATAAGGTTTTTCAAGTCATAATCATCATTATCTTACTTCTCACATATAACAAAGTCTTCATTTCTTCAAAGAACAATGCATGTTTTTTTGTGTGCGGATATATGTGGTTTTGTTGATAATTTACCCATCTTACCCGTTGTCCGTATGTTCTGTAGCTAAAATCATTTTTTCTTTTACCTTTTTACCAGGACCTTTTGATCCGAGGTACCAATTGAGAAACACCTATTTTGGGGTTATAAATAAAAAAAATATTTCATTCGAAACAAAGAAAGTTAGTAAGTTACTGAAAGGGATACAAATTTGTAAACCTCAGTCATCAGACGTGTTTGAACGCAGTTGTATCATTGCAACCCCCCCCCCCCCCCCCTTGTCCCTGGTCTCTCTCTTTCATTCGGGAAACCCAATCACAACCTGAAGTCGTCTTTATGATGATTTGAAAGGAACAGAAAAGAGTATATACTTGTATATATTCATATAGATGTAAATCTTCGAGCTTATGTTCTGGGCGTCAGGTATTTGAAACCCAAAATAATCAATAAAGGCATTGTTTCCTTTTAAACTGTTTTCGGTAGTTGGTGGTTACAACAGTACATAGAAACACTGGCAAACAAACATGATCACATTCAAATAATGGATCATCGGGTTTTTAATAAACAGGTTTGTAGCATTCATATTTTGAAATTGTAAACGATTTCATTTAACTTCATTTTGACAAATATATAAGTAAATAAAAGTGTGACCAGAAGAGCTGTAATAGTGTCATACAATTATTTAAAATCTTTCTACCGACGATTTATTTTGTTGGGTCAATATCTGTAACACGTACGTGTAGCAAAATAAAATACGTTTAAATCCTCCATCAACAAAATTTCATATATTGTTTACTACACTTAAGGTTTTTTAATCGCATTGTATAAAAAATATACATTCTTCTCGGTCCTTCATATGTGTATAAAAATATCTTCTTCACTTGGTTTATTTCTTTATAAGAAAATATTTCTGTATAGAGCAATCTTCAATAAATAAATTAAGATAAAGAAAACGGATGTGTACTAAGCTTTCCCAAATTTTACGGTTCATTTATTTATTTATTTATTTATTTATTTATTTACAGCTTTTGCAGTGGTTGCTCTGTGAAACAATAACAATGCATTTATTTGGAACTATGCATGACAATCTTTAACACTTGAAAAATGATAAATTATAATGATAATAACAATAATAATGCCTAGAATAATAATGATAATAATAATAATAACCATATTAATAATTACCGAATTCATAATGCGTGTCCAGAAGTAAAACCTTCGCAAACAAGTAATGTACAATGTGAAAAAGATAAAATGAAGTGTTGTGTACTAGAACGTCCTCTAATCTCAAACAACTTGTTGATTGTCAGATTCTGACTTTGATAATGACATTTCTGATTTCCCACATGAATCAATAACTATCAAAAATCAATTGCCACACAATTCGTTTTCACAGTTGTTGAAAATATTGTGTCAAAGTCACCCAAATTGATCATAGGCCCTACAACATTGTTGAAAAGTCGAATTCATTGTAACATTGTTCACAAATGTGAAGGCTAATTCCATTATGTTGGAATAGCGAATGATATCCACGATCAGATTCTGGGTATTTGTGAAATTCCAGTAGATAGTTTACATTTAAAACCTTAGCTAAATATTGATGGCCTACCTTTGTTTAACACTATTAGTCACCAGTTGTGTCCTATACTAGGACGGCTTACATATGTAGACAAAAAAACGTTCATTTTCTTTATTGGTTTTCTTATTTGTTTACCTTATAGAGAAACAAAACCAGAAGATATTGACCAGTATTTACACGAAGTTTTAAAACAATGTAATTCCATACAAATAAATGCAATTCAGTATCATGAGAAATATTCGCACAATAAATTATAGTCTATCATATGTGATACGTGATACTCCGACTAGGACATTCTTGAGGTGAAATAATTTTCTGAATGCCACGATTATAAACAAAAAAAAAAAAAAAAAAAAAAAATCCACAATCTAGTGTCCCCTTGCAAACAGATAAGTGCTTTGATCATTCAAGAAAATAGAATAGTTTTCCAGTTATTTCGACGTTATGTGCATTGTAAGATTGGTTTTAACAGGGATGAACGATCTTTTAACTTGAAGGCTATGGTCAAGAGCAATACTTCATGATATCATAATAGAGAAGACAGAAGCTATCTGAGCAAGTTGTATGACACAAAACCAGTTACATGTACATTAAACATGATGGCAGTCACATAAACGAAAAAAGAACATCTTTGGGAGTACCGACATGCCTGTCTTTATGTCGCAATATCTCTTCTTACCTTCTCATCTTATCAGACCTTTAGGTAGTAGGGCATACGGGTAAACTTTACAATCAATCCTTCTTTACTTCATAATATACCACAAGGTCTAATTAAAATATGCCCTTTCATACAAGTAGTAAGTTAACAATACAAACTCAGTTATTTAAAGATGCACTTAGGTGTAACAAAATATGTGGAAATGCTTAAGATGATGATGTGTTATTTAATGTAAAAGAATGACTCAGAAAAGGCCAAAAGAAGAGAAAATAGCAAAAAAAAAAAAAAATGATCTGAAGACGTAGTACGAGATTGTAGGATGTCTGCCGTTTTTAGCATCAAAGACAAAGATCACAAAATTTGAAATAATTATGAAGTTTAAATAAAATAATGTATATTTAATATGCATCATTTTTATACTTTCTTTAATCTTTCTCAGTATCTGTAAAGTAGTTATCTTATAATCAGAATGATATCATATTCAGAAACTAGAAGTTATTGTTAGTTGCCTTACAAAGTCACAAATGGTATAAACTGAGAAATACTCATTTAATTTGAACATGGTATTGACTCTTTAATACATAAACTTTGAGATGTGTGTAACCCTTCACTACTTTTTGTTTTTGTTAATTTGAGTGCATGTGTTAGTAATTGAAATTATAAATAAGAAGGAAACATAGTGATTAGATATTATCAATCTCGTATATTTTGCTTTTTATCAATTGATTCGATATTGTGAAGATTTATCATTATAGGCATGATTTGAAGGAAAAATTAATCCAACAATCAACAGTCAATCCAATTGACTGGCAAAAGTTATAGCAAAATTTCTTGCTTTTTGCTACTCTCATCAATATCGACCTTTAATGTTCCATTGTAAGTCGCTGTGGGAGATCTCAACACTCTCTATAAGAGGTCATCTCAGAGTGACCTCACATGTGGTAAATTTTATTATTTCTTCCCTCTTGTCATAAGGAATTATGGAATGCTAAAATTTAAATTCACACATTATACATAAATGTCTTAAAGAATACGATATTTTTAGCAAGGGAATATTCTTTATCTAGTAAAATCCTTTATGTCGTCATCATGCTATTAACCTTTTCCTTTTTTTCAGATTAACTCCTTTTCATAAACAGAAGAGAAGATATAATATGGACGTGCTGTGTTGGGAGCAGTAAGGTAAATTAATTCATTTTCATATGTTCATTGGCGTATCATAGAATGCATCTACCTCAAATTACTCGAAACAAGAATGTGCAAAAAGGAAAATCAAAATACAGGTTTAGATTTCTTTTTAAATAAAAGGAAAGACAAGTAAAGACGGATACTAATATTTTGTGCATTGTAAGATTATTCAGCTGTTACTGCAACAAGATAACGTATGAATTTGAAAATGATTCACTTACCTGTTTCTGTTATGAGAAGAAAATTTATGAATGCAATCATTTTCCATTGATGTAAAAATTCCAAATACCTGTTTTAATACAAATACACAAAGTATGTTTTATAAAATTCAATCGAAAGTAAATGCAGTATGCATAGTATGCAGTATACATAGATGTTTTAATTATATTTATTTGTATGATGTTGATGGAAATGATACACTATCTTACAGCCGTATATGACATTTGCCTAAAACACAATCATCTACAAACTGTATGAGGATACATTGCTACCCATTCAGCTGTAATCGGAGGAGGACAGTGCTATGAGGAGAACAGTGCTACCCATTCAGCTCTAATCGTTACGATTGTTTAAGAATAAATAATTTAATGCAACACATTTTGTCAGGTTCCTCATTGAGACCAAAACACTTACTTTTTGCTTTAGATATTCCATGTGTATGAGATCTAAACCTTTACCGACTACCGACCATCTTTAAATTGTATAATGAAATGCCGCTTTTTTCTAATGATTTAGAAACTTTATGGAATGTGCGGTCATAGTGGATTTCTTTTTCCTGTAAATTAGTTTAATAAAATGTATTAATGAAATTTCATACAGTCTAAAGAGGAAAATAATTTGGCTAAAACAGTTTTTGAATATCACCTCACAGATCGTTTCTACCTCTTTGTATTGTGTAAAGGTTGCCCTTATGAGGATTATGTCGCCATGTTGAGAATACTGGAACATGATCTGAGTTTTGATGTAATATCAAACATTTTCTATAAATGGGTTATCTACAAACAATGTAGGCAAAATATCTTTGATTGCTATTTTTATAAGACTGATGTTTACCTACCAGGGAATGATGAATGGAACATGGTTAATCCACATTATTACGCAGCGTTAAGCATCGTCCATTTATTGGGAGGGGGGGGGGATAGGAAGTAGGTGTTGATCTTATCTTTCATGCTTCTTGTTATATTGCTCTAGGCATATCTTGCTTTTCCTGGCTACCTGCTTTCCTGTGCAAATCACGAATTTTCATATAGTTATAAGAAGAGTCACATGCAATCAGGTTTAAAGGTTATCCAACTCTAAGAAAATTCTAGTGAAAAATATGTGCTATAAAAAAATCTTTTCTATTTGAGGAACATATAAGACACAAGTAAATGGTGGTGTTAAAACATAACCTTCCAATGTTTGTTTTCGATTGAGCAGGAAATCAATATTATGGGTTTTAACATGCCTAATTCATAACTTGGTCATTTCTGAGTCCAACATACAATCTTTTCATTTGCATTGCACATCTAGTCTTATGTAAATCAACATATTATAAACACTTTTTTGTAGAATAGTATCTTTCATTCATGGTTCAGTATCAACTTTAGAATCCCTTATATGTGTAATGAGAGAAAAAAGGTTGTCTTGCATCACTGGTTGCTAAATTTATAGCCGTAAAATTCATCAAAATGTAATATTTAGAGTGCTGTTAATATAACAATATGTGCAAATATTGATTTATTTTCATTCTACAATACCATATATACTTAATAAATAAGAGAAATATGTAGGTATCCTGGTTAGATTTCGTGCAAAGTAAGATTGTATTACCCTACCCCTAATTTCCCCCCAAATCAATGAAAAATCAAAGGGAGGGCAGCTCTTATAGAGATAATTGTATGTGTGGTCCATAATTTGACACTGCACTCTTTCTACAAAATTTTTCTTTGAACATATATATTTTTAAATAGCCATGCTAAATATATAAATACGCAACATAAATAAACACCACCGTCTCATTTTTACACAGAATGGATGCAAAAAATTTATGGTTTGGTAAGCTATGATAAATCAGATATATGTTTAAGACCTATAGTTTTATATTATTTTGTTACTACTATGCTATACATGCTATTTTTTTACGAAGACAAATCAAGTCTTATTTCCCCCACCCCACAAGGATCGAGAACCCTTAAGCGTTATTTACATGTTCAGTGGGATTTCAAAATATTTTAAATGACATCTTAAACAACTTACAATAACTGATATCTATTCATCTCATCTTGAATCTTATTACTTGTAAAATTGTGACAGTAAGGTACTACTATTAGAAAACATTTTAAAGTTAGAATTTAGGTGCATTAACAAAAAGAACTAGTAAAAGACCTTCATAAAGGCTTTAAAACTTCAAAGCATGTCTACAATATATTCAGAGATAAACAAGACAACATAAATGAATTGTTACATAGTGATAAGACTAGGTGCACATCTTATGATAGTTGTATATCTAAGTTGGTCCATTTGTAAATGCAATAAAAAAAAACTAACGAATAAGACGACTTCACAAAAACAAACTCTAGCTGGGAGTGTGTAAATACAACACACCCCTATAAACTAAATGGACGATGCCTACATCATGTAGGGGAAATCTCAAAGTTAAATTGTGACAACTTGGAATTTCAGAACACTGAAAAATTCATACTTTAAAATGAGGCCTGTAGTATGCTTACAGAGAATGCATCAAATTCATCTACATATCTGTTTTAAGATGTACGTCTCCCAATTTTATTCAGAAATAAAACTCCATAATACCTGACTATTAAATCCCTTTGCGTATAGTAAATGTAGAAATATTTGCTCCGTTCGACTGGGCACAAGACGCTCATGAACTCTTCTGTACATGATAAGTGTCTGGATAAAAGCTAAGTTGCACGCACAAATGTTATATGCAACCACGAGTTTGTGCAATCGCCTGCAAACAATGAATTGAAGGGACCTATGGGGACCTCTGCAAAAGATGACAAATAGATACAATGTTTGTGACCTAGTCAGATTGAGATTGTTAAAATTGTAAACATTTCAAAAATGAAAATACTAGAAAACTCGACTTACGATTCCCTGGGGAAATATCAGTCAGCAATCAGTGACACCAGTCTACTGGCTATAACAGACATTGAACATATGAAAGCTATAATTTTGTGTACCTGATGCGCATTTTTACAACTTATGTTTCTTCAGTGATGCTGATGACCAAATGATTTGAATTCTCGTAATAAATATATAAATTTTTGAAGAGCAGATTTGCAAGCAAAATCAAAACAGTGAACCAAAGAATAGATCTAAGGACTGAACTATGCAAAAGGGATGTATTCCTTAGTTTTAGAGTGATTAACAAAATTTCATGACGGAAATTTTTAAGTATATAAGTACACCCAAGCCGCAAAAGACAACTGCAAATTACAAGGACATTCCATATCATGACAGGATCCCACGTAGTCGACCGAAATTGTTTTGTTACTGGTACAAAGGTTGACATACTTGTTGCAAATTTAGTGATATTGAATTTCCTGAAAACAGACAATATCTTTAAGTTTCAGGTGAAAAGAAAACTTTATGGAAAGAAACATATTTCTATTGACCCGTTATGTCATCTCGATATGCTCATCGAACAGCTGTCGTCTTGAACACTTACGACTTGTGGGACATGTCCGACAAGAACCTCACTCCTTCTGAAAAAAACCAGTCTCACCTCTTGGTCCAGGGGTCCGTAAAGTGCCCTCATAGATTATTTCTTGTGAGTAAATCATTGACATTATATGAATTTCTTCGTATGCACCATTTTTTCGTCAGAAGGGTTGTGTCCCTTACTTATATAAATTTTGAAACTGTCTTCAAAAGTTTCAATTTTCGAGGTTTATAACATCTGCACATAAATACATACACGGAGGGACTATACATGTGCCGATGCTCACTGAGAAATTGTTGAATAAAGAATAATTATATGTCGCCTTCACCCAGACATTACACCACTGGGTCTTTATGTCGCAATATCTCTTCTTACCTTCTCATCTTATCAGACCTTTAGGTAGTAGGGCATACGGGTAAACTTTACAATCAATCCTTCTTTACTTCATAATATACCACAAGGTCTAATTAAAATATGCCCTGTCATACAAGTAGTAAGTTAACAATACAAACTCAGTTATCTAAAGATGCACTTAGGTGTAACAAAATATGAGGAAATGCTTAAGATGATGATGTGTTATTTAATGTAAAAGAATGACTCAGAAAAGGCCAAAAGAAGAGAAAATAGCAGAAAAAAAAATGATCTGAAGACGTAGTACGAGATTGTAGGATGTCTGCCGTTTTTAGCATCAAAGACAAAGATCACAAAATTTGAAATAATTATGAAGTTTAAATAAAATAATGTATATTTAATATGCACCATTTTTATACTTTCTTTAATCTTTCTCAGTATCTGTAAAGTAGTTATCTTATAATCAGAATCATATCATATTCAGAAACTAGAAGTTATTGTTAGTTGCCTTACAAAGTCACAAATGGTATAAACTGAGAAATACTCATTTAATTTGAACATGGTATTGTCTCTTTAATACATAAACTTTGAGATGTGTGTAACCCTTCACTACTTTTTGTTTTTGTTAATTTGAGTGCATGTGTTAGTAATTGAAGTTATAAATAAGAAGGAAACATAGTGATTAGATATTATCAATCTCGTATATTTTGCTTTTTATCAATTGATTCGATATTGTGAAGATTTATCATTATAGGCATGATTTGAAGGAAAAATTAATCCAACAATCAACAGTCAATCCAATTGACTGGCAAAGGTTATAACAAAATTTCTTGCTTTTTGCTACTCTCATCAATATCGACCTTTAATGTTCCATTGTAAGTCGCTGTGGGAGATCTCAACACTCTCTATAAGAGGTCATCTCAGAGTGACCTCACGTGTGGTAAATTTTATTATTTCTTCCCTCTTGTCATAAGGAATTATGGAATGCTAAAATTTAAATTCACACATTATACATAAATGTCTTAAAGAATACGATATTTTTAGCAAGGGAATATTCTTTATCTAGTAAAATCCTTTATGTCGTCATCATGCTATTAACTTTTTCCTTTTTTTTTTTTTAGATTAACTCCTTTTCATAAACAGAAGAGAAGATATAATATGGACGTGCTGTGTTGGGAGTAGTAAGGTAACTTACTTCATTTTCATATGTTCATTGGCGTATCATAGAATGCATCTACCTCAAATTACTCGAAACAAGAATGTGCAAAAAGGAAAATCAAAATACAGGTTTAGATTTCTTTTTAAATAAAAGGAAAGACAAGTAAAGACGGATACTAATATTTTCTGCATTGTAATATTATTCAGCTGTTACTGCAACAAGATAACGTATGAATTTGAAAATGATTCACTTACCTGTTTCTGTTATGAGAAGAAAATTTATGAATGCAATCATTTTTCATTGATGTAAAAATTCCAAATACCTGTTTTAATACAAACACACAAAGTATGTTTTATAAAATTCAATCGAAAGTAAATGATGCAGTATACATAGATGTTTTAATTATATTTATCTGTATGATGTTAATGGAAATGATACACTATCTTACAGCCGTATATGACATTTGCCTAAAACACAATCATCTACAAAGTGTATGAGGATACATTGCTACCCATTCAGCTGTAATCGGAGGAGGACAGTGCTATGAGGAGAACAGTGCTACCCATTCAGCTCTAATCGTTACGATTGTTTAAGAATAAATAATTTAATGCAACACATTTTGTCAGGTTCCTCATTGAGACCAAAACACTTACTTTTTGCTTTAGATATTCCATGTGTATGAGATCTAAACCTTTACCGACTACCGACCATCTTTAAATTGTATAATGAAATGCCGCTTTTTTCTAATGATTTAGAAACTTTATGGAATGTGCAGTCATAGTGGATTTCTTTTTCCTGTAAATTAGTTAATAAAATGTATTAATGAAATTTCATACAGTCTAAAGAGGAAAATAATTTGGCTAAAACCGTTTTTGAATATCACCTCACAGATGGTTTCTACCTCTTTGTATTGTGTAAAGGTTGCCCTTATGAGGATTATGTCGCCATGTTGAGAATACTGGAACATGATCTGAGTTTTGATGTAATATCAAACATTTTCTATAAATGGGTTATCTACAAACAATGTAGGCAAAATATCTTTGATTGCTATTTTTATAAGACTGATGTTTACCTACCAGGGAATGATGAATGGAACATGGTTAATCCACATTATTACGCAGCGTTAAGCATCGTCCATTTATTGGGAGGGAGGGGATAGGAAGTAGGTGTTGATCTTATCTTTCATGCTTCTTGTTATATTGCTCTAGGCATATCTTGCTTTTCCTGGCTACCTGCTTTCCTGTGCAAATCACGAATTTTCATATAGTTATAAGAAGAGTCACATGCAATCAGGTTTAAAGGTTATCCAACTCTAAGAAAATTCTAGTGAAAAATATGTGCTTTAAAAAAATCTTTTCTATTTGAGGAACATATAAGACACAAGTAAATGGTGGTGTTAAAACATGACCTTCCAATGTTTGTTTTCGATTGAGCAGGAAATCAATATTATGGGTTTTAACATGCCTAATTCATAACTTGGTCATTTCTGAGTCCAACATACCATCTTTTCATTTGCATTGCACATCTAGTCTTATGTAAATCAACATATTATAAACACTTTTTTGTAGAATAGTATCTTTCATTCATGGTTCAGTATCAACTTTAGAATCCCTTATATGTGTAATGAGAGAAAAAAGGTTGTCTTGCATCACTGGTTGCTAAATTTATAGCCGTAAAATTCATCAAAATGTAATATTTAGAGTGCTGATAATATAACAATATGTGCAAATATTGATTTATTTTCATTCTACAATACCATATATACTTAATAAATAAAAGAAATATGTAGGTATCCTGGTTAGATTTCGTGCAAAGTAAGATTGTATTACCCTACCCCTAATTTCCCCCCAAATCAATGAAAAATCAAAGGGAGGGCAGCTCTTATAGAGATAATTGTATGTGTGGTCCATAATTTGACACTGCACTCTTTCTACAAAATCAGATTTTTCTTTGAACATATATATTTTTAAATAGCCATGCTAAATATATAAATACGCAACATAAATAAACACCACCGTCTCATTTTTACACAGAATGGATGCAAAAAATTTATGGTTTGGTAAGCTATGATAAATCAGATATATGTTTAAGACCTATAGTTTTACATTATTTTGTTACTACTATGCTATACATGCTATTTTTTTATGAAGACAAATCAAGTCTTATTTCCCCCACCCCACAAGGATCGAGAACCCTTAAGCGTTATTTACATGTTCAGTGGGATTTCAGAATATTTTAAATGACATCTTAAACAACTTACAATAACTGATATCTATTCATCTCATCTTGAATCTTATTACTTGTAAAATTGTGACAGTAAGGTACTACTATTAGAAAACATTTTAAAGTTAGAATTTAGGTGCATTAACAAAAAGAACTAGTAAAAGACCTTCATAAAGGCTTTAAAAATTCAAAGCATGTCTACAATATATTCAGAGATAAACAAGACAACATAAATGAATTGTTACATAGTGATAAGACTAGGCGCACATCTTATGATAGTTGTATATCTAAGTTGGTCCATTTGTAAATGCAATAAAAAAAAAAAACTAACGAATAAGACGACTTCACAAAAACAAACTCTAGCTGGGAGTGTGTAAATACAACACACCCCTATAAACTAAATGGACGATGCCTACATCATGTAGGGGAAATCTCAAAGTTAAATTGTGACAACTTGGAATTTCAGAAAACTGAAAAATTCATACTTTAAAATGAGGCCTGTAGTATGCTTACAGAGAATGCATCAAATTCATCTACATATCTGTTTTAAGATGTACGTCTCCCAATTTTATCCAGAAATAAAACTCCATAATACCTGACTATTAAATCCCTTTGCGTATAGTAAATGTAGAAATATTTGCTCCGTTCGACTGGGCACAAGACGCTCATGAACTCTTCTGTACATGATAAGTGTCTGGATAAAAGCTAAGTTGCACGCACAAATGTTATATGCAACCACGAGTTTGTGCAATCGCCTGCAAACAATGAATTGAAGGGACCTATGGGGACCTCTGCAAAAGATGACAAATAGATACAATGTTTGTGACCTAGTCAGATTGAGATTGTTAAAATTGTAAACATTTCAAAAATGAAAATACTAGAAAACTCGACTTACGATTCCCTGGGGAAATATCAGTCAGCAATCAGTGACACCAGTCTACTGGCTATAACAGACATTGAACATATGAAAGCTATAATTTTGTGTACCTGATGCGCATTTTTACAACTTATGTTTCTTCAGTGATGCTGATGACCAAATGATTTGAATTCTCGTAATAAATATATAAATTTTTGAAGAGCAGATTTGCAAGCAAAATCAAAACAGTGAACCAAAGAATAGATCTAAGGACTGAACTATGCAAAAGGGATGTATTCCTTAGTTTTAGAGTGATTAACAAAATTTCATGACGGAAATTTTTAAGTATATAAGTACACCCAAGCCGCAAAAGACAACTGCAAATTACAAGGACATTCCATATCATGACAGGATCCCACGTAGTCGACCGAAATTGTTTTGTTACTGGTACAAAGGTTGACATACTTGTTGCAAATTTAGTGATATTGAATTTCCTGAAAACAGACAATATCTTTAAGTTTCAGGTGAAAAGAAAACTTTATGGAAAGAAACATATTTCTATTGACCCGTTATGTCATCTCGATATGCTCATCGAACAGCTGTCGTCTTGAACACTTACGACTTGTGGGACATGTCCGACAAGAAACTCACTCCTTCTGAAAAAACCAGTCTCACCTCTTGGTCCAGAGGTCCGTAAAGTGCCCTCATAGATTATTTCTTGTGAGTAATGTGAGATGAATTTCTTCGTATGCACCATTTTTTCTTCAGAAGGGTTGTGTCCCTTACTTATATAAATTTTGAAACTGTCTTCAAAAGTTTCAATTTTCGAGGTTTATAACATCTGCACATAAATACATACACGGAGGGACTATACATGTGCCGATGCTCACTGAAAAATTGTTGAATAAAGAATAATTATATGTCGCCTTCACCCAGACATTACACCACTGGGTCTTTATGTCGCAATATCTCTTCTTACCTTCTCATCTTATCAGACCTTTAGGTAGTAGGGCATACGGGTAAACTTTACAATCAATCCTTCTTTACTTCATAATATACCACAAGGTCTAATTAAAATATGCCCTGTCATACAAGTAGTAAGTTAACAATACAAACTCAGTTATCTAAAGATGCACTTAGGTTTAACAAAATATGAGGAAATGCTTAAGATGATGATGTGTTATTTAATGTAAAAGAATGACTCAGAAAAGGCCAAAAGAAGAGAAAATAGCAAAAAAAAAAAAAAAAAATGATCTGAAGACGTAGTACGAGATTGTAGGATGTCTGCCGTTTTTAGCATCAAAGACAAAGATCACAAAATTTGAAATAATTATGAAGTTTAAATAAAATAATGTATATTTAATATGCACCATTTTTATACTTTCTTTAATCTTTCTCAGTATCTGTAAAGTAGTTATCTTATAATCAGAATCATATCATATTCAGAAACTAGAAGTTATTGTTAGTTGCCTTACAAAGTCACAAATGGTATAAACTGAGAAATACTCATTTAATTTGAACATGGTATTGTCTCTTTAATACATAAACTTTGAGATGTGTGTAACCCTTCACTACTTTTTGTTTTTGTTAATTTGAGTGCATGTGTTAGTAATTGAAGTTATAAATAAGAAGGAAACATAGTGATTAGATATTATCAATCTCGTATATTTTGCTTTTTATCAATTGATTCGATATTGTGAAGATTTATCATTATAGGCATGATTTGAAGGAAAAATTAATCCAACAATCAACAGTCAATCCAATTGACTGGCAAAGGTTATAGCAAAATTTCTTGCTTTTTGCTACTCTCATCAATATCGACCTTTAATGTTCCATTGTAAGTCGCTGTGGGAGATCTCAACACTCTCTATAAGAGGTCATCTCAGAGTGACCTCACATGTAGTAAATTTTATTATTTCTTCCCTCTTGTCATAAGGAATTATGGAATGCTAAAATTTAAATTCACACATTATACATAAATGTCTTAAAGAATACGATATTTTTAGCAAGGGAATATTCTTTATCTAGTAAAATCCTTTATGTCGTCATCATGCTATTAACTTTTTCCTTTTTTTTTTTAGATTAACTCCTTTTCATAAACAGAAGAGAAGATATAATATGGACGTGCTGTGTTGGGAGCAGTAAGGTAAATTACTTCATTTTCATATGTTCATTGGCGTATCATAGAATGCATCTACCTCAAATTACTCGAAACAAGAATGTGCAAAAAGGAAAATCAAAATACAGGTTTAGATTTCTTTTTAAATAAAAGGAAAGACAAGTAAAGACGGATACTAATATTTTGTGCATTGTAATATTATTCAGCTGTTACTGCAACAAGATAACGTATGAATTTGAAAATGATTCACTTACCTGTTTCTGTTATGAGAAGAAAATTTATGAATGCAATCATTTTTCATTGATGTAAAAATTCCAAATACCTGTTTTAATAGAAACACACAAAGTATGTTTTATAAAATTCAATCGAAAGTAAATGATGCAGTATACATAGATGTTTTAATTATATTTATTTGTATGATGTTAATGGAAATGATACACTATCTTACAGCCGTATATGACATTTGCCTAAAACACAAACATCTACAAAGTGTATGAGGATACATTGCTACCCATTCAGCTGTAATCGGAGGAGGACAGTGCTATGAGGAGAACAGTGCTACCCATTCAGCTCTAATCGTTACGATTGTTTAAGAATAAATAATTTAATGCAACACATTTTGTCAGGTTCCTCATTGAGACCAAAACACTTACTTTTTGCTTTAGATATTCCATGTGTATGAGATCTAAACCTTTACCGACTACCGACGCCCGGCCATCTTTAAATTGTATAATGAGATGCCGCTTTTTTCTAATGATTTAGAAACTTTATGGAATGTGCGGTCATAGTGGATTTCTTTTCCTGTAAATTAGTTTAATAAAATGTATTAATGAAATTTCATACAGTCTAAAGAGGAAAATAATTTGGCTAAACAGTTTTTGAATATCACCTCACAGATGGTTTCTACCTCTTTGTATTGTGTAATGGTTGCCCTTATGAGGATTATGCCGCCATGTTGAGAATACTGGAACATGATCTGAGTTTTGATGTAATATCAAACATTTTCTATAAATGGGTTATCTACAGACAATGTAGGCAAAATATCTTTGATTGCTATTTTTATAAGAGTGATGTTTACCTACCAGGGAATGATGAATAGAACATGGTTAATCCACATTATTACGCAGCGTTAAGCATCGTCCATTTATTGGGAGGGGGGGGGGGGTAGGAAGTAGGTGTTGATCTTATCTTTCATGCCTCTTGTTATATTGCTCTAGGCATATCTTGCTTTTCCTGGCTACCTGCTTTCCTGTGCAAATCACGAATTTATTAACAATTTATACAGCTATACTTTCCCAAGGACTAAAGAAACCAACTTTCATATAGTTATAAGAAGAGTCACATGCAATCAGGTTTAAAGGTTATCCAACTCTAAGAAAATTCTAGTGAAAAATATGTGCTTTAAAAAAATCTTTTCTATTTGAGGAACATATAAGACACAAGTAAATGGTGGTGTTAAAACATAACCTTCCAATGTTTGTTTTCGATTGAGCAGGAAATCAATATTATGGGTTTTAACATGCCTAATTCATAACTTGGTCATTTCTGAGTCCAACATACCATCTTTTCATTTGCATTGCACATCTAGTCTTATGTAAATCAACATATTATAAACACTTTTTTGTAGAATAGTATCTTTCATTCATGGTTCAGTATCAACTTTAGAATCCCTTATATGTGTAATGAGAGAAAAAAGGTTGTCTTGCATCACTGGTTGCTAAATTTATAGCCGTAAAATTCATCAAAATGTAATATTTAGGGTGCTGATAATATAACAATATGTGCAAATATTGATTTATTTTCATTCTACAATACCATATATACTTAATAAATAAAAGAAATATGTAGGTATCCTGGTTAGATTTCGTGCAAAGTAAGATTGTATTACCCTACCCTCATTTCCCCCCAAATCAATGAAAAATCAAAGGGAGGGCAGCTCTTATAGAGATAATTGTATGTGTGGTCCATAATTTGACACTGCACTCTTTCTACAAAATTTTTCTTTGAACATATATATTTTTAAATAGCCATGCTAAATATATAAATACGCAACATAAATAAACACCACCGTCTCATTTTTACACAGAATGGATGCAAAAAATATATGGTTTGGTAAGCTATGATAAATCAGATATATGTTTAAGACCTATAGTTTTATATTATTTTGTTACTACTATGCTATACATGCTATTTTTTTACGAAGACAAATCAAGTCTTATTTCCCCCACCCCACAAGGATCGAGAACCCTTAAGCGTTATTTACATGTTCAGTGGGATTTCAAAATATTTTAAATGACATCTTAAACAACTTACAATAACTGATATCTATTCATCTCATCTTGAATCTTATTACTTGTAAAATTGTGACAGTAAGGTACTACTATTAGAAAACATTTTAAAGTTAGAATTTAGGTGCATTAACAAAAAGAACTAGTAAAAGACCTTCATAAAGGCTTTAAAAATTCAAAGCATGTCTACAATATATTCAGAGATAAACAAGACAACATAAATGAATTGTTACATAGTGATAAGACTAGGTGCACATCTTATGATAGTTGTATATCTAAGTTGGTCCATTTGTAAATGCAATAAAAAAAAAAAAAACTAACGAATAAGACGACTTCACAAAAACAAACTCTAGCTGGGAGTGTGTAAATACAACACACCCCTATAAACTAAATGGACGATGCCTACATCATGTAGGGGAAATCTCAAAGTTAAATTGTGACAACTTGGAATTTCAGAAAACTGAAAAATTCATACTTTAAAATGAGGCCTGTAGTATGCTTACAGAGAATGCATCAAATTCATCTACATATCTGTTTTAAGATGTACGTCTCCCAATTTTATCCAGAAATAAAACTCCATAATACCTGACTATTAAATCCCTTTGCGTATAGTAAATGTAGAAATATTTGCTCCGTTCGACTGGGCACAAGACGCTCATGAACTCTTCTGTACATGATAAGTGTCTGGATAAAAGCTAAGTTGCACGCACAAATGTTATATGTAACCACGAGTTTGTGCAATCGCCTGCAAACAATGAATTGAAGGGACCTATGGGGACCTCTGCAAAAGATGACAAATAGATACAATGTTTGTGACCTAGTCAGATTGAGATTGTTAAAATTGTAAACATTTCAAAAATGAAAATACTAGAAAACTCGACTTACGATTCCCTGGGGAAATATCAGTCAGCAATCAGTGACACCAGTCTACTGGCTATAACAGACATTGAACATATGAAAGCTATAATTTTGTGTACCTGATGCGCATTTTTACAACTTATGTTTCTTCAGTGATGCTGATGACCAAATGATTTGAATTCTCGTAATAAATATATAAATTTTTGAAGAGCAGATTTGCAAGCAAAATCAAAACAGTGAACCAAAGAATAGATCTAAGGACTGAACTATGCAAAAGGGATGTATTCCTTAGTTTTAGAGTGATTAACAAAATTTCATGACGGAAATTTTTAAGTATATAAGTACACCCAAGCCGCAAAAGACAACTGCAAATTACAAGGACATTCCATATCATGACAGGATCCCACGTAGTCGACCGAAATTGTTTTGTTACTGGTACAAAGGTTGACATACTTGTTGCAAATTTAGTGATATTGAATTTCCTGAAAACAGACAATATCTTTAAGTTTCAGGTGAAAAGAAAACTTTATGGAAAGAAACATATTTCTATTGACCCGTTATGTCATCTCGATATGCTCATCGAACAGCTGTCGTCTTGAACACTTACGACTTGTGGGACATGTCCGACAAGAAAATCACTCCTTCTGAAAAAAACAGTCTCACCTCTTGGTCCAGAGGTCCGTAAAGTGCCCTCATAGATTATTTCTTGTGAGTAAGTCATTGACATTATATGAATTTCTTCGTATGCACCATTTTGTCTTCAGAAGGGTTGTGTCCCTTACTTATATAAATTTTGAAACCGTCTTCAAATGTTTCAATTTTCGAGGTTTATAACATCTGCACATAAATACACACACGGAGGGACTATACATGTGCCGATGCTCACTGAAAAATTGTTAAATAAAGAATAATTATATGTCGCCTTCACCCAGACATTACACCACTGGGTCTTGAGCCTATTATAGATAGTCTGTCATCATATTATAGTTTCAATCCTCTAATTTCCTTGGACGGAATTGAACCACAAACACACACTTAAAAATTAGTTTTCATATAATTAAATTATTATAAATTGATAATAAATTATATAAAGATAAGATGACTCCTTCATGGATATTTCCAACCAACAAATCGAGATTTATCAATAGTTAAAGTTATGACCATTACCAAGTTCAAAATAAAATCCTTAATGGCAAGTATTAACACGTCTTTACAATGTATCCCTTTAACTTGGAGTACAAACAATAAAACACATACGCTTAGAGAAATTTGATATAACAATTAGACAAACTTTCAAACAGATGGGTGAATGGATTGCCTTGTGTATGTTTACCTGGTGTTATGTAGCTGTGGTTAGTTGGTTGGTTGATTGGTGTTTTACGTCGCTTTCAACAATATTTCAGTTATATCGCGACATGGAAGCAGGAGGTTACCAACCTCTTAAACATAGTGGCGCAACCCGGGAATCGAACCCGGGTGGTCGGCGCCGCAAGCCAAGTGCTTAACCACTACACCACGCCTGCCCCTATGTAACTGTGGAAGTGTGATGAGAAAATATATATTCTACGGAATCAAAGATTTAATATATGTATATATATATATATATATATATATATATATATATATATATATATATATATATATATATATATATATATATATATATATATATATATAAATGAAGGGGATAATAAACTGGCACAGGATCCTTAAAGAGAGATATATATTGTTCTCGATTTTTCTTAATAAAGGCTTCGATCTACTTAACATTTCTAATATTTTCCGTGATCATAGAGTCACATCTAAAATCCCCCAATATTTTGAGAATTTAGAACCTCCACTTATTTGTTACCAGTACAAAAAACCTGTTAGAAATCTTATTTTAAATTATAATAAAGTTACATCTAACCCTGATGTTTCAGACTCTATTCCTTCGTCGTGTTCTTGTGAAAATTCTAAATATGTTTATAAACCGGCAGGTCATGTTATTACTGGTGACCTAAACTGTATTTCGGATAAGAAATTGCGCACCCTTTTTGGAAAAGGACCTAAATATAGGTTACCGTCCAGGATAGATTTCAATAAATGCCGTGACGTTATAGAAGATGCTTTAACTACATATTGTAAACATTGGTGTAAAAAAGAACAGGTAAAGGTTCATGCTCTTAATGATTGGAAATTCGAGATTTTAAGAATTGTCGATATCCGTATTAAGAACTTTACAGAAAATCCGCATTTATTTCAACAGCCTAATACATTGGCGACAAATTCTATTAAAAAGAAGATAGCTGACTTACATGCTAAATATGTCTTTGTTCTCGCTGATAAAGCAGGTAATAACATAATAGTTGTTTGAAAACTATATTATATTGAAGTACTTAAAAACGAATTAAACTCCACTCATACATATGTGGAAAGCCCTACCTCAAAAGAGAGCACCTTGCACGATCACCTCATGACCATGTGCGACTTCAAAATCAAAACTGATAAATCTGATCTACCAACCATGTATTGGCTCCCAAAACTACATAAAAGTCCATATAAATCTCGTTTCATATTTAATTCTAGCCACTGCTCTACTACGGTACTATCGAAACATATTACGTCTGCTCTTACTGCTATAAAAGATCATATTATCAAATATTGTGATGTCGCATTTCATAATAGTAACATCAATTACTTTTGGTCGATTAAAAATTCTAATGAAGTTATAGACAAACTTCTTTCGCTAAATTTCAAAGCGACTCAAATTTCTACATTTGATTTTTCTACACTTTATACATCTCTGCCTCATGATTTGATTAAAAGCAAGTTGCTGTCTCTTATACAATGGTGTTTTCACAGAGAATCTAAAACGTACATATGTACCTCCAATAACTCTGGGTTCTTTTCCAACAAACAATATACTTCATATAAATACTGGACTTGCAAGGAATTATGTACAGCACTAGATTTTCTCATGAATAATATTTTTGTGCAATTTGATGGCAAGATATATCAACAAATAGTTGGGATTCCTATGGGTACTAACTGCGCGCCTCTGATAGCAGATTTATTTCTTTGTTGTTATGAGAGGGATTTTATGGTTTCTATTCAAAAATCTAAACGTTTTGACCTCATTGACAAATTTAATAATACTTGCAGATATCTGGATGACATTTTGGTTATCGACAACCCTGAATTCGAACAATTTATATCAGAAATATATCCACCAGAGCTCACATTGAATAAAGCTAATACTTGAGATAAATCTACACCTTTCTTAGATTTAAACATCAAAATTATCAACAACCTAATATATACTAATATTTATGATAAACGTGAGGTTTTTGGATTTCCTATTGTAAATTTCCCTTACTTGGATGGCGATGTCCCTCGACTCCCATCGTATGGTACCTATATATCTCAATTAGTTCGATTTGTCAGAGGCTGCACCGATGTTTTGGACTTTCATAAACGAAATTTACAAATTACTACTAAACTTTTAATTCAGGGTTACAGATATCACAAGCTAAGAAAAACATTCGGCAAATTCTTCAGATCTTATTCAGAACTTCTATCTAAATTTGGAAATATTTCTTTTCAACAGTATGTATCCAATGGAATTTCCCATCCTAATTTTTACGGTGATCTCGTATATAAACTAAGGAAAGTAAAAGGCTCCGATAACGTTATTTTATCATGTAATAAAATAGTCAAACGTCTCCTAAATAGACAATATGATATTGAGATCATCAAAAAGACTATAGGTCTTGTATTTGGCCCCTCTACAGCCTTATGCAGACTTTTACTTGAACGTTGCACGCTGACTAACAGGGCGGTGGGGACTATATGACGGGCCTTGTCCAAACCTCTTTCAGAGGAGACATGGTCCTGAACCTCGTCCCCTCTGACTGTTAGTCGGGACTCCTACAGATCTAACCACACCATTTGTTTGGCTTTTGTCAAATTAAATGACCGTCCTAAGTCGGTATCGTAATTTCCTAAAAAGAAGTTGCCATCATGAAATTTAGAAAATGCATTTCTTATCTTGAGACGAACACCATTTATAACAGTTCATTATTTACACTTATACAATCACTTACGCCACGGCTTTGACTGCCAAAATACTACATCTGTTGCATGTCAAACAGATAAAACATGTTTTCAAAATGATCTGAGTAGTATTACTGAATTTACCAAATGTTCATCCCCATCCGCATTTTCTTCATTGTAATCATCCTCATTCCAAACTCCTGCATAACCTTAAATATTCAAGAAATCAAAATGAAGAAACAGATCGCGGCTGTGTTAAGGCAATACACAATTATATGATGTCGCAGAAAACCCGCCAAAACATAACATGACGTCATGGTGAAGTCACTATTGCCCAATACATTATGAAGCGGGATAACCTCCAACAATTAACATACCAAGATTGTTTGTTGTATAATTTCATATAAAGACTGCTCTACATTTGTTGGAAATGAAGCTTGCTGGGCATAATTTTTATAGTTTAAAATAGCAACAGAAAGTCAATTCAATTAGAACATTTCTTGTAAAATTACACCATTCAGCAATTCCATCCCAGTATTTATATACAATTACGCCTCTTATAAGTCGGGCAAAGCTATAAATATTATTAATAGGTTTCCATTTATTGTTTACAACAACATTTAATTACCAAATGGGCACTGAACCCTTACAATTTTTGAATGTTTATTGGTAATACTACATATACTATATATAGCAATCACCTGATTGCAAACAGTTAGTAATAAAATTTAAATGTGGTAAAAAAAATGCTTGTTAAACATTTTGCAAGTTTTTCTTGCAGAAATAATCTTTACTTAATTTTATGTGCGGCTTTCAGTACACTATAATCTTAATGACTCAGTGGAGTGCCTTAACGTTAATGAATATAGTATTATAAAACAGACACCTCCAGCAAAAAAAAAAAAAAAAAAAAAAAAAAAAAAAAAAAAAAAAACATCAAAATAAACACACACTAATATCTAAGCTAAAAACAAAAGAGTACCCAGAAGTGATCACACATTTACATTTTGAGCATTAGAAGAGGAGCCTAATTCAAAAGTTAATAGACCAAGGCAAAGAGATCACGATCTCGCCATAAAAACAAAGGTACGGAGCCATCCTCCGTTGGTGGGAAAAACTAGATGTTTTTACTATTATACAGGTTTATACATGTATAACAGTGGAACTGTGCAGGATTTAAAGTAAATATAAATAAAAGGTGAAAATGAATTTCTTATTATTGAAATTTTCACCTGAGATATGTTGCCTTCATAAAACACATGTTAAAGACACAAGTGTGATTAAATAAAAAATTCTTTTCTAGACACAATGTCTTTACTTAAGTCGAAAGAGTCAGTGGTGGTTCATCAGTGAGTGTCCGAAATTCTAGGCGTTACCTTAGACAAAGCCATTTTTCTTGGCACGATATGGATAAATATGTCCTACTGATATTCATTTTATTGCATGGAAGCACTCTCTCCTGAAGACGAAAAGGGATATGATCCTAAATAAGAGCATTCAAGGTATGATAATAAAACTACCACTACTACTAATTCTAATACTAATAATAGTGATAGAGAAAATTGAAGACATCTGACAAAGCCGTATGAAGAAATCACCGTGGGCATGCACACAAAAACGAAACCAATTGTTCTGTTTATAAATAACCAAGTTAAAACTTCGTAGTACAGTAGAGAAGCAAGCAGCAAGGCGGTCAAATCTGTAATGCTACTAGGTCACGAAATTTAATAGCGCAATCTTTGTATTGAAAAATAAAAAAATAAAACAATAAACAAAAGAGAGCATTTTCTGTCGTATAATTATGAGGGAGCTGTCTCTCCTTTTATTCATACATGATTATGCATTGTCAATAGTGTGTGTGAGTGTGTGTGTGTGTGTGTGTGTGTGTGTGTGTGTGTGTGTGTGTGTGTGTGTGTGTGTGTGATCATGTTTGTTGAATCCATATTTCATATTCATCATACAGTTATCCTTTTTTGTTTTGAATGAGTTAACCACGTAGCTGTTCTCTTCTTAAATGTCCTTCCCGATTTTAAATATAGACAAATGGACTTTTTTGAATAGAAACAATAGATCCTTTTGTATGCATATATTTAAGTAGAGGCAACTCTAACTTTTTTATCGAATCAAAGTGTCCTTTTCAGATCTATCTTTTTATCGAATTAAAGTGTCCTTTTCAGATCAATCTTATCAGAAAGTTATTCATGTTCGTATAAATGTTTGGACATCGTTCCCATAGGGCATTCCCAAAATTGAACGAAATGTGTGGTAACTCATTAAAGTCTAGCTCTGAGACATCTCAGTGCGCGCGTGCGCTCCTTGCGTTAACGCGGGAGGAAATTTGCGTTAACGCGATTTATTCCCGCGTGCACTCAGTCCGGTCGCGCGTTCACATGATTATATTTGTAATTCTCTTTACAGTTGTACGGAAGGGGGAAATAAAAGGAATCTAATTAAATTACCGCAAATGTCGCCATAATATACGTGCATTAAATGTGATGTTGAAATGACACCCCGCATTAAGGGTTTCATATGTAATATAATAATGGTAATCACCGCGCAGACATGCACTCAGGTATTTATGAAAAACTTCGTCAGTTTATAGTATAAAGACTCTAGGAAAATTACATTCTAATTCTATCTTATTTGTTTATTTTTAATTAATAAAATTATGTATTTATTTGTTATTTGTTTATTTATTTATAATTTACTTATGTATTTTTTCTTATATATGTATTTACATTTTTTTTTTGTAATTTAGCTATTTTTCATAATATATGAATACCATGCTTATCATCGTTATTATTCTTTTCATTAATTTAATTATAATTATTATTATTATTATTATTATTATTATTATTATTATTATTATTATTATTACCCCAGAATAAGAATAAATTTCATTATATTCAATGTTCGGAATTTGTATTCAATATCTTTTAAATTTACCCCTTTACTCGTAAGCGTTAAATCCTTCTCTGCATAAGTTGTAAGCAAGCGAACGTGGCTGTCAGGCACGTTCACGCGGCAGCCAAGCGCTGGACTGCCGCGTTCACGCGGTCTCAAAATTTAGTTCACGAGGAAATCTGCGTTAACGCAAACGCGTGTGCTCAGCAGTCCTGAGCGCACGAGGAAAGCAAACTTCACGTTAACGCGACGTTAACATAATGTTATGGTAGGACTGCACATCACTGTATCATAATCAATATTTATTCTGTCCAGCCCATTGATATAGATTATAAATAAATTATAGCTAAATGTTATTTAACACGTGGAATTATATATAGTAAAAAGAGCCCCCTTAAAAATATTCATTCAATAACAAATACTATTTGTCATTCGAAATTACTGTTTCTGTTCCGTTTTTATGATATCAACAAGGGACATCTTGCACAATGATGTCATATTGAATGATAAATTTAAAACGTTTATGCCATGGTTATTTTAAACTTTTTAAAATAATTATCTTCCCTTCATAACAAAGGAAGAAAGAAAGGGGAACAAGAAGGTCCATATCGTAGGTATTTTATAGCATCAGTGCTTGTCACTATTGTCGGGCATTATACCATACCACTGCAAATGTCAGCTAGAATCGATTAGGAATTAGTTGAGGTCTTTTTGTAAGACAAACGTGGCAAAACTTTCTTCGGTGTTTGCAGGAGTTTTGTTTAATTGGAACTTATTCCATATCCTAAAAGCTGGAAAGAATTCAATTGTTCTTTCCATGATCATCATCGATATATACAATCCATTCAGCACATGGATATCATACTGCCATAAACCCAGTAATGCAGGTGTTCTGTCTTTCGGATGAGACAGTAAACACCGAGGTCCCGTGTCACGAAAATGTGTGAAAATGTTAGGAAATCTTAAATCAACTCGTAGACATTTTGTAATGTTAAGAACTGTTAACTTTACAAGTACTTTGGCGCATGTGCTGTATTCCATGGTAACAGATGGCTCACCGGACGATTCCTGAGCCTATATCATCAACATAAGGGAAGGTAAGGGACTTCCTATATAAAGGTATATAGTGACATGCAGCTGGAATAGGGTATACTTTTAAAGTCATCCAATATATTTATGGGTATCATTTTTCCTTCAAATATATATCAATGGATATTTTTAAAACACAAAATATATAAATACGTTTCACGTATGTGGAGATTACAAGAGATGATATTTTTGCACTAGAATCTGCAATGCAGAAACTAATTGCTTGCCTCTACCTGGTAATTAATAAGGACATTTATTTCTGGTGTCATCTTTAATACGACACCTTTTATTGCATATTACGCAAACCTTTCTGTTGACTACGTAACTTCTTTTGTTTAATATATGAATGGGTATAGTGCCAGAAAAACAGACCGTGTCCACGTGCATTAATATGTGTAAATGTTTAACTTACTTATTCTCACCTCAAATTGTGTAAGATTACTAAAGCATATTCTGAAATATTACGTTTCATAGATCCAAATGTATTGTATAGCTCCATGGTGACTTCTGTCACATAACTGAGCCAGTAACTCCTCTTTTTTCTTTCTTACAGATGTAGACCTATATTTTAAATACATTTATTTTACAACACGCTTACATCTACATAATGAGCTTATAAATTGTGGTGACATTGTGGACTAGTATAAAATACTCGAATATATGTCATCAAATGAAAGTGATAAAGCTATCCCAAAAGCAGATACTGTCCACATACATGTATGTATAAAGTTAATCTGATCACGAATTCCGACGAAACGGGAAAAAAAAAAGACATCCTCCCTCCCCTTTCTGTCAGTCCAGTATAATATTGTGATAATGTACAAGACACCTTTCGCAAGTACTCCTATAATATAAAAATAAAATAAATAATAATAAACATCAAATTAGATCTACATGATACATTTCCATTATTTGGTATTTGTTTACATGTATATGTAATAACCATCTGTTGTTTTGAAATATTTTTATAATGAGAACTCTATTAGAATAACAAAAGAATCCGGACACAAAATAAGCATTTTATGCAAGGCAAACTGTTTCCGTTTAAAAGTTTGTAGATCTACTATTCACTAACTGGAAATATTACGAAAGGATATAAGTCATTAAGTTGATTTACGCCGACACTTAGTAGAGAGATTGAGGTTGATTCCGAGTTTCGACTAAATTGACGCCTATCCTAGAGTTGCGCCGTTTGATGAAACGCAAAATAGTTGGAATTGTAGTCTATTCGGGTATTTATGCCAATCTAAGCGACGTCCAGGAGTAACGCCGGGTGATGAAATGCGATCCAGAAGATATAAAGCTGGAGAAATGAAAGTCGTGAACCCAGAAAGCCAAAATTCTCTACCAAAGAAGTTGATATTCGTATTCATAAACTCAAAAACAAAATGGAAATAATTAACGGCGATTTTTGGAACACATTGACCGCAGAGAGGAAACAAAAAGGGTGGTCTGTAATAACGGAACAGAACGTATTACTAGATCACTACTGTACTGAACTGAATATTCCATTCTCTTAAATGAAAACGACTTTATAAGTGCCAGTATGGCACCCGTAGATTTAAGAATGGAATGAAGTTATGTCTACGTCGTTTTGTACATATGACGCCAGTCGTAAGTTACGCTAAGAGTGACTTACGACAACTCTTAGTGTTAACGAATTTAGTACATATGGGCCCTGGGGTTATGGATATCCACCATAGTACATCTACATTGAGGCCACTGTAATTCACATCCGTTACTTTTCATATTTTACATTTTATTCCACATTACCTTTTTTGTACTGTTTGCAAGGAATGATGACTTTTTTCGTTATAAATCAATCCCAAGAATGCTATTTCGTGAAATAATTTGCTATGAGTGGTTTAATCCGATTAACATCGACTTCAAGAGTTTATTTACATTATTAGACTTGAAGGTACGTAGGTAAAACTCGATTTTCCCACTTCACAATCAATGAAATCTTTATTTTGATACTTAAACTATTTCATTCAAAATAGGTTTCGCATTATTATCTCGAAAGAGAGCTGGTTATTGAAAACATAAATGTATATTGGTTATTGTTCTATCTGCAATTCCAAGATACACTTACTATAATTGTATATTACACGACTTTGGCGATGTGACTGCTGGGAGATTAAAGATTTGCATAAACCAAGTACCAAAATGAGCTTCAAATTTTGTATAGACTTAAATGTCTGTCTTAAATCAATTTCTTTTTATTTCATTTAACTTCGATCTTTGTGCAATTATTTACATTGATGTTTTCCTCTTCTTCTTTTTTGTTTTGTTTTTGTTTGTATGTT
This sequence comes from Pteria penguin, assembly GCA_035048485.1. Taxonomy (NCBI): domain Eukaryota; kingdom Metazoa; phylum Mollusca; class Bivalvia; order Pterioida; family Pteriidae; genus Pteria; species Pteria penguin. Next base: position 38,197,613 of record CM068585.1, on the reverse strand, counting down.
TGTTTTTTGGTTTTTTTTTTCTTCTTTTTGGGGGGGGGGGTGTTTGTGTGTGTGTGTGTGTGTGTGTGTTTTGTTTTTTTTTTTTTTTTTGCAAAGGCCTTTCTTCTACTTTTCAAACCTGACGAAATGTATGTTATTCCAATAATATTCTTGTTGCGTCTTCTTATACGTTGGTAACATCAATTAGAAGTATAATGTTTCAACTCTAGTTTTATAGTGGGGAATTCTACAACGACTTATTAAGGACTTTCCCTTTAAAGGCACTTTTTATATTAAATACTGTTGATGTTTCTTGTGGTACCATAATCAATTTCTTTAAAAGGATTGCTTTAATTCACAGGATACTGCTGATGATATAAGCTATGTTTTACATTTGCTAAAGTGTTAAGTGTTTCATTCTATAGCAGGTGTTATATTGATCCGCTGCAATTTTACACCGAGTTTTTTTTTTTTACGCATGGCAAAAATGGTAGTATGAGACTGACACTAAAAACCACCAATGTAAAGGTCGAACATCACTGTAAATTGAATCTGCTCTATATTTTTCATATAAGAGACTGAAAAATGGGACGACTTCGGATTTCTTATTGTAGATTACTTTTATTTAGATGATGGTGTCTCTAGTCTCCCATCATTTGGTAATAATACTGGTCAATTAGTTCGATTTACTAGAGTCTGCACTAACGTTTAAATTTTCACGCAAAGAAAAATCACTTCCAAACTCCTTTTTAAGGATCATATACAGTGTATATGATAAACCCAAGAAAACCTTTCATAAATACAGAAATTTGATGGAAATTCGGAAATGTGACCACTCACATATACTTATCCAACGGATTTCCTCATCCTAATTCTACTGTGATTTAGTGACCCCGAGATCATCGCTATTAAGTCTTTATTCGGCCCCTCTAAGACTTATATCGAGTTTACTTGAGCGTTGCCCGCTGACTAACAAGGCGGTGGGGACTTTATTACGATTTTTGTTTTTCCAAACTTATTCCGAGAAGACAAGGTTGATAGCCTCGCCCCCTTTGTTATTGGGGACTTTTCAGATCAATTATGTAGCATCAGCTATTAATAGATTGCATTCGTTAGTCATATTTGCAAAATAATATTTATAATCCCCCATATCTTATGTCGGAGATAAGGAACACGGTAGAAAGGAAGACACATGCTTCATACCTAGATTGTCGTTGTGTCTCGTTAGGGATGGTCAGTTAATAACTCATCTCATGATAAAGATGACAATTTGATCTTCTCTATCACAGATTTTCCTTTCCTGATTAGAAGCATTCCCTTACAATCTGTCCGGGGCATTTTAATTTATAAGTAATAGCCTTCGAAAAGCATGCCCCGTTTATGTGTGTTTTATTCTCGGGCATAAAAAATCACTACGGAATAAAACATATGAAATCGTTTCTGAGAATTACATACATGTACGACGGAAATAATGATATTGTTGGCAAGTGTGAAGTTCCACTTTTCAGAATTTACAATATGTGTAGCATGCAAGCAGGAAAAACTTATTCTTTCATTCCGTTTAAGATGCAGTTTTTACGGAGTTTTACATACATCGAATGGTCGTCTTTCAGTGAAGGAATTTAAATAAGAATGGTGACAAATGATCAGTATAATGTACATGTTGTTCAGTTTTTTACATATATTTGAAAGCCAGATTAAAGTACAAAACGCAGAAGTACCGAAGGGTAAACCAAGTGAGATACATTTCGATAACCTTCTGCCACATAACTGAGCCGGTAACTCCTCTTTTTTCTTTGTTACTCCAATTGCCGTCCTAAGTCGGTATCGTTGTATAATCAATAGTTTTGTAATAACATTGCATGTTTTTATTACATGTTACCAATTTTTAGTGCCCATTTCCTTGGTGACCTCCGCCCTATAGCTAAGACCTTTTCCTTTTCAAATTCGTTGGATTAATTTTGCACGTGTGCTTCTAACAATCACGGGGAGTAACAGTGTGTAGTGTGTTTTTACAATTTTGTAAATAAAAACAATGAGCTTGCACATACAAAGAGAATAGGAAGAGGAAGATATTTAGTGAATATTATATATGTACAGAATGTTAAACAGACACAGCGGTGTTGTGTGCGAAATTAAAAGATCCAGGGCTTACATATATATTCAACAATATTGTGTTGAAATGCAAAGGATACATGTAGTGAATTAACGCTGTGAAATTCCATGATACTAGTACATGTTCAAGGCTACGATGTACTCTTGTGGCCAGTGGGGTCATTTTACTGAGAAAATGTGTCTTGACCATTGCAGATCGCACGTAGTCGACGGTTTGTTAATGAATGCCCCACGTCTTGTAACATTTGAAAAAGATTATTGCTTTCATATCTATAGTAAACAAGATCGTCATAATTCTAATCACAGAAATAACTACAGTATAAAATGTAATTGTGAGAGTCCTCTTGTGAAAGGAATACCTTATTTGTGAAAAGTGCTTTAATGAAACCTCATACATATTGTTCCGGGAATGGGAAGATTATCAAAAGGAGAATACACAGGTATTTCAACAATTAACAAAAATCGTGAACAAATGTTAATGTAATCCGTACAGTACTTTTCTTAAATCGGTAAAGTCTGTAATAAAAATAGAAATCATAAACAAGTGTTGATTCAGAAGTTTCGTATAATTTTTTTTTTCTCCGAATAGCAAAACCAAAAAAGACAGAGAGGTAGAGGTGAGGGTATGTTGTGGCAAAATATTCTTTTAAATTCATTTTAGATATCCACACAAAATTAATACATAATTTGATTAACTAATAAATAAAATTCAGTCACTTTTTCATCTACAACGATAAAATCATTGATTTCGGCCATTAGGCCATTTCAATGAATGTTTACAATGCATTCTATGTCATTATTAGCCGATGACTATAGCACCAATATGGTGTTAAGGTTTTGGTGTACGTTGCAGGAAAATACACTGAACATGAAAAATATGCATGATATAAAATTGAAAATTAAAAGCATAAACATATTTGTCTGTTTAACTCATCTGGTTGTAAAGATTTTAGGTTTTTTTTTTATCCAGAATCATTCCATAGTGAGTCTTTATATTTCATACCCGTATGTTTTTTTTTCTATGCCCAGAATTTGAAAGTTCTTTAAAATATGTCCGTTTACAATGAATGCCCTGTGAATAGTCGTGTCTATATATTAAATTTTACGTTTTACAATCGATATTACCTTTGATTATGTATTCTTCATCCTTTCCACAATAGTGAATCCTTTTTCACAACATAATTACATATCGTAGACTTTTTAACACGTCTTGCATTCATTATTTTGATTTATATACAACATGATGTTCTGCGTTTTATAAAACTACTATAAGCTTTTTGTTTTATCTCTTCTAAATGTGATCAAAAGCGCTGTTGAGAATATTTGCCTCATAGGTCAAGATTTGTGAAGTACTATGAAGAGTTAATTCGGAAGTCCATCGCTATATATTAAAACCATGGGTGTTCTATCATGTTTCTTTTTAGAGTTGTAGTGAAGGAGTTCTTTTCTCTCTAATTTATCGAGATTTCTGAGTTGCTTTTCTAAATCATAACTTATATTTCCTCTTTTTGATAATTGTTGTTTTGATAAATAGTAACACAAAGATTAGTAACACATATACAGAACACTAAAGTAATCTCAGTTGTTTTACAACAGATCACTTGATACTATTATGGTGTGTGTAGTTGGCTAACAAAAGGCCACCCACCCAACTATGCGTAACATAAATAAACAAAAACTGAACGAACAAATTGTTAAATGTACCAGTTATTTAGATATTGATATATGACCAGTTATGGCATATATCATTATGTACAAACATTATCGTATGTACTTGTAACGAACTAAACCCTCTCCCTGCAAATGTGAAAAGGAAAATGAGACTAAGACAATATGAACATTTATGATATTAAGGTAATACTCTCCTTTCTCCAAATTACAAGAGCCAAATTCCAATACTCCAATATACAGTCATGAAAAGGCATATATCTTAAATTACCAGGAAGGAATTCTATGACATTAGGGATGTGTGTAAGGAGAGAGAGAGAAGTCCTATGACCTGTACCATCCCTGTTCCCGTCTTTGTATCCGCCAACGGAAGTCCATCCATTTTATAGTTTTGCCACAGTCCTTTCAATGCACATATTCACACTCCAATACAAACATATTGGAAAAAGCTTTGCGTGTCTAATTGTGAGAAAAGAACAAATGTCTGCGTCAGAGAAAAGGGTTCCAACCAAAAATATCCCTGTGTGAGGAAATTTTCGAAGTGTTAAGATTATTCCGTCCCAAAGACCCAACACGTTCCTCTGGTGTCTCGATTCACAAAGGTTTTATTCTATTCTAATTATTATTATTTCTAGTAAAAAAGGTTTTCATCAATAATAATACGGAAACTGAAAAGTATATGTCACTTTTGTTATAATTTATGTTATCATTGGAGAAATAGTGAGTTGTTAAAATGAATTCAATACCTAGTAATATTTGAAACTGAACAACCTACGGTTTTGATACACAAATACCCCAGCGGTAAATGGAGCATAACTGTCAATGTTCCTATCCCGGAGTTACATGGAGACACTTAGGGGATACTTATTGCAGAATATTGGTAACTGTAACAACATCCTGTTCAAAGTTATTACGGTGTACCGTACACACAGAGGGACGGACCAACCCAACACTTTTTGCCCAATATTTTTACACCGGTGCAAAAATAGTAGGGAGGGTGGATGGGTGGGGGTTATACAAAAAAAAGTTTAAAAGTCATATATGTATTGAAAACAATAAAAACTGCTGTTTGATTATAACTATTTCACTGTTTTTACATGGATCCCCATTCATAATTTTAAGGATCAAATACACGAAATCTATCCCCACGAACTGCTTCGTACATCGATATATTTTGATTTTCGATAAGAACGGTCACTTCCCTTTAACACAAACGTGACGATTCCAACTTTCACATAACGAACTTACCTTTCCAGCGTAAAAATATTAATTCCTCACCTGTCTATGGCGTTTTTGTATCTCAGCTTGTAATCCAGGGCATATTGGTTTAAACAAAATTAAATAAGAAATATGTTCAAGTAATTGTGATACAATATATTTTACGTAAGGATTTAACAAAATATAATCTGATATGAAGTCATCGCCCTTTGAATTAGGATGAATTTACATCTTATAATGGCCGACGACAGTATATGTTTAGTTAAACCAGGTTCTTTAAAACAATGTGAAAAATGTAATGGTTTTGGTGGTGAGCTAGAGTTATGAAATCCTATTAAAATTTCTGTAAAATCCTGGACCTTTTGGAAGACTTTTTCGTTAACTTCATTGCTGTACAACCCTCGGGCTATATTTCAATATTATAAGCAATATTGATTGTGTCTGTAATGCAATCAATTATTTCATTATGATTTTGACATAATAATAAATAGTGATACATCTTCCCTTAATCTATACAGATGTATATCAACATCTGATATATGAATTACATATATATCGACACTAAGGGAGCTACAATTCAAACGGAGGCGAGATTGCAAGACCTATAGCCTCCTTTTGCCTAAATTATAAAATTTTGAAAGATGTGTAATATCCGAATTTAACATATATCTAAACGATGAAACCGAAACACATAATTTCTTATCGGGAGTTAAGTTATTCCAATCTAATACCTGTCTGTCTTATACTATATCACAGGAATCGCCCAATCTGCAGTCCTTCTACAATATTATCTTTCTGCCGTATACTGTACCACAGAATCAGCCAGTCTTCTGACCTCCTACAAAAATACCTTTCTGCCTTATATAAATCACATGAATCACCCAATCTCCTGTCTTAGTACATTTCTGCTTTATGCTATATCACATGGATCGCCCAATTTCCTGTCCTCCTACAATAGTACCTTCCTGCCGAATAGTATATCACATGAATCACCCAATCTCGTGTCTTAGTACATTTCTGCTTTATGCTATATCACATGGATCGCCCTATTTCCTGTCCTCCTACAATAGTACCTTTCTGCCGTATAGTATATCACAGGAATCACCCAGTCTCCTGTCCTCCTATAATAGTACCTTTCTGCCTTATACTATATCGTATGAATCGCCCAGTCTCCTGTCCTCCTACAATAGTGTATGTAGCTCTCTGCCTTATACTATATCACATGAATTGCCTAGTTTCATGTCCTACTACGATAGTACCTTTCTGCCGTATGCTTTCTGATAAGCTACTCAACCAGGGGTATATATGTGCTAGACTAACAACGTCACTGAGAAATTTCTACGATCGTTACGAGACTCTTATTACTTTATATGATATCTCATTATCCAGACTTTTAAATGATATTCTGGACTCAGACTGATTGCGATCATTTTACACATATATGACACCTTCTTTACTAAAATGTTACCTATTTTTTCTTCTCCATATATAAATATATATGGAATTTACACTTCACTCTTTCTACTGGGTATATGTGATGGGTGTTACTAGCATGCAGGAGATGCTCACTCTCCCCGGTCAGTTGATCTCACTCTTTCAAGGGGGTTCACATATTCTCTTCAAGGTAGACATTTTCGTTGTTTTCTATTTAGTTTTCATTTTCACTGATTTTGTATGACCTTTGGTTTCATCATTTTTGGACTTATAGTTTGGATTTTCCCATCATCTTTACACTCCTATAATAGAATAGTACCTTTCTGTCTTAGACTATATCACATGACTCGCCCAATCCACTATCCTCCTACAATACTACCTTTCGGCCTTATACTATTTCACATGAATCGCCCAGTCTGCTGTCCTCCTACAATAGTACTATTCAGTCTTACACTATATCAGTCTCCTATCCTACTACAATAGTACCTTTAAATCTTAAAATACATCGCATAAATCACAATAGTTCCCCAGTCTCCTTATGTTACATCCGCATTTCTGGTAGAGTATGCAGGGTTGGTTCAGTAGTATCGCACAAAACTGTGTCACACTTTCTGCATCACTACCTATCATTCGGTGGAGGCATTATATTCCAACGGTCTGTATCACGATATACACAGGTATATAAGAGATCCCTCACTCTTATCGAGTGGATGTAGACATATAGGAGATCCTCCACTATCGTCGGGGCTCCGTATCACGATATGTATAGGCTCATAAGAAATTTCTCTTTGTTGTCTAAGCTCCATATCATAGTGGATGTAAACACATTAAAAGATCTCCACAGTTATCGATGCTCCGTATCACGGCGGAGGTTCAGTAAGTGGATATACATATAGAAGAGATCCACATTTTTGTCAAGGCGCCGTAGCATAGTGTATGTATATACTTAAGAGATCCCTCACAATTTTCAAGACTGCATATCACGGTGGATGTAGGCGCATAAGATACACCTCGTCGATGCCGAGGCCCCGTATCATAAGACTCTAATTCTTCGGTACATAATAGACACACAGCAATTTGTTCTACGTGGTACTAAAACTCCCTGGTTGATCCAGAGTGGGGAATGGGACAAGTATAATTCGCTTATATCGAAAATATTATACCATCAGCATACCATTATGACGATGTCAGTGACAAAGGATAAGGACAATGGATACTAATTGTCGTAGGTTATTACATCACTACCTGGCATGCCCCGTCTTGTTCCGTACAGAGTAATATTGGCAATGTCGTTGAACAATACATCTCTGTGGACCGTTTGACAAATTGCATAGGCTTAACTGATTGATTTTTGTTTAACGTCACACCACGAATAGTTCACGTATATGGTGACGGCATTTGCCTGATGCGGGGCATAACAATTTTGACCTTTGTAACGGACCCACCCTAAGCAGCGAGGGATCTTTAACGTGCCCTGCATACCACGACACGGGGCCTCGGATTTTACTGTTTCCTCCGAAAGACAAGACACCTGCATGACCAGAGCGGGACTCGAACCCCGGCCTCCCGATCAGGAGTCCAGCGCGATACCGCTCGGCCACGTCGGCTTGACAAATTGCATAGGAAATTATCTTTCTCAAAAAAAAAAAAATAAAAAGAAGTGGCCTTTCCTTGTGTACTGTTATACAACATACCTTGATACTGTGTCATTAAATAATATACAAGCTGGTGTTCCCCGTGATGTGTCATTATACAGCACCATTTCCTAGAGAGACGTTAAATAATCAACAATCAGTTGCCTCTTCTGATACGTCACTATATACATGCCCTTCCAGTGTGTAAATAAATAATCAATGAAAACAGTAAACCACCTAATAAGTATTAACAAACCACCTATAAGTTTTTATCCTGTTATTCGTTCTTTTATTAATCGTGTTGAAGGTAAATTTTCTAATATTGGATAAGGCATCGTTATCATAAGGTATTTTTAAAAACTGTATTCTCGTGTAATTAAGCTGACTCTATTTGTTGATTTTACTTCTCCATAGTTCACTTTCATAACTATTCCTAATGCTGTCAGTGATGATGAAAATGTTTTTCTGCATTACCATATGTGTTTATATGTTTTTTGTCCTCTCAGCTTGAGACTCTTGTTGACACTTGATTTCTATATTAGAGATCATATATCTTTTTAAACATATGTCGTATTTTGCTGTTGTGGTGAGTTGAAAGGGAAACCAGTTAACCACACCAAGCAATTGACTTGACATATTAAAGGACCGTCGGTATCGTAAATGTACCATAATCAAATACTTTTGTGATGTCTTTTACTTTATATGGGAAAGGTCCGTTTTGTTGTAATTTAGCAATAACATACGGTACATATGTAATAACATCCAGTTTGTGTAAATGATAAGGTCCAGTTTATGAGTATGGTAACAACCAGTTGGAGTATAACCTTAACTACCACAACAAGTCTGCTCTTCAACGCTCAGGGAAATTTACAATTCAGGGCCTTATTAAAAAGACTCTTACTATGGTCAATGTCAGAGTAAATATAATGTGGAAGGCGTTTGACTATGTTTGAAGACGGTGTAATGAAATTAATGCCAGCCAATTTAGTAATTGTAAGTATACAAACTGTAAAATATGTTTGACTCAATATATATATATATATATATATATATATATATATATATATATATATATATATATATATATATATATATATATATATATATATATATATATATATATATGGGTTAGGGTTATATATACACCACGAATCTTAAAAAGAAACATCTGAAAAAGTGGTTAAGGTAAATAATGAAGAAATACCGAAGCGTTAACCACATTTTGTGAAATGAAAGGGGAACATTCTGTACATTGTCATACCCAAAATAAATTAAGACAAGATGCCCAGGAAGAATAGGCGTCTCCTGCTGCATTCAACGCCCATTGCAATAATCCTGCTACAAATTCTCAAGTTCAGGACGCATCACCGATCATCAAACAAAGATCAAATCATAACAGAAAAGTGAAAAAATCAAATGCCAAAATTAAGAGAAGAGGTAAAAATATAATCTGATATACAATATCTATATAGTTCACTAAATGTAAAATATGCACTAAATGTTGACAGTTATAAGCTTCCATGTTTCTTTATTTAGGCGAGATGAAACTGATTCAAATGTTATGCTTTGATTATGAAACAACTAGACAGTGTCTTTATAGTCAATATATCGCCAATGCTTTATAAATTGATGAAGATGGATTTGATATATATCTACATATTTGTCCCTGCAAACTAAGTAGTAAAGACACAAAGAAACCGAATACATCCGCAGCGCATTTAAACATTTTACTCATGCTGCTCGAGAAACAAATGTTTCAGGCTTAGCTCATTTGATACGCAAAGGTTTGTATGTTTATGATGGCTTTGAAAATAGTATTGTTTTACTAACAGGAAAATTACTAAAACAAATACCTCGACTCTCTCGGTTGCCAAGTATTCATTAACTAATATTAAATCTTCTTGGATTGATAGTTGTCCATATCAAGTATTTTATATGTATAATAAGGCAGTCGACAAGAGAGTCCGACAAGAGAGCAATTCGTCTTTCATAATTATTAAGCATGAGATGCATTATCTAAGTATTCAACACACTGATTTTCAATTATTATAATTATATCATTATTCAACAAAGAAAAATTAACTCAGTATTGACAATATTTCGGTCTCCCGACCTTCTTCCAGTGAATGTTGTTGGTATTAGTGGCTTAAGTTATGTAATATCCATCATATTTCATAACCGATATAGCAAATCCGCAATGTGATGTTCTTGACATCTTTGACAGCATAATTATATTTTCATGTCAGTTGATAGTACCAGTAATTATTTGGGTAATACAATTTGTGCAAAATTAGATACTGAATAATAAATAATATGGTAATAGGGCTTTTTATCACTCCATACGCATAGGTGTCAGCATTACCATAAGCGATCGGATGCTTGGCAGTTTTGAAAAGAGAATCATGGTTTTATATTAGTGATTAAGTATTAGCTTGTAATTATATATTCAAAATAGTTATTAAATACTAAATACCGAAACGTTTTATGTGGGTAATAAATGGTTCCTTTACGTACGGTACCGCGATAGATATCCATTTCAATGTCTGAAACGCGTAAAACAAGTTCATGATTGTAAACATTTTAATATATCCATATCATAATAGGGTGATTTTGTAATTCTGAAATCAGAAAAAAAAAGTGACTATGCATCTCTTTCTAGCACTCTGGAATATATATCAAGAGGCATCAACATTCTACGCGTTTGTTACTGATCGCCAGGTTTCTATAATGCAGTGGACATTAGTATCCAATAATCAAATAGGACCAAGGAGAAGAGAACGTGTCTTAGGCGACTTTCAGTTAAGCTGCTCAACCAGGGTTATATATGTGCTAGACTAGCATCGTCACTGACAAAGTTCTACGGTCGTTACGAGACTCTTATTACTCCATATGATATCTCGTTATCCAGACTTTTAAATGATATTCTGGACTGAGACCGATTCCGATCACTTTACACAGATTTGACACCTTCTATACTAGAAGGTCACCTACTTCGACTTCTCCATATATAGATACATATGGAATTCACACGATTTGACTCTTTCTACGGGGTATATGTGACGGGTGTTGCTAGCAAGCAGGAGATGCTCACTCTCCCCGGGCACCTGATCTCACTCCATCACAGGGGTTCACATATGCTCTTCAAGTAGACATATTTTGTTATTTTCCATTTGTTTTTCATTTTCACTGATTTTGTATGTCCTATGGTTTCATGATTTTTGGACTTGTGGTTTGGATTTATCCATCATCTTTACATTAGTTAATGTAGCGACTTGTAAAGGTGAAACGGCACCATTTCTTGACAATATAACGTGTACAATTTTTAATTCTGGTGTGAATGTCCTTCATTTTAATGACTTATTCTACTGGGAAAATATACCATATATGATTCGATGTTCAGAGCTGTCCCCCAGGAGATATATAGGAAGTCGATTTGAAGAAATTAGCATAAAATTAGGTAACAATTATGTGTTCGCAACATTCAACACCTTCCTCTGAAACTATACATGCATAGTTTATATGTTTTGTAGGTTTATTCTATTTATACTTGTGTGCATGTCCTTGTTGATTTGTGTTATACAGCTTTGTCAGATGTCCTCTCTTTTCTCTTACTCATATGTTGTATGCTGGAAGGGACTCTACCAAAATTCGACTAGCGTCCGTACAGATGTATTGCCCGGGTCCCCGTCGAGTATATAGATGCAGCACATCATGTCGATCATTAGAAATGTATCTGTATTTTTCATCTCCTTTAAAAAGCATGGTAATTTCCGGGATTTTAACATAAATCTGTTCGGAAAAATTCTGCTTGTTAAGCCGTAAAGAGCGTGAGTTGCGTGAAACTAATCTGAACATAATATAGACCGTGGTTGGACGCTGGTGGGTCCTTTCCGATGCCCGTCTAGTGCTAAACCTTTCTATCAATCATGGTAATTATAGATCCTCAAGTTTACCGCTGGGTTGTCATTCGATATTAATGGAGTGGCCGCAAAATTATGGTAATAAGAAATATGAATTTTTCTTTCATCAAGAATAGAGTTAAAGGAATGGATTTTAACATCCTTCTTTCCATCAACTTCGTTAATATTAAAATTTATCACCATATCAAATTTCTTTCGATTCATGCAAGTAAAAGAAATCCGCGAGCTTGTAGAAAGAGGTGATGGCGTCGCAAAATAAATGTGATAAATTCAAAATTCGTATATACTGTAAAGTAATGGTAATCTATGATACATTCTTAATTGATAAATTAATCTAAGTCATTAGGAATTGACGGATATTAGTGTCTGACAGACTTGAATGATGTCAATATGAATGAATCCATGATGAATCTGACATTGAAAAAATAATCAAAGCGATTATATGAGCAGAATAGATAACTAAACCAAATCAGAGAGTCAACATAGATGTGTCTACGATTTATAACGACATATACTCTCCTATTCACTATATTTGCGATTGAATGTGTTTGTTAGATCTTGATATTGAAGGTGTATCTTACAAAAAAGAGCACATTGATAATATACTGAGCGATAAAACAATGTAGTACTCCAAAAAAAAAAAAAAAACAAAAACATGAAACCGAAGGGAATACTTAATAAAACGTAGATCAAGGAAATGAAGTATTCAATTGTAATGCACATGGTGCCAACTGAAGTTATTGTATTAAATTAATCTAATAGGATGATCGGGTATAAGGACGCAATTACATAGATGATCATTTAGGGAACAGAGCATCACTTAAAGAACAGAGGCAATTGAAAGTGAATATATGCTGGTAATAAAATGAAGTGGATAAAGATCTAATACGTTATATTTATCATGAAGGAACGTAGGATTTATAATTTTAAATGTTGATGATTATGCATCTCCTTTGAAAAGCGAATATGATCTCAGACTTTCATTTCATTTCGCATATTCCAGCAACATTATAGATGTTTACTATTATCCGTATTATCAGAGCTGATATACATGTATCTCGTCGTTATGTACACGGAGTATTTGAATTTCTTATGACCAGTGAACATGTAGGAGGAATTAATATTAGAATGTTATAAATGCTCTTTTTTCTATTTATTGGTATAAGTGGGTGAACTGTATGTATGAGAAAATGATATATAATGTGAATGTCAATCAATATTGAAATTGCACTGCACATTCAGAGTCGTTGATTTTGATATCCAGGTGACCATGAATGTGAAATTTAAGTGTTTAAGTGCAAAATTGGTATTAATCTATGGAATTTTTTTTGTGTGTTTGTGACACGTATTTCAGCAAATTTGCTATGTATTATATCTTTTTTTAGTTTTTTATTTCGAAACCAGATACACAGTTACCTCCATCTTATCTATTGATTTCCATAAATGTCAACCTTGTTGTCAGTAACACAATGACATTACCTGATCTTTACATGTTGGATATTATGCTAGTAAGGTTAATTCGAAAAAAAATATAACATAAAGTAGCATATCCTTAATATCTTTCAACCTAAAAAAGAAAGCTGAAGACATCTGATAAAGTTGTATGACAAAACTTACCAAGGACATGTACAAAAACATAATAACAATAGAATACACGGAAAAACGACATTACAAAAATATTCGATTGTGCCGCGGTTAAGATACCGACTTAGAATGGTCAACTGAAGTAACAAACGTCACTCATTTGGTGTGGTTAAGCGATTTACGGGTGTCCACCTTCCCACTCACCGCAAAAGCAGTACAATCAAGGGACACACATTTAAAAACTTAAAAATAAATAATCCTCCATAAAAAGAACAAGGATCAACATGTTTCTCAAGAAGAGAGGTCATAAAAACTACACACAGAACGTTTATAGAATAATATGTAGCTATCAAAAATATGTAAGGCGACATCAACATAAGTAAACCGTGTTCTATCCGTCTGTAATCGAGCTCAGATCCTTGATAAATAGGTGGATCAAGACGTAGTTTCTTTGAAAAGGTTTGGACAAGGCGCCCTGTTAGTCAGAGTACAACGCCCAAGTAAAGCTATGCATTGGGTTATACAGGGACCCAATACAAGACCTACAGTCTTGGCAATCGTTTCGAGGTCATACTGTCGATGTCGAAGGCGTTCAATAATTCTAGAATCCGCCAATATGAAATTATCGGAGCCTTTCACCCTACTTAGTTTGTACAGTAGATCGCCGTAGAAATTGGGATGAAATATTAATTACAGTTACACAAAAGTGTACATAATGAGTATAGAAAATGTATACCCTTTAATTTTGTGCACCAGATATCAGATAATTATGAATTATATGCCCATATAGTGCTACAAATTAATACATGTATGCATTACCTTAGATGCATTGTGATTTTTCTTTACTTAGAAGACCCGTTATTTTCTGATAACCCAGAAGTTACAACTACAGATATTAACACCAATATAAGTCATGATTTTGATCAAAAGGATGGTATTTTTTATTTTAGTTGGACGACATTTCTTTAGGAATGTGTTGAAACTATTGCATCGAGATATTAGTGCTGTTAATAAACGTTGTCTAATAATAAATAATACTATATTAATCACTGCAGAAAAATCTTACAAAATAATTCTGTATATTGGAATAATGTCTAACACTAAATATAAACTTGTATTGGCGATTAGTGCAAACATCATCGTCTAGACTGCGTTTGCTAAAACATTGTACAATGGAAATTAAACATGCATATTGGAAATATTCCAAATAAACTACTATAATATATATTTCTGAAAAATTATGAATAGATGAGGAATTTAAATCTAATTTATGAATGGAATGTCTCTCATGCATTTATACATTGACATTAAAAAAAAAATTCCTTGAAAGGATAAACTTTAAAGGTCTTAAACATTTTGTATATAATATGTGAAATGTACTTTTAACCGATTTTCTTTTATATTAATTAATCTCTTATTATTTATTTCATGTTGGGGTGTCATTTCACGTAAGTAATAGAAATAGTTTAACCATGGTTTATACGAAAATTGTAAAGTCGACCCATTTTCTTTACGCCTTGGCATATGAATTGATGAATTGTCATTGAAGAGTACGGAAGTGTTCCTCTCTCTCTCTCTCTCTCTCTCTCTCTCTCTCTCTCTCTCTCTCTATATATATATATATATATATATATATATATATATATATATATATATATATATATATATATATATATATATATATATATATATATATATATCAGGAACGAGAACGTAGGAGGAAATTTGTGTTATTATGACTAGTCTAGTGTTCATATTTCCATTCTTTGTAGAAACTCCGATTCTCTTCCATTAATACCTTGTGGATTATACCATGTATGACTGTCGATAGTATCTGCTTTATTTGTTTTTGTATGTTTTCTATCAAGAAATGTATTGCTCCTTTGCCGGAGTAGGGCACTGTAATGCAGTGATGTCGGATGTCTTATCAGCTTTTCTGTGAGGTTGGTTCTTTCATGTTGTTATCACAATTCCCAAAACTTCGTCCAATTATTTTACACATTTAAGTCGAATTCTTACTCCCCACTTTGTGAGGCCGTTCAATTTGGATGTTGACATGAAAATAATTCACTTAATACCTACCCAAAGATATGATAAAGAATAAAAAAAGAAAAACGTTTTTCAAGCTTCGTTGAGAATCTTCTGTAAAACTCTGCATTATGGAAAGTGGAAATACAACTAATTATTCGTATACGAGAAATATTTAAACAAACTATTCATGCGCATACTTCATGTATATATGATAAGGTGATGTATAGTTGGGGTTTTTGGGGGGTTTTTTATTTGCTTTTTTATCTTCGATGGTTGAATGAAGTTCATTCGCTTTGAATGAGTTTTCTTAAAGGTTAGCGTTATCATAAGCAAACGAACCTTCTTTTCGGGCTTTAACTCATCATTTAATTGTGAAATACTTATATCATAAGTATTTGTTGTATTATTTTCTGAAGCCGGCGTGGCCTAGTGGTATCGCGTCGGACTCCTGATCGGGAGGCCAGGGTTCTGCCTTTCGGATGAGACAGTAAAAACCGAGGCCCCGTGTCGTGGTATGCATGGCACGTTAAAGATCCCTCACTGCGTCGGATGGGTCCGTTGCAAAGGTCAAAATTTGTATGCCCCGCATCAGGCAGATGCCGTCAGCATATACGTGAAATATTCGTGGCGTGACGTAAAACAAAAATCAATCAATGAATGTATTATTTTCTGTAATCTGCAGATTTGTTGTCTTCAATAACTTGATCACTCAACGTGAAAACAGAGGTTGACATGTGTGATAGCTATATTTACACTGAGTCAGCTATACATAAAGGAATTCCGCTAGTCCCATGGGAACTAACTGCCACTACTGGGTCCAAAAACCCCTGAGAATCCCGTTTTTCACTGCAAAACTCTGCAACACCCTGAAAAACTCTGAAAAACTCTGACAGTCCTGATAAACACTGAAAAACTCTGAAGTCTACCCTGAAAAACTCTGAAAAACACTGACGACCCTGAAAAACTCTGCAAAACTCTGAAAAACTCTGACGCCACTGAAAAACTCTGCAAAACTCTGAAAAACCCTGAAAAACACTGACACCTGCTGCGATGCCCTCCGGCCGTGCGATCGCGGCCTCGCGTACTTCTATACGGTCCCTTTTATAATATAAGCTCTTGAAATGGTTCGCTGTTATCTATGTATGACCTTTAATAAGTGTTAAATGTGATGAATTTATAAGCGGGGAATAAGTAAAAAAAACCCGCATTTTTTTACCATTTGTCAAGGACTTATTTTAACGATTTTTATAGATAAAATTACTAAGATATTGTTCCTATTCTGACTTACGTTTGTAAGATGATCTTTACATTTGCAGTTTAATAAATCACATGAATTACGTACTTAGCAAAAACAATTTTATTGACACAGGACTTTCCATCGCGATGCCATTTGTTTTATTGATCGACTTAAAGAAAGAAAGAAGAATGAAACAAACAAACAAACGAACGAACAAATAATCTAACTACAGCAGTAGCATGTTACTTAACATCGTTGTTTCATAGAGGTGCATTAAGGGAGGGGGAAATAAGTATAAAATATAGAACAAGACATTTTAAAATTTATTTATTTATTTATTTATTTATTTATTTATAATAAAAGCACTATTTTTCCGTACTGTAACATTTCGGCCAGCGGCCTTCCTCGGCGGACTTCATTTATTTATTTATTTTCTTATTTATTTATTATTTATCTATCTATTTAATTATTAATTCATCTATTTATTTATAATAAGAACATTTAACTTTTCCGTACGAAAAAAAAAAATACATCAAAATAAATTTAATAAAAATAATAAGATTTAAAAAAAATCGATAGACGAAGTTTACAGAAAACGCATAGTTTTAATTGTAAACAGATAAATAAATACAGAAAAAAAAAGAAATAATTAATTCTATATATTCCTATCAATCATTTTAAAAACACATAATGATTGATGTTTATTTTTACATCTTTTCCAATCTGTGTAAAGAATCCACCCAAATATCGTTATGTTACGACCTTAAGGCCGCTCCCCACTCTCTTTCGAGTTTAAAGGCATCCATGATTAATATTGATAAATCAATATTGCATTCTTCATAAATTAGCGGCCATTCACCGATAAAACGCTGTGAAGTTGCGTTAATTTAATTCTATCAACCCCCCCCCCCCCTTTTTTTTTAACAGTGTCCAACTTGAGTGAACGAGCATGACTTTGAGTATGCGTATTTCCTTCTCGCTACAGGCCGTAACGCAGCTACTTATTTAATCCGTATGTAAATTAATGGAACAGAATAGCACCTTAAATAACAGCTTTACAAATCTCACATTTCGCATGTATTCTATAATATTGCTATTATCAGAGGAAATGCAGAAGAAATTGAACTTAAATAATTGATGTAGTTTAGCTTATGACATAAAAATAAATAAATGATCGTGTGTAAAACAAATTATTTCACTTTTGAAGATTGAAAATCAGTTTTTGTCCTAAACTTTATAAGTCACTGTTAAAATGACACTTCAATTTTGCCAAAAACACAAAATTAACATTGACATGTATCAACTGGATATGTTTCAACCTGTTACTAAATATGTTTTGTCCCCTCATACATATTAAGGTACTGTTAATTACGATTCCCAATTTACAGCATGATAGGTAACAAACTACCGGTATATGAGATTACGAGCGATATTTACCGGGTTAAACAACCGGATGTTTATTACGTAATAGAGTACTGATGACATGTAGAATAAAGGACTCGGATTAAAATAAAGCAATTTCAGATTCCATATATATATAAGAGAGAAGGAGCGTATGTGTGTGGGTGGGTTGGGGGGGGGGGGGTGAGTGTATGGTCTCAATTTGAATATACTAAATGATTTAAACATCCTACTCGACAATTTACGATTTTGATCCATAGGTTGGGGCAGATCGAGGTATCTGCTCTAAATATGACACCGTTTAATTGAATTTATATGTCATTTTGAAAATAAAGGTCAAATACTTTGCTAGTTTTGACAGGACAGGGTATTTTTATGTAAGACTTCTATGTCCCAGTCAACAGGGCGAGCGCCGTTGTATTCGCCATTGCTATACATGACCCTTACTGGATACATTGTTACAATACGTAATAAGGGAGATACTGTTCATAGGCGGATCTAGAAATTTTTGAAAGAAAAAAAGGGGAGGGGGAGGGCACAGTCTCCCATTGAAAGGGGGGGGGGGTTGCTGTTAGGCGAGCGCCCTTGTATTCGCCATTGCTATACATGACCCTTACTGGATACATTGTTACAATACGTAGTAGGCGGGCGGATCTAGAAATTTTTGAAAGAAAAAAAATGGGGGGGGGGGGGGGGGAGGGCACAGTCTCCCATTGAAAAGGGCCGGGAGGGGGGGGGGTGCTGTTAGATAAAATCATTTTATTGTATAGAGTTACATGATGTAGATTAGGTAGGTAGTGATATAACAAACGGCAGATACCGTGTTTCACTGATATATTGAAACTTATTTGATGCTATTTCAAGCAACATTATTGAATACCGAGAGAATATTTAATCACTGAAATATTTTATAGGACAAAATTTACGTATGTCATTCGAATGAAAGAGCAACACGTAGACACGTAAAATTTTCAGTTAAAGAAAGTTATTGTCCTCTGAACTTTGTTATATTACGCTGTTATAATAAATCAAAGCTTAAATTTGTATATCTTAATTTTGTGTGAAAAGTATTGATAGAGAAAAAAGTATTGCGTGTGTGTATGTGTGTGAAGGGGTGGGGGGTGTTTAAACCTAAAGGTCGTCACATGAAAATATATGGGTATAGTCTCTATAAATGTTGCAACAGAATTGGAATAGAATGCATTGTGTTATTTCAAAATGAATGACAAGCGATTTTCTTTGTGGTCGATTTGCTGTCAGTACTGGTGTATTAAATTCGCTTTTCGTATAAAATTTATAGGTACTGGTCACATTCAAATATTATTAATTAATTAATTAATTAATTAATTTATTTATTTATTTATTTATTTATTTATTTATTTATTCATTCATTTATTTATTCACTTTTTTATTTATTATTCAATAATTTATTATTTATTCACTAATTTATAGTTCTGGAGCTTCTTTATTATATATATATTTTTTATTTTTTCTTCACTATTTAAATACACAGTTATGAAATAGTGATATTTACCAGGAATATATGTACATACATTTTCATTTGGAAATACAAATGTACATATATATAAATCTCGGTAAGAAAAGCCTTTGTATTGTAGTACGCCTCTGCTGGGTTTGTTTGGTTTTGAATAATGCATCAGTAAAATTAAATTTAGAGATTCGTTAAAATAATTTCACTTCAAAACACCATACAAAAATGCAAGATATGTTTTATTTATTTTCTCTTCCCTTTTTTTCTAATTTACAACTCATCACATTTTATATCTAATAGGGCTTATAGAAGGGACTGTATAGAAGTACGCGAGGCCGCGATCGCACGGCCGGAGGGCATCGCAGCAGGTGTCAGTGTTTTTCAGAGTTTTGCAGAGTTTTTCAGTGGCGTCAGAGTTTTTCAGAGTTTTGCAGAGTTTTTCAGGGTCGCCAGTGTTTTTCAGAGTTTTTCAGGGTAGACTTCAGAGTTTTTCAGTGTTTATCAGGGCTGTCAGAGTTTTTCAGTGTTTTTCAGGCAGACTTCAGTGTTTTTCAGAGTTTTTCAGGGTGTTGCAGAGTTTTGCAGTGAAAAACGGGATTCTCAGGGGTTTTTGGACCCAGTAGTGCATGCGCCCCTCTTCTTGCTGACATTTTCTTATATTCGTATGAGACAGAATTTATTCAAAACATGCTCTCCACAGGCAGTAAAAGCCTTGCATCTCAGTTTAATTTTACGTATAGATATATAGATGACGTATTGTCAATCAATGATCCTAACTTTAAGGATTACATACATGAAATCTATCCCCATAAACTCGAGATAAAAGAGACAGCCGAGAGCAATAATTCCGCTTTGAATCTAGATATATTTTTAACCTTGGACAATGATGGTCACTTGAATTTCATTTTTAGATTTATGTAAAAATATTAAGTTGCATTATGTATATCATTATTTAATATAAAGCATTGTCTTGTGACTTTTCCATGCATTTGTCTCCATAAAAATTTGAGAAAAATAATGGGTGTAAAATCAGAGGGACACTGGCATGTATCAATGGCAATATAATTTGTGAATGATATTTCTGCCAAGGTTTATATTAATTATATTGGTTTGAAATGCTATTCATTATTTGCTGTTTTTACTGAAATGATATATATGCATTTTAACTTTTGTTTTCTCTCGTTACAGGTACACTTCGAAAATTGTCATCAACTTGATAGATATAAATACACTTTTTTTAATATAGTCTTTTCCTGAGTTCATTTACTTCCGCCCTTGTATCAATGAGAATCTATTTTACAAATGTAGAATTCATCAGTCATTATTATTAAGCCTCAAAATATAATGCCATGATTGTTGTTATAGGGTGTTGGATAGTATTGTTACATGGATGCCTTTGTAAAGCAATTTGTGGTACGTACACGTATGTTACATAAATAAATGAATACAAAAAATATATAATATGACCAATGGTTTTAAATCACCAATAAATCTGGATTGGATTCAGTTATGGAATATGTTATTGGTGCTGCGAATCATGAAATGTCCTAGTGGCGTTCTGGCTTCATTTTCCACGAAGAAACCAACAATTTCAATGAAGTAATTGCTATGAATGATGTCGAAAGTGAGTTTTCTCTTCATAGCGATATTACTGTGATAATAATTTCGATTCGATATATGCTCTTTGTATGGCGAGGTGGCATAGCCATCCATCCGCCCTTTATTGTAACCGCATTCTGACTGTAGTCATGCAATACTAAAACCACCACGGTATTTTTCATCGAAAATATTATTTTGGATATGAAAATATTGTACTCTATGCGTATTTCAAATCTATTACATTATCAGTAGTATTGGCTCCCAAAACTACATAAAAGTCCATATAAATCACGTTTCATATCTAATTCTAGCCACTGCTCTACTACGGTACTATCGAAACATATTACGTCTGCTCTAACTGCTATAAAAGATCATCTTATCAAATATTGTGATGTCGCATTTCATAATAGTAACATCAATTACTTTTGGTCGATTAAAAATTCTCATGAAGTTATAGACAAACATCTTTCGCTAAATTTCAAAGCGACTCAAATTTCTACATTTGATTTTTCTACACTTTATACATCTCTGCCTCATGATTTGATTAAAAGCAAGTTGCTGTCTCTTATACAATGGTGTTTTCACTGAGAATCTAAAACGTACATATGTACTTCCAATAACTCCGGATTCTTTTCCAACAAACAATATACTTCATATAAATACTGGACTTGCAAGGAATTATGTAAAGCACTAGATTTTCTCATGAATAATATTTTTGTGCAATCTGATGGCAAGATACATCAACAAATAATAGTTGGGATTCCTATTGGTACTAAATGCGCGCCTCTGATAGCAGATTTATTTCTTTATTGTTATGAGAGGGATTTTATGGTTTCTATTCAAAAATCAAAACGTTTTGACCTCATTGACAAATTTAATAATACTTGCAGATATCTGGATGACATTTTGGTTATCGACAACCCTGAATTCTAACAATTTACGTCAGAAATATATCAACCACAGTTCAAATTGAATAAAGCTAATACTTGAATAAATCTACACCTTTCTTAGATTTAAACATCAAAATTATCAACCACCTAATATATACTAATATTTATGATAAACGTGAGGATTTTGGATTTCCTATTGTAAATTTCCCTTACTTGGATGGCGATGTCCCTCGACTTCCATCATATGGTATCTATATATCTCAATTAGTTCGATTTGTCAGAGGCTGCACCGATGTTTTGGACTATCATAAACGAAATTTACAAATTACTACTAAACTTTTAATTCAGGGTTACAGATATCACAAGCTAAGAAAAACATTTAGCAAATTCTTCAGATCTTATTCAGAACTTCTCTCTAAATTTGGAAATATTTCTTTTCAACGGTATGTATCCAACGGTATTTCCCATCCTAATTTTTACGGTGATCTCCTATATAAACTAAGGAAAGTAAAAGGCTCCGATAACAATATTTCATCATGTAATAAAATAGTCAAACGTCTTCTAAATAGACAATATGATATTGAGATCATCAAAAAGACTATAGGTCTTGTATTGGGCCCCTCTACAGCCGTATGCAGACTTTTACTTGAACGTTGCACGCTAACAGGGCGGTGGGGACTATATGACGGGTCTTGTCCAAACCTCTCTCAAAGGAGACATGGTCCTGAACCTCATACCCTCTGACTGTTAGTCGGGACTCCTACAGATCTAGGGTCTTAGCTCGCTTTCAGACTGGCAGAGCACGGTTTATCATGTTGATTTCGCATATATTTTTATACCATTATGGGTTTTACAATACCTTACGTGTTTATATTTTTATGACCTCTCAATATGCGATACCTGTTTACCCTTGTCCTTTACATGGAGGATTATTTATAAATTTTTAAATGTACGTCCTTTGATTGTTCTGCTGTTACGGTGAGTGGGAAGGTCTCTTTTCTCGGGATGTTCGTAGAAGACATTACAATCTTTGATTTAGTAATGGTAATATATGTCGTTATCATGGCAACGAGAGGTTGAAAATACCATTTCTAAACCATAATTACAAATTATTCCTACACTTCCGGGTTGCTTCATTTTATCATTATTTAACAATTTTCTTTAATAATAATGATCATCGTGTAGCTATATTCTGTTGTTTGTATAGGTTTTCTCTTTCAATTCCATTTAAGTTTATTAGCGTACATATTTTGAGATTTGAATTTCATTACCTTTGCAGGGCTACGTATTATAGTTAAATTTATTTATGGGAGAAAAAAAGAATATCGATATCATGATTGTAAGCTGTCTATCGATCCTTGTTTTACGTGAATAGAAATACACTGCGTTTTCTTTTATTGATATTTATCGGCAAACTAGTTTTCATCAATTTACATTTAATAAATCTTGAAGTTTATTTGTATGTTCCAGATGTAATGGTCAATGCACAAATTAAAAAACAAAATCTAAATTTTCAGTGTAGGATCTACTATTATTATTATATTATTTTATATTATATTATATCATTATTATAAAGTTGCACAGAAAATATAATCGTCTGCTACTCTGTACCTTATTTATCACTTATTTATCAACATACAATGCAATCCCAAAGTCTAGTATAATTTGGAGAGTATTGCCCAATTATCAAAATTAAATACAATTTCCTAATATTAATAAAAGTATCATATTGATAAATTCAGTCTTAAAATATGATTGCTCGACACATGGATTTCTTCTTTCAGGAAAACCTGACATTCAAAACAAAATACTTGTACCATGAATATTCAAGGGGTTCTTAGTACAAACTGAGGGTGAGGGCATATTTCAATTAGTTCTGCCTAAACCGACTTCTGTGAAAGAACATTGTCCTCTTGTGAATCTGTGGAATCAGTTGCATATTTAGAAGATTATGAGAAATTTCAGTAACGAAGTGATGAAACTGAAATTTCTATTCGTTTTTCCAATTCTATTTATTTTTGATCAAAGGTGTAAAGATATATGTTTATCGTAAATACTACTAAATACAAAAGAATAGAACTTAACCTTTTCTTTTCGACTTTGTTGTTATAAAAAGTGGGAGATGATTTATACAAATTTCAAGAGGTGTTTTCTGAAATGAAATACACGTACTTGTGTATGTTAACCATATATCAGTGTAAATGTATAGTATAGTTTATTAGCAAAAGAACCATATGGTTTATATGCATACATAGAAAAATACATCAAAATTAATGATACAAAGTGAACATTCAGGCACATAAACAAGTTATGTAATTAAAGTATATTAATTTAAATGATATTGAGGAGGACAGACAATGATAGTATATAAATAACTACATATATAGGACAGACTGTACAGTACATAGTGTAAGTAAATAAGCAAAACAAATTATACAATTGTATGGTACATTGCAGACAGTAAATATTAAGTATTGAAATGCGTATGAATGATAACATATGTACGCCATATTACATTCTCAGAGCCCTCATTTCAGAAGCATGTTTCAGAAATTTAGCAAGGTTACATAATTGTTTCCTGTTTTCAATAGCAAATAATTGCACAAGTTTAGACATTGATGGACGAATCCAATAATATTGTTTAATAAAGGACCTTCTTATATCCGAGTAAGTGGGGCAAACGAGAACAAAATGGTACTCGTCTTCAACTATGTCGAAGCAAAAGGGACAAACACGATTGTTTCTTTCCATTCTAGTGTATCTACCCTGTTCAATACAAAGTGTATGGGAAGATAATCTAAATTTAGACAAAAAGACAACCAAATTATCAGGTAAAGATTTCCGAAGATAATATTGAAGCGAAAAGGAGTCAATAAGGTATCTGTACATGTAACATTTAGACGAGGTTTCAAAAAAATCGTATCTCTCTTGAATAAATATATCTGTAAGTCGCTGTTTAAAAAATATACAAGAACACATTCTCATTTGGAACCCCTTGATTATACCATACATCGCTAAAGCCAACCGTACATAATATGTTCTTAATATTAGCTAACCAGCAGTTTTCATGTAAATGTATAAGCATATCATCTAAAAGTGAACGCAAAATACAATTTTCGGTTTTTAAAAGCTTAAGCCAATACTTAACTACTTTAACGGTTCGTATAACCTTTAAGGGAAGTCTACCGAGTTCAGAATACACCATAAAATTTGGGGTGTTGCGTTTCACTTTCAAAATTCTTTTACAAAAATACATATGCACTTTTTCAATATCTTTACCATGATGATAACCCCATATTTCACAACCATAGTTTAAAACACAAGAAACATACGTATCAAATACTTTGAGCTTTGATTCAATATTTAAATAATTATCGTTACATGTTTTTAAAATACCAAACATACATTTTTTGCCTTGTGAGGCAAGTATACTTTGCGTTATATTAAATTTACCATTGTAATTCAGTGTAACGCCTAAATAGTTAAAAGAGGAGACAACTCCTATTTTTGAACCATTAAAAAACCAGTTATCGCCGTTGCATAATTTTTCACTGTTTCTAAAAACAATAATTTTGGTTTTATCAGCATTTACAGATATATCCCATTCGTTACAGTAAACATTGAGTTGATTGAGAGTGTTTTGTAGACCATCACGACTTTCAGATAACAAAACAGTGTCGTCTGCATACATTAGTAAAAACAATGCAATATCACGCAGATAAACTGGCTCACATGAATTACGCAATAAACACATTTCTAAATCGTTTATGTATAAAGAAAATAAAAATGGCGACAAAGCCTCGCCTTGCATCAAACCGTTAGTACAAGAAAATGTTTCAGATAGGTTACCATTATAACGAACACAAGATTTTACACCAGCATAGAGCTGTTTTATGGTAGTAAGTAGCTTCCCAGTAACACCACTTCTGGCAAGTTTATAAAATAGTTTCCATCTATTTACAGAGTCAAAAGCTTTTCGATAATCCACAAAACAACAATACAACTTTTTTTTAGAATTTAAGAACATTGAAATTAAAGATTGTAGAGCGAATATTGCATCAGTAGTACCGAATCCTGGTTTAAAACCAAACTGAGCGTCTGTGATTACATCATTTACAGAAGACCACTTCAACAATCTATTATTTAAGACAGACGTAAATATTTTTGCCAGATTACTAATGAGAGTAATACCTCTATAATTGTTTGTATTATTTGGGTCACCTTTTTTATGAAGTGGAAGGATTATTCCTTCTGACCAGCTAGGTGGGAAAATACCAGCATCAAATATGCAGTTGAACATTTTACAAAGCATTGGAGATAAGATATTGCTAAATTTAATAAAGTATTCGTTCAGGAGAAGGTCAGTCCCAGTAGCTTTACCAGCCTTTAAATGTTTTAAAACACATGCTATTTCGTTTTCACATATAGGTACATTCAATTCATCAAAAATGGATACGTCATGTTCCTCATTGACAACATTGTTATCATGATCAACATTACAAATTTCTTTAAAATGCATATAAAAATCTTTGACAGATAGTGTGCTATGTACGCTTTGATTTTTCCTGAAGATTCTAAAAAACTGTTTTGGGTTATGCTTTCGTATATAGCTCAGTCTATTACCCTCGTGTCGTACATGTAAATGTGTAAATGTACATCCTTGTCCAACATTTAATTACAGGTACAAATCAATGTAAGTCAATATCAGAAATAAAGTTTACCTGCTTTGTAATTGGTTACTTTAAATTGACTTCCTGCATAACATCTATGGATGCTTGAACAACGAATCATGTATGTTAACCGTTCGCTACGATATGTATCATTAATCTGAATGTAAACTTTGATGCCAGAAGTAGAATTTTCACAGCTAATATTGCAATAGAATTGGACAGATGTGCTTCTACAGAATTTCACACTACTAATGCTGTACTGTATGTGTACCCAGGAACAACAAAGGTCCATGACATAACACTTATAAAAGGAATGCGAGGCACACAAGCGTAGAAAGTTGGCGATACCCGGACTATCTCCCAAGGTGCTAGATAAATATACAAACGTATAAAACATCTTTTTATAATGTAATGCATTGTGCTAAGTACACTAGATTAATGGCTCAAGATTAATCAAGAGAAAATCAAGCAGTATTTCGGGAAAAAGTATGTAATATAATTTGAAAACATAATGATCATTGAGAAATCAAAACGTATCTCTTTTTAATTATATCCAAGAAGTATAGAATAAAGCGCTGTAAAAAAGCGCTGTAAAAAGAATTTTATTAATACATCGGAATGGGTGAATACTCACTTGAAAATTTGATCTTTTTGATATGTCGGTAGCATTTACACATGGTCTTTCTGTATCATTTCTCGGCCATTCAATGTGACAGACTGATAGGCTTGTATGGTCCGTGTTGTGAGATATTGTCAGATATAATGTCACCTTTTTCGTCCTAACAATATAAAAGATATAAATAATACGGCATGTATGAAATCAGTTATTTTTTATATCCCCGGGCTTTGGCAATGTTTTCCTTGCAACACATCGAATGTAGAATTTTGCAGAAATTAATTTACTGCTTAAAGTTTATATTTTCTTTCTGCCATAACAAGTATATATTTTAGAATATTCAAGTTATAATATAGTAAAAGGGTGCGTATGAAAGCATGTATTTATTCTTTATGATAGTCTATTTTTTCCGTCGTGTGGTCATCGTCATGATAACATGGCACCTCTTTCTTTTGTAATTCGCAGGTGTCCCAACCAATAACCTCTTGTATGACAAAGATCATATGACAATTTTGTCATTTGTAATAACGGACTATTATTTAATTTCTAATTCAGCATTTATATGTTAAAGATAAATATATACAGAATATTATATATAACGAATTATGGTAATGATGTTATACATATTAATCTAATTTTCTATGAAATAATACCTCAGAATTCTATATTTTACTACGCTCTCTTTGACATTATTTTGATAAGCATTGATACTCACAACGTACGACCGTTGAACACTCGGTTGTTCTCTTAACTTGGATATCGCAGCCGATATGTATAGAGTAGTATTAAAAAGTATAATGGTTTGATTTCTATCATCTAGAATAGAATAGAATAGAATAGAATACAATTCAATATTCACATTAACATAATAATACTTTATGAGAAATATATAGTAGACTGTGGTTTGCATATTCTCTGAAGACTGCCGTAACGTTTCACAAATATTTGAAGGACAGAGCTTGAAAATCGGTAGTCGTATACATTTACGTCGTGTTATAACAGTATTGCAAATCAAGGTTGGGAAAAATAAGCTCACTGTCATCATATATAGAGGCAAAAATAAAGCAATATAAATGAGAACAAACCTGTTAAACACAGTAAATCATTTGGAGAAATAAGCCGCATTGGAAATATTAGGGAAAGACGTATTGTCTTTGTTGGTGTTTCCTGGACAATTAAGCGAGTATCTCTTGTATAAATAACCACTAATGATATATTCATTCTTTAACTTAAATGAAATCGGTATATAATGGTGTTAATTTAATATATATATATATATATATATATATATATATATATATATATATATATATATATATATATATATATATATATATATATATATATATATATATATATATATATATATATATAACTTTCTATTAGAATTACGTAGGGTTACTCACCACAAGTTGGCTCACAAATGCAACAATCGAAAAAAAAGACATTACAAGAATAGCCACGCCTGTAATAGGAAAATCCCGATAATGCCCCATCGCTATCCGCGGTTTCAGTAAATACAAATGGGAACGATAAATGGGTGGAAGTTAATGAAATGAGGATTAGATCACATTAAATACGCATGTATTTACATCAATCCAATCGATTGCTAACGGAAATTAAACAAATGCAAACCAATTACCTATTTATACGACATGAATCCCTTTGTATTGTGTTGTTTTGTAAAACGCAGTTTAAAGAATGCTTTTTATGTGGTGAGAAGTAAATTTAAAAAAAGGAAATGAAATCTCATTTTGCCGCATGGCACAAGCCGCAAGAACAAATATCGTTATTACAAATAGGAAAGAATAATATGTGATAATCATGCAGTAATGCTTCATATGGATGCCTGTAATAAAAATAAAATAAAATAAATATAAAAATGTTAGTGGATCCATCAGGTTAGATATCAATATATGACAGATGTTGCATGCAAGCAGGGATCGCTTATTTCTGCTGGGCTGGTCTCACCTGATATTTATTCGGGTTTGTATTTGTCTGCATATGACATTAACACGATATTGTTTTTATATTGCATGGATTTCAAGGTACTGTTTACCATTAGGTATTTCATTGCTCTTTACTTCTGTCTTCCTTGTTGTAGTTTCATTCGTTGTGCCAATTTAATTTTAATATTAATTTTTCAGAATATGATAGTTAAAAGTAAAACTATTGAAAATGCTACTGTCTCCTGATGTTATTAACTTCCACTATCTTGTCCATGAGAAGTTATAGGATAAACTTTGACAGCTATGGGGAAACATAATCGGGACATTAAAATGTCTGCTCACAGTGTTGTAACTGTATATTTGATAATATTATCACATAGATGTGTTTGTAATGCAACCTGTGGTAAGTACATGAATACAATTGATTTTCACCAGTAAGTATAAGAAATTTCCCTATGTGTCACTTGAGAAATATTTGTCACGAACACACCAAGGAGACAAGAACACGAAGTGAAATTTTTCATCCAAGGCAAGCTGCCAGATATTACGGTGTCAGAAGCGCACGTGAACAAATGTCTGTATATATTTATATGTACATATTATGTCAAATCAAGTATAGTCAAAATGATAAGATGGTTATTTTGTATGTTCAGGTCCCAAAATTACCGCAGGAGGAAATTTGTGTCATTGTGACTAGTCTAGTATTCGCATTTCCCTTTTCTGTAGAAACGCCGATTCTCTTCCAATAATACTGTGTGGATTATTCTATGTATGTCCATCAATAGCATCTGCTTTATTTGTTTTTGTATGTTTTCTATCAAGAAATGTATTTCCCCTTTTCCCGACTTCGGCACAGTAATTTAGTCATGTCAGCGCAAATTTATAGTACAGAATAAAATAAAATCGAGCTTCCTTGAGAATTTGCTGTAAAACAAATTCTCAACGAAGCTCGATTTTTTTATCTGTTTGTTACAATTTTACATTAAAATTTTAGTTATATAAATACACATGAGCTCGTATACGATTAATTAATAGTTGTATTTCCACTTTCAATAATTCAGATCATATTTTCCTGCAATGAGAAACGACCACTATAGGTCGTAATAATTCAGTGTATGAACTGCTTGAGAGGTCCTGGGTTCGAATTCCTCACCCGAGTCCTCTCTTTCGGATGAGGGATGAGACACTAAACATTGAAACCAGTGTCATAGTTGAGGTGACAAGTAAATGTTCCGTGACTGCTTGGAGTAGTTCAGTGTCAAACGTATGCATTTCTATGCAATGCATCAGGCAACTGTCGCCATCATATACGTGAAAGAATAATAAAATAACGTGAAACATCAATTAAGTTAATTATATGGACTATCAGTGTTTTAAATGAAATTTTATGAGTCAGTTGAAATGCAGATGAGTCTCATACCTCCAATTTTTTTTAAATTTCAGTGGTGTTTGCAATACTGTTCAATACCTTATCTTTATTTACCTTCTTTTGATCCTGTCTTTGTAGACTATCACATGAATCTGATCTTGGAAATGAAATTCTCTTTCAACATGTGTCTGACAATGATAACACTGAACATCGGAGTGTTGGTAAGTTAACATTTTAAACTCATCATTCTATTGAATGAAAAGCTTCATTATAATCAAAATGATGTCGCAAGCAGACACACAAGATAGATGTATCTAAATGGCAACATTCTACACATGCCTGTAAAGGTTGTTTTTGTTTTTGTTTTTTTTTTAAGAACTAACAGGATATACCATTCCTGTAATATAAATAGGAATTGCCGATCAGTTGCCCAATTTCACAAAATAAACATTGAAATACATGTATGGCTTCATTTTTGAGTGAAATTAGTAACCATTTTTCTGTCTTCCATAATTTAAATAAATAAATATAACTAGTCCACTACAAGTTAAAAATTAATTTATAAATTCAATGTAAAATTTTGTACTATTATTATATACTTCAAATCTGATTGATTATGTTTGGCAATGACGTTGATGACTGTGGTGTACTGATAAAGTTATCTATTTCATTGTGGCAAATAAAGCAAAGGTAACTGGTCACCGAATACATATCGATTCTGTCATAGAAGAAGCAGCCCCGTCTTCCTCACTGAATGAAAACGACAAAGATGAGTACCAGAACACAAATTTTAATGCTAACACGTACCATGATGAGCTGGAAATGGAAGGCGGACGAGAGCAGTTAGATCCAATGTATACAATAAACAAAGATTAACGCACAGTTCTCTTTATGGATATATATTTTATATGAATCCCTATTGAATGTCGATCCGTTCTGCTTACATGAACACCTGGACCTTTAGGAGGATGAGGACTGCCACATTCAATGTATGCTGATTTATAGGAATAAAAAAGAATTAGGTTTATGAATATAATGATCCATGACTTTCGACGCTAAATAATCAACAGAGCAATGCGATCAAGGTATGACGTTGTTTACAGTGATCAATGCATTTCTGTATTTCATGGGATATTTAATAAATGATTTTAACGTCTTCAAAACATCCAGTGATATCAGTATAATAACTCAAATTATCCAGTAATAATACTTTACAACAGCAAGCTAACATACAGTTAACCATAAGTTGAAGGCCATATGAGTGATGACGTCGACGAAAAGAACTGTGAAACACGCAAATATGTAGAAAAATGTAATTAAATTTGAATATGAATTTGGATTTTGTAACTGCAAGCAATTCTAAAATCTGCAATGGCAGGTTAGAAAAGGCATTTGTGTTTAAATATACAACTACATTAATGCATAACAAAATATATATTCACTACATTATTAAAATTATTTATGCATCTCAAATTTGTTCGATTAATGTTTTGCCGGTACTATCAAGGTTGCAAATTTTGGATCACAATTCCGTAGAAAAAAAAAGTTTTTGAATTATTTCTCCCATGTTGGGAGCTTTTTGTTTTCGTTCATAATTATAATGATAATTTTCAAAATACATTTTTTATATATGAAAGAGGACTTGTCTTTTTATCTCTTGATTATGTAAGACGTGATATACCCAATCAATAAAGTGATTACAATCTCTATTCCCAGATGTTGAAACTATGCTATCTTACTGGAAAACACAGTAACAAAAACGTGAGACACAGAAAAGTCATGATGTTGCGTAGAATAAGATACGTTTAGTATTGCTTTATGTAACAGAGGCACTTAAAGTATTATATCCGGAATAAAGGAGAAACCGCATCCTGAGTAGCTAGCCAGACAACTACGGATGTCCATGTCATACTTTATATCTTAACACAGCACTTATATCACGAATGTGCACATTCACCGAACATAACTATCTTAGAAGATTTTGACATCTTCTATACTAGAAGGTTACCTACTTTGACTTCCCCATATATAAATATCTACGGCATTTACACGATTTGACTCTCTCTAATGGGTATATGTGACGCGTGTTGCTGGCAAACAGGAGATGATCACTCTCCCCAGGCACCTGATCTCTCTCCATTATAGGGGTTCACATATGCTCCTCAAATAGACATATTTTGTTATTTTCCACTTGGTTTCCATTTTCACTGATTTTGTATGTCCTTTGGTTTCATGATTTTCAGACTTGTGGTTTGGATTTATACATCATCTTTATATTGTACCACTCGAAATTAATCGAAAGATAAAATAAAGAGAGAGTACAATTTTCTAAAAACGAATAAAAGAAAGAAAAGAGAAATAGATAAACGATTGTATTAAAAGACACGTGCGTAAAGAAATATACCTATGATACTTGACCAAGATTGTGTTTCATAAAAAACATGATAGTCCTGTAGGGAATTATGTACCCTATTTATTATTATTTTTTTTCAATTTCAATCCTCTGCATCATTCGGAAAAAAGTAAATTGAGTTGAGATAATGCTGGTATTCTCCTACTGAGATGGTGCTACTTCCTCAGTGGATGAGTCGGGATCTTACTTGAATTATCTTACTGACTGGAATGGTGCTACTTCATCAGTGAGTGAATAGAGATAATGCTGGCAATCTCCTTCTGAGGTGGTGCTGCTTCCTCAGTGGGTGAGTTGAGATGTTGTATAGCTCCATGGTGACTTCTGCAACATAACTGAGCCAGTAACTCCTCTTTTTTTCTTGTATTCTCCTGCTGACTGAGATGCCAATGCTTTCTCAGTGAGTCGAAATAATGCTGGCATTCTCTTGGTGAGATAAATAAAGGTTATTTCATAGGTTAATCACGCAAGGACTAGGCAGCGAGAGTGCTGGCGAGCCGGACAATATTGAAAAAAATACACGTACTTCGGTGGTTTCTTATGTGCAAAGGATTAACTAAATTAAATTCTATACATTGCTTTAGTGTGTGTGTGTGTGTGTGTGTGTGTGTGTGTGTGTGTGTGTGTGTGTGTGTGTGTGTGTTGTTGTTGTTTCTGTGTGTGTGTGTGGTTTTTTTTTTTTTTTTTTTTTGTTTTTGGTTTGTTTGTTTATTGTTTGTTTTTTCTTTTAAATACCTATAAAAATAATAGATATCCTCATATTTACATTTATTTTCAAATCCTTTTACTTTGATACAACAAGAATTGTTATTTCAGTTTTCACGTACACTATTTCGTAATTGGAATGATTATTTGCTTTCTTTCGTCTTCTCCATTCAGAAGACGCTTACTTCGCCTGTACATCTGGTCTCTGAATATCAGTTAATGCCCACTGTGGTATATTGTTGTTAGTGATATCGGAATTTGACACTAGTTACTTTCGAAATTTGCATTACTGCAGTTAAGGTATACATTAATACTTTAAAATATATAAATTTTGTTTCTGTCTTTTACTAGATTATGCAAAATGTCCTATAAATCCATAGTACCTAGATGTCGCTCGGGCACCATTACTTTCCATAGCAACACAGTGCCCAACTAAATAGACATAAATCGGTAAATTTAATCTACATTCACCTCAGTGTACATTTCCCATCTCTTTTCCATATTCTGATTCCCGTTACAAACTGATTGCCTCTTCCTGGTACCCCAAATACGCATTTACAGTGTGACACCATGATTGCTTCCAGAATTCTTACATGTAGGTAAATTGTTAGATTTGAGAAGAGACAGAGTTCAGATGGAGCCTAAATCTGGAACATGTGATGGATGGAGCTACAGTCCGTCGCAGCCGTTATTGCAACTTTCGAGGTGTGGGCGAGTGCATACTCCTGCAAGAGCAAAACGAGTTTAGTTAAGTTTCTTTGTTTTTTTCTTCTCAGAATCCCCTGAGGCAGCCTACAACTCATTTGCATGATTAAACCCTACAGACGTACACAAGAAAATCAATCAGGATTATTACTTGATTGTCGCAACAGAGAAAGGACCTTGACTTCCCCAGCTGAGAAAACTTGAAAAATTTTAGGAGGGGTGAGCCAAGATAAATCCGCTGCATCTTTATATATGTAAGTTTTTTTTATAGTGAGACAGAGTATTTAAAGAAATGTCACATTTCTCCGCCTCATTTTGATCCACATCACATGTATAATCATGCACTTATGTTACACTTCAAAGAAGTAACTGGTCTAGTAGTAAGAGGAAATATTTTAATTGTTGAATGTCCGGTACTTATCGACAATTATTATTATTACTTTTTTCTTTCTTTTTTTTTCTTTTATTTTTTATTTATTTTTTTTTTTATTGGCAGGGTAGACATAGCGGTACAGTTAAAATCATAACAACTTTTACATTAATGTAACATATCAAAATAAAGAAGCGCCTAGAAGTAACACATGTAATGAAACTGGCATGAAATGGTATACTATATCGTTGAAACTTGTCGACAATTCAATAGATCACCAGTTTGATCCCAATGTCGTGTAACTTCCAAGTGTGTTCTTTACTGCATTGAGTGTGCTTTATGTGGGTTGATATATGTCGGCGAAATCAAAGAGTAACTCAGGAATAGAATGTCTGGTCATACATTCAATATCGGTAATGGCGGCATTCAACTTCTTTATCGCTTTTCAATCACTCAGATTGTTCCATTCTGTCTATGAAATACCATCCTACCAATATTCCAAACCTCAGCACTCACGTTAGACGGAAAAGGGAGGATTAGTTGATAAGGCAATTATGAACACTTAGTCCGTGTGGTTATAATGACCAAATTGATGGTATTGGGATTCTTAAACATCCAGGAAGACAGTAAGTGTCTTGCGTTTGTTTGATAAGATATCGAGTTCATAGTAAACAGAAATATAATAGATCTGAGATCCATAACATCTCCTCCTTTGGCCGTCTAACATCAAACAATCAAATTTTAGGCACTCATTACATTTATCACAAGTTCTATTCGTGTATGCGCTACCATTTAGAAAAGCTATACATGGGTTGAACGAATCCACAAGAAACTTTATTTCCCCGAGTCTGGTGCTCTACAAGCTGTACTCATAGAAGAAAAAAACTGTGTAATTTCATTTTTAGATGCTGCATTAGGTATACAATTATTTAATATAATGCATTGTCGTTCAATTCAAACATAAAACTACGGATTATGCCTTTGGTTGATACGAACAGCCATTGAAGCGCTGGTTGTGAATGAATGGAACGATGTGCTTAAGTAGAATCTTATCACGGTAGTGTCCACTTGTTAATCTGCTCTCCACTATCATCAAAAAGGTCCTTTAAGTTAATTATTTCTTTCTCGGATAAAGATCTTTGGCACTTCATTTGTGAAACCGATGAATCCTAATCTCTCATTAGCTGCAGTACTGTTGCGTAAGAGATAACATCCTGCTGTAGACTGAGGACGCCCTTATAAGGAAATAACACATTCTGCGAGATGGTAATGATTTATCAAAAACAAATGTCCATGAGATCCACAGGGATCATATCCTTGACACTCTGCTCTTTCTCACATTCTTCAACGGCCTCCCAGAAGTCAACTTCTCATATATCAGTTTCTTTACAGATGACTGCTAAATGATCCATATAGCCAACAGTACAAAGGATAGTAAAATTTCATTAACAATACATTGCCCTACTTGAGACACATGTATAGTAAAATGACAAATCCTTTTCACCGAGAGAAATGTGTAGTCATACAGATATCATCGTAGTGAAAGACTATCAGCACAGACTAACTGCTACTTATCACGATCTAGAAGTAGCAAGTACCTGGGCGTTACATCTTTATGTAGCATAAAATATTGATGCCAACACACCAAGATATAACATATTTCTCGGCTTAGTGAAGCGAAATCTAAGAAGCTGTAGAACATCTGCATATGCCAGAGCCTATGAACCCTTGGTCTTTGCTGCCATATATAGAAACATTTTATCATCAAAATGACCAATATTACATCGGCCGTTTTAGTGAAACATCACTCACAAGACATTAATGGGAAAGAAAACAGACTGTTATACTATATATAATTATCTTACTGAAATGGAAACCATTGCCGACCTGCCGACAAGAAGAGTAAATATATATATATATTTGTACACCTCGTTATTGAAAATGGAGATAAACCCCACTTTCTTTACTTGTGTGACTTTAGATCAATTCATTCATTATGATTTGGCAGTTATTTCTGACAAATACAATGACGTTGCAACAATAATAGATGTAAAATCACAGGGACACTGGCAGGTATCAATGGTAAAATAACTTGCGAATGATACTTCTGCCAATGTTTATATCTATAGTAATTGTACTCGTTTGAAATTAAATTAATTATTTGCTGTTTTTATTGAAAAGATGTATATGCATTTTAACTTTTATTTTTTCTTTATAGAGGTAAACTTCGAAAATTGTCATCAACTTGATAGATATAGATACACGTTTTTCCTTTTTGTTCAATACAGTCATTTCCTGAGTTCATTTACTTCCGCCCTTGTATCAATGAGAATTTATTTTACAAATGTAGAATTCATCAGTCATTATTATTAAGCATCACGATATATATTGCCATGGTTGTTGTTATAGTGTGTTGGATAGTATTGTTGCATGGATGCCTTTGTAAAGCAATCTGTGGTACGTACACGTATGTTACATAAATAAATGGATATATATATATATATATATATATATATATATATATATATATATATATATATATATATATATATATATATATATATATATATATATATATATATATATATAATAATGATAATAATAATTCTGATTCGATAAGTGCTCTTAATATTACGAGGTGGCATAGCCATACATAACCACAGGTACATTGGATATGAAAATATTGTACTGTATGCGTATTGCAATTGTATAACATTTATCAGCAGTATTGTTATTTTAAATATTAGGACACCGTTACACGAAGAAACTTAAGTGGATACCAACAATAAACGGCCGGGTAGTGTATTTTTCTTGTAGGTGAATGAGTTTAATAAAACTGAATATTAACAACCATGATTTATTTTCTTCTCTTTGATTCGTTTATCTTGCAGAAGTACAGCTAGATTCAAAAAATCAAACAATTACACTGTCAAATACTACGCTATACTTGTCGGCTAGGATACCGAACTTGATAGAACAACCAACATTTCAATGGTCGTATGTCGTAAGTATCAGTTTTATGTACCATTTATTTTAAAAATTATGCCAGTGGGGTATTTAATATCTTCAAGTGACACTGACAAAACTAAGAGCTAAATACACATATTTATTCTGAAAATAGCATTGACAAGAAGGGATAATTAAACTCCTTTCTAATGTTATGATCGAGAAACCATAGGGAAAGTTATATGTGATAAGCTCTATTTGAGGATAACGTATACTTTACTGCATTTTTGTGACTATGCTTACTATGACTAAATAAGAATAGCAAATCCGTGTCTGCTGAAATGAAACAAAATGATTATTCTTAATTAATTCTGGTATGCTGTATGCGTCTTCTTTATGTATTCAGTTACATACACCATTTACTTGTCTATCCGGTGAAGATAAAAATGTGACTCGAAATTTTATGATCATAAGCAACGTAAACATGGTCGAACATTTCAGAATGAAAAGGCAGCATGGTAAACCAAAACTCAAAGGACTTTGAAAGCAACATCATATTTGCAAGCATAAACTATTAAAAACTATTAACCAATCTGTTAAATAAAACAGATTCATTATAACTTTCTGATATTTGTATATTAAGAACTCTGAAGGAGCTGTAGTATCTGACGATATTTGTTATTCCCACAAACACTACATCAACACAACACAGTGCTACATAAGATGGCCACGTAATGCTGATGTTCTGATGTATGACTCTGTGTATATACGTATCAGAGTAATAGATGGAGAATGCCAGAATGCTACCGATATATCAAAGCAGATCATATTTCCAGGTTGGGTGTTACTTCTTGTAATATTGAAGTGTAATAAAGAAATGTTTGATATAATAATTTATTGCAACAATACTTTCATCTTATTGAAAATAAGTTGCATTTTGATTTAACAGTGATTATTGTATGTAAAATTATCTTACATTCCACAATGTGTTCCGTCTGTCATCTGTGTAAATGTTACTTTTATTTCACTTGATAAACAGCTCTTTAAATAAGACGCAGTGATAATTCTTTCTTTCTCTTTTCTGTATTATTATCATTATTTATTATGTATATTTGTTCAGTACCGTGGAAAATATACAGAGTATCACCAACTGTCTACGCATGTGTAACCACTGATCTCTATGTTTCGATAATGAAGTGGACACTTATGTCTGACAATTACCTATACAACACATCGTTATTGGATGTAACAACGTGTAGAGGGACTTCGTCATTTTATCATAATATGACTTGTGAAAATTCGACTTCTGGAATACAAGTGTACATTCACATTAATGATACATTTCTCGACAAACCTTTGGAATACAAAATTCGTTGTTCAACATACCCCTATGGATATGAAGGAAGTAGATTTGAAGAAATTTTAGCTGCAGGTAAGCATATGTTTTCCTTTTAAGATGAACTGGATTTATCTGAATCGGACATTCAAACGTTAACTTATGCTTTTTCCACTCCCCCATTTTGATGCAGATACACTCATGCTGAACATCATTTTATTATCTCGCTTGACATGGGTTTATCCTAGAGTTAAAAACAATAATAAAAATTCTGCTGAGGATTCGTAGTCTAATATATCAGCCTAGGCGAAACCTTATTTAGAGCATTTGGTCAGACAGTTGGGCTATCATATTGGACCGAAAGCAAATACGTCTGATCGAACAAAAAATCAACACAATGCAGTAAAAATATTTCAGAAGTAATTTGATAAATCTCTGAACCCCCCCCCCCCCTTTCCCCCACACACAGATACGCATGTTCCAATTCAATTCATTCAGACAAAAATCTGCACACAGATTATTCTCTTTAAAACTCAATTCAATTCATCAGATATGAATCCCTTGCACCAGTCACATGAACATTTCTAAAGAGAACATAAAACCGATCTTTTTTTTCTGCACAATTTAGCAAAAAGACGGATCCTAATGCATCAGTTTGAATTCAGTTTCTGTTACTGTCTTCTTTTTCTGGTCGTTCTCAGCCATTTTATGATTAACCGAGGCTTCATGGTCGGTAAGTGCACTTGCATGGAAATTCGTGGTCTTCATCTGATTTTCTTTAAAGGGTTTTCCAGGGATGGCTCCCTCAACATATATTAGTTTTGACCACATTAGCAAAGTTCACTTTGTGCCATTGTTTTACTTTTTCGAACGCTGCGGGGATGCCGGAAGTCGATTCAGGGGGTAATAGAATTATTCTACTATTCAACCAACAACTGACATTTGGTCCGGAATAGAAAATGGTGTGAATCAGACCTGTCGTAAATTGCCGGACAGGGATTTTTTTATGGAAATGGAAAAGGGTGTGTAAATTTGGTTATATCTTATCTCTCAATTGTTATTTTGTCAATAAAAATTGTATATTTTTTTGTTATATCTGACACACATTCTAAAGCATACTTATGTATTCAAGCTTGTCACCTAGAAATATGAAAGTGCATGGCTTCAGAACAGATAATGTGTAAGTCCTAAGTTTCCTGTCTGGTAAAATGGACTGGTATCGAAATATCCACGTTACCATGCATACACAGCTATTTCATCAACTACTTTCATATAAAACATCTCTCTCTTGAGGGACTTTTTTTTTATTATTTAATGCTCAATGGAATTTCAATGTCTAAAAATGGTATTGCAATTCTGACATTGCGGCAACACAAGTAGCCGAAATATCCATATTGTGTTCTAGTTTTCTCCTCTAAATTGATACAGATATAAATGTTCTGATTGTTTTTTACCTTTGTTACCATTGTTAAATGTACCGACGGAAAGCATAGGCCCAGTTTTCATTAATTCTGTACTGCTCTTAAAATTTAAGACAATGAAGATTTGTAATATTAATTGTTTAATTTAATTGCTAAATATCAATTACGATCTTCTCAATTCTTATTAGCCAGTGTAGCCTAGTGGATAAGGTGCTCGGCTCGTGATCGAGAGGTCGCGGGTCGACTCCCGGCCGGGGCACACCGGTATTCTGTCTTTCGGATGAGACAGTGAAAACCGAGGT
This sequence comes from Pteria penguin, assembly GCA_035048485.1. Taxonomy (NCBI): domain Eukaryota; kingdom Metazoa; phylum Mollusca; class Bivalvia; order Pterioida; family Pteriidae; genus Pteria; species Pteria penguin. The sequence goes on along the minus strand of CM068585.1, from coordinate 38,156,612 downwards.
CCCGTGTCACGGTAGGTGTGGCACGTAAAAGATCCCTCACTGCTTCGGGTGGGTCCGTTGCAAAGGTCTAAATTTGTATGCAATGCATCAGGCAGATGCCGTCACCATATACGTGAAATAATCAATCAATCAATCTCAATTCTTATTCGGTCGATGTTGTATTATTCTCAGATATGTTTGTTTTATCGGACACACCCCCTAACAAATACTTTTGTAAAATGATGTCATTAGGACAATACAGAGTAAACAAATGGAATGTACGTTTCCATCAGTAGTTTAGTACCACACTTTTATTCAAGCTTGTCACATAGAAATATGAAAGTATATGGCTTCATTACAGATAGTTCTCAAGTCCTTGGTTTCCTGTCTGGCAAAATACACTGGTATGGAGATGTCCACATTGCCACACATACGCAGCTACTTTCATATATAAAGTCTGTCTTGATAGATTTTTGTTGTTGTTGTTGATGTTCAATGCAATTTCAATGTCCCCATGTATAAAAATGATGCAGTGTAACATGGACAACAGTATTAAAAAGAGCTTCTTAACAAATTATATTTAGACAAATAGTTCTCTGAGAGCCCGGAATACGAGATCTTACTGACGCCAAATGTTATTTCTTAGCTTCATAAGTTGAATTAATTAACATGTTTAGTGGTCGTCCTTTCATTTTTCAGTGGTGCCAGAGATAGTGGGTCTCTATATATTTTGAATCGTAAAATGTCAAATGTTTACTTACAATAAATCACACGTCGCCTGCATTTTCCCTTAACTCCAAGCTGGACTTAGTTCAATCATTATTTATGATTGGGAATATTGATATTCTCTCATTTCCAGGAAGTTGCTCAGATCCTACTGACACGCAATACGATTCATTAGACAAAGAAAAGTATGCATCTCCTGTCACCTAAATTTCATTTGTCGATTGTCGATGAACGACTTATTGATTTACTATCATTTCGAAAATCTCCTGATATTACACTAAAAATATTAACTAGTCAAATCTCTGGGAAAATTTCCATATGCCAATTTCAGGGATAATAGAAGAAAAAGTTTAAACACAACTTTTATGCCATAAAAGTGAAGCTGCAGTCATCTCTTTAAAGAAAACTAAAAGGAGAGCAAATTCTATTTTATAATGTCATCCGTGTAACTTTTTTCTTGTTCTTCTGATTTTTTTGTTGACCAGGCCAAGGTGAATTACAGCAAAAAAAAAAAAAAAAAAAAAAAAAAAAAAAAAGCGCGACTTTTCAGATGTAAGAAGTGTTCAATTAAACCTTGAGCCTGACGATTATGATAAAGTTTATAAAAAGGTTGTTGTGACTTTACGGGCATATACGTATATAAGAAAAAAAGGCAGGTACCGAACCACACATCCGAATGTCAATGGACGATATGCTTACACCACTTTCATGATCGATACATCTTTTGGAAGATGTGTGAGGTGTATAGTAATATAAACAGGTTCTTCCTGGAAAACGTTCTCTCATCTAATTTTACAGACATCTATAAAAGTCTGCGCTGTGTATTGTTGTAGATATTGACAACATTGAGTGTCGTGAAATGTAAAAAATAATTATATTATTCACGAACAAGCATTGTACGAACCAAGCATAAAACCGAGGAGCTAAATGAGTTTACCAAGAAACAAATCAAGGAAACAGTATGAAAACCTGGGTGTTCAGCAGAACAGTCATGCCTTGTGCTAAATACCGTTTTCTATCTTTCCATGAATGATATATTTGGACTGCAGTCATCTGTTGGTCTAGATAGCACGTATGTTCATATCTTACTCAGTCCGAATAAAACATGCACTCTACAGCACTGCTTGGTGCGTGACAGAAAGATCCGTAGCGTTAGCCATATAGCGGCTTGCCGGTGCAATGCCTGTCAGATGATTGTTGATATTATAAATAGAGACCATATATACCTATTAATTTAGTGCACCATATGCACATTTCGACAACTGATGTCCCATCAATGATGCTCGTGGCCAAATGATTGGAATTGTCAAAATATATAGATATTTGAACAGTGGTGTTGAAACCAAAATGGCAGAAAAGTGAACCAAAGAAAGGACAGAGCTATGCATGAAGGGATACTCCTTAGTTTAAGAGTGATTTCCTTAATGTGATGACTGAAATATTTAGATTCGCTTTTAGTGTCAATGTCAAACATACGCTGTTTACAGTATGGTCCGTTTCCGAGTTTCTCTAATAAAATAGCCATACCGCTTGTGACTATGGTTGTGGAGTTTCCCATTTCTATGATTGCGAATAATACCAATTTAGATACACCTACTGCATTACTGCGGGTGTCACCGGTCGGCGGGAAATGCTTACTTATCCATGGTACCCGATTCCACTTCTGTAATTGCTAGTGATATATATGTATGTATTGTCTTGTTGTTTATAAATCTTATGGGTATCTAAGATTTTTACTCTATATGTCCGTAGCGTTGTTAATTTACAGCTTGATCAGATATCGTTTCGATTATTCTGTACTTTCATATGTCACGTGTGTGTTTCATACTGTGAGATTTAATTACCCTGAAGTACATCAAAAACATTACAACAACGTTACCCTTCAATTTTGCATTGTAGTAACTCTAAGTTTAATATTTCACATGTGCTCTCCTTGAGGAGACCTCCCTATTAATTCAATTATTTATGGTGATACATCTTGACCTTCACGTTGAAATTTTCTCGCCCCGGTAACATTTGATCACATCCAGAAACTGCTTTTCTTTTTAAATTTGTCGTGTAAGTTTCCGTTTCGATTATGTCCTCCGAGTGCAGCTAGACAAATAGGAGTAATATATAGGTAGATACTTGATGTAAATTCGGCACAAAACCGAACTCCGATCCGTCAAATTGAAATAAATAACATGTTGACTATGCAAATTAATTACCTTATTTTCTTTGCTTTGAAGACTCAATATCTACGAATACATTGGAAGTAAGAACTACAAATATCATCACCAGTGCAAAGTATGACGGTAGGCATACAGAAGGTATTATTTAACGATTTTCTTGGTTTGTTTTTTATTATTAGTTTTACTTTGAGTTTGACGATTAAGGTAATAGCTTGCAACAACTTTAAAAATGTATATGACTGAAATATAGCATCATTGTGTAAGATAGTAATGTTATTTAGTAGGCGTTTTATGTCTTACCGAGATTATTGCACTTATGACGGCATTTGCTATGCACAGAATTTATCCCTTCGTGGAGGACCAATCCAAAGTAGTCAGAGTTTGTTACATTTCACGGCTACTGTTTGCTGTCTCGTTTTAAAGACAAGACAAAAACGAGCCATCAGTTCTACTGGAACCCGAAACTTCTTTGTATGGAACAAAACACCCGGAGACTCCGAACTAAAATAGACTCAATAACCAATACTGAATATACAATAGTATTATGTTAATCATGGTAAATTTATATATGACATTCTATATTCCTCTTTATTTGAATAAAGTCAATCGTTGAATGTCAGCTTATTCTGACAATCCATATCAAGGCAATCAAAGTTTACTACAAGGCTCCAGAGGATATAGCAACATTAATTTTAATTTTCAATTATTGTATATCAGAAGTGATCCACTATATACAACAGAAAAGTGAAACATAGCAGGGAATTTAGATTGATTTTTAAAAGGTCTTTTTGTACATTTTTACTGGTTTGTTCATCTTTGTCATATATTCTAGTCAAGCAGTTATCTCACGGTTCGGATAACGTATCTGTTATTGAATGATTTTGGGTTCTTTCATGTAATTAAATCTTTCCGTTTGGCACTTTTTTTTCTTTTAAGTTAAATCCTTCAATATTTCTTGGTAGGGAGATTAATTAAAGCCTTAGGTGTTTCTTCAATAAAACACTGAAGCATTGAGTAGGATTCCATGACAGAGTATGTGTCATATTTCTTGCTTCATTCTTTTTATCTATATAGATCAGAAAACAAATTTTCATCCTTAGCGTTTTAGGTTTCCATGACGTTGAATTTGTGCCATTGTAAAGGGTTGAAATCAGACCTCTTACCTCATTTCTTTTGTAGACAATCTCACAAAAGATCTTACAGTTCTGACACTGGGAATGACATTCTCCTTCATAGTGTGTCTGACTTTAATGATGCTAAACTTTGCAGTGCTGGCAGGCTACAAAATGAACTTCGGTTAGTATATGTGGACTGAAGAAGAACCTGGCAATACATAATACATATATTTACTCCCCTAAATTACAATTTATAGTTTAATTCATTATACTCAAGCCAAAATAAATATTTTCTATGTAAGCATTAGAACTCATTAGGAATGAAGAAATTTATTGGGTGTATATAATGACATTTTACATTTTTTTCGAAGCTTCGAGCATCAATCAGCACCCATCGTCATCATCTGAAAAAGTAAACTTAAATTTATGATAAGTCATCACCAGTCATATATTCCTGTCAAAATAACGTTAATCGATATACACATGATGAATCCTCATGTAATTTCATGTCCACGTTAATAGATATAAAAAGGTTGAAATTTCAGCACCAAAAATGTAACAATAACGAATATGTTCAATCAATTTAATCCGGTAAGGGCAAGGGGCGTCGTCTCAACCCATACTCCAGTTGTCGGAAGCGGGCAAAGGACGTCGTTTCACCCCATACCATCAAAGTCTCTTAGGCCATTGGTAGAATTTTTCGGTATCGGTGTGACCCACTGTTGGAGCAGTAGGCGTGGCAATAAAACTTGCATTGAAGTTGCATCATCTGAATTTATCTCTGACCTTATCCTCCGAAATCGCCTGACAATCTTACTGGCTTTTTTTTTTCAATTTCCTATAAAAAAATTACCAGAACAATAAATCCTATTGCTTTGATTACACAAACATCCCACTTTAGTAGGGTTTCCGCTACTTTTACTACCCGAAGGTTTCTAATCGTATCAATAAATGTGTCAGTTGAAAATGTTTTAATATGTTTCATTTCTTTAGGGATGTTCTCAAAAGTAATATTGTGACTACCTAGTGCAATTATCTCTTTATGTAATCTTTGTGACATTAATGTTCTTAATGATATCATCAAACGGTCGTTTTATTTCATATTAGGTTTCCTTATGAAAATAAGAGGGCAAATACATTTGTTTACTAGAGGCAGAGCAAGATTCATCTACTTTTAAAATTCCGAAAGGAGATTTTATATAAATTGTTTTAGTGGTCAAGTCTTCGAAATGTCATTTACAATCAAACTATGACTGCACTGCTAGCGCAGACATTCGGTCGCAGTCGATCCACTTTTAAATCACATTTAACGACCACTTGAGTTAACCTGGTGACGTAATCGGCCAAACACCCAGTTTCTCTTATATTTATTACACAAACATTATTAAGTTTGATTCGTCAGTGATTCCCAACTATATCGTTAACTCATCAAATTACCGCTTAAGATGAAAAAAAAATACGTTCTTCTATATCGGTCCGAGAAGTTTTCGTTTGAGCTTCCTTATTTGTTAATCGCAAATACCACATAAGATGGAAACCGAAATAATATGATTTTCCTATTAATTAAAGCCGTTTAAAGTAATTTAGGAGTGTATCCATCTCCTTCATGTGCATATTACCACATGCCACATTACTATGGGAATTACTAAGCTTTAATTATGTATCAACACCCAACACCCAAAATGTAAAACTTTTCAACAATACTTTATCGCGACTTCTTACGCGTTTACCCATTGTTTCTGAACTTCAGCGGCATTCAAATTATCAAAAGCTTGGACTGCTAGTTTTGGCATTCCTTGCGCACATAGCGATACCTCTTCATGTGACTTTTGCTTAAGCCTTTGCAGCGCAAGCTGTTGATCCGTAAAAAGGGCGGATCTTTTTGATAGCTCTGCCTTACCTTGATTCCAATTGAATACGGGGTGATCGTCGTAGAAATGTTCAATAAAGTCGCTAACGGCAGGATTACTGGTTCTGAAAGCAGTTTCTTTTGTCTCATCCTCTGTTAAAACGTTCAATTTAGCATATTTGTTTCTAATCCACTTATCAATTTGAGCTGGTTTAGTTCTGTTAAAATATGGGACTTCTAAATTTACCCCTTGCTTTGTTGTTAAATCTGCACTAAACATAACAACCTGCCTACCTAACCCTTGAAAAATTAAAGGGACATCATTATTTTCAGCCATGACGATCTAAGAAAAGTAAAACTAAGACTCATCTAGTATATTGGTTCTTATCCAGGTCCGTAGGCAACCAAATCATGGACCGTGTAGGACAGTACTTCGCGTGGGTTGGTTTCTTAAGGTGTTGTGTATGCGTCAAAATAGACAAGTCGATAAAATGTTTTTATCTTTAATGAAACCCTCGAAAAAAGTAAAGCAGTTGTGGCTTCGTGTGCTATGAAGGGAGAGACTCGGTATTTACGATGATCGAAATCAAGTCTAGGTCTTAAAAAATTCGATTTCCCGATGTACAATTATACTCAGATTCTCCATAAGTCAGATCTTACTATTATCACGGTCATACTTCACGAAGCCACCTGGTGTAACAAATGTTTATATATCAAGAGTAATCGACATATAATACAAATAGTAAGATCTTACTACAGTCTATCATAATAGAGTCTAGTGACCATGGGGTTCACATTTAAGTTAAATAATAGGGTCACTCGGTCACACTGACCACTACAGGTACACGGCTTTCGGTAAATCAATGGGTGGATCCAGGGGTTGTGTTTCTTGAGTAACGACGATCCCTAGGTAGCGTATCAATAGATAGCGTAGTACCCCACTTCCTTACAGGGTATCATACACGCAAGTAGCAAGGGCCTTCGAATGGCTACCTGAACACTCTTTTGACAAAAGGCTAATAATATCACGTGCTAAAATACAATTATCTCAATCTAAAATACATAAAGAGAATATTTTCTATTATGATAAATAATTTTTCGCTATTTCTGCCTAATGTTATACGCCTTACATAAAAGAGAAATCATTTTTCGGTAGGCTAATTCTACAAGATCTTAAAATAACACTTCAATTTTGGGAGGTGGACAAACAGCGTTATTTGAACATACAATGTAGACTGTCCAGAGCGGACACTGCCAAAACCGAAATCTAGAGAAAACGGACATATTTTCATTGAATGTATTGTTTTCTTATATTTTCATTAAATGTACTAGACATCTATTGCTCATTTTATGACCCACAAGATGAACACAGATTATAAGAAACAAAATAACACTTTGTACTATCATGGTATTGTTCCAAATTCAAGTTTTAACTTTATCTTGTTGCTGACGTTCACATGGATATGCTCTATAAGATTTGTTTTATTGTGTTTAATGCAGCAAAGGTGGTCAATTTCATCTCATTCATTTAAGAAGCAGCTCCTTGTTCGTCATTGTGGGATAATGAGACTCCTCAATACCGGAATACGAATTTTAATAGTTCCTCCTACGATGGACATCCGGAACATGAGAGAGGACAGGGACAAGCAGATACAGTGTATACCATGATAAAGGACTAAGATGAAATATGCTTATGGATATGTTTCCGATTTTTTAAACTCAAATGTTAGATAATATGTGATTCAAACAAAATTGTATATGTACAGTGTATGATGCAATTTCATATTTCTTTTGTATGGGGATATAATATTTGTGTACGCCTACTGTATTGCCGTTACAAATTAGCTTATCATATCTGATCTTATTGTTAACTTGTACCCTACGTTAATAAAGTAGTTTCAACTAGTTAAACAATATATCCGTTGATATCGATCTCATTACTAAATGTATTATTATGATAGAATGTTACAATTCACCATGAAATTCGACATGAGGTTACAAAACAGGGAAAAATATGTTTGTGGTAATCGGATATAGTATCATTGACCTTGCAAACATGAATTTGGAACTGAATTTCATTCAAATTTTACTACACAAGATAGTATCTTCTGAAGAATGCGACACAATTACCTTGATACATGATGGTCAACTGGAGCGTTAAATTACTTAAGTATGCTGCAGTGATGACAAGATAAGGTATCTCGAAAATACAAATCATATACAATGAGAAATTCATGCCAGGAGTCATCGCTGTTGACGAGGAAAGGAGTTTTGTCTGCACACTGTCGTATCAGCTAATCTAATACGCATCCTTACATTTACAATCTTGAGCTATGGAATAAACATGTAAGGGAAATGCAGTAGGAATATATTCTTGTATGGTCAAAAGTACAGGAAAAAAGTGCAGAAGAATTGCAAAATAGGGCATACTAGCTAATCAGGAGGACACATTTACTGATTCGGTGTTGGATTTGATTTCTAACTCCCACTGTCTTCTGTCTACACTCTTTGCCCCTTGCCTGTTATTTATGTCCTTGACTTTCATTTGAAGAATCACTTACGTTGACCATTCCGTTTTCTCCCTTCACTTTGTTTTTGTTGTTGTTGTATGCGTGAGTGCGCCTATATGTATTTACTTTCCTCGTGTATTTATTCTAAAACTGAATAACTTTTATAATGCAAGAACAAATGCCTAATGGTGTTACACTTACCTAAATGTACAATAAAATATATGGTGGACGTCTTACAGTGAACAGGGAGAGTAAACAAGCACCACGACTGTCAAATGTATACTATAGTTAATATTCGGTTAGCATGAAATCATAATTACATTCAGTACCACGTGTTTATCATTTAAAGGACTAGAACTGCACGAGCTCTCCTGATGTCATATTAATGGAACAGAAAGTCCCTTGTAATGACAAATCCTATTTCTATCACCGTTTATTATATGAAGGTAAACTTCTATTGAAAGTCTAACCATTGTATATTATTTCTCACACCACACTGTATATACCCTGTAAATATTATGCTGCATACCTCATCATACTATATGACTGTATTTTCAGTTTACTACAAGATGTTCAAGTTTTCTTACCAGTTAATTGATATCGTCTTCGTGTAAAATGTGGATATTCATAGAGTGGTGATCATAAATGTTGACTGTAATGTTATGATATCGTTATACCAATTACTAATCCAAACTTTGACTTCAGTTTCGGGAAATTCCCATGAATACACCAAGGACAGATACAGAAATCATATCTTAAAATTTATTGAATATATAAACAGACGATTTACTTCAAACAATGAATTGAATTTTATTTTTCATTGTTCGGTGAATTTTTCAGCTAGAAAGATTTCCATTGTGTTGGGCTTGTTACAAATGATTACCGACTTTCTACTAATGGTTGGGTAACTCTGAAGGTAATTTATTTGATTTCATTCAAAAAGATAGAGTCGCCTCCCTTTCTATAGATAAAAACACAAGGATTCATATATTTTTGTATTATTTAAAAAAAGTATGTATGTCCATATTTAAAACCGGTAGCTACCATATGGCGTGATTACTTTTCACCGACGTTAATAGGTCTTGGTGTTTAATATATTGGTTTTCATCACAAGGACGTTCAAAATGATTTCACAGAGATATTCAATCCTAATTTATGACCGAAGAGATTATTTTCAATCTAATAAAACATAATCAAATGTAGATAAGAGCTCTAGCGTTATATCAAAGTCGTCACAAATGTGAGATTGAATAAAATGCAAATGGTGCATCAGAAATATTTTTACGACGTATATTCATCTATAGATAACAAAGAGATGAGATAACGCTGTCACGCCTATAAACAATGCTAGTTGACGTTTACATCGACTGTGCAACAAAATCTTGTGACCCAGTTAAAAATAGAACACCTCGACCCATGTATCACCGTGCTTTGTGTATAAGTATACTCCAATAATAGACGTAGACAGGAAGTTTAGCTTGAAACTTTTAAAACTTGATATCATTTTGTTGGTCAATTATTTAAGGGATTTGTTGACTTAATTGTATCTCTGGTATATATTAATCCAAATAAGAATGTAGAAAGTGGCGAAAATATTAGAATTACAAAAGGAAAGGGGGTTACAATTTTGAAGATAATCATTAGGCCCTGTGTAGTATAAGCAATAGCCAAACCAAATGGACCGGCGAAAAACAACCACCCACCCATATTTTATCATATATGACTATAAGGGGACATTCCATTCAATATTTTGATATATTTTGTAACTACAAAATACAAAATAATAGATAAATACATAGAGAAATAAAAGACCTGAACACAGGGGGGAAATATTAAAAAATCTCGTACTTCCTTATTTCTCTTGACATTTCAAGAGTCATTATGGCAGGAAAGGGTAAAATACCAGGACATGATCATGTATTAATCCGTTTCATACCAGTAACATGATGAATTATAATGATTATTTTTATCTTCTCCACGTCCTAATTCTTTTTGAAAAAGGTATTTCAGTCAGATATAAATTCTACTTTATTTTATGACAGATCCCTGATCGATCCAGACTTTGAGTGAGGAAGACTCTTCATGTTGTAAATGTTTTGTTTGGGCGAGGGGTTCCATGCAAAGACAATTTTCATAGACATTACGAATTTATTCTTGCCTTGGGACAGTTTATTATGCAGCAATTCCTTTGTATATTGCGGGTGAATTGTTATGAGGTGATTACTTTAGATCTGTTATATATGTCGTGTTTCTATCTTCGTATGAAATGTTTAAACGTTATAGCTAGTCTGACTACAATGAGATAAAAGTTACAGGATGCTATATTAAAATATACCCCATAGAAAGCATGTTTTTAATTCTCTGTCAATTAATAAATGTATATCACAATGTATGTTATATGACAGGGATCGGTACACAAAGCACAAGAATGGTTGATAATTAGTACACCATTTGTGCACCAAATACAATACAGATATATCTGTTAAGAAACACTTGCCATAGTTATGGGTATACAGTTTAAGATTATTTGCTCTCATGACAAACCAATCCAGTCATGACAGCAGTTTAATTTCGGTTTGATTCACAAGACAACAAGTGTCCTGAATCCCAAACTACGTATATTGATGATTCTTCAATTCCACACCAATTAACTACCGTTTGTTACTCAAGTGACCTTCCTGAGTCGGTATCGCATCCGTAATACAATCAATATTTTTGTAATGTCATTCCATGTATTGCATTGCTTGTTACCAAGTTTTATTGTAAATATGCCTGTAGACGTCTGCCCCACATTCAGATACCGTTCCCTTTCCGTTTCCTTCCATCTTGAGCTGAGAGAAGTAACTGCAGTGAATCTATGATGAAGGGTTCCTACAGAAGTCATGTCTTGCATCATGTAATATTCTATTCCTAATATGGTGTATCCTAATTCATTCCATGTAGTTTAATGTTCTAGAACACACGTTGACATCAACGAATACATACATGTATCAGACATTAAAGTTCGAAATATGGGTGTTTGGGGCATCAGAGATGAAAGACTTGATGCAGTTTCAGAAAAGTAGATTTTAAATATCTGCTTCTGAAAGGTCCGCCACAAAGGTATAAATTTCTAAGCCATGCATCAGGCAGATGTAGTCACCATATACGTGAAATAATCGTGGAATCACGTAAAATAGTAGTCAATCAATTTATAATGATGATATTTGGTATGATATCCTGTCTTTGCGTGTGTGTAGCGGAGAGAAAGAGAGGGAGGAGGAGAGTTTGAATTCTGTACTAATTATTATTATTATTATTATTATTATTATTATTTGTTTATCCATTTACCTCATATATGTATATTATTTTAGTTAAGATATTTATCGCGATAGAATCATTTTCTCATTCCACCAGCTCGGGACAGTCCGGAGCGTGAGGTTTACCATATTTTTTGTTTTTGTTTTACGCTACAACAGGATACTTAAAGCTATATAAAACATTACCTGCGTATCTTAACAAATATGACACCCGAAAGAATCAGTTGGCTCTTCTACAATGACAGAAACCTGAATGCTTACTAAGCGGCACTGTTATGTGGAACAGGAAAAGATTATAAAACACACCAGTACAACATCAGTTTAAATTTATAAAGTGAAAATAGAGAGATGACATAAGACATCGTCGTATGCATCTCTCGACGAAGTTATCATATATTTGCTCTATTTCCATTACTATGATTTAATGCTGTAAGGGGAGTGAGCAGCCACTATTCTTTAAATATATATGCAACATACTATTATTGCTTTACGTGTTCCTTTTTATGGAAAACTGCTTACTTAACATTTAATACTGCCAAATAAATTATGCCGTTGATATCCGAATATTTCCTTTCTTTCTCTCTCTTTTTTTTTTCTTCCTTTTTTCCATATTCAGCAACTTTTTGTAAGAGATAACCGATAAGTAATGACCTTCTTACCGGTTGGTAGTTGTATATATCACAGCCAACCACAACATTTGAGTTATGAATATTATCCTCTGGTCATTACTAAGAGGCATTCCGCACTACTTGGTTTGATTATTTTGAGGCATGTTACAATGGGAGATCAGGTGAAGTAATCTATTTGTAAGAGAAGACACATTTCTGTCAAGAAGGATTGTTGTATATTTTAAATATATATATATATATATATATATATATATATATATATATATATATATATATATATATATATATATATATATATATATATATATATATATATATATATATATATATATATATATATATCCATAAAAAGTCACACAGTAAATTACAAATAAAGCAACCATTTTCGATGTATATAACTTAGATAAATAAATGATATAAAAATTTATAGTTGACTATTTATATTTTTCAAAAATAAAATGACATTTCTTTACCTTTGTGTTTTGTAAATGAATATATCTTGATAGTTGTGTTCCTTTAAGGTAAATAGGCTATATAGTAGCTCTTCCCTCTATTCAAGCCCTTGTAGACAAGCTAGACAGTAGCTTTTCTTCTGACATGGCTGTCTAAGGTCACGATCCTAAGGTCAAATTCACAATCAACAGGTAGTCAAAATTAGGGTCAGGCCCAGAATTATTGTTGTCCATGGCCTAGGAGTGTCTTGAACTTGAAACAAAGTCATTACTCTAAGGTCAAGGTCATAGTGCAGATTTAGTTGTAATTTGTCGTCCACTCCATACTTTCTTACTGCCTAGCCAAAACTGAATAATATTTGATATGATACAGATTACCAAAAGATGTACTAAGACACAGATTAAAAATCAGGACACTCATACAGGCAGTAAAAATTTGTGTGCACCCCATAACTTTTTAACAAATTTACAAGTGTTGTCCTTGACCACTGGATGTCATAGCTTTATAGTAAGCGCTAAAGGTCATACTAAGCATATCATCACTCGGTTAGTTTAATTAGTTATGTACCAAATTGCCACTGAGTACTTGTATAAAGGAAACAGAACAAGGTATTGCTATAACTAATTGAGTGTTTTAAAATTGTTACTGTATGTTATCCTCTGTCGTTCTAGTGTATGAGTACGTATATTAATTTCAGTGAGTCTTGGAACTTATTAGTTTGATAGTCCTTCTCAAGTAGATGACTCCCATTGACATTCTGGCAACATGTCAAAGGTCAAAATCTTTCTGACTGCAAGAGAGACCTATGTCTTTTCATAGTTTCAACTTTATGGCATATACATTTCCCCCACACATTAATATATTTAGTAGAATTTGATTGCAATTGGGAAACACAACATGTGCAGTTTTATGGCATGTACATTTTCCCACGCATTAATATATGTCAGATAGTTGTTAGTTGTGTGTTGAATTGAGTGATAGATTAGCAGATTTCATAATGAGTCAGTGGATGGACAACACCATACACGAATCGAAAGCAATTAATATGTTTTTCAAAATTTAATGAATACAAGGGTTTACAAACTCAGGAAAAAGGATGAAAATAGAACAGAAAGCTTCGAACAATCAACGCTGTTTATTTTCTGAGTATATTTAAACTTTAATTGTTACACATTCTTTTCAAATTCTTTATTTGGACATATTCATTACATAGCTATTTACAGTGATCCTCTGTATATGATGTGAAGCGAAAAAGACATCATTATTATATTATTATTACTATTTTCGTTTTGTTTTGTGTCTTAGTTTTTCTGTCTTTTAATTCTTAATTACACTCTCCTACAGCATTGTGGTGTTTGCTATATTCACACACGGAAGGGGAGACAAGTCTTGCACTTGGCATGATATTATAGAAATGGTTTAAAGATATCTAAGTTTGATCGGAAACTTTCTTTTTCAAACATTTGTATTAAGTAGTATCACTGTCAATGAAGATAAACTAAATGCAGTAGGCGGGTAAAACAATTTGTTTATGGTGTAATGTTCATCCTTGACTTTTGCAGTCAGTAGCGTACTTTCGATGTTCATTTATTTTTTCGTTTCCTTCAACAACCATCCTTTCCAATTTAATCATCGTCATATCTATTTTTCCCCTTTAATCTATGCTGTTTAACGCCAGGGTTATAGGTTTCAAACATTTTTTTTACAGTAAAACTTTTGGGAAAATATTTTCTTTGGTATTTTGGTAGTCTTCAAACGTTCACTATATGCACATATACAACGGGAGATTACTCCAACATTTTATATTAGATAATATACATTCTTTCAGAGTTATACACCAGGACACCGAATGTCGTCAAGTCTATCTCATGTACTTCGACGGAAAAAGCTATACATATATTAACAGGATAGAAATAAATAATGTGAACTGAAATTCATTCACACTTCATAGATATGTTTCGATGAAATAGAGCCAGTGAACACCAACTGACGGAGAAGTTCCTGGTTTGAATGTCGCCTTACGCTCCTCCATATCTTGTAAATACGAGTATAGAAGGGGACGTACCAGAATCCTCTCTGTTTCTTTTTTGTCAATTGCAAAATGCGGGTGTTGTAAGCTTAGTATCTGCCAAGTACTCTTAACATATTTTTCAGAGATATACACAAAGTGGTCTCTTATAAAAGTATAACGATCTCCAGTTTCGTGTGACGAAAATATGTATAATGTGCCAATGTCTCTTTTTTAATAAAAAAAGTCTTACCTACCAAGAAATCGAACCCAGGCCGTCTCGAGGAGATCGAGAAATCCTAACTACTAGACCACTCGGCAGGTTAAATACTGTGTTTAGTTGTTAAAAGGGTCTAGCAACGTTGTAACTAATCGAATTCCATGATACATTTTCACTTGCATGTGTATATATCGCTTGTTTTAATGTATAGTTAATCACAGCAATTGATGATTTTGAAGTGGCTAGTAAAACTAGATTACAATTTTATATTTGTTTGCTGTCTCCTTTGCCTACGTATGCATTATATGTATGTCCGAGGCTATTGTCATACAGCCATGCCTTGTGTACTAATATTATTCTATGATCTTAAATGACATATTAGTTGTATATTATGCCAACAAGGTCGAAACCTTTTGATTATGAAGTCCAATTACGAAAACACTCACAACTTAAGGCAAAGGCTTTTTTCTATACCCGAATGATCCTTTGTCATGTATATGTGTGTTACAATCTGCAGGTCTATACACACGGAAAACCTTGGTCCTTTATATGTGTGTTACAGTCTGCTGGTCTCTACTTACAGTAGACCGTGGACCTTTGTATGTGTGTTACAGTCTACAGGTCTGTACACACCGTAGACCTTGGTCCGTTATGTATGTGCTACAGTCTTCTGGTCTCTACACACAGTGGACATTGGTCCTTTATATGTGTGATAAAGTCTGCTGGTCTCTGCACTCAGTAGACCGTGGTCTTTTTATATATTTGATAAAGTCTGCTGGTCTCTACACACATTTTGGTCTTTTACTTATTGTTACTTTAAAGAACTAAACTGAACACTAGCGTGTTGGAGAAAGCAGTTTCGTATTGATGCGGTCCTGCAGTAGTGCAATATACGGGGTAGAATAATTGATTGAAAAGACATCTAATCTTGCTGCTTATTTGTACATAAATATTGTCCTTCAGTGATATGGTGGCGTTATATAACCGAATGAATCTTGGTCTTTTATATGTGTGTTACAGTCTGTAGGTCTCTACACACCGTAGACCTTGGTCCTTTATGTGTGCTACAGTCTGCTGGTCTCTACACTCAGCAGACCATGGTCCTTTACGCATTCTTACTCTAAAGGACTAAGCTAAATACCAGCGTGTCCGAGGTGTGATCAGGTGCCATGCAAGATTAAGCTTTCCTTACCAACCCATCACACTCGCCGTGATGTCTAAACATATGCGAATTAAGTTAATCGCAGCCGCAGAAGTAGGAAACGGTACAGCCGTTTTTTTACTCGGTGTATATCATGAACAGTTTAAATTGAGAAGTGTTATTGACACGGTCTAAGTACTCAGAAGCAGGGACGGCAATAAATCAGACACCGACGTATCATATAAAGAAATAAGGTTTGTATAGCGAACGTAAAATGAGAAGAATCTTCTCTTATATCCTTGGGAGGAATATAGAAGGCGTTATATGGTATATCCTTGTGATAGTAACATTTCTGCCTCGATAAATTTAGAAAGTGTACTCAAGAAAATCTCG